>CM062218.1:15692500-16292500 GCA_031216445.1 Lateolabrax maculatus
TGACAATTGTCTTTTACTGAGAACAGCTGCTCGCTGCTAGTGGAAACAAGGCTGATGAGAGTGGTGACACAAAACCAGAACAGCAATGTTGCGGCTCGTAAAATACAGAAACGCTCAGTAGAGCTGAGGGGGAACCGCAGGGTTAGGTGATGATTATCTGTGGGTTCCTCGCTACAAGAGGTCAAACCTCCAGCGACACCTGTAGTTGAAATGACAGCAGCCGACATTACCCACAACTTGGCCGTCAACAGTTTGGTCCGAAGTTTGAGTGTTTTATGCTCGTAGCAGCTAATGTAGCCTCGAGCAGAGATGAGGAGTGGGCCACAGGGGTCTGATAAGATCACTTCTTTCCACAACCCGAGATTTAAATTTTATTTTCAAACTTCTTCAGCCCCAACCAATTCTGCCTCAAGTGAGTTAAGTCACAAAAGACTTAATGCAACTTTAATTCATGTATGACCTCTAAACAGAAGTTGATTTATGAAATTGGTGGAGTACCCCTTTAAGGATGCTAAATATAGATTACAGATTAATAGTCTGCTTTATATCTGTACTGTAGTGTAGACTTTTGTATGATGTCATTACATAACAGTGAATGATTAATTAAATTACTATATTTTGGTATATATTAGCTTTACAAGGATATTTTATATTATGAAAATGAAAATCATGATATTGATATCAGCCATATCGCCACCTCCCCCACTTTGTTTTTGTACATATAGCCTGGCTTGTGCCATGCATGACAGCCTCCCTCCCGCTGACAGGTTGATCTGTGCTGGCGTTTATTGATGTGGCCCAAAGCCCGTCCTTAAGCCGCTCTCTGAGATAGTGTCGCCTGGGATGGAGGGGTTGAGGGTGGAGTGGTGGTTTGTGGAGATAAGCCAATGTTGCACACGAGTGCTTTGTTTATGATGAAGTGGTCCAGGCAATTACATTAGGAGGCGCAACGAGAACCCTCGCCTCTCTCTCTCTCTCTCTCTCTCTCTCTCTCTCTCTCTCTCTGACTCTTTGTCAGCCTGCTCACACTTACAATGCCTCATGCGTCACTCCCAGCGAAATGCAAGGAGGCACCCCTCAAACCTTATCGGACCAGCAGTCAAGGACGGGAACTTTTGTGCCGTCCACCTTTTTTTAATGCCTCGCATGGTTCGCCAAACGAGGGAGGAAGATTTATGACGTGACAGCCCAAGCACCTGCACACAACGTCCCTTTCTGAGAGTATCCTTTCACTCTTTATTGGAGGCCATGATTTAGGAGGAGTAATTGACTGGAAATGGACTAATGCAGGTGAGATGCTTTATGGTCCAAGTGGCCGCTGACTGCACCGGACTCTCACTTCATGGAGAACAGGAGGGATGGAGGAAAGAGGATAGTGTTCAACGGGATGATGCAGCGCAAATAAAAAGATAAAAAAAATTGTAAGCTTGAACAAGTAATTAAATGGCGTATTGAGTCTTACAGTTTCTTTTTTTTCTCTGCAAATAAGATAAATTGCAGTTAAACAAGTGAAATTATTTCAAGCCACTGGCACATTTCATCATTTTTTACCAGAGAGAGAGAGTCGGGGGGGGGGGGGGGGGGGGAGAGAGATTTGAAGCTTCAATACTACATTTAATTACTTGTTAAAATTGAGATATGCATTATGATCACTCATGAATGTAATCCCCCTGCGGGAGTGTCCCTGATGTGTTGTTTTTTTTCCCCTTCACTTTTGCAGCAAGATTAAACGATGACTCTTCAAATCCTTTATTATATATATATTTATTATATATGTTTGTAATTATTTTTGTGTAAGTAGACACACTAAAAAGTTATTTCATTGCACGGTGAAAGCAAACAGATCATGCACGCTTTTTTTTCTTCCAGGATCACTCAGATGTCCACAGTAACTTTTTTTTTTTGCCTTCACATCTGGGTACAAAACTTATTTCAGCTCATTAAACAGTAACAAATAAGGATATAATTAGTTATAAAACCCACATAGTCATTATGTGCTGCAGCGGAGGCATAGCAACACAGGAGACAGCCACAAACACAAACTTAAAGCAGCCCAGATGGACAGTATGGCTTAATGTTGCCATGTTATGGGGTCCATATGTTCTCCTGTGTATGATTTCTGTCGGCTTAGTTGTTTAGCGTCGGAAAGACTCCTGAGATTGTGTGGGCAGGCAGAGAGGGAAGAGAATGAGACGCAGAGGAGCATTGCTGCCCACAGGAAACTGGCTTTGACATATGTGGAAGCACACAGCTCCTGTGGGGCGGTGGAGGGAGAGGAGTGGAGCGGAGAGACTCCTCGGAGCTGTGGGGAGAAGGGTGTGATCATTCTGTCATAGAGTATTACTGTCATAATGCATGCGCGCACACACACACACACAGTGAAGTGCACACAACAGCGAATGTGTACAAACACATACGCGTCGAAATGCTGATGTATGATACACTCTGGCAGCACTCGTGCATGCCAACACACACTTCCACATACACCTGTGCACCAGCAATGGCAGCCCCCTCAGGTGGAGCCCTGTGGGGGCTGCCATTTTCTGCACCAGCACCTGTCACCTGGATCATGCACAAGAACTGAAACAAGCACGTCAACCTCTGCTCTCCTCCGCACTGTTCTCCCCCCCCCCCCAACCCCACTCTTTTCATTCCCAGGCGTGTCAAGCCAGCCAGCTATGATAATTCAGCACCTAGAGACATGCTCACTTTGCTTGTGGAGTCACCGATTGCTACAGTTTCCCAGCTAAGCTCAGAGAACTGACAAAAGGAGATACCTCAATTTGGAGTCTTTTTACAACTTGAAATGAAAGGCAAGAGACTGACAATACAGAGTCGCACATTTGGAGAATAGAATGAGGAATAGCCTGGACAGTAATACTGGGCAAGGTACATGACAAATGTAAACCATCAATCTTTTTACTTGTTGAAAAGGCTATAAAATTACTGAACTTGAGCTGTATTTTTTGATATTTTTGAAAGGTAAAGTTGCAGATCCTAAAAAACAAAAGAATGACTTTAAAGACAGTACAAAGGAGCTGGTCAAGTTTCCTCATGACACCACGGTCCTGGCCCTCATCAAGGGCAAAAGCCTACAGGAACAGACAATAACTACTACTCACAATACACTACTCGTCAACTACGCAGCTGTAAAGCTGGCACCCGCCTCACTGCCTCTTCAGAAAACTTCCATCCAGCCGCATCCCTCGATCAGTACCAGGACCACCAGACACCCGAATGGTTTTTACTCTCAGGCCTTCAATCTCCTCAGCAACCCATCCTAGTTCCTTCCTCATCCCCACGACCATCCACCACACACAGACACTAATGCCCCCTACCCCTCATCTCTCACACACACACACACCACTGTATGGTGTATTTCACTATTTTTTAACTTTTTAACTTTTTTCTTGTTTCCCAGCTCTGTATCAACAAGTCATATCCCTGTGTACATTTGGCAAATAAAGAAATTCATATTGTGATGCATCACTGCCCAACAATAAAAGTGAGCAAACAAGCGTGTGGATGTTTGTGTGTGTGGTCAGAAGTGTCTACTCGGCACGGGCTGACTGGAGAAAGGGATTAACAAGACATATTAGTTATGCGTGTGTTTGTGCGAGAAGAAGCCAGAAAGTGCTTTCAGAGGCACAGATGGGTGCATTAGCACATAGTAGGAGCTTATGTTAATTTTTTTTTTACAGCCATGAATCTTCGTGGGGGTTCAGATATAATTATTTTGGATGCAGTGTTTGAAGTCCTTGTTGTTAGGAGTTAAGAGATTGTGTGCTGTAATTCTGGGAGTAAATTGCTGCTGACAGATTTGCAACATATTTATTTTCTCTGAAAATATCTAAGCAAAGAAAAGATGACTGCAGCAAGACGCCCCGCAGTCCATTTGTAAAGGTCACGAGTGGAAGAGAAAAATCTTTAACACCACTGAGACAGCACTGGGCGTCTCCTCTTTCATTTATGTCCCTTTTTCTCTCCATGTACACCCATGCTTTTTCATTCCTTGCTCCCTCTATGTGGTCTTCCATCTATCAGTTTCCTGACCAAATGAACATCCCAAGCTGTGATCTCTAAATTTCCATCCCAGAATCAAATATCGATCAATCCCCCTCCACAGAGCGCTGTCTGTCTTCTACTCCCCCTGAATTTTCTGTGCAGCCTCTGCATCTGATTATCTCTTCTCATGCATCATTCCTCATCATTCTCTTCCTGCTACCAGTACCTCCCCTTCATGATCATATTTTCTTCCACACAAACACCTCCCCTGCTGCTTCTCCTTCCTCTCTCTGTTACCCTTCGGGTCAGCTCCTCCTCTCTTTTTTGCCCTTTTTTATTTTTCTTTGCACATCTGTCCTCTCTGTCTCTGTTTCTCTCTTTCAGTACAACTCATAATCAATTCAACAAATTTTATTGGTGTAAATGTCATAAAAATCTTTCCTAATTATTTGCCAAAACACCAAAGCCTATAAGAAGGATGCTCTGAAAAGACAGAAAAACTAACCACATTAGTAAATAAATCTCTGTTTCTGTCTCTGTCTCTATCTGTCTGCAGTTGGTTTTATGTGGCCAGCGATGGCAGTGGTTCAAACCGTGATGGAGTGCCAAGATGAAGGCTCCATCATCATTATTATTATTCATGATTTAGACGCATAAAACAAGTCCTTCGTGAAGTAAACAGGACATGCCCGCGGTAAAAAGAAGCCTTGGCCCCTCTCCTATAAATTGCCTTCGCAAAAGGACACATTGATATTCTGAGCTTTATTAGGATGCCCTTTCTTTTGGCATTGTAAGAGAAAGTAAACTGCCATTTGGAATTAAATTTAAAGCCCTTGGGTGATGGAGAAAGTTGTGGAGGGATGGGAGATGATAGAAGACGGCTAGAGCAGGGTTTATAGTGAAATATTGCAATAAATCAGCATGTAAATAGTTATTAGAAAATCTCTTGTCAACAGCACAGCAGAAAGGCTGGAGCTTAATGATTTTGACTTTATTTGATTAAAATAGATAGCTATTCAATGAACAAGTATATAAAAGTGTTTGAAAACATGTCCGTTGACAAGTACATGCTGTCTTTCCTCTTTTTGACTTGCTGTTTTATCATTCCAATCTCCCGCATAGTCAGAGAGTGACAGGAAGATGAGAGTAAATGGAAAATGAATAAGCAACATCTCATATTTATTTTGGTAGGAAACAGAGCTGAGGAGATAGTAGACAGAGGGTTGCCAAACAACAAAAGGGACAAAGGGATGTAGAAATGAAATGCAAGTGCTTCACATATTGATAAAAAAAAAAGCCCAAACCCTAACAGTCAGAAATATTGAGCTGCTCATTAGGTGAACTATATCCAGCAGCTACTAGTGATTTTTTTGACACTTTCCCACTCAAGTATATTCTGTGAAAGACACCAGTAAAAGTGGATGAATAATTAAAACAGTTGATGGTGAAGGTAATGGCATAGAAAACAAATGGATTGTGGTCTAGGGAATTTTCTTCGACCGAAAAGAAAGGGATGACTTTGCAAGGTGCTAACAAGCTGCTGAATAAAAGGACTGTATTTTTCATTTAGTTAAAGTCACCGTTGCCTTTGAAGGTGTATTCCCCAACGGGTTTGAGCATTTAGAAAACAAAGATGCGAGGACGGAAGAGGATATTGACAATGTGTCTGGGAAGAGACTGGGATACACTGTGAAATCTCTGCTCAATCCACTCATCTCCGGGTATCAATAGCAAGAAGTCCTCAGGGATCCTCACTTAGATCAAACTCTGCTTTGGAGCTTTATATACTGCAAGGCTTGTACCAATTTGTAGCTCTGTTGTGTGGTAGCTTGAATTAGATAAGGCTTACATGGAATCAAAGAGGGCAAAATAAAAGAGTAAATAAAGAGTTTGAGATATTTTTCTCAGTTTAAATTCCTGCATGCTTTTAGGTCATAATCAAGATTATTATATTAATAATGGTTTCTCCTAGTTACCAACCCACAGAGAATTATTACACCACTCTGCAGGTCCTCTCAGCTCTGCAGAGCTTTATAGCAGCTTTTATATCATTGTCGAAGATTTTCCGTCCATAAAAACTTTCACAGCTTTGTTTTTTGGCGCAGCAGGCAGTGAAAAGTGAAAAACATTGAAAAATCTTTCACCGTTCACAAACTCCACAACACCAAACGGCAGACAAACTGAGTTGCCGACTAGATAGTGAATATAATCGAGAATTTGGCGAATGTCTGCTGCCCCCTAGTGCCAAATTTCCTTTTGTCGCTATCATACAAATGGCTGGAGGACTTACAAATATATAAAATATAGCAAATTGTGCTGCACAACTTCCAGACTTCATTGAAGGACATTAATTAGTCTTATCTCATTTTCTTATATCAACAAAAAAGGATGCAGCAACATCAAATACTGTAAGACCAATCTGTGGACATCAGATTTCCACTTCTGGTAGTCAAGCATTACCATACCAGCATAGTAGAGTCTGGATAGCTGCCTGACAACAGCTTGGTGGGGTTTCACAGTGATACTTGTTGATGGAGTTAACCGATCCATAACAAGTTACTAGCAATTTCTCATCTATGGAGGGCAGTAGCAGAGGGAGCTTGTTTTATCTGTGTCTGCATTGTATATTCAATTAATCAATGACATCCCTAATATAAATCAAATCTATAAATAGTGTTACGAATTTTGACCAACAGCTATAGCAAGCACTGATAGAGGTGTACTATAAATTTGAAACTGTGTGTGTGTGTGTGTGTGTGTGTGTGTGCGCACCTGTAAAGCACATGAACTACATCTGACATTGAGCGGCAGAGCGGTGGTGATGGAGGAGCTTGGAGAGTGATAGATCAATGCGTAGAGAAAGGAGAGGTGAGAGGCAGATTTCAGCTAAAGATGTGTGAGGAGGAGATCAGGACAGAGAGGATTAAAGAGTGAGTGTCATGTGGGTGGGTGAGAGGCAGAAAGCGAAGAGAAAGTAGGTCTCTTAGGTGCTTTTTTGCTCTCTAACAATGCAGGGGCAGGGATGAAAGAATAAAAGTAGATTTACACCACATGAACATGAACTTTCTTTTTCTTCGCTGCGCATATTGTGTTTGTGAGCGTGCTTGTGGTAACAGGTTAAAAGAAGAACACCAAAGAGACGCTGAGGGAAAAGGCTCTAAAATAGATGTACTGTACAATGTCTAAAAGCTGTGAATGTGATCGTGAGCGGCTGTAACATCAGGGCCTCAAAGGCATCAGAGGATATTCTGGTGACTATTCTCAGCATTAATCAGAGCTTCCTGTGGCTAATGCCATACATCACTTTCTGTAATCAGGGAAAGAGAGAAAGGGGGAGATGGACTCGATTGCAGCAGGCCTTTTAGGGTAATACACAAAAATAAAAATGGTGTGGTTTAGGCTGTGTGATTTCCCTGACTTCCATCTACAGAGAAAGTTGCACAGGAAACAGGAAGAGAATAGCCAGAGTAATCGCGGTGACCTCGGCCATTCATATAAATTTAAAAACCTCTGCACACACACTCAGCCATTTCTGCATCTCATTGTGCCTCTCCCATTGTCACAAAGCCTCAATATCATTGTTTAACAAGGGGCAGGGGCAGTATGTAATTGTATGCGTGTGCATGTATGTCTGTCCTTTTACAATTCCCTTTAATCGCATGATTCTTGACCATCTCACAGGCCCATAAAAGTGTTCACATTCCCCATAAAACCTGTCTGTCTGACTTTATCTGCTCAGGAGGATCTTGAGGGACTACTACAGCCAAGGTTGAAGGACATGTGACTGTCTGCGGTTGTCAATCGAGCATTAGCACCAGCAAGCCGAGCTGCACTGTGCTTACTGCTGGCCTTAAAGGATAAGGCTGGCCATATCTTATTTTTATTGTCAACAAATCCCATCAACGCCATCATCCCCCCGTCTCCCCAGGCCATTTGTACCTACTAAAGATGTAAATCTTAAAACATTGTCACAAATATACATATCACTCATGTAACAAGGGTCCTGGGGACTATTTTCAGCTGTGGATTTGGTGCGCAAGTAAGTGTTTACAACAGCGTAATTCACTCAAATTAAATTACAGCACCCATGTTCATTGTAATAAAGGAACATGTCAGCCAGTGCAACAGTGTGGCTTTTGGCCAACAATGGAGCTCTATGGCACTGAGGAATAAGCTAAATCAGGCTTTGGCTACACAGACAATGCTTGATAGTGGAATCAATTCATTGGTGGTTTTAGTCTTTTTGAGGGATTTAGAACATCAACAGACTTATCCTTCTGCTTATAGAACACAGTTGGCTGAGTGAGCTATTATTACATAGTTGTTTTATAGATCTTGTGGCTTCAACTCACTGTTGTTTTAAGTGTTTCCTTTTCAGGTAATCCAATACATCTGACTTGACACTTGATTCTCACCTTAGCCAAAGTCCTTTCAGTGCCACCACAATGCGTTTCCTCATGTTACCTTACATGACAATTATCCAAATGACTTCCACACAGTTACATGGCAATCTGTACTGGCAGATACCCTGTTGAATTGCGGTATCAGAATAGGTATTATCAGAGCGGTACATCCTTGTCATTTGCATTTGTAATCATCATGTAATCATATTTTTTTAACTTTTATAAATTTAAAGGAGACGTAAAATAAAAATTAGGCACCTTCTTTAACCTTACCCTAAAATAGTTGCTGAAGTTTTTTCTTGAATTTTGAAATGCAAAGACAGTTTTTGTTGTGTGCTTCTCCCCTGACTACCTTTTTACTGCCAGAGCTGTTATAGCTGGGGACCAGAGGGACTTGGCTTGGGGACCAGAGGATCAAGTCCAGCACTGTCCACAGTATGGAGTATGCACTGGTAGCTGAAACCCTAAACCCTGTTTGTTTGTGTGTGTGTGTGTGTGTGTGTGTGTGTGTGTGTGTGTGTGTGTGACAAAAAGAATTTCCCCATTGGAGATTAATAAAGTAATCTTCTTTTGGCTGCCTTCAGCAGTCATGTGACCCTTGCCTTGCAAACGGCCCCTCAACAGTCTCTGCACTTTCTCTTCTCGGCAATAGGCTGCAGTGCTGTATCCCAGGGCAAAGCATGTGTGTCACCATGGGTGGTAGTGTGCTATTAACAGCATGGGAGATTTTGAGAGGGGTCACAAGTGAAACACGTGGGGTCATGTCAGACTGTTCATGCATTAGGCTGTGGCCTTTCCAAGGGGTGACTAGGTTTCTGAAAAGCATGGAAAATGGAGTGACAGGGTTAGACTTAGGGGGAGAAAGGGTCATGTGCCAGGCAGAGCATATGTGTGGTGGTGAGCATGTTTGAATGTGACACATGCGAGGATGGGGGAGGTGAGGTGATCCATACCAGGTGTCACGTCGTCTGTGATAAAGCGGCGATGAGAGATCGCTGAGCTCTGTCTCTCTCCACCCTGGGGAAAGCTGGGTGTATTAATATCCACAGAGCAGCAGTCATACCGACGTAGCACTGATTCAAGACTCCTGAGTTCCACATAATATTTAACTGAACCTGTGTGGAGGTTATCTGTTACCGAACAGCCTGCACATACGCAGCACACTGACGGCAAATGCCTTTTATACAACTGCAGGGTATACACTATAGATGTGAAGATGGAGTGTCTCCTCAACCTTCTCATTTCTTTTTTTTCTTCTTTTCTCCTCATGTCCCACAGACCTCTACATTTTCCTCCTGCAGTCTGGCTTGCTCCCCGGTCTAGATACAAACTCAGCAAACAGATTTTTTCATGGCTGGATGTTGCTCAGTTTTTATTCATAGGCAGAATTGTATAGTTTACTTCTTCTTTGAATGGAAGAATTTGCCAAACGCTTTCTTTAGTAAGAGGCTCATCTTGATTCAAATAGTAGTTGATTGTTCAAATGACATTGTAATGAGGAGCCTCAAACAGTGTGCCATTCATCCTGTGATAGAGTAGGTAATGTTTGTACTTTTTATGTAGCTGGTGAGGCTGTTATCAATGTGAAAGTCTGTCCTTTATCCTTTACTAAGGATTACACTGGATAACAACTGCAACAACATGACGTGCTCCTTGGCCTTGGAAGTAATATTACACTAGCTTTACTACTGTTGGTAGTGAGCTAGTTTGCCAGTTATGCTAAGGAGCATGTTAGAGAGACATTTAATCCATTACTTAAAAACTGCACTCCTGCTTTTGGTTTTGGAAAGGCTAAAAAAAGACAACATAATCTGTCTTTCTACAGCCCTCTGCACGCAGCTTCATCATTTGGAGAAAGCCAAAGCTTGACAGGCCTGCCGTGCCTAGTTGTGGTTGCTAAGCTATGATCAGACGATCACCGTCAATTATTGGTGATTTAAAGCCCAACTGAAAATAAATAGTGTTTTTTTGTCTGCTACAGCATACATATCTGCTCTGTAAATCACAGAAAGCCAAAGAAGGAAAGACCAAACAAAGATTTGCTGTGGAAAAGTGCTCTACTAATGTCAGTTTTCAGGCTAGATAGCCAATTAGCTGCTCGGCTGCAGCACATTAAACTTCATGTAAACGAACCTGCAAATGTCAGCCCGGTCCAGTCTGGTCCTTGTTCTTCAACACCGCACACTACAGCACAAGTTGGTTTACTTTGTCTCTCGTTCCCTACAGTGTAACCATAGACTGTAATAAAGCAGTGGACGTCATCCATTGGTTTGTGGACAAAATGATTGTCACGCTGTACTGAAGAAGACTTGAAACTCGCAATTGAGACCATAAACTCATTACGAAAAATGTTTACTGAGGTTATAAATCAAGTGAGAAGTAGGGTCATTTTGTCATAGACTTCTATAAAATCTGACTTCTTTTTGGTGCCAGTGGAGTCGCCCCCTACTGGACGTATAGGAAAGCAGGTTTAAGGCACCGCATTGGCCTCACTTTTCAGACCTAGTGGTTGCTGCTTGGGTGTAACACTGGCACTCTGGCAACCTGCCAGCTGCTGTACATCAAACACAGACTCCAACATGGCTGAAATAAAAGGAGTATTTTTGATATTTCCCCAAAGACCTTTTTGTTTTCCCTTTTAATACTAAGAATGAAATTTAAAAATCACATTGCCATTATTTTTTACTACAAAAAGGATGACTAAATATGATTTCAATTGGACTTTAAGAGTACTGTTGTGGAAATGATGACCTATTGAACAAAAATGTATAGAACCCTAAGATGTCCAGTGGGATGGTGAGTCTAACTATGAGCTGCCCCACACAGGTGAGTGGGCTGCATCATACTGAACATGTGCACTTTGGTGAGGGGTGTCTCCAGTGGCCGACTATCTAACAAATACTGGGCTGTGTGAGTGGAAACATTCAGGCCTGTAACGAGTCAGATCCATCACCCCACACCATCTTCAGGCCTGGGCTCAGCTGAAATTAACCAAGCTGAAAGGCTCAGAGGGAAAGGAATGAGCCAGAGTCCATGGAGACACAGGAGTTAACCCACCAACCGCTACATGACTACGGACACTCCAAGAGATTAGCCAGGGCCAGAGCTTGACATTATGTTGCTTCCTTTGAGCATTCCTCCCGCTGCTCATTCACTCCTTCCCTTTTCCCCCCCTTTTTCTTCTTTTCTCTTTGTGTATTTCTTTATCTGTCTGTGCCCACCACTGCCTCTCACACAAATAACAAATCTTACACTTACATCTCTCACCCCATGCCTAGTGCCTTTACCCCCCCCCACCCCCTCCCTCTCTTCTTTCTTCCATCTCCTTTTCCATGCCTATTTTATGATGTATTTTTCTCCCCTTGCTGAGTTATGTCTGTTCGCATCATGACCTTTTTTGTTTTGCCAGAGTCCTCCAACAATAGCATGACAAATAGCTGATAGGGAAGCAGATATTCTCTCGCTCAGAGATTTGGACCTGGTTAAAATTACTTTCATGTGAAATTACTTCAGCCATCTATCCATATTCCTCCTCTGCAAGTACAAATAGGCCTGTATATATGCAGACCGCGTATTCACGACGCCTCATTAGGTTATGCAATAAAGAAGAGGGGAGGGAAGGGGAAAATGATAATGTGAGTGTGAGTCGGCTCGTTTTACTTTTACCTGCATCTCACCTGCCTTTGACTCCAACATGAACAAAGCTGCATTAAGTATTATGCCATAATTGATGAATTGAATAGATTAGATATTGGTCTTTGATTCATACAATGATAAAAATATTGATTTGTTTTTTATCAAAAATAGATAAATCATCAGTAGAAATTGCAGTTACAATGTGTATAGGTGTTTGAGCTGAAACTGAATATGAATTGACAACAGTTTATAATAATAATCATTGATAAGTCCTCTATCAAGATAAAAATATCAAACATTTACTGGTTCCAGCTTTTTTATAACATTGAAATAATAATATCTGTTGGTTTTAGACTGTAGGTTGGACAAAACAAGCAGTATAAAAGAACATTGTGATTTTTCACTATTTCTTAAAAATTGCGGACTAAACAATGAACCAAAATAGGTATTGACAAATGATTTGATAAAGAAACCAAAAATAAGTTGCAGCCCTCATCACAAATTATATTTCATTCATTTGACAGTTGCTTTTACTCAAAAAGGCTACTAATAAATATGTTTAACTTCCATGGTAATCAAAAAGTGCACTAACACAAGAAAAAATCAAAAAAATCATATTAAATATACACATGCTACAAGTATTTATAGTTGTGATGTGAATATAGTACATGCATCAAGATTATTGATACATTTATACGATAAAAGTCACATACATGTATTTGTTTATACCAGGGTTGGATTTATCTCTGTAATCCATAACAGGGAGAGATTAGATCTGCTCAAGGTGGAGGTGCAGAGAGAAAGCTTTCCTTTACCCACCAACTCCCTATCTTTTATCAGATGGGCAGAAGGAGAGGCCTTGACATTATCGAGTAAAAAGGGATGGCTAAGAGCGATATTACCTGGATAAGGCCACAGATAGGGGGGCCGGGACAGCATGGGAGAAGGATAAGGCCCGAAAAAACAGCAGTTAAGACGCATTTGATACATCTATACCTTAATAGTATAAAAGTACCACAGAATAGAGTCACTCTTTTCACAGTTTATATTAGTTGGAGTTCTGTCGTGTTGAGTACCAACTTTCTGCTTAGGCTTTGTCTTTCATATGATAGCCAGAGCACTTGACAGTGATTATTCATGTGAATTATGCTAGTTTGCAGATTGAGTCCATAAACCATTGAGGTAAACAGTCAAGCATTAGCAATTCCAGAAGCTGTTTACATGGAAGTGTACAGTGATGCGTGTTGAGCTCATGCATACTGCTGAATAAATTCAAAGATTATGTTGACAAGTGTTTGGCAATGATAGACATGGATTGTAAGGAAGTGGAGAAAGCTATAAGTGTGTGTGTGCCTCCGTGGGTGCATGGGTACACAAGCGTGCGTCAATGATATTAATGAGTGTATTCAAAAGATGGATTTAAATCGCTGGGGCAGGCAGACAGAGAAGAGCTCGTCAGCTTGTCAAAAGCATACACAAGCAGCGGAGACAAACGGCGTCACTCAACACCCTCCCACCACCACTCAGCCACCCAGAAACAAAAATTAAGTGGTTGAGCCGGCAGTTGTACTGCTGTCAGGCAAGTGAGGGTTTCTGCAATGCCACTTAATTAATCTCTGCAAATCAAATCGATGGTAATTTTGCTCGTATAGCAATCGGCTTTGGGGCTTCACACTGCAAACGCGATATCCAGCTTGTGAGCTGAAAGTGCTCGTTTTTCACAGCAATCAAACAAGCTTGCCCATATGTTTACAGTGAGTGTGAAAGAGGCCGATGGATGATAGAGGGGTGGATGGAAAGAGGAGACTAAATGACACTCAACACTGCCTAAGTATGTTTTTTTTTGTTTGTTTGTTTTTACTTCTAGAGGCCATTGTGCAGCCCTGAGCAACTGCTAACACATTAAATAATATGTTTGATTTTACATAAACAGCTTATTCAAAAAACACCCTTTTTTTTTCCCGCCTGCCTTAGAATATATAATATACAAGTATGGCTGCAGAGTAGACTGATAGATAGTTGTCTTTATTTAAACCTTGGAGGGAAATTAAGTCATCATAGTAACCATATACATCAAATTACAGACAAAAACAGGTAGGCCAAAATAAACAACATAGATAAAAAATTAAAATTTAGTCAAATATTAAGTCAAACATTACAGTGTGCAAAGAGCACATTGAAATAATAAAAAAGGTAAATCCCAGATTAACAGCAGTCCAGATATATTTAAGTCTTCAAATATATTCAGGTTTTCTGATGTAAAAAGAACAGAGTGGTAAAATGAATAATAAAGGAATGTTTAGTCCACAAGCATGAGCAAAGAGTGATTGACTGAGTGTCTTTGAAACTGAAATAGTTTTAAGACCTGCCTAAAGGGAGATAAAAGAATAATAGAGAGTAATTGTTTTTTTAATTCAAAATAATACCCTTACAAAACCAGCAAATTTCAGTCACTTAGGTACCTTGTAATGCTTCAATGGCTTTCCAGTAAAAGAAAAGCCTGGCATGGCATCGCCGAACTAATTTGCAAATGCATATTAGTCTGGAACCTCTAAGTTCATTTTCGTTTTCCAAAGGGCGCAAACAACCAGTCAGAGCCATGAAACATTGTTCTGTTGTACTGTACGTCCTGTCAGAAGAACAGCAAATATATATTTCTTATCAACATAAAGTTTAAGTGCAGTTGTTTCTTCTTCCTTTAGCACATAGTTCTATAAACAAAGAATATGATTACTTTATGTATTTTCACATGGTTCTGAGAAAATAATTGCCAGACAGTGGAATGTGTGGGGAGTTAGGGAGTAGGTGCAGGTGGTGAACCTTTCGAAACACGAAAAGGCATGATAGGAGAAGAACTGCGTCAAAGAAAGTATCAAGAGAAGACAAAGTTAAGGTTGAAATTAATGTCTAGGGTGAGATCATGTGAATCCTGTTGATTGTTACAGTTATTGTTGTGTGTGTGTGTGTGTTTCTCAAAGTATAACTGATGGGAGACCATCTCACTTCAGTCATATCTGTGTATACGATGATGGCTCTTCTTTGCAAGCAATAAAGATCTACTGAGGATTGAATATTGTGTCATTTGGTATTTAATTACCTACTCTCATCTGCACTAGACAAGAACTGAAATTTCAGTTTCCATGACAGCCTCAACGGTGCTCCTCCTTGGCAGTCATCGCATTAAACCCGCCCCATACTGGACAAATGATTGTGATTGGCCCGACCAATTCCAGTTCGGGTGGAAATTTGTCTTAATGGGAGGGGGGGCAGACGTATCTGCCAGAGCAAATAAAACATGAGCTTGCAGATTTGTCTGGTTCTCAGGCTACTAAAAGACAATCAAAGAAGAGGTGGAGGTGTGCAAAGGGGTCAAACAAAAATGATTCATGCAGATGATGATGAAAAACCAGGATGTGGCAATGAATTGATGAGAAAATAATGTCCAAGATCCACACTTGATCATCTCAAATGCTGGAATAAATTTGCAATAAAATATCTGGGATCAAGCCAATATTATGGGAGTAAATCCTCTCTTTCTCACACACACACACACACACACACACACACACACACACACACACACACGCACGCTCACACACACACACAGTCACAGACTCATACACATTGAGGCCAAACCTCATGATTGCACATTTGAGAGTAGTGACAAACTCAGAATCATCAACAATAAAGCGATGCTGGCACACAAATATGAGAGGATATATAATTTGTTATGAACTGAATACATGGAACACTGGATAAAATTGTCAAGATATGAAACAATACAAAGTAATAACTCTCATGCAAGCCTATTAAAAGCCATTTGAGCTTTTTTAAATTGTGATGTACAGTGTTGTGGGCTTGCACAACAGATATACTCTGAAAATGTACTTGATTTGTACGTTGAATTGTTCTTTTTTTCTTTCTTTTTTTTTCTTTAATGCACTGGATGCAGTGTGATCTACAGCAGATGCTTTCACTGAGAGGATGAAAGTTAATGAATGCACACATGAAAAATGACCAAAGCTGACAGAAAAATCAATTACACTACATCAGTAAGTGAGCACCAGAATCCTAAAAGGATTCACCAACAAGAGAGAGAATAAGCCTGATTGGGTACATGTAACCTCTGGTTACATAATTTTCATTATGCTCTTTTAAAGTCAGAGGGGGTGGCTTATAAGATTAAGGTACAACTTATGTCATCATTAATAGGACTGCAGTGTCATGGATTATTTGAATCCCTATGAAGAAAATGTCCTGGGCATCATGTACAGCAGATCTAAAAAGGACTCTTGATTATGATTATTAGCTTAAAAGCCACCTAGAACCATCAGGATTGAAGACATTTTTCATTGTGGATGTGTCCAAAGCAAGGTATAACTAAAAAGATTAATAACGGGTATATACCATGGTCCTGGTACTGTGCGTGGTATCTCACTAGCTCATGACTTACTGGCACATCCACAGTAAATGGGACAGAGCCATTATTAGAATTATCAGTCACACTGGTGCTTTTCCTACTATGTTAAATCAAAATATCCACTATGAGACACGTCTATTTTTCACTGTGTCCCAATTCAAGGGCTTCTGAAATCTAACATTTCTAGACTACATTACAGAAATGGTGAACAACGTGTGTCCCATTTCAGCGGCTCCTCAGAATGCAATGTTGGTTTGGCTGAATCTCTCTGAATTTCTATTTTTTGTCTGTCAATGTCCAAAAATCCTTTACATGCTGGTCAGTTGTTTATTGGAGCTTTCAGTTGATCCTCATGAAGTTGGGAAATATTGTGCTTCCATGTAGGTCATCAGTCACCAGTAAATATTTAATGTGAACTAAATGAATGAAAAAGCCACTGTAGGTTCTCTATAGGTCATTTTCACAGCTGCCATGTTGGCATGGTAGGAAAAGATAGCTTAGCTGGATGCCTAAACTGAATCCCTGTTGTCCCTGTCTGTTGAATCCCCTGTTGCGTCAGTATTAAATAAACTGGATGGTAAATTTTCTCTAAAGGAAATGCAAACAACTGCACACAAAGCTTTTGTTGATAAAAAAAAAAAGATGTGTTTGCCGTACTTCTGACAGGACGTATGACAGGGCGATGACAGGGCGTTGCTCCGATTGGTTATCTGAGCCTGTTGGCTCCAGACTAATACGTATTTTCTAATTTTCTAAGGAAAAGCACAGCTGTTCCTAATGAAATGAATTGTGGCTCTGTGTCCCACTAAGTCATGACAGTGTGATGGTGAGCCAGGGAGAAATAGCGAGTCTGTCCGTGTCCAACAGTAATAAAACACTCCTACCAGCACATCTCAAACTCACTAATTAACACATTGTATTTCTCACCAAGAAGGTACTCGTGGTGCAAACCCAAATATAATGAGACTTTCCTAATGATACACTTAGTAATGTACATCTGTTGAAATAAAACATATAGAATAGCAACGTTGAGGCACAAAGCAAGTCTGATGTAGTATCACTGGACAACGTAGTCAGTGTACATTGTGACTCTTTCCCGTGCATAAATGCTACATATGTTTGTTTGGTTGAAAACACATTTAGAGTGTATAATGTAATAATGTACAATGTATTTAGAGTGCTGGCTTGAAACACAGTGTTGGTTATATGGCATTTTACAGCATGTAATGAATCTTTGATGTTCAATTTAAGCTTGTAGGTAGAGCAAGGATACGGAAAGGAAACATGCTTGAGTAACGCGGTGTATGTAACAGGCTCCAGTCTGAGACATGACAGAACCCAAGGGCTGGCAAAGCTCACACTGTACGCTTTCAATGACTTTACAGAGTGTTAAAAATCTCTTTGGTTCTCAGAAGAGCACATGCTCAAATGGGCAGAGATGAGAGAGTTCAGTAAGTGAGGGCACAAAACACTCAAAGCAGAGCACTGACCTTGTCCAGATGATGGCTAAAATTTACTAAAGGACAGGTTGATTTTGTCTTCAGTCCTGGTGCACGGATGACAGAAGGCACTAAAATGTGAACGAACGACAGTCCCCTGACAAAAAAGGCTTTTATCTCACACTCTGCAGATATACACACACTCAGCATATAGCCCAACAGTTAAAGACACCACACCCATGACGGACATTTGTGGTCATTGTGGTTAGTGAGCAGGTGTGTTTGACGGAGAGCGGTTACAAAATAGAATGCACGGTAGACGGACTTCAATTCAGCACTTTGCAGCACTTCAAATTCAGTCCTCTGTGCGTGTTTGGTGTGTGTGAGTCTGAAACCCACTGATATTAAAATGTCACCATGGGTTTTAATCGAGAGCTTAGTTGGGCTGCTGTTTAAATATATGTCATAATGAGACAATTTTTCCTTCTGTTGAGATTTAATACTTAATGTCATTAATAAAGGCAAGTACTTGACTTTCGTATTCTTGTGGCAAGGGAACAAACCTTTCAATAACAGCGCATACTTGACATACAGCTTCTTTTATCACTAGATTACCAGGTGTCCTTGATTCATCCTTCTTACAATAAAGACCTTATTTCCATGCAAGAATTTATAGCACAAAGCTCAATGGCATTTTCCTGAGGTACAGAGATGGTTAACCTCACCTTTAGATTATATTTTGGTGACACCATGTGCCAAGTGCATCAACAGTTGTAATTGGCAGTATCCTTGGCTTATCAAACCAAGTCAACACCATATTGCGCAAAGTGCGTCAACTGATTGTTGGCTCTCTCAAAGCTGAAGGTAGCAGGGTATAAATAGATGTACCATCTTTGGAGTGAACAATTAGTCTTGAAATCTTAAAGCTTGGAGATAATTCACAATTTTAATAGAGTTTTTTCCTTGCACGTATCACTGTCTTTTTATTTTGTTAATAACTGTTGTGTACATTGTCATAGCTCAATTTTCAGAGTGGAGGCATCCATCAACCCTATCTCATCTATAGTGTAACCAGCTTGAGGAATAACCACACAAATGAACAGTATGTGCTATTTTGGTCAGTCATGACTTTATTTTAGCCATATTTCCTCTTCATACAGTTAAAAAACATGTTTACCAGTCAGATTATTAAGTGAGATGTGGCATACTCTGGTGAAAAAATCCTCCTTGTTCTTGCCAATCCTCTCGCTGTATTTTAATATGAAGTCACCAGGGAGCAACAGTAGCATGCATTATTTCCTCCTTTAGAGCAAGTGAAGCAATGCAGGCTTATGTCAAATGTATCACAGAGAACAGAAACATGCTTATTTGGAAAAATTCTTATTAATGTATTTTTATGGACTGTAGCGAGTGTAACAGTCATTTGTGTAAAAATAGTCTACTATGACAGATCGATCAAAACATCTGTCTTGTTGTTGCTTGCTTGCTTGTCCACGTCCATTTCTTAAATGCTATTGCTTATTCACAGTAATTATTTCTGTTAAGTTCAGCAGTTTCTCTTAAAATAACGATATCCTTCATCGTCGCTTCATCAACAGCCGTCCCCCATTAATTAGCCATTACAGACAACTGTGCTGCTCCTGCAAAAGCTTTTGAACCTTAGTTAAGTTACATTGTTTGAGTTAAATGTTAAATCATATTTAGCTTCTGGCATTCAGGAATAGTCAGCCACATAAATACACACACACACACACACACACACACACACACAAAAAAATGCCATGACACCATGAGATCAATAGCATTTCCCTCTATTAGCTGCTTAATTAAGCATCTGACTGATGGCATTTCAGATCAATAGAGGCATTGGTAGAAAAAGACCCCTTACCTCAATTAACATGGGGGAGATCAATAACAGTAAGCTGGTCCCTGAATGATAAATAAAAGGGAATATGTGTGCAGTGGGGTGCATGCTAGGTAATTTAGCGCAAGTATTTTTCGTCCAGGGAGGTGGTTAGGGTAGCAGTGGGAGGGCAGGAATGACAAGATCGGGGATAATTGTGGTGGCGGGGCTCACCAACAGCGTTAACCTCAGACCGAGAGTGAGGGGCCTAGCTCGGAATTGGCTAAGAGGCTTAGTCACTAATGCAGCATTAGCCCCGCGCACAAAACAAGTATCTATGCCTTCACATGTACACACAAATGCAGAAGACAAGGCAGCGCACACACTGCACACGCGCATTATGCAGTCGTTCTGCGTTTTCTCATTAAGACATATGAAAGGCTTCTAAAGACTCATGGGAGAATTCCATTAGTGCTCTGTCAAGCCTGACTCTTTACTCATGCTCACACCAAGTGCTAAGTGCGTTTGCAATGGTTGTCACAGGACTAAATCACATATTAAAACCCAGCAGGGTAAAGCCAGATGGACGGGGAGCCGTAGCACGACTTATAACTGTGGATCAATAGTGTTATGTGAATGAAGCTCATAAGTAAGCCGTATCAATAAAAGCACGCAGCTCCGTGCTTAAAGATATATAATAGCATAAAGTTTTTGCTCACCAATTCCACATGAGGATGCATCTTGGTAGTTGAACTGGGATTGAAAATAAAGGTGTCGGTACTCTAAACCAGCAGCTTTGAGTTTAAGGATGGTGTTGTTGTTAATTAGATAAATGATCAAGTACGCTTTGTTTTCAGAGGTTTCCATTTTTACCGTACAGTTACAATACATAGATAAATAAGTGAACTTTTCAAAATGCTCAGTCAGCTTCTTTATTTCTTAATGCATAGGTTTATTCTGTCGTCTTTTTGGTGCTTCGAATCTTAATGTATCGAATGAAATTGCATTCAAAGGAGGAAGGCACATTAAAAGATGGTGAACTATAAAATAGATCATTAATACCTTTTTTACGATCAGATATGCCATCTGGGACTTTCTTTCAATCTACAGAAAAAGGCCATATAAGGCCATATGTACAAAACAGGATATGGAATAAGCCTACATTTCAAAGTATATAAAGGAAAGAAAGTATCAGTTCAGAGTTTCCTTACATGATATATTGTATAAGAGCATTTCACCATCCTGACAGTGATAAAATTCAGATGTGCTCATATTTGTTTCTTTTCCTAAAAAAAAAGATCAAAACTTTAAGATAATATTGGTGTCGGTCTTTAAAACCCCATGAACTCACCATGAATTGATGACAGATAGATGAGGGACAGCACATGTATATCTGGTGACATTGCACTTGGCATTGTCCATGTTGTAGTTTTTGTTGTTACTCAAACAAGTTGTAGGTAGATTCATGGTTTTAGGAGCAGTTGTTTTATAGCAGGTTTCTCAAGTGAAACTGCCAGCGGCCATAATAAGACAAAGCAATGCTGCCACAGACTTCCGTCTTTTTTTTTTATTTTACCAAACTGCTGGATTTCCTGCCCTAAATCGTTCACACTTCTTTCTTTTTCAGACAACTGGGGCCACAGAGCAAAGAAGAGAACAAGGCAGTAAACGATTGATGGGGTGGTGGAGGGGGGGGCACAGGCTTTGATTTTCAATGTGTACAGATGGCAGAACAAAACAGAAGAGCAGGCAAGCAGAGAGGCTCAGACTGGGAGACAAGACAAAGGAGTCAATTAATAAGGGGATCATAGTCGATGCGAGAAGACAAATGAGCAGGCATGTTTAAAAAAATGGAAAAGACAATATATTTCACTGAGCTCGGTCCCAGATATGACAGTTCAAAGAACAGCCCTTACCTAAAACGCTTGTTCTAATGGCATTATCACAGAAGAACAATTGTCCACACGACATTGGGGGAAGGTGCTAATGGCTTGTATTCCATTATGGCGAGAGGCTGGAAACTGGAGAGATTTTGGCTCGTTCAGCTCTACTGGGAAGAGGTGGATGGAAAATTTAACTATAATTCATTAGGCAACTAAGGCTTTGAGTATATCCTTAATTTAAGCAAGAAATTAATGGGGGCTCAGATGAGCTTTTCACAACCGAAAATGAAATGGGTGTAAAGTATTCACACTTGGTCTAAAATGCTCTATGCTTGTCGGCATCTCACATGACTAATCATTTGAAATCCACACATTAATTACAGAGCGATTAAAGGTTCTAGCTTCAGCTTTTGATCCAAATATAATATAAATGCTCTAACACCAATAATAATAGGATTAAGTTGGGGTATGACTGGAAAGATTTATGGTTTTACATGACAAAAGAAGCATTTTGGGATTTCAAGGGATAAGATTAAATAGTTGTACATGATTGTTATTAGCTAAAACCTGTGCTTCGAATATGACTTTGAACAAGTCATATTTTATGTAAGGGTTTCTTTTGCCTTAAGATGAATTTAGTTATTCTATTCTTTCTATTCTTTTATTTCTTTTTTCAGCATTAACACATACTTCCTGTTTAGAGCCCCCAGATTAATGGAACTGTAAATCCAAAACTTGGAGCACGATTATCCCCCAAATAGAAGTGGAACCAAGAGTAATAGTTGGAGATACAAACTCCATTAATATAACTATTTTCATGCAGCACCATCACTATTTTATTTTTATTTTTTTTAAAAGTACTAATGTCCCATCAGCATGGTTCTTACATTTAATTCTCCTCTATCCATTCATATACAGATATTTGCCCTGTGTTGAACACCTGTGGACATGTAGACAAGAAAGTCAACCATTTAAAATGCCAAGGGCCTGTTGTCCAGCCTCTTTTTTGGGTGAGGGGGGCAACTGAAAAACCCTGTTTTAGGTCAGAGCATTTTGTATAACACTAAATTATGCACAAGAAAACCTAAACCTAATGAATAGAATTTTAATTATTCAATGCTCTGGGTATTTGTGTGTGCTTTGCATTCCTGCATCCTCTCTCTCTCTCTCTCTCCGTCTGTCTATCTCTGTGTCTCTCTTCCTCCTACATGCTTCCAGCGGGTTATGGTACAGCAAATGCACAGAGGTTTTTTTTTTTTCTTTTTCTTTCCTGAAACCCGAGTAAATAAAAGGCTCAAAGAAAGTAGCCATCTACAATGCTGACCTCTCTGTGAACTCTGCAGGATGCCAACTCATGAATACACAGCTCACAGCTACACATCATAATGTGCCTCCAGCAAAAGAACATTCTCTTCCGCATCCACTTCACCAGTTTGCACACCACTTTGTGAGCCATCCGCTCAGTCCAGTGACTGGGTGAAGCGGCAGCTCGTATCTCACAGGGTCTCCGATGCCGTTTGAAGAGCAGTGTCAGAATTCATCAGTTATTTTTCACTTAGTTGCAGCTTGTAACGTGAAGAGAGAGACATGATTGATTGAGCATTTTTGTTTTCCTTTATTTTCACAATAGTAACTTACCAAAGAACTGCTGACTTTGAATTTACAGTAAAAGGGACGACTGTGCAGTGGTTGTCACTGGTAACAGGTGTGTCCTGTAATCATAACAGAATGCAGTGAGTCTTAAAGGTACCTCCCTCTTTAGGAAAGGAATCTGCTATTTTCTGACAGACTTTTGATAAAAAATGTCATTTCCTTTCAGGATTGAACTCTTAATGAATGGCTTTTTACAGCTAGCCAGCGCTAGTTTTCTGTACTCATTACAGCAAGTATCTATTATTCAATGTACTTCATAATAGCTTTTCTATGCTGTTTGCATTATTACGTATGTGGCCCATTACCCTGACAGGGGTTGTAGAGCATCAAAGCGACGGAAATGCAAACAAGTATAAAGCTTTGTGCGGATGCAAATTAATCCTTATGAAAGGCTTTGTTTAGGTTACGAACGCTTTCCTCTATTCCTCTCCAGGGCCAGCTGTATTAAAAGGAAATGTAACACTTACAGTGCAAATTTTAAGAATTGTTCAAGATACAATAATTAATTAGTGTAAGGATTGTCTAGATGACATTCATGTTGGTTTCGCTTATACAGTAGATACTGTAGCACAGAAGAGCCTGCCCCTAAAAAATATTTTAGGCTGCAAATTTATGGTGCCATATATTTAAGGCTCATCATTTTTTGTTTTTGCCAAATTCCACTGAAAGATACTCAATGTGAAGGAATTTTCCTTCGTGTATGCTAAACTTCCATCTTGTATGTTAAAGGTAACTTATGACAGTGCTTCACAGGTCAGGTCAGGCTTGTCTCTGTTCGCCTGTCTCATTCTGTGTGCCTGCCAAGGCCGAGTTGGCTCTGGCCTCTGCAGACCAAGGTCTGCTAGATCTATCTTCTGTTTTCAGGTTTAGACACAACAGGCTGGCGTCTGGTTGTTGACAATGGATAAATAATACTGTAGAGAGCCTATGCTGTTGCTAGGACAGCAAAGGTTGACGTCTTTCCTTGTTTGGATCTGATATCCAATAGAGTCATCACACATGACAGGCTGAGTTATGAATAACCCTATTTGGATATAGCGGAACTTATCAGTTCTGGGGAGGGTTAAATACTGAGCTTCAGGACACCATCTTCAGATTTGGGTAGCAGTACGCTGTGATTCACACGTGGTGTTTCCCTTTCCTCCTCGATCGAACTTCAATAAATATTCCTGTGTAAGACATCCAGGTCTCCTGAAACTTCATGTTAGAGTGAACCAGCTCTAAGATTTCCATCACACTCAAAGGAGCAGATGGCTTTCACTTGGATTTCATCCCCTTTCCATAACATGTTTTATGCAGCAAGGAACCCCTCTTCACTTTGCAGCACAGTTTTAAACAAGGTCCTCTTGTGATCAGGAGAGCTCACAGTGTGGTTCTCATAATAGAAAGTGAAGGGAACACTTTCAAAAGTAAATGTCTTTCTATCCTTTCTGTTTGTGAAGGAGACTTCCCACCCAAAAATATATACCTAAAAGTTTTTTGTGTGAAAAATAAAAAATACAAATAATACTGTAAGCTCTATATGATACAATACATGCATCTCTCATCGTCTTAGGAAATCATTCTGGGTTCTCCTCTCCTTTTGTTGAGCTTGGTTTTCACCATGTTCAACAACATTGAAATTGTCACAGCTGTTTAACAGGTCTGAGAGACTTATTAGAGTAATGTGTCAGGCTTAGAAGATAATAATTCAACAACACTTCAACTAAACCTTTTGTTCCACGTGAATGTGCTCCGTGCTTATATGAACAAAAGTAGCATGCGTGCTTGGATCATTGCCCATGTGCACACGGCACAGCATTTGGGCCAGCCGTTGTGATTGTGCTGCTAAATTAGGGTCTTTATACGATGGCATTATGATGACGACAATACACCTGGGATTCATTGCTCTAGTCCCCATATGTTGTCCCCTTATGATGCAAACACGTGCTGTAACGTCTTCTCTTATTGTCTTATAGTTTACCTCAACAGGCAGCGTGCTAATCATCTTAGCTTACGACCGGTGTAGAACCATTTTTAATGGCAGAAAAAAGATTAAGTCAGTTGCCAGGCTATTTGTGTTGCTTGCCAAATTGACATAGATAAAATTAGGCTCCATCTCTAATTGTTGGAAATATTACCCCAGGCAGAGGCAACTGCGTCAGTACATTCTGTTATGATTGTTCCGGACCAAAATTTGTTATTGGTAGCAACAATATCATTAGAAATGGCTAATAACATGTTTATAAAAGACACACATTGGACTTATTGTACTCCATGGCTACATAATTTCTAGTGTCTGCTTGGCCAACAGTGCAGTAAGTGTACAGTGGTAACCACAGCAACAGTAAAGACTTCACTCTACACTACCAGTTGGCTCACTAATGTAAATAACCAAAACTGATATCAACAAACTGATCATTTGAACACCGCTCACACACCAATACTCCCCCATGTCCCCTCATTTAGAAGATAATTCACTCAGTGGAAGAAATACCAGTTATGTGGAGTTTGCCTCTGCCATGTCTGTTGTTTTTGTATATCATATTGTTGTCTCTTACATGTCCGTCGTGGAGCTTTGTACATGGAGACAGGCACAAGTCCCAAACAGTTACATAATTTTTCCCTTGTCAAAAGATTTGGTAAACAAATCTATCACACTAGTGACTGATTTAGTTAGTCAGCCCAGACTGGCAGACGTTACACAATGAGCTCTGGGCTTTCTACTCTACAACGCTTTTCATTATTTACCACCACTGGAGAACTGAGCAGTCCAAAATTAGGCATCCCTAACGTTGTAATGTATCAATTTGAAATGACAACATAAAATAATTGAGATCTGAGTGCATGTGTGTTTGTGTGAAAGAGAGAAAGAGGAAGGAAATGCATGTATGTATTGGCAGCATGTGCCTATGGGGGGGTATTGGGAAGCAGTATGATATCCTCACAGATTTCTGGATGTGTTTGTGTGTTTATGCCTCTGCATTGGCGTCCATGTATGTGAGCATATTTGTGCATGTATGAATGTGGACATGTGCACATGTGTATTTTGTGTAAGTAGTAGTTGGTGCTGTTTGACAGCATTGACACACTAAGAAAAAAGAAACCTCATTGTAGTGGCAGGGCACACACTAGACCTTTCTCTGTCCCTTTAAAGAGAGATACACATGTGTACTGTATATAATGATTTACCTTTAGGATATTAGCTTTAAACTTAATGAATTCTAAAAATATAACTGTCTGTACAGTAAATGCTTCAGTGGCTGGAAATTCACAAATCTTTTTTTGTGCATTTTTAGAATAATTGACTTGTAGTGTGTAATTTCAGGTGCAGCTCCGAGTATGAATTATGAATGTATGCAAGCGAAACACAATTTTTGTGATATTGTGAATATAATGACCTTAGGTTTAAGTTATTCAAATTGCATTAACACATTTCCTATTTCTTTCCTCTCCTGTATTTCTTCCTCTTTGGTTTCTATTCTATTCCTTTTTTTTTTTTTTTTTACCAACTTGTCCCATGTTTCCCGTTGTAGTCCACCATGACTTTGGCAGGGGTGAGCTATCAGCACCTGTCCCTATGCAGACCATCTGCCCATCGTCTCTAATTAACTAAAGAGGAGAGAGCCAGAGAGCGACAGATCCATAACAAATCCCAAATCATGTTGAAGTGCTATTTCATGTCCTGTGTGTCCTATTATATATGCATCTTAGTGAGTATGACAGAGCGACTGAACATAACATATGATGTCTGTTACTCATCAACAGGTATGTGGGGTGTATTAATGTAAAGATGGATTTATTCTATGCTGTAGGGTGCTGCTACCTTCAGGAACTCCTCTGGGATCCAGCGTCTCTGGAGGCTTTATTGTCTGTCTCATATATTCACCTAACAATAAAGCATTTCCTACAAAAGCACTGGCTCTAAAATCTGGCCATGCCACATCACATTATCCGTGGAGATTGAAACCCCAGCTCCTCCTGCTTTGGATAAATTCCGTATCATTGCCTTCTCTTTTACCTTGGCACTGGAGCCCATATTGGTAATGGCTACATGTAAACAGAGTCACTGCTCTTCTTTCTTTAGAGGGAGACAGACAGGATTTGTTCTTTTTTCTCTTGGTGTTGGAAAACTATATGTTGCTACATTCTGTTGGAATGCAACACACACATACGGACAGGTAAGAGTCAAGTACAGGTAGGTGACAGGAGCATTGCAGCAACTATTGGCTATAACATTTGATGTGGAAATACAGGAAGTTCCCCCGGTAAGGGTTCTGATCTTTTTCTGGACATGCAGCTTGAGCCGGTTCTTTAGCCTGATTTTGTGTTCAGTATGTAGCCAGTTTGAAAGATTAAGTCAGCTGGAAGGTTGATCAAATAACATTAATAACGATGGCTGTGGGCTAGAAATGACAAGCCTGCTTCTGTTTACTTCTATAGGAAATTAAAGGCCTATTGTATGAAAAATTACTCTCAATTTTTAGTGGTAAATCTGCAGTCTTAATTGTTTTGAATTGTATAGCCTATATAATGTGCTCGAGATGAAAAAGTTGCTCATTTCATGCATGCCTCAGGATCACCTTTGA
Organism: Lateolabrax maculatus; assembly: GCA_031216445.1. NCBI lineage: Eukaryota > Metazoa > Chordata > Actinopteri > Acropomatiformes > Lateolabracidae > Lateolabrax > Lateolabrax maculatus. The sequence continues at coordinate 15,720,351 of CM062218.1, forward strand.
ATATTAGTAAGAACCTTTCTGCATTTCACTTAGAACCATTTGCACTTTAAATCTGTGCATTCACTGAAATGTAAAGCACTTTGGATAAAAGCATCTCCCAAGTCACATGTTATTAACATGCCATAATAATCACAGTGGTATTTATCAGAATTTCAAACTCAGTGCCTCATGACCAATCAGTTGTGTTAAAGTGCTAAAGAAAACAAAATGGGAGATAGTTTAGTTAATTCCACACCACAAAGTCTTATTCAGATTTCACAGTTGAAAAGAAAAGCCTTGAAAAGGGCAACTTGCAATGAGGTCTGCTCACATCCCCCTTACCTACCACGTATAAAATGGAGGTTGTTAAACGGCCATCAGCTACATCTGCCAGATCTCATGCTATATGCACAACACGTTATCCTCTGTGTATTTTCAGCAGCTCAGAGAAGTCACCATGCGCAGTTTCTCTGTGTCCCCCTCACACACCAAAAATAAAAGGTTGTTTACAGTTCAGACATAAACCCTTCTTTACCGCTCCTTCAACTCTCCATCACAGGAAGCCAATTACCACTGATGCTGCTTGAGCAACAATCCTCATAATAGAAACATGTCCTCACTGCCTTTTTGTGCAGGTTCACCTCCATTTATCTGTGGCGTGTAATTGCATATTATGCATTGCAGTTATCATTTCTAAACATAAATAAAATTGCTATTGTTTCCAACCGAGCAAATTTTCTAATTCAGTATTGTTGGATGTTTGTTTGTGTGTTTGCAGGCACAAAAATGTGTCAAGACAAGGGTGTGTGCTCGTTTCCCAGGGGACCTCCAAAGGCCTTAATTGCAATAGCGGTCTACTCGCTGTGGTTACCATCGGTTACAATCTGTCAGAGCCCTCGTTTGCATTGGTTTATGTCGGTATCAAACCACATACACTCCGTGGCAAGTTGTAGAGCATCTTATCTGATTCGACAGGGATTCACATCCACTTAAACACCCTCAATAAAGACCTGACTGTGGCTCATTTGCCGTGTTTGCTCTGTTTTTAAAGGGGGATGTTTACCTTTATGTGGGGACCTTCACAATGCCTCATCCCGCGGTGAGTGGATTTAGATCAATATGACATTATAACTATGGTGATCGTGCTGTATTCTTCTGAGTGGCACACACACACACACACGCACGCACGCACGCGCGCTGAAACGGAAGCATTAGTAGGCTCGCAGTGTATGTCCTTGACAATAGAGGATCTTGACTGAGGAATCGGTTTATTATGCAATATTTCTCTCAAAGGGACGCTTCTGGTTCCACTTCTTGAGCTTAAACAGCAGCAGCATGCTACTCTGTAACCCTGCTGTCTGCCCCGAATGATCAAAAATGAGGATGGGTTTTAAATATGGTTACATCTGTCTTTGCAAAGCGACCCAGCGCATAGAAAGAGATGCATTAGTAAGTAACTTAACGCCAAGCTGCAGAGCATTGCTTCTCTTCTTCTGGTTGGCTTTTTGTCCGACCACACCAACATCACCTCACAACACACTGCAGCACATTTGTACATCAGACACCTTCGACACCTTCGCCTCAGCTTTAAGTGCAATTAGTAAATCTTAACATGCTAAGCTGCCATGATGAATATTGTAAACTTTAAACATGCTTAGCATCACATGGTTAGCATTGTGGTTTTGAGCTCAAAGCACAGCTGTGTAAGCAGAGCCTCACGTATATGCCAGCATGGTTGTAGACTTTTAGACTCGTTAAAATGTTCCACATTGTGCAATGTTTACATGTTCACTAGCTTGCAGTCTTCTTTTTCACTTCCTTATCGGGTGCATTGCGAGTGAAACATTAAAAATATATATATTTTATGAAATCCCCCTCTCTCCGCAGTCCGAAACACAACAGCAACACAAGCCCTGACCCCTCAATATTGTTTACCCGTGACCCATGGAGTGTTTTTATAGCTGGAACAGGACAGATCGATCCAGTCACAGATTCAGAATTCACTTTAAAGTGGCAAGTGTTTAGAAATGGGCACAACAGCTGTACTAAACAATAAGTTCTAACTCTGCCGTTTGTTTTTGGTGTGGTTCATTTCTTGTTTTTGGCTTTTAGTGTTTGTAGTAAGGAGCTTTCTAACTTCAGATCATTTATAAATAAGAACATTTTTGAGTTTCTTGACTAGTGTGTGCATACACATTAAACAATTGAAATTATTTACCAACTTTAAAAAATGACTTGCGAATGTGAAATAGCGTTGTTTTTCCAACCGCCATACATAGATTTCTCGCCAGGAGTTCAACACCATTTTGTTGTCCTTGAATTATATATACGATGCTAATGGTGGATCTTCTTGCACAACATTTCTTCAAAACTAGCATCTATTTTGGACATAGGGATGCAGAAAGAATGAGTCCGACCGTCCAATGCTGCACAGTACCGAGTAACTGTTTTCTATGGTAAATAGCAGATTTTGTTCAATTTACATAATGTAAAAAAAACAGATGTGTACGCATGCATCGATGTTTGCTGTATGTATTTGTGTGTGTGTCTGTGTGTGTGTGTGTGTGTGTGTGTGTGTGTCTTGAATATTTCGCTTACCCGCCACTGTGCTCAAGGTTAATGTATACACAGATAATGGAGATGATGTTCTGGAAAGCGTCCTCACTTCTGTCAGGGAATTGCGACTACATTGCATTATGGAGCTCATCAGCATGATGGAACAAGCTCCTTAACATCTCTTTACAGCTTGTACGTACCAGCACGCACGCACGCACGCACGCACGCACGCATGCACACGCACACACACACACACACACACACAGGCACACGCGCTACTACCTCTTAACAGGTTGACAGCACTGTGTTGACACACTTATAGGCTTTATCCTTTTTTGAACTCAACCACCCACATTGCCCATAACCTCACAGGTCCAATCCTACGTAGCACTGTTAACCCTTTGAGCCTCAAGTGTTGCATATTAAATGCTGCCTCACCTTTATCTGTTATAATTGTCAACTTTATCAACAATATGAACTGCTTTTAAGTCTAGTGGGCCTAGTTTCCATGTCACTGATTGACACTGTACTATACAAATATAATGCTCATGATATACATTTTCTTTCAATAGTCACACAGAATACTTAATAATTTCATTTTTAAAAAAAAAGCCAACTTGCACCCAAACTGATATACATGCAAAAGAAGTACTGAAAGTTTTCCAATGAATTGCCACACACACATACTTATTTTATTGTAGCTGTCTGTGATCTCCAAACCACCATGGTCTTATTACTCGTAATTTGATGCAAGCTTATTTTCACGGTGAAGGACACTTGGCCATTCTCTACCATGGGCTCGCCTTGGGCAGTATAATGGCTATGCCAGTGGGCATGGACACCCCCAGCTGCCCCCGAGGTTTTGCCCACCCCAGGGACGGACTGTATCAAATGGGCCCGCATGAACAGACGGAGAATATATGGGAAGGAAATGGGCGAGCAGAGATAGCTTGCTCTGCAGATTCACAAATGCACAGTCAGTGCTCAGGGAGGAAATTGCAAAGAAAGGGGGAAACAGGGACAGAGGAGAGATAGGAGGAAAATTAGAAAGCAAGAGAGAGTCGGAGGAATAGCGACAGAGTGGTCCTATGCGTCATCTGTTCTCATATTTTTAAGCCGTCCACATGTATCGAGGCGTGGGCACTGATCATGATCGGATGGGTGCTCAAAAGGAGGATCATCTCCCTGGATGTAGAGGCCTCTCTCCATTCTCCTCCCCTCCCTCCACCTTGCTCTCCCATCCGTGATGAATCTGAATTGTCTCCTAACCAAAAAGAGTGCTGTTCATTTTTCAACGCCACTATCCCTTTACCGCAAAGTTTCAAGGGAACCCTCTCACGCTTGTTCCCTATTAGATGACACTCTTAATCCAATTTGGTTGGAAATACATTCCTGCTTTCCCTTCTGTTAATAGTGTGTAATAGCCTGTGTGCAAGTGTGTGCGTGCAGGGCTGCATTTGCATGTGCAAATGTGTGTGGGAGCAGGCAGATGTGTGTCATGTCTTTGCAGTGATTAGCTTTAGCTGGCGGGTCCCTCAGGACTTGTGCTACACTGTGTGTTCTGCTTGCCAAGCACGGTTAAGAATGCGCTCAAACTCCCAGCGCTGTGCCGCGGTGGGAAAAAAATGAGTTTTTCTCTGCTGATGTGTTGGGAAAGTGGAGCAAATACACACATTGGTATGGTTCTACAGTGGCAGTCAAGGTGGGTTGCCTTAGGGTGTTTCACACTGCAGGGCAAAACCAAACTTTTACCCAAGGTCAGCTTTGGATAATTTACAGAAATGCTATACAATAATTAGTAAAAATCCTGTAGTAAACACAAAAAAATTGTTTTATGTAATCGCCTTACCTAATGCATGTGTACTTTCTTGGCATAGGTTCAGGGTACTATGTAATGCAAAAAAGAATATAAGATCGTATGGAAAAAAGTTCTATATTTTATATTAGGTACACCAAAATAAAACCAACTGTAACCTTACCTTTGTAAAATAAATGCTACTTATGCGGCCATAAAAAAACCTTTAAAACCTTCAGTGACAAATGTTTTTAGGGTATAACAGCTATTGTTGCCACGACTTCAGTAATGCAGATTGTTTCCCAGAGAGAACTCAATTAATCCTGACCTTTTTTCGTGATTAAAGGACTGACACCTTTGACCAACACTGTGTCCTTGTATGAATCATTAATAGTGGGTCACTGAGGTTGCCTTGTTTGTTTTGATTACTGTCTCCTGTCTCTCGCTGCACTCGAGGGCCCTTTCAACTTTTTAAGAGAATCTGCTTTGGCACCCAGGGGATTTAAAAAAAAAATACAACAGAAAGCACAGCCCTATCTGATTGCAATTTAATATTTTGTCTGTAACAAGTCGAGTGAATGTCACAAAAATCCACTGGATCACTTTACTTTACATCGCGGCCTGCTGTTTGGACATGTTCTAATCAGGCTCAGTCAGAGAAGGTTTTGGGAGTAGGCAGTCTTAAAAAGTGGCTAAAATAAGAAGACTTGCTCGTTTCACAGGCCTTCACTCTTAGAGGTTTGTCTATTTGGGGGGGGGGACTGATACTGCTTGTGAATGTTACACCCTGACTAAATTGATTTTGGTTTGGGTTGAAGGTTTTATCAAAGCTTCTAATCCTCAGAGGAAAGGATAAGTCTAATCGGAATGTTTTTCTGTTGGGATTAGTGGCTGCAAGCCTCTCCCTCTCCCTCTCATTCTCTTATACTTGCTGTCTCAGGTACATTTTTTATCTTTTTCTCTTACTCTTGTGCATTTTGCCTTTTATTTCTTCCTTCCTTTAAATATCTTTCTTTTGTTTCTTGTTTCTTGTATCTTTTCATAAACCATATTGGCTAGTGTTTCCAGTGTTTTTCCATTATGTATGTGTGCACGCTGTGTTTTTAGCTTTAATCTCCTAATTGTGTGGAGTGTTTTCATATTTGAACCGTGTCTGCTTTCTCTCATGCTGGCTCATCCCCTGTCCTTGCCCTGTCTCTCCCCCACCACCCACTCTATTTTTCTTTATTTTCCCATTTCTCCATTACACCCTCTCTCATGTATCTTGTTATGTGCGCTCCCTTTCCTCTTGGTTGCTAACCGCCTCTAGAAAGAGCCTGTGTAGCCTGTTTGGGCAATGATCATTTAGATGTAATGTCTTTCTAACAAGCTGGGAACAAGCTCTTTATGGAGCTAGATAATAAGATCATGGTGCCCAAGTCACAAAGGGGAACCTATATTCAGTCATTTTAAAGGCTAGATGCCGTAGATGCTACCATGACTTGGCTGGAGTCTGCAACAGATGGTTATTGAAGAGGCATGTGAATAGCCTCTACTGTACATGCAAAATATCAATCTTAAGATATGATTCTTAAAATAACAGTGACAGCACAGCTATAGCGGTTGTCACTTTACTTCAGCCATTATCTAAAGTAAAATTAGACCGTTTTAGTGTAAAGTGGTTCATGTCTCGCTTTCTTGCTCTCTTTGTCTTCATGGGTGTGACTTGCACTGATTTGATTCCCATGTTGATAAGCAAATGATGCAATGCATATGCATACATCTTTCAGCAAACATCACATGGATATGGTTGATTCTTGCAACACAATACAATGCAGTACAATACTATGACGTAGTGCAATGTGCTGCAATAATATAAATATTTCCATTGTAATTCTGCAATCCCAATACGTATATATTGATGTGGTCACTCCATTAATGGAGGGTTTTGGTTAAACATGAAAAACCAGTCAAAACCAAATAAATAGAATGGTTATTAACAAGGCATTTCTGTATGAAACAAACATGTTAATGCAGTCCAAACTCCACACCTGTAAGAGACTTCTGGCTAAATCTTGCTCAGTCTAGTCGTACAAGAACATTAAAAAATATATATATTTTTTCATATCTTGCCATGGGTTGCTAAGGACGCGACTATCGGCGAAACCATGTAACTAGCATGTTGTTTGAATCATATCGTTAATATTTCTCAACACAAAAACAGGGACGTGTCCTTGATAACTCAACAATATGACAGGATAACTAAATGATACGATGGGTTGATGTTAAGGCCATCAGTTTTCTTTTGATTCTGAGAAATAAAGTATGTTTTTGATAACGGAAGTGCATGGTGTTGTTAGCATATGCGTTCAAGTACTGTTTTGGCTGAAATATCAGAAATAAATCAACATCTTTACTTTTTCTTAACATTAACACATCAGTATTTCACAAGCAGGAGCCATGTAAAATCCTCATACTGACATATGTTACTCTCTCTAGGTTGAGACCTTTCCAACAGTGTATTTGGTTTAGTTCTACCACAAAGTCATCTTAATAAATTACAATACTGCTGACAGTCTAGGGCATTACTACAAGCTTGGAAGATGTAGTAATATGGTAGTTAGTAGTAATATTAAAATTAAATTGAAATTTTAAAAACTATTTACAGAATGGAAAAGTATATGAAATATATGAAGGTGAGGAGACCAAAACTTAAATGCAACATGTGCATAAATAATTTAATTATGTAACCGTGGATATTGAATACAATGCACAATTTATAGTCCAGTTTGATGAAATATATGAAAGTGACAAGTGCAGAGATTAAATAGGGAATGTGAAACGTAAAGTCCAGTTTGACAACCCCGTCTTCATCCCTTTCATATGGCCACACACAGACACACACACACACGTCCTTATCATCCACCATAGCAACGGTAGAAAACGTAGCAGAATCATTGTAATAACTTACTAAATATCTATTTAATGATGGAACTATCTTAAAATATTGCATTTTCCACCGAGAATATAATGAATTTCTGCCATTGTTTTGTTTTCAGAGACTAACTTGGCAGTCATGTGATGTTTAGTGCTGAGATGGATTCCTCTCGGACTGGATCAGGAGTCTTTTTTGTATTCATAACGTTGATCAACCATGCAAATAGATGTTAACAGTCTACTGAACCTACTAGTAGGTGTACCAGGCCCCTTCTGACCCATATCTATGAGGCTGATCATCACTGATAATGCCCATTCAATCGAGTGATAACGTTTCAAAACAGGTGAGCAACTCTGATGTGAGAAAAATAAAATGCCACTCTTTAGATTGGACGAGAGATACTTCATGAGAGACAGAGTCATTTAATCATTTCAGGCTTTCATCTAAACACGATCTGCTAAAAATAGAAGAAGCTGCAGGTTATATAGCTAGGCCCATAGTCTGGGTTTGCAATTTTTAAAGATGTAGAAAATAGTTTTGTGTATGTGATCATAGCTCCCCTTGTTAGAGTCTGGCTAAAACTAAATTACATCATCAAGATAGTCTTTATAAAAAGAAAATGGATACAGCTTATACACTGTGTCAGTATACATTGAGACATCCCTGAGTCAGGTTGGATATACTGGGTGTCATTCACTTGTGAGTACATGAGCGAAGACATTGGGATAAAGAAACAGTTAAGTTTGATTGGAAAATAATTCTAGAAAAAATCATCGCATGAATTGTCGGCTAGATCTTTGCAGTTCAGATCAGGCTTCATTGTGTCACTGGGGCAGAGCAGTCTGAAATAGCTCTGAATTTCCACACCACAAACAATTTAATGTCTATCAGAAATACAGTAGTTGTGCCAACCAGTTTGTCTTTAAACTGCCAAAGACGGCAATAAAACATACCTGCAACAAAAATCATAATTTTTAATGATTCCATTAAAACATCATTTTACGTTTCTAAAACCAACTCTGCACCATTTAAGAAACTGCACCCTATTTATCTCAGAACAGAATTTGCTGTTAGCAACAGTTTCTTGATATGAATACCTGTTTGATTCAGTGGGGTTTGAGCAGGAAATCTATTTTCATATGCTGAGTTTTGAGAAAATTCAACTCAAAAAAGAATTTATTATACTCAGTCATGAACAACCCAAAGACATCAGTATTCTCTGTCCTACCAAAGAATGAGGAACGATAGAATTATATGCAAGCTTGATAAAATGGCATTATTAGTCCAAGACGTTTTCGGCTTTGATGTTTTTTTTAAAGCCTCAAACAAAACAATTTCAGGCTGAGTAATGAAGCAGTGACATGTTAATTTAGGTGAGGCATTGTGCTATTATAATCATATAATCACAAACCATCACACAAATCATTTTTATCAGGCAAGATAGCACCAAAGCTTTACATTCCTGCCCCTCACCCCTTTACTGCAGCATAATCCAGAAAATCACTTGAGCGGATTATTATGCAATCCAATTATGGTTCATAATCTGAGCCTAGAAAGAGTTTCTGTGTCTCTGTGCTGTCTGACTGCAAGATGGTTTAGTTATCTAAGCTGCATGGCTGATTTATATGAACATGTGGTTGTACAACACTGGAGTGGGCGGTGGACTAATCAAAATGCCTACAAATGTTTTTTAAAACAAGCCACCTGTTTGGATTTACACGATAATCTCAGGCATGTACACGTCTCACATCTCATCTCACTATCTGCCATAACGGGAATAAATGCATTTCCTTTTTGAATGAAAAATGTGCTAGAGCCAGAACAAATACTTGGATCCATAAAATAGATAAGAATGACACAGCAGTACGGTTTGCTGTACAACTCTTAAACTGGCATTTTTTTTTCAGCTGTCATAGAAAATGGGTAAATTAACTACTCCTAGCATGAAAATGCTGAAAATAATTAGTTAGTAAGTGCAAATGTAAACAGTATACATCCCAATTCATAACGGAGGAATTCAGGACGGGGGCAGCAGCGGTCTGAGCGGTATGATGACTTTTCAGAGACCTGTGAAGACAGCAATATGGTGGTCAAGCCTACTAAAGAGTCCTGCTATGACATAAATCCTTTACTTTATTGATGTATTCGAATGATAATAGTTTACTGATTTGATGTTCAAATTTAGTCCATGACTACACCAAGATTTCCGGCCTAGTTTGTGGTACTTAATGTTAGTGACTGAAATGACAACAATCATTTGTTGATTGTTTTTTCTTTGTTTAACTGGAGGAAATTGTGGTGCATTCAATCGATTTGTTCAAAGCAGATGGTATTTGCACCCAGGTGTCAGTAGCCAACAATGCTATTTGTGGCTTTTGTGGCTATTAACACCTGAGTGTATACAGAGTGTGTACACACACACACACACACACACACACACACATATGTGTGTGTGTGTGTGTGTGTATATATATAGAACCATTCATCTAAGGCAGCTTCTATTTCCCGACAAACTTTCAGGGTCTTCATACCTGCCTTCCTAAGGGGGCTTGGTGAAAATAGCCAAATAGCTGCTGTCTGATCATTGTGACCCGGGTGCAAATAGACAGTCTGTTTGTTCACTGCACTTACTCAGTGCTTATATGGAACAATAGTCACCTGGTGATACTGTTATATAAATGTGCCATGCCTGCATAATAATGATTAAGATATTTTGTTGTTTTCCATAATCGGTGCTAGTTGGAGCATGTAAATGGTGAACAGAAGAGGCCTGAAAATAGAGCCTTGGGGAACTCCACGTCCTTTTTGTACACTCAGATGTGTAATTACCAATCACCATAAAGCAGTCCCTGTCCTTAAATTAGAAATGAAACCAGTTTAGCACTGTGCCAGAAAGTCTTACCCAGTTTTCCAGTTCGTCCACTCATACCGTTCAGTCAACCGTTTCAAATGCAGCACTGACCTCTAATAATACCAAGACTGAAATCATGCCACTGTCACACCTTAATAACTAGAGTGTGGTGTCTCAGTGTGGTGCTGTGGCCAAAATATGGTCGAAAGTGTTTGACCAGTGGCTTAAATAGTTGCAATTAAAATAAAATCACACAGTGTGGTTATACAAGTCATCTGCGTTCTGTAAAAAGCCACAGAGATTTTAAAACTGATTTGATCCAAGCAGAGAAAACTAATGAAAGAATATTAACACAGGCAATGCTATATAAGTATACACAAAAGTACACACACACACACACACACACACACACACACACACAAGCCTGAAGTTGCATGTAAGACACCCAGAGCAGGCTAGGGTGCTTGAAGACATCAAACAGCTTTGTCTCCATCACAGAAATGAATTATCAAAGCATCAAAACACTCCATTTAAGCACACGCAGGCAGATCTTCATGTCTTCTTGTCTTGACATACATGTTCAATCATCTTATGCTTTTTCATCTTAGGAAAAAAAACATCAAATGTATCACCATGTTTTCTCGCTTATTACAGATTTATACAACATGATGCAGTCATGCTAACGCTGCATCAAGCACTTTTATCATCTCAGGATGAAAAACCAAACTTCATAGTATTCTCAGAGGCTTCCTCACAAAAGTCTGATCTGGAAAAGTTTTTTTTTCTTGTGTACTATTTTAGGGCTTAATTAGTAACAGAAATATTCAAGTCTCGCAATGTGCATCCAGCGTTACTGCAGCAAAGACTGCCTGAAATAAATACTGTAAAGTAGGTTTTACCACTCGCTGCATATAGAGAACAGAAACTCCTCGAAGACCCCAGCATCTCGGAGCCTCCGTGCCCCCACTGGCCTGTGATGGATTCCCAGCAGAAATGTCTGTGCCTCATCTCGTCTTCATTACTCCTTCTTATCCACCCTACTAATCCCCAAACTAGAGAGAGACAGAAACAGCATGAAATAAAGCCATGTGTTTCACGGAAAGAGTCAATTTGTAAAACTGTTTGTGTTTCAAAATAAGCCTGATTGGAATCAATACGAAGTCTATATCCAGAGATTTAGTGTGGATTTAAAACATGTAATAATAAATTCAAAATGAGAAGCTATTGGCAGCACTATTGAGAAGAGGATAGATCATAGCAAGTAAACCCAACCACCCACACACTTGTAGCATCCAGCACTTCCAATTAAATTGTTTTGAAGTTCAGGGCTTCTGCTCTGTTTTTTTTTGTTCTTTTTTTTTATCAGGAGTTGTGACATCGAATGTGGTATCATTAGTGCCGTCTCTGTTCGCGACTGCTCATTCCCCCCATCTCTCTACATCGGTCTTTGTTTCCCTTTTCTTTTCCTCCCTCTCCCTCTTTTCCTCACTTTGCTTTCATCTGAGTATAGAGGATCATCTACCTCTTTTTTGGACTTTTCCCCAAAACATACTAGAGTGACAGTTAAGTCGTCTGTGTTAAGCCTGCCATGTTTTCCCACTCTGAATTCATGTCTTCTCCCCTTCATTCTCATTTTATGCACCATCTCTTCATCATTCATGTCCCACTTCCTCCACCACTTCTGTTTTCATCTTCTCTCCCTATACTCAGCTGGCACTTTACTGTTTTCCTCTCTACCTCTTTCTGTGTCCCTTTATCTCCTGCTCCTCCATGGCCCTCTCATATGTTCCCGTAATGAGGTCCCGCTCTCAGAGGACCAGGGCCATCTCCCTTGGCAGGAGTAAACAACCAATCATGCATCATATCTGGCATGACCCTCAACCTATCAGAGACCAGATCAAAGCAGGAAGCGAAAGAAGAGGGGGAGCACCCCTCTGCTACAGATGGACCATCATTAGACGGACAGGATGAGGGATGTTGTGTGTGTGTGTGTGTTTGTGTGCAGAGAAAAAAGTCAAAAATGAGAATACAGCCTGGTACTGAGCGGAGAGTGAAAGGAAGAGGCATAAAGTGGTGTTTCTGAGTTTCAGAGGAGGCATAAGTAGTAGAGAGCGAAGCAGAGAAAAATTAACTGAAGGGAGATGTAGAAGGGCAGACAGTACCACTAACACATTCTGTCATATGTCATTAGTTCTTAACAGGAAAAGGGGAGAAACAAGTTTCCAGTTTAATCATTTCCGAGTGAGACTTGTCACAACACCCTTTACGGCTGACTGAAATCAAGAGAAAAAGCATAGTTCATTTGTCAAACTCTTTATCAATGCCACTCCTTTATCTTTCCTTAAATAAGAATGACATGGAGTTTTGCGTGGCATTTAAAAGCAGAGTTTAAGATAGAACATGCAGACGTGTGTTTTGACATGTGTTAATGCGTCTGTGTGACATGGGGAAGTTCACAATACATCCTCTTTCTATTGGAAATGCATAGATGCTCCATGGAGCGGTTTCATGTATATTTCATCCACAATGGGATGTGGCTCTGTATTATTGATGGCTGACTGCTCAGCTGTCGGTCTGCTGCTCTCGCCCCCTTTGGAGGAGTTTAAGTTACAGAGGGTGAGTCATAATTGAATCATAGGGCGACTGCCCCAATGCAGGGGGACATATTACTGGGAACCAGCCTCCTGGGTTGACATGAAGGAGGGAGATGGATAAAGATGAGAACAGGTTGAATAACATTAAAGCATTGATTTACTGTAGTCAAGAGGCAGTGTGTTATTGAAAAGTCCAGTAGATGCTGTAGCTTTATTTGCAGCATTGGCTCGGTTAGGTACATTATAAAGCATCCATTCAATAATTTATCGATTGTTTTAGCAACTGATGGACTCACTCATTCATTTTCATGCATACGTACATTTAAGCAGTCATGGTGTTCATCTAGTCCTCCATCCATCCATAGTTTTCATTTCTTCATTCAGTTATTTTATTCAGTGTGGAAAGTGAAAATGTAACATGCAATCAGTAATTATCCTTGTTGTTCTCTGTGTTAGAAATAGAAACTAGTTTGTTTTAGGTGTGTTTGTGTTTTGTGTGCTGTCATATGAAATTCAGATTGTATGGCTTTTTAAAAATAAAAGACATACAATACGAAAAAAAAACATCTATTGTCTATTTACTTTTCAATATTTTTTTGTTGCAGAAGAGATATACATACATATACATTTTTGTTTCATTATTCGATATTTGTGTTAACAACAAGACACAGAAATAGCAATACAGTTCCAAATCCCTCCACTGTGATGATAAAGAACAGATAGGATAATGCATTTACACCAAATTGTCTTGCGAGAAGAAGCATTTTGGAAGTCACCTAACCTCTGCAAAGCCTTGACTTTAAACCTTAAGTATACCATAATATCTGCCTTTAATATGCTGCACTACAACCAGTCATTAAAGAGTCTAAATTCAATTAAATATTGAAAAGCCCCCAGGTCACACTGTTGCCATGAATATTCCCTCACTGACTTCCTCAAAGGAAATGTTATATATTCAGTGAGGAATACTTCAGCAGGTAGAAATGCCACATACATGTATTAGGGTAGCCTGGCAACGCCAGACTCATTCGCAAATGTGTATGTTGAAAGTTAGATGACAGTTGTGGACTGGTGTTCACAGAAAGCTAATATCTGTTTCTGGTGTTCATTCAGTCTCTTGTCCAGGTGATCAGCAAACCAATTAACACCTTGAAGGTGTTGTGTTTAAGGCACTTAAACATGTCTTTTGAGCTGTATACTGAATTATATGACTACTGTTATGAAATACACCAATTTTTGCACAATATATATAAAAGGCATTTCATGGGTTGAAAACGGCTCATCTACAGTTTTAAATCATCCCTGAACCTTGCTGAGATTGAGTCGACCGGTTGGGACCTATCCATGGCAATGAAATTGATATTGAAAAAAAGTTAAAGCCCTCTAATCAGAGGTGGGCGGCTACTTAGGGCTGACGAACAGTAATGTGAACAGCGTCACACACTATGTGGACTAGAGATCACGCCTCCCACAGTCCCTGCTCCCTCACTCCTCTGTGTTACATTTTTTTTTAAAAGGCACTAGAAAGAAGGTTCTAGCAGAATTTTAAGGTGCAGTTACACTTTAAGATACAAGGTACAACCTGAGGGAGGCGAGGACTTCCTCTGAGAGGAATACTGGGATGGTTAATGACATAACATGCAACAACTCTAAGGAACATTGGTGAAACGACAGGGCCCCCGGGGGCAAGAAACTGAGGGAATAGAGGAAACATCAGACGAAAACTGCTCATAGCATCGACTGGGAAATGCTCAAAGCTGTCGACCTCAGCAGACAGCTGGGGAAAGATCAAGGAGGCCAACTACATCCAACACCAAAAATCATCCTTGAGCAGAGACAGAGGTTGCAATCTTTAGCCATGTATGACCAAATTTTTTATCACCGAAGTTCCATACATATGTCGCGTAAAGACAACTGACAACTATCTGCTTGACACAGGAGAAGGAGAAGCTGAAAACTGGACTGAGTTTATTGTTGTTGTTTTTTTCTTATTGTTTCGTATAAACGCCCACACACAGTGATATCTTGACACATGTGAGTATATGCCAGTGTCCCTGCATGCCAAAGATCCAGAAGATTTCAAGCAATTTTATCACATTCACTTCCTGAATTGGCTCATCCTGGCAGCCGTACTTAGACGACTTCTTCTGTCTCTTTGATGTGTGCTACAGGTGTGCATGCAACACTATGTACAATGTGACCAGTGAGTGTTGTGTTTAAATATTGTTTAAAACATAAAATAGTCAAGTAATATTCTCATTTGTTGACTATAAAAGAAAACCGGAATATTTCAAAACATGTTCGGCCAGTAGTTTGTACCACATCATTCAGGGAACAAATGCTTAAAAGTGCATGGGAAACACACTGATTAATTTTCTGGTTCTGGTATTTTTCATTATTGGACCCACTTCAAATACAAATACACAATTCAATTTTTGATATTCACAAGGAAAGGTTAATTTTCCATCTTCTAGGAGAGGATGAAATGAATGACTGAACGGATGATAAGCAGACTGTGGTGAGTAAGCATTGACAGGATACAATGTGTGTGTGTGTGTGTGAGAGAGAGAGAGAGAGAGAGGGGGAGGGAGTGTGCATCTGTGCTGTGAGAATCTCAGTAAAAAGGTCTCATGTGCTCACAGTGCGGTCATAAATCGATACCGTCTCCCCAGGGTGTAGAATCATAGTTTTACTATCCCTCGCCATTGATCAGTGTGGGCGATAGTGACTCTCAGAGAAAACACACACATCAGAGCAAAGAATCAACGGTGGACACACACAGATACCCCTTGACTGGTGTTCATATTGACAGAATGTATGTGATGTTGCCTGTCGGACTAATTATCGTTTTTCTTGTTTAGATCAGGATTGTAAATGCAAGAACAGCTGGGGCAGTTGAAAATCTATTTTATGGTGTTTTTTATTTGACGTGTGCCATCATTCGGCTTTGAATGTACAGTAGTAACAGCAGCAGCTGAGTCACTGGGAGAAGGGAGGGGAGGCCTAGTGCCAGAATTTGTCTCTGCTCATGCACGTTGTGAGAGGGAACATGAGAGCCGAGGCTGCATTTCATTTCCTCTCACAGGCGTTCTCTGTTCCACCTCAAAATTCCTCGCCAGCTGTCATAGTCTGTGTTTATATTCATGAATTCAATCTGAATGTTTCAGAGATTTTCTGTCAAAACAGAGGTGAGGCTGCGATGCCGGATACCTATCCGCTTTAATAAAAGTCTGCCCTATTTGCTTATTTAGCTCAAAGCTTTTGTTGTCAAATCAGCCTCACTGCTGACACAATTGCGTGTGATTTCTCATATCCGTCTCCCTTTTCATATGAGCGCTTTACATGCAGGGGGCATTATACACAGCTTCCAAGTTTTGAAATGACTCATTCTTTGATCAGTGGATGTCATAGAATTATTTTGTTTGCCGTGAATGCCAATATTTTTTCTTAAAGCTATAATCTTTTAACAGCCTCACACTCTTGATACCTCACACTGTCTGATACTCATGAAATTATTCCAGTTGTGTTTTTGCACTCCGCTTTGTAATCAAACGGTGAAGCCAATTATGTGACTTGTTTCAATTAAACTTTTAAAATTAAAAGCTGTTATCACGCCTCGCGAATAATTATTCAGACAAAGGCTCCCACTTTCTCTTTACATTGTAGTCACTTCTGGCCATAGCAGGAGTACTACTTTTTTGCTCAAATTTACATAAAGCACTGCCTTGCCTTTAAAAATTACAGTCATGCAGCACGACACTTCAGTAATTATGCAAAATCATAATGATCAATATGTTTCCCAAATTTTAATTTATTGCAAACTGTTGTTTGCAGATTGTGGATTATTAATTAATTATTTAGGGAATAACAAATGAAGGGAAGTGAAAGTTCCTGCCCCGGCCTTAGTCTACTGTTTTTTTACTGTGTTCAGGTGACCGTGTTTTTGGTATGAGTGTGTGCTCTGTGCCAGTGAGGAGCTTTGTAGTTTCCACCTGTAAGTCTCCTCCTGATTGGTTGGATGTGCAGGTTCGTCCTGGTAGCTGTCTGCTGCTGGTTGGTCCTTGCGCAACATCCTGCAGTTTAAAATGCCCGGGGTTACCAGCCGACCGATGACTGCAGCTTTAAAGCAGCGCCTCAGTTCTGTCCTCGGCCTCCAAACCTTTTTGATACAGCATCCTTTGTCTGATAGATCTGAGTTTTTGTCAGGCCTAGTGCCCTTGTTAATCTAGTTAAGTATCTTGTGTAAGCTACTAGTACTGAAGCTGCCTTTGTTTAAGTGAATGTTTTTTGGTTTACTTGTTTATTTCAATAGGTTTAGTCAGTGCTTTTCTTTTCTTTGTTGTTTCGGTCTGGGTTCATTTGGAATACAATTGCTAGTTTATTGTCACATTTCTCGCTATTTAATAATTCACCTTCCTTTATTGATAGATCGGTGTTCAGACTCTGGTTTGGGGACCGGGAAGGGAATGTCCTTTTCTACTTTTCTGTTGCACTCCTACCCCCGTAGACAGGGGTGTCACAGTGAACGAGAGTGTGCTTTCATACACCGCCAATGAAACAGAAGCAATTATGTTTCCATGACAACAACTGAGAGGTCCAGCAACCACAATGGATAGAATTGGGGCCAGGATTCTGTTTGGACATACAGATGTGTTTACAGCCAAACATGACCGACTGACTGAGGAGAAAAACATCCGCACATTAACTGATTTTTGGTCACTGGTGGCCGAAAAAGTCAAAAACTAGTGCTAATGGTTCACAATTTAAAAAAAAGAAATGAATAAAATATGGCATAGGTTCTCCAAGTCTCTGGAACTCTATGGAGCGGCGCTATGAGAGCAGCGAGAGTGAACCAAAGCCCGGACAGCTACACAGTGAGCTGAAGCTATAAAACTAATTAAAGCCGAGGGGAGCTGCAGATTCAGATGTTAATTCTCTGTTGATTCATAATTACAAGCGATTCCTTTCACATTGTCACATTGTTTTGCATTCATCATTCCAGTCATTTGATACATCATTATTATGAAAATATTGATCACAGCCGATCAAAGAACTACAAGTGGGCCTGAGATCAGTCTCTGCAGTTGGTACGTGGGCTGTTTGCGCTGAATGAACACTGAAAAAAACTAAAAGTTCAGTAGTCAAATATGTAACAGAAAGAGAAAATTAGCTTTGTGTTCTGACTGAACATGCTTTAACACATCGGTCCAAACCCCCCATAGGTGTTATGTTGGGTTGAGAACCGGTCAGCCAGGGTGGCATCTTCATACATTTCGCAGAGAATGCAAGGACACCTGTATGGAAGCATCTGAATTTGGTACGTTTCTTCATCCATCTGTACTTTGGCTTATGTTATAAGGCTGTTGTGTGTTATTTGAATTAACAGCTGCCTGGTTCCAATCCAACAGAGCAGATGCAAAGCAAACCTTCCTTGGAGCTGTTTACTGGACACCTGTTGAATTAAAATCCTGTATTTAATTGCCTTACACCACTAGTTTGGCCCTCCAGTCCATCAAAACATCTGCATTTTTACAGTAGCTTGCTGGGTTCATTTTGTAGAGAAAATATAATCACAGCCACAGACAACTATTTCTTGATCTAGCCACGCTAAACAATGCAATGCAATGGACTGACAAATACAACAGAGACTCTGTGCTGCACAACTGATGCCAGGATACTCAAGTTGTTCACTCGCTGAGCCTCAAATGTACAGTACCACCGCTGTGTTTCATGCCATCTCCTCTCGCCTTTCACAATACATGACCCTCCACAGGCCTCCAGTGCCACATATTACCACACTGTATTCAACTCACATAACGCAGCGTGGGGGAGTTTTTTGTGTGTGCGTCAAGCTGAGAGGCCCACTTTTAAAACTGGCTTTGTCAAAGGCAGCTGCCAGCCACCCAAAGGAGGCCCATGCATTATTCACGATCATTTACACAACCTCCCATCTCCTTATCAAGGGGTTCATCACACTTTCACTACTGCTCAATGTACGAGGAAGGAACCGGAACACACTGTACAGAAATACATCGGTATAATACAATATGAGATAGATAAGACCCCACAGGCCCTTAAATCCTCTAGACTTGTGTGGTGATGGATTTGGTGACAACACCGGTGACTGGTTGTGAAGTGTTTTTTTATGCAGGCCTTACATATTTTTGACCATAGGGGTCACCGATACGCAACACTTTAGAAATTCAGTAGAAGAAGAATGGAAACTCTTTATTTGGTAACTCCAGTACAGTCGCACCACTCTTTCTAAAACAAAGCTACTGCCACGGGCTAATGAGTTTATGGCAGATCAAGCGCTGGCTAGCCGCTGGCTAAATACCCACCGGCAGCTCTTCTGCATAGGAAATACATCATATTCTGTGCATTAATGCATTGTTTCCTGTGCAGTCATTAAATTAGCATAGTTGGAAAGGCACTTGCAAAATGCAAACACATTGGATGCCTGTTGAAATGCTAGAGAGGAATAAAATATGCTGTTTTTCATAAAATAATCTTAAAGTTAAACACCTGTAATCCTCTGGATTAAGTACTGTGTTTGAGTCGGTGTGTGACTTTGAATATATGACAAGAGGATAAGAGCAGGCTACGTCTGTCAGAATAATGTGTTTTATGTCAAAATATAAAAGGGTCAAACCACCTCAGAGACTGGCTGTTTTAATTACTCTATGCACGGTGTGTGTCTGATAGATTTTGTGAGAGCGTGTGTGTGAGCTCCACTAGCAGTGATGCGTGTAAGGTGTTTAGAGAGAAAAAAAAAAAAACAACAACCTGCATTGATAATTTATTACTTCAAACAGCCATGTTCCGCTCAACGGAAAGAAGCAAGTTACATGAATCTGGAGATTTAAAAATGAAATGGCAGCTTGAATATCTCACTGTAACAGCATGATAACCTTTCCTCTGATACAAACAAGTCCTCATTCCCGTTGCACAGCACGGCACCAAAGTTTTGGCGCTGAATTTAATGGATGTTTTGCTCCACTCAGATTTATGTCCTTCCCCTGGTTTGTTTGAGCGTCTGCACCCTCACACAGAGTGAACAGCTAAAAATGTCCCCTGTTTAAGACAATATCTGCCTCTCTGTTTTCTGACAGAGAGAGAGAGAGAAAGAGAGAGAGAGAGAGAGAGAGAGAGAGAGAGAGAGGTTGTTGAGAAAGCCGTAGGAGACTCCACACTAACAGAGGGCACTCAATGCGTTCTTGTGTGTGCATTCCCACACACACTGCCTGCACACCTGTGGTCGTCAAGGCAACATCTAGCCCCCCTCCCTGTCATGATTTGGCAGGGGAAATCAGAGATCCGGACGACTGCCGTCTTCCTCCGCCTCTCTCCACCTTCCTCTCAGCCAATGGCGCAAATTCCACCCGCCCTCCATTTCCTGTGTCTCCCTGGGGCAGATGAAACCTTAAATGGAGGCTTAATGAAATCTCAGGGATTGTCCTGTGGCTTGATCACTCGGGCTCCCCTCGCACCCGGTGGTCCCCCCTTCTCAGCAGTGCTTGGGAGAGAGGGTGCAGTCACTAATTGCAGGGCTTCAGGATGAGAGAGGGAGTGTAAGAAAGGGAGGGGGCGAGGAGGAAAACTCAAAAAGGAATAGCAGCACATGTTTCTAAAGGTCACATGTGACACACAGAGGCACGCTCATACATGCACAAGTACGCACACACATGTGCTCTTGTGCAACGGCAATCAATGGTCTTGCCAACAACCTGCCCCCTGTGGTGCTGATTGTTAAAATGAATATTTAATTAGCAGAAGTTAAATTGACACACTGACAGTAGGCGGTGCTGCTGTGGATCACTGAAGCTCGGGTAATTGGAATCTTCCAGAGCAGTTATAAACACAGCATCGTGTGTGTGTTTGCATGGACTGTGCGTGCGTGTGTATGTGTGTGTTTGTGTGTGTGTGTGTGTGTGTGTGTGTGTGTGTGTGCGCGCATGCACGTTTAGTCTCTTGCATGAATAGATCAACAGGCTGGAAGCCTTGTGCGGCACAAGCAACAGTGTACTGCTGGAATAATTGTTGATCATCACATAAGGCACAATTAAAGATAAACTATAATGAGCAGATAAACAAAGTTTATTTTTAAATTAAAACTTGTTGGAATGTTATTGCTAATGAACTGCCTCTGCGTTGGCGCATTTTTAATTGTGCAACAGCTGACTGTTTTCTAAGAGTTCTCCAAACGCAGACTGATATCAATCATTTTCTATTAAACTTATTTTCTACAACCAAAATGAACCAAAATATTTAAAATGATTAAAGTCGGTCTAATTTAGTTTAATTTGTGTTATATTTTGGCATACTTTCAACTGGATTATTGTGCAGTTAAGTCTTTTTTGAATGTTTAATCGTGAACTAAACTTGATTTCCCTTTAGAATATACACCATCAATAAAAAATGTTAGCTGATGGTAAAATTATACATAGTCTATATGTGATTATTCTAATTTAGTTTTTTCTTTGTAGTCTAAGATTCTTTGGTATCAAGCTTCCAGGTTCTAAATGTGAAGAGTTTGCTAGCTACTTCAGGGAGAAAATAATCAACATTAGATTTGGTATCTGCCAGCAGAATAACCACACTGCTCTTTCACCTATATCCTCTGTACAGAGTGATGTCAAGTTAGAACGTTTTACCCTGGTTGATGCAGAAACTAGTTACAGAACTGAAGCCCTTCACAAGTTCCCTTGACCCAATTCCTACTTCCCTTTTTAAAACTTTTAAATTCTGTATCTGAAGACATCCCTGCCACAGTAAATCACTCCCTACAGCTCGGTGTCTTCCCCACTGATTTTAAAACTCCTTTAGTAAAACCTTTTTTTAAATAAATAGAACCTGGATATTTGAACACTCAGAAATCTTAGACTGCTTTCAAAGCTCCCATTTTTATTGGGAAAAAAATTGAGAAACTGAGTTTAAAGTGATATTTAGCTGAATAAAAACAAAACACTGAATTAGAAATGTTTCAATTGGGTTTTAGGACAAATCACAGCACAGAAACAGCCCCGCTAAAAGTACTATCAGAATATCAGAACAAACAGCAACAAGCCTTTGGGTCTAGTGCTGCCTTTGATACTGTGGACCACCTGATTATTTTAGATAGATGAATTGAGCGTGTTGGCCTGCCTGGAATTGCCTTTAACTGGTTAACCTCATATCTTTGTGGAAAAGATTTCTTTTTATAGATGGATGACCACTCCTCCACTGAGGTTAACTGTGGGGTACAACTTGATCAATTTTAGGGCCGTTACTTTTTAATTTGTACGTGCTACCCCTGGGCAGTGTCATCAGAGGGCACGACATCTCTCCACAGCTATGCTGAAGACACTCAGCTCTATATGGCCGTGTCTCCTGATGACACCGGGCTGATTTACTCACTTTTAAACTGTATTTTAGAAATAAAGGCCTGGCTGGCACAGAGTGTTTTACAGTTCAACCAGACTAAAACAGAAGTACTGATCATTGGTTCAGAGGCTCAACTAGACACTAGGACTCAACCCGAGCCAAGAAGTGAGAGATCTAGGGATTCATCAACCATGTGCAGGGTGTCACAAAAAATATAATTTTATCATTTGAATAACATTTCCAAAGTGAGGCCATTTCTCTCTTCAAGCAACACAGAGAGATTGATGCACACTTTTATAACTAGCAGTCTACACTATTGTAATGCTGTCCTTTTTGCTCTACCGAAGAATACAATACATCAGCTACAATTAATTCACAATTCTGCTGCACGAGTGCTGACTGAGACAAAAAGGAGAGCACACACTATGCCTATTTTAAAGTTTTTACACTAGTTACCTGTTAGTTTTCGTATTGATTTTAAAATCCTTTTATAAGGCACCACATGGCCTTGCACCAGACTACCTCTCAGAAATGCTCTTGGTTTATGAACGAGGAAGACCTCTCAGATTCTCTGGTTCTTCTCTTTTAGCTGTTCCACAAAGCAGAACAAAAATGTTTGGAGATGCTGTCAGCTTTTATGCTCCAAGTGGCTGGAACAGCCTTTCAGATGATCTGAGAGGAAACATAGCTTTTATAATTTTATAATTTTATTTTATTTTATTACTATTTTATTTATTATTTATTTTTTTCTATGATATTTTAGTAACTTTTTAACTGTAATCTATTTATTTTGTGTAGTATTTCATAATTTTATTTTATTTTTTTGCTATTTTTGCTTGTATTATCTTTTATTTATGCATTAGTCTCTAAATCCATTTTCAACATCCTACATTTTGTCAATCACTCGCAAAAGCACTTGTTTGAAAGGTGCCATATAAATGATTTATTGATAGATAATATATCTGTGTTGGCAGTCTCTGTAGGTAGGTGTTGTCTCTGTCCATGGTGCTGAAACACACAGCTCAGTGTTCAGACAGTGATCACACCAGTGTCGGGTCACAGTTTCTGCAGTCTCTGTCTTGACAGCTACCCACAGAGCGTCGCCATTGTAGAGAGCCAGCGGAAAAAATAAAATGCAATTTCTAATATAAAAATGCAAATCCGGCTGCATCCAGCTGTATTCAATGGGAGTAGTTATGTGTATACGATATATAATCTGTATATAGTGCCACACATATTCCTAGCTCACTCTTTCTAACTAAAAATATTAATTTAGCACAGAAAGTCTTTTATTAAAAAAAAACATTTAAATGTCTCCCATAACTCAACACCTCCTGTCCTGTTTTACTCTTACACTTCTTTTGTCCACATTTTGTGCCTTTCCTGCCTTTCATTAGCTTTCAAAACAATTTTCCTAAATGGCCTGACACTGTTGCTGTACTGCATACAGTAAATAGTCTAATACTAATTGATAGGAAAACTGAATGAACATTTTGTGCCAATATCTTTGCGAGTTTGTATCGAGTCTGGAGTGGTATGTACTGCCTCCAGGAAATAGCCATACCAACTCTTGTACATATTGTACTCGCTGGCCTTGATATTTCCTGTACAGTACATGCTGAACTGCATGCCAAAGAATACCAAACAGACCGCTTGGGGGCGGCTGGGCTTGCCAGATTTGTTCAGACAGTAGAGTCTGTTAGCCTGTGGATAGTATATTCCTGTTATCTAGACTGTTTTTAGTCCCTCTTAGTGTTCAAATTTATTTTGCATATGGATTGAAATACTTTTTATTGTTTTAAGGTCATTGCTCATTTCTGGTCCTGTCTTCCATCAAAAACCTGCAATTAATTACTAATTACTAATCGCAACCATGATCTTTACAAAATCTTAATCGAGTGTTTCAGTTGTTTAACCTTAACCATAGTCTACCTGTAATTACCATGATCTCTCCCTAACCTCAACTACACCACTGCCATGTGCAGATATCCTAGAAAGCAGGAGTTTTAAAAATATGCTGAAGACTGAAAATGATCCAGGACTTTGCTGAATTGTCCAAAATCAACATTCTTGTCTGGCCTTAGAGTTGATATTTTATCTATTTATTTATGTATCTATTAATTTATTATATCTACCAGTTGATTCCCATTAGAGATGTACATCTGCTCAGTGTTGCAAATTAGCTGTAGTTAAAAATTGTCCGCCCATTTAAAATGTCAACCAAATGATAGAAGAGCAGTTTATTATAACACAGAGTGAAATTTAGCAATCTGTCTTGAATTCATAAAAAAGTGCACACTGACATGTCACGGATTGGTCAAATAACTCCTTGACAGGATGAAACTGGAAGATTTTTTTGGAAAGAAGAACGTGAACTCGCAAAATAATTCATGGCATGATCAAGCAAATTACACGGTGCTTTCCCGGCCTTATATTCGCAATCATTTAAAATGTGTATACTATAGTTTCAAATGAAAGTCCTCAGATATTCTCCGGGTAATTAACGCTGACCTGCTCCTGCTTTCCTGATGATGGGAGACGATGTATGATAGGCTAACCTCTGCGCTCATCAAAGCGCAGCATCTGTTCGAGCCCAAAGCTATCTCAGTGTGTTTTCCCTCTCCATCCCATTGGTGCCGGCTTTAATTAGCGGAGCCAGGAGAAAGAGATGACTTACCTGTCAACCTCTGCAAACATTATTATTATTTGGAGCTTTGCAACTTTATCCTTCTCCAAACACTTGATTCTAATACATGTCTTAGGAGTGGGCATGCATTTGTTATCGTGTTTGTATAGATTTATTATAGTATTCATGCTGTAGAGTTATTGTAGTTAGGCTTGGTGGGAGTGTGAGTGGGTAGTATGAGGCACAAACCTGTATATAAGCTAATCAGACAAACGCATACACTGCTCATTCAGGTATTAACACACTCCTCACGACACAATGGGATGCTACTGTGTTTGCAGGAACCAGTAGCAGGCCAGAGACAACAGAAACAGCACGCAATGAAAGCTAATCAAAGATTTATTTGGCTAGGTAATTTACATCTGATTACTGCTGTGATGTCCTGAGTTAAGAGGATGATTTCTGAAGTTTCACCTGTTATTTTTTCCAGCAGATCGCGGTGCCAGCCTCTTGTTATGCAGCCCGTGTGAATGATGCC
The DNA here is from genome assembly GCA_031216445.1 of Lateolabrax maculatus. Classification (NCBI taxonomy): domain Eukaryota; kingdom Metazoa; phylum Chordata; class Actinopteri; order Acropomatiformes; family Lateolabracidae; genus Lateolabrax; species Lateolabrax maculatus. Next base: position 15,745,570 of record CM062218.1, read on the forward strand.
ATCTGCTCATCATCATTTAAATGTTTTTGTCTGAGCCAATTATGTTCATTAAGAATGCTAGACGGATCTGAGGGCATGCAGTGTGCCAGCCACCACGTCCATGTCCTAGACTAACCCCTGAAGTCAGAGGAACACGCACGCACGCACGCACGCACGCACGCGCACACACACACACACACACACACAGCCAAATCAGGGTCACCTTTTTTCACCAGGATTAAATAACCAAAAGAAAAAACACAACTTGTCTGTGACTCATTCACAAAAATATCATAATCTTCAATAAATTTGGCTACAAGACGTCACACACATACAGAAACAAACACAAAACAGTAGTTGTTGTTGGGTTTAGTATCACGCTGCTTGTTTAAGATGTGGAGCGGTGTAATGTCAGAGTAAGATCAGAGGCAGGGACAGATTTCATTTAGATAAAGCTTCTCCACTAGCTGCTGAGGTAAATGTATTTGAGGTGATAAAAGGAGCAAATCTTGTTCTTAAAGTCTCTGCTTGGCACATCATTTGAATGAGAATAGAGTGTGCTCAGGAGTATTGAGAAATGCATGTATTTGTCCCCTTGTCTGCTTGGGTGTGTCTGTTTTTCACCGTCTGTGTGTTTCTGTATCTGCGTGTGCTTTTCAGGAAAGAGCACTTTGATGGAAGGCTGCCCATGGATGAATAATACTGTTATTCAATTTCGGTCTCACTGACTCTTGTCTTCATTCTGCGTATGGCAGCGCATCTTTTCCTTCCGCTCCACATACTGCAACATGTAGCACCCCCACATTGACTTTCCCCCATATGAAACCTCACCAGGAAACTTTTATTTCAACTTTTCTTTTTGGCCTTCTCTGTGTTGTTGTCATTTTTTTTGTAGTTGTTTTTCTTTTCAAATAGTTTGATTCATTTTCAGACAAGATGACAGGGTAAAACCACCAGGGCCTATAAATAAAATATGTTATTGTGGATCTTATTCTAGGTTTTCAGTCAGTTTTCTGAGGTGTCCTGACCAACAATTCCAATGAGTCCATTCTCTTCCCCTCTACAGTCCTCGGCTTACAGGTAGAGTAAAAAAACAAATTACAATGACTTTTAGCTTCAAACAGCAATGTCTTTATGTTCTGCATAGCAACACACGTTTTTAAGTCTTTGCTTTGAATGCCAGAATGATTTGGACCACAAGGATGTACAAGTTTTTTGTCATGGTATTTTTGACAAAAATTTTTTTCTTACGGTATTTATACAATTGACTGACATACTGTATAAATAGTAGAGTATCTTAAGAAGAGATGTAATAAAGTGAGGAAAAAAATAGAAAATAAAAGAAAATGAACAAAACAGAAAGAAAGAAAATCACGTGTTTAAACATAATTTATCCACCCATGCTGTTTTACTAGAAAAACATATGTTTTATTTTATAGGATTTAACTGAATCAGTAGCAATCAATCAAGTTTTATTACTTTACTTTATTTGACAGTTGAAAGAAGCAAGATGATAGCAGACAGGGGAGCAAGATAGATAAGGGAATGACATCCAACAAAGATCCCCGGCCAGTCACGAACCGAGGACATTACGGACCTGCTTTTGAAATTTTGACTGGTGACTGTAAATGTATGAAGTTAAGTAAATATCACCCCGTACTCTTTTCCGAGCCATAATCTGTCCGTACTTCTAAATCTACATGCCCATTAGGCACTTCACCCATACCAAACATCCAACCCACGCAGTTTCTGTTGCAAGTTTTTCATAAATGTGAAATAAAAGGCAAGATTAACTGGTTGAACTCAAGATTTCAACCATGGGTTATGATGAAAGTTGTTAATCCCTCCTTCATAGGATTGACTGAGGGTAAATAAAGCAGGTAATTAGGTAAATGATATGTACTTTTAATGCTTGGAAGTCATAGACCATTGTGCTTTATAGGAAAGTGTAAAGTAGAAAACATTTTTTTATTGCAAGAGAACAAATGTTTCAGATGGTTCAACATACACTAGGAGGTCTAAGAATGAGTAGAAGTAAATGATGATTAGTTTTACAGCAGGAAATAGGATTGGTGACTTTCAAACTTTTACCTTTTGAATACACAGTACAGATGGGTAATCAGCCAGGAATTATGTGACAAAGTTCTGGATAGCTGTTAATAACTAAACATCAATCTGTGGTCTACAGTCCTTCAGAGAAATGCTGTGAAGTCACTGCGAAGCATGCTCTGGGTGAAAAGGAAAAAGAGAATCCAGAGTGAGGAAGATGAAATAATAGACACTTGGGTGTAGACGGAGGTCAAGCAGAGGGAGAGAGGGATGGCGAGGGTTTGGAGAGAGGGATTTACAGAGGAGAAGGGGTGGTCTTTTGGGTCTGATTCTGCTGGTGTTCGGGGAGTGAGGGCAGCTGTGCTCCAGACCCTGAGCACTGAAGCCGAACTAACGAGAATGTAATGGCCCTCCATCAAGCACTCCACCAGCTCGCCAGTATGAGTACACACTCTTATGCTCACACACACACACACACACACACAGTAACACATGTTGAACTTTTACTGTAAATACACATGTAAGCACACAGACCTTTTTTCACTTGAGTTCAACTGAAATGCTAGAGAAGCAGAACCTGTGATTCCTACATGCAACATACACACCAAAGTTGATATACTGTAAATTAAAGCATAAGATTGTATTATAACTTTGATAATGACCTACCGAGTAATCATTTTGTTGAACTTCTGGCTCATTACTGCTCAACAGACTGGAAATGGTTCATCAAAACCCAAGAAGATCTTCTTGATATGCTAATTCCATTCAAATTTTGCAAGAAAAAAAAAAAGCTGTATGACAATGAGAGGTTTATCGGTAAAGTCAAGTACATACAGGCTAAAGTGGCCTCAATTCTAAGTCTATGTAAATTACCATGGTCTGAAATTCATCATTGTATAAGTTTGACCTGACTCTTGGTATGCATTCCCAATACTGTTTCCCTTGTGAGAAATTGCTGTTCTTGAGCAAAAATGCGTATTAAAAACTTACTACACATGCACTCGAATACACAAACATGCATGCATACTTTCACACGTGTATATATCCTGCAAACCTTAAGAAACAAAATTAGGAAAGAAAGGAGAAGTTAAATGTAACTTTTGTGTTGTGAGTCTGGAACACGTTATAATTGCAGTTTTATCAATGGCACATTTAATCAGATACTGATCGGTTTACCCAGTGTAATAGATAACAGTAACCTCCCGTACTCAGTGAGATCGGATATTTGCCAGAGTGGCCAATTACGATGACAGGATACATGTTAAACTTTACCGCACTGTAAGCATTTAATTAGGGCATCCTCATCGGGTCCACCACACTCTAGCTCTGCCAATCTGACTAATGGTGAGAGATGAGCGCTAATGATTTGAACACATGCATATTCCCATGCACATACACGTACACTCATTCACACTTTACTGTCACCAAAGTCTACGGTAACAAGCACTGCGAATCCAGCCTGATTCAATTAGGGAAGGATTAAGCCGAGCCAGTGATATACAGGCATGTAATGTAATATTAAACACCAGTGGCGGAGGTGCTGACAGAGCATTGTGCAGGACCAGTGAACAGAGGGAAGCGCCCGGTCCCCTGACTCCGCTGGCATCCCATTGCTTGACACATATGTCCTCCAGCAATGAGATCCCTGACAGTTCATTGAGTCTTAAATGATGTGGTGCGATCTGGCAGGACCTGGCTGCCCAAGCTCATATCTCGCTAGCCAGACACGCAGGCGAACACGCACGCACACACTCTGAAACTCAGAGAATCATCTGCCTGTATTTGTCACATAAAAGCTAACATGTTCTATAAACATTTACTATATGTACTCGCAAGACGTACATGTGCGACATCTCTTTGTGCAAATGTCGCATGCAACAGATACCTGAGTTGCAACAGCAGCCCTCATGTTGTCCTGCTGTCAGCTTGATTAACTAATGACTCAAACCTTAAAAGGCCAGAGATGCTACTTGACTTATAATGGAGTCCGGCCCCTCTGATTCTGTACTGCTCTAAAAGGCTGATAAATAAAATAAATAAACTAGCGAGTAGCACATAAGACATGGAATTTATTACCTGTCCGGCTAATTAAATGGCTAAAGATATATAGATGCAGGAGAGAGTGAGATGAGAGTGGGATGAAGGGCCGAGTGGAAAAACACGAGGGAAGCGGATTGCTGCGTCTGATAAATTTCCCTCCCTTCTTCATCCTTCCTGCACACACACACACACACACACACACACTTCTCTGTGACAAGTGGCTCAGCTTGTGATGTATGTGGGTGTGTGTTTGCGAGGGAGTGCAGATGTGCATGATGATGCATGTCGGTCTGTTAAAGAGGTCTCAAGCATAGCGGGCACACATCCAGGCACCCATGACTTATCAATATTCAAAGCAGCTCCAACAGGCTTTTATAAACAGAGGGGGGAAAATAAATCAAATTAAGAAGCAATGTTCTGCCAAATGGACTAGAAATGGCTTCTTAGGCATTTTGCTGGTTATTTGCCGTTTGACCATTGCTTAGGCGCATGCAGATCCCCAGGTGATAATGTCTCTTTCACCCAAAACGGTTTTGTCCAATTATGCGCCACAGTGCTGAGGGGTGCGTCCTGCTCCCTCCTTACTGCTAATTCCTCCTCAAACTCTTGTTGTGATTGTGGCCAGATTGTTTTCAAGGTTACCCTCCTCAACTCATTTGCTCCGGTTCTTTTTTTTCCCCACTGATCCTGTTGCCTCGACCCAAATAGACATGTTCAAATGCAAAAAAAAAAAAAGGTGGCCAGCATCAAGAAAAGCAATCGACATGTAAATTGCTAATTAGGCGACAAAAAAAGAAAGAAAAAAAGACAATGCCACAGGGCTCAGCTGGTGAAAAAGGCAATCCCACTTCCATTAGGCTTCTCTCCTCTCTCCTGCAGTGAAGCGGCTGTACAATCATTGTGCTCCTATCAGTGACTCATTTTAAAAAAAAAAAAAGGTATTACACTCAGCTGTTTACCAGCTTGATTGAGACCAGAAGGCTTTGTGTTGCACTAATTTCTCCTTGATGTCTCTCTCTCTTTTATTCAGTGGGCCAGACCTTTAGCTAACCTTTCTTTCACTTCATTCTCTCAGTCTTCAACCAAATAACAGATGACTTGAGTCCAGAAGATCGCACGCTCTCTTGTCTGCGTATGTGTGCATGTTTGGTGACCACAGAGTCAAGCCTAGTGGGACAAGAGAGCTGTGTTATGTCATGATGGATCCGAAGAGCGGGGGTGGGGGGGGGTGGGGGGGTTGGGGGGGTTGGGAGGGTTAGCGACCGCCGGATAAGCTTTGACTTGGATGCTTACTGACCCACTGGCAAACAAAACTGAGCGGGGAGCAGAAAAAAAAAAAATATTGACGTCCAGCTTTTCCCCGTGTGACGTTAGCCTGCTGTGATGAACACCGTCAGAACTGCTCTCTGTCTGTCTGCCTCTTTCATCTGAGCAGACATCTCAGCTGAGGGAGGGTGAAGACAGAGAGACAAAGAGAGAGAGAGAGCACATGAGATGAAATGATGTCAACCTGGGACAGCTCTGATGTTTCTTTGTGGACAGCTGAAGCCACCTACTGAAACAGACAGTGCTAAATTTTACAGACACAAAACTTCACATGCACACCTATGCCCTATCAAGACTTTCAAGTACTACAAGAGCCAAGATAAAAATCAAGACTACTGGACTTTTTTTTTTTTAAAACATTGTACATAATGTTTAGGGTGTTTTTGGTTGTTGTACTGGCAACTGTTAACATGAGACATCAGAAAAGAGAAAAATAGTATCAAAATCATAAATATTTGTGTGCACCAAATTCTAGCCTTAAAGTATTCTGTATGTAAGTCAGGAATTGTGGCTTTATCCTGGCATGCAGTCCATTCAACTCTTTTAGACAGTTTCAGTTAAATTTCTTTGCAATAGGTAGTTTTTTTTGCAATAGAAATGTGTTAATCGTGTTAAGCGGAAACCAAACAGGTAAAGGTTATCTTATTGGGCCTTTTGTGCTCAATGATAGCTTACGTTTTATGTGTAATCATTTAGAGTTTATTCATAACGAAAGGTTGTATGTTAATCACAAGGTAAAATCCAATATGTGTTCCAGCCTACTCACGACTTACTATAAAATCATATATATTGGACGTTTTGGGACTCAGAGAGCATGAAAATGAGAAATATAGTTTTTTTCGTGCTCACATAAGCCACAACTTATCATTTAAAATTATTACCCCACAGAGGCTTTTGAATTACTACAAACAGTAAATACTGACAAATAATAAGTCACATAATTATAAGAACATGAGAACAATATTTTTACATTTTGTCAAGGGGAAACTAAAGGTGCCATTATACTCCATCAGAAGTGTTTGTCAGATTGTGAAAAAGCTTCAGAAACTTGCCCCCATCACAACTTTGGTCGATTTGGAGGGGGTTTGTGTCTAACTTTCTGAAACCGACAATCCGACATTCACACTCACTTTACACTGCAACTGGCCAGCTGTGCCGAGGTAAGAAAGTAAGAAGAGTTTTCCGTTAAGCTTTCTTAATTCTTTACACTATTTCAGCTATTTTGTCACCCACACTGTGAGTGTGACCTTTCTAAAACATCAACTGTATAAACATGTTTCCCTCCAACAACACGTCTTATATGAACTAGTTAGATTCTAGCACAACCTGACCCTTAAGCACAGCTAGGGCACAGCATGAAATGGCACCAATGGGTAGTTACCTAACAATAAAAGCCTTCATGTGAGCTGACTATTTGACTATTAGTAGTGGCAATAACGCAGCGGCAATAACGCAGCAGTGGCTGCCCCAATGCAAATAGTGAAAATAAACAAAGCTTTGCGATCAATTTGGAACTCCTGGAGATAGAAAGATAGGCAAGTCGATTGTGACAGCTTGATGACCCCTGCTGCAGGCAAAATGTCAAAATGACTACTAGCTACTGCTTGCAACAAAAATCCAGATGTCCAGTGCAGTGAATCGATCATGAACCAATCATAACCTGTTTTCATAAAAATCTGTTAAACCCTTCTGAAAATCAAATAAATCAGTGCATAAATAAATGTTTGTTTTTAAATTTGCTGCTAATTTGCAATGCTGGGAGCAGAGTGTTCCCGAGAAACATGTATGGTTTGAGAGCTGCACTAAAAGGGAAAAATAGATGTCTGATATGTGCACAGTGCATGGTGATTCCTGTGTTGATGGAAGCACAATTAGAACACACTTTGCGTCCAGTCATGCTTCATTTTTTCACTCTCCATTTACAAATAATGTCAATTAAAGTCATAACTCTCACATTTGCCAGTAACATTACTTGTTAATTGCTCTCTGAATTACAAAGCGGAACTCCCCCCTCAGCTTGTGCACAATCATTGACATGGATAAGGGAAGTTGATGACCATACCAATTAGTAACCAGACACGTGTTGTACTGCAGCTTTAAGCCTTGTTGGCCCTGCCATCATATCCAGCAGGCACTGTAAGCATGCTGGGCAGATTTGGCTGATATGTTAATGTTCAGGAGGGGTGGGGTGTTAAAACAGAAGGTATTGGGGACGGCTGAAATGGAGGATGCTGTATTAGTAGTACCACTGTTTGGCTGAGGTGTGTTCCCATGGCGTCGCTTTCATAACTGCATGTATTTTGGATAGTGGGGGAACCAGACATTGTTCTTTGTGGTACCTTAAACCATGTTGAGCACCACAAATAGCCTCTAGATGGGTCAGTTAGGGTTTGGGGTCAGGGTTATTTCTTTTCCTCTATTTCCTTTTTTCATTTTGATAATGAGTTTATAATGTTAGCCTTGGCCTCACGATATATGAGGGTGCTGGCCTGTTGCAGATTCGAAAACGCGACTGCATTGCATTACTCAATTTATTGACAGGCTTTTGATTCAGTGATTAACACAGACATCTCTCTTAATCTGAGTTTTAATAAAGCATAAATTAAACTGCGTGTAATATTGATGTAAATGCATAAAAACATTCATGCCTGGAGGTTTTTTTGTGATTGAATCGAGCAGTTTTACCTTTTTCCTGGTGAGTGTACAGTTACTAAGCAAAAGTGCAAAAAATTCCCGGAGGACACATAGGGCTAAAATTAGAAAGTGCCTAACATCAAAGTGAAGTTTGAACTTTTTCGAAAGACAACTTACAATGCAAATATACATTGTGAAACAGAGGCTTGACAAGAAATAGGGCTGGACTCACACCAACACACACACACACACACGCCCGGATATACATACAGAAATAATCAACCTGAAAGATAAACTGTGTGAGAATCCGTATCCAATCTGCTAGATTCAATGACTCCATCAGGACAGGAGTTCACAAGGGAATGCAAACTTAACAGCAGCTTAACAGGGAAAGATCTGATCAGAGACGAGCTGATGTAATGTGAGTGCACATAAAGGAGGAATACATTTATCAGCAGGCAGAGACAAAATTCAGCTCAATAGAAAGCCCTTCATTTCTGAACAATGGCCAACATTTATAGTACCTTAAATGCTCAACTGTTTTTTTCTGTGGACTTTTACTGAACATCCACTGATGACACCTACAACTTGGCAAAGCCAGCTGCGCCACTGTGCAACCACTTTCTTATGTTCACTCTTTTTAATTTGTCCTTGTGCTCCAATAAAGATTCAACAATAATGTCTCTTCCATTATGATTTTACTTTTCTGTGGTGAGACAGATGGTAGGGATGCTTTCACTGTTAAAGTTTATGGTGTGAATATTTACCCATAGCCCTATCATGACTGACATACAACTGCATGATCATTAAAATTCAATTAGATGGAAGTCACAAAATTCTAACGACGCCAATCTGTTTGCAATGAGGTTTTCAGTATTTTGAGACCTAAAGAAAGGAAGATAAAGTTGTTTGAAAGTCATTAAGAGGACATACGGATTTATTTGTGCCATAGAGAAAAAGCATAAATGGATATTCTTTTGCTCACAAAAGGCAAATAGGGTTTTTGGTTCTTGTATTGCACTTAATTGAAATTCAAGGCTGAAATTTGCATAACGTGGCGAACACCCTCAGAAAGTGTCCGCCAACATTGTGTTGAAATTTTACTGTCAGTAGACACACTTAGGATGAAGGTAGGGCATGTTAATTTGTTAATCTCCAGCTTTCTCTTCAAATTCTCCCCCTTTTCAGGCCAACAAGATTTAAAAGAAGCCATGGTAGCAGCTGTGCGAGGCTGTACTTAGGCACTGCAATGCTTTGAGCTAAATGCTAATGAAAGTACTAACATGTTTGATATTTAGCAGTTACATGTATGTTTACCATGTTGTCATGCTTACATTTGCTAACTAGCACTAAACACAAAGTAAAGCTGAGGCTGATGGGAATGTCACTAGTTTTGCAGATGTTTGGTCATACACCAAAGTACTGGACACATTGCAATTTTGGCTTACAGTATTGAAAAGTTAAGGATCACCAAAGTTTATTACAATTCATTCTGAGGGGACCACAGACGTCTGGACCAAATATAATGGCAGTTGATTCAATAGGTGTCGGGACAATCTCATGGTGGCACTAGAGGAAAAGTCGGGTGGATACATTGTGTGGGAAATATGGATATCTGTACCAAATTTCATTGCAATTAATAGTTTTTGAGTTGTTTCAGTCTGGTCGTGGTGGTGGACTGACAGATTTACTTCAATGCAAAAAAGGACCAAGAAATAAATGCAGTATCCCCAAGTTTGTTCATTTTGAGTTAATATCTTTAGTCGGTTCGGCCATTTTTCTCACATGAAATCAGGTTTCATGTACTTCTAGGCTTTGATGCCAGCACCCCAGACAGTATCATTTTTCATCGGCTGATCTGAAGCTCTGTGAACTGCAGTAGTGAGACACAGGTGTTATCTCTCTCTTTATCACACTGTAGCACATTAACATCCATCCAGATCTATTCTCATCCACACCCACATCACATCCTCTTCACAGACCCTCACTCTTATCCTACTTTGTAAAGAACTGAACAGACAATTCCTAAAAAGTGTCTGTTGTAGTTTATGTATGGGGGATTATGAGGTGTTTTGCAGCAGCTAAAATTCATGTATTTCCATAAATGTGAAATCAATACCAATCAAAAATCAATAGCATTGACCCACAATAGTGCATGAGGTTTAATTTTGACCACAATGAATCAATGTAAAGAGCTCTCAGCAGTTTCCATGGGCAGGAAACTGACAGCAGTGTCAGCTTGAATTTTCTTCAGCTAAATGAGAGTGAAGTGTATTTGGTCTAGGAATGTTGTGTAGAGCTGGAAGCTGGTATAATTATACCCCATTATGGTGAAGCGGGGGTCCAGACTTTAACATGGTTGGAAACGTATGCAGTTAGAGGGTAGAAATGCCAGTACCATGACAGTATATCATATCAAAACCTAGACTTCTGATAATACATCAGTATTAAGATTATACAACCTGTGCTTTGATACAAAACAAATTACAAACTCTCTCATCACACACTCAACAGAATTTATTTTCCATAGCAAACTTAATGAATTACAACAAGAATGTTGCCAAAGCAAAAGCTGATTTGTTCCACAAAAAATGCCATAACCTAACTCACACGCCTGAGTTTAAATGCGTTTGTAATCAACAAGCAAGCAGTGACTTCTTAAGAGGGACATTTTTTGCACTGTTACTTTCATCATCATTTTCAGGATTCAAAGCAAGCAAGTGAATGAGTTCAAGTTCTTTATTGTAGTTTACCTAAAAATGAAAGTAAAGTAGTCATTGGCAATGTAATGAATCTAAGACATAAGACACAAAAAACGTGAGTTGTGTCTTGTGCTCACTAAAGTACTGACTGATCTATCTATGTAGTTTCAATTGCACTATAAATACCATCTGTAGTTAAGTTTCATCATTGTATTTTTGTCGTGTAGTCTCTGAAACCACTAATTGTTCCATGTCCTTCTTTATTGTGCATTTCTGTTTTGATGGTGTAGGAGTACCAGTGTACGTAGTAGTAGAGTTTCTTGACGCACTCCTCAGCACTCAGAACCAGTTCCAAACCTGTTAAGAGGTCTATGCCCTCTGCTGAAAAAAGTCTGTTAGGTGCAACTAACAACATCAGCACATTTTGCACAAGGAAAGCAATAAACATGAAGGCTGGCTCTTCTCTGCACAGTGAGCCTGCTCTGCATTCATGTCCGATAAAGGATGTGAAATCCTTAATTTGTACACACATCCACAAAAAAAAAATCAGTGACTTCTTTGTCTGCTTCTAATGCATGGGTAACCACCAGATGCTCATACAGTAGGGGATTTCTCTGCCGAGTCTGTCTTGTAATAATTTTTGCACACCACCATGCCTCCAAACCATCACTGAAGTCCGTTCTTGTCAGCTCTTCAATTATTAAGTGTTTCAAGGCTGCAATGTAAGCTTGGCCTGATTTCCTCCTCCCCACAACCTCACAAATCTTTCTTCCGATCCAAGCTGGACATTTCTTTATTTTTGTTGGTTGAATTCCCTTTAACATTAAGTTATATCCATATCTGTTTAACCTGTTTAACCCATATCTGTTTAACCTCAGATGTGTTTTTTGTTTTTATTAAAAAAACTCTTTGTCAGATGGGAGGGTTCAACGTGGCGTGGGTGGGTATGCGAGCGGAGCACGAGATGCACCATGGGCACTGCACCCCAACTCCCGCCACTAGCGATGGGCCCGGCTTCCAATCTTAACTAACAGCTATTTTGACAAATGGATCTGGAGAGGCTCTGGCTCTGATAAACGCTGCAGGATAGCTGAAGTGCTGCAGTACAGATCTGTTAATTTAGCCTTCCCTCAGTCTGGCTCCACTGAAAAAATAAGAGTGGTTTTATAGATATTATGTAAACCTTGGAGTGGATTTGGGAGAAGTGTTTTTGAGAAGAAAATAAATTATAGCGAGAGAAGAGAAAAGAGACTGTATGCTTTGAACATGGCGAGAAGATTCACCTTGAGTGTCCGGAGTTAGGTAGCTTTAAATTACCCTCTTGTTTTTGACCGGCCTCATTACAGGAGTTTCCTCCGTTGCACCTTTTACCCTTCCTTTGTCCCTCCTTTTTTTCTTCATCCCTCCATCACTGCACCTCTTCCTCCTGCGCCTTCTTTCTTTCCCTGTTTTTCCTCTAATGGCTTGTGCGCTCCTCTCGCCTCCTCACCTCTGATTGACGGACAGCAGACCTCCCGTTGTCATGCTTGTTAAGCCCATTAAGGCCGGTAATCACCCGCTGCTCCTCAGGTGCTCGGCTGTCTGCGCTCGCAGGGCAAAGAGGGTCAGCCCTGTTGCTACAGACACACACACACACACACACACACACAAACACACACACAAACACACACACACACGTGTCAGAATTGAAATGTTGTCTACCTACAGTAAACTGAAAAAATCACATTGTTAGACATTTGCTGCTAGGTAAACTCAATAGAAAGCAAATAAGCGTAAATGTTCTTAAAATGCCAACAAAAACCCAGAGGCTATAAGAAACCAGAATTCACCTTCAAAAGATACACATGCAGTCACCTCTTCTGACTTGTTTTTGATATGTCTGTGCCACGTCCAGTTAGCTCTAAATCAGACAAAACATGCTCTGGCCTAATTTTCCTGGTTGAGAATGAATTTAGAAAACTGCATTTTACGCAGGTACATTCAGAAACAGCTCCGAGCCAACCAGATAGCACACAGCACGTGAGCCGGAGGCTGCATGTACGGCACGCCCTCCGAATGTGTTTGTATTTTGATCATTCCCTGAAGTGAAAGTTAGTCGGCTCCCCATCTAACTGTTCCCACGGTCGATTTGTCCTTGTTTTGTTTGTCCAATAACACAATGACTGGCATTTTTTTCCCAATCCCTCTGCCCTACAGTTTAATTAGAAATCGCTCTGTGAACACTCTTGAATCTTGTGCATTGTTACTCCTTGTCTGTAATTGCCTTTGCAGGTGTTTCCAGCGTCCCCAGAAAGTAAAGGCGGTCTGTAGGGGTGCGTTTATTATCCCAACACACTTTACAAATGTTTATAATGGCTCTGCTGCACCTGTGCTGTTACTTAGTGATAAGTGACTCAAGAGCATTAGCTGTAATAATGAGCTGTTTTTCTTGCCATTCCCTTGATGTTGTTTACTTTCACCTAAAGCCAAAGGTTTGGTCAAAAATGGTTAGTTAAAAAACACCATGTCGTGTGTTTGTATGACAGATCAGTAAAAGCACACTAGCCAGAGTTTCCACTATTTGAAAGGTACCATTTATCATGGGGGCGATGACAAATGCACTGTAAAGCTTTGATTAAAGCTCATTAAAACACAATGTGTGTTTGAACGCAATGTGAAATGAGGTTGAGATTAAATCACCTAATTTTCAAACAGCACCAATTGACTGTCGGGGAGGACGAGAAGACCAGGCATTTGATCAGTTCCAGTTTTTCCATTATGTACACAGTGTTTTTTTCTTCTGTAGAGCTAACATGAGAGTCTATTAGAGACCCTATTATGCACTGCCCCCATTATATAAATCTAAACTAAGAGATGAGAGATTAGGCTGAGGGAGGTTTTAATGGACGTCTGCTGCCCATTGTGTTCGGGTGTGTGTTTTTGTGTGTTCTTCAAGTGTGCGTACAGTCATATTACCTCCACTATAGCTGTAGCTACATTATATTCAAAGCTGTTCTTTGTGCCTCCTCATATTTGTGTTATAAAACCCTTATACATATTCTTGAGGCGGTTTCCCTTTAAAGGAAACATACAAATATTAAGATATGTTATAAAGTAGAAATATTAAGTAGATTAAGATATAGTGTGAGGACTAATTGGGCATGATGTTGTGTGTTTCAATTAAAATCACAAGCCAAAGCTCGAACACCATGGGGAGTTTGGACTTTGGATGTTTTCAAAGTCAGTGATGAAGCATGTGGCGTGAGATGAGAAACAAAGAGACACAGTGGCTTTGATGAAATGAAAGGGAGGAGAAAAATGAAAAAAGAGGAACCTTGAGGAAATCAAGCTACTTAAAGAAAAACAGGAGCACATGAAGAGAGAGCAAATTGAAGGTCAGAGCGTCATTTAGACTTCAATCTGCTTCATCGAAAAGGTTGTAGGTGCCACAATTACCTGGCACGCAGAGTGGGCTCCAAAATCTTTGACATCCTTGATACTGTCGTTTAGAAAACTGAGCACTGAGAAAGGTGAATGTCATTAAAATAGCAACTGTGAATTTGATTTTGGTACGTACTCTCTCATTCTCTAATTAAAGGGTTCATGATTGCAGGTCGCCACCTCTGCTGACTCCTGTGTGTTCCCATGTCAGTTGTAAGTAACTCTTAGGAAGATGAGTCACACCTGTCTTTCTCTCTCACATATTTTTATATCCAAATTTAGCACTTCTAGTTCTACTCTTGTACTTTACAAGCATTTGGGGGGAAACAGCGTTAGTCATAACATTGCTGCTACAAGCTCAGGCTGATCAGTACGATTTCTTTCTTCTCGTGTAACACTTTTTGTTGAGTAAACTCCTATATTGACCTCCTGTCTCATTTCAGAAAACCTTTATTGACTTAACTTCTCTTGATTGTGAATCGGTTACATCCTGAGACTTTGAGTCTGAATGAAGCCCAAATCCCCTACAAGGCAGTTTTTCATCCATTCAGAAAGTTAATGTATTTGGTTTGGTAAAGCTGCACGTTCTATTAAAGCTGCTGTATCCTGTTAGGGATTAGATTTTGATAATTTGCTTGTCCGCGCCTCATGTAAATTATAGCATCATATCACTTGCATCGGTTTTGTACTGTTCTAATATTGCTTTTTGGAATTCATTCAACCACAAGACACTGCTGTATCGGCTTTACCAAGATTATCATCTGAAGGATTATCATTTAAATTGATGCAATTTAGATGGCATATGGATGCTGTTTTTGCATTATCTGTTTCACTTTACAAAGATTTACTTGGAGGGATTTTTTAAAATCCTGGTGAAGATAAATTCAATATCCAATCAAATTTGGGTCCTACTTTGTTTGATCCAGGATTTGTAAACATTACCTTCCTGTGTGTTTTGGGACTCTCCCTGCACACACAACGAAAACAAACTTTGATACCATCAAAATACCAAGTGAGCAACTCTTTCATTGACAATGGATAGAAAACATTGAGTTCTTTGTTTGACATTGATTTTCAAGGGATATGAAGCATTTTTCTTCTTTCTAAAGAAACTATAGAGACACTTACATAAACCTTCTATGCATGCGGAAGATTTATCCATTTGAACTGGCTCGAAGTGTCTAGGATTATGGAAATAACACAGATTCACTTAGGAGTTTCTCAGCTTTGAATGGTTAAACTTTGATTAATAAACTTCAATCTTGAAAGCAGCGGGTGAACTGCTTTGAACTGAAGCTGTTGATGAACTTAACAGGGGAAAAAAAGAGCTTTGGATATTAAAAAGAAAAAAGTCACAGCACAATAGGGGTTCATTAAATACCATGATTTGGAGGACTTATTGATTCCTAAACACCCACACATTTCAGGATGTTTCTCAAACACTTGTGCAGCTGTTCTCACACACTCTTCTGTGCAGCTGCCCTCTTGAGGAATATGAAACTCTGAACATGTAGCGCGTTGGCTTTTGTCAAATCTCTGATGAATTGTGCTCTGTTGTGTTATTGTAATCCACACACTCCATTCCATTCACTCCAAACTTTACCATGGCAATTTATACACACAAGTACCCACACAGGCCTTTAGGCTTTAAAGGCATGCGAGGAATGGCTTGACGCTTCCTCTCAATTGGATCAATCACAGGTGACCTTATGCTGCTTCTGAGGAATGAGCGAAGCCTTGATGAGGAGTGCCTATGCTTGTTAGCCACAGTGTGTGTCGGCTATTCTGCATCCCACACAGACCTTAACACACATACACACCCATATGCAACTTTCCATGGCTGATTATTAATATGCACCACGACCTCCACACCCCAGCAATCAATGTGGAACGTTGCTTTCCTGATGTTTGCCGTCGATATTAGCTGTTAATGGGTTTCTTCTGTCTTTATTTCTGTAAACAAAGTAAATGCTGTGGCAAGACGCCCAGTGTCACGTTCATAGAAAGGACCGTGGTCAACAATAAACCCTCCAAGTTGGCCCTTTTGCAACGGTGGGTCCAGTATGGAACTTGTGTTGCTTGAGAACATACTGGGAAACTTTAATCCACTAGAGTGAATTTGATTCCTCCACTCAAAGAGAGTAAACAAGATAAACTAAAAATATGGAGCTTGATAGAACGCATTAATCATTTAAAAATGATTTCCCTTCATATTCTGAAGCAGACTCAATAAGTATTTGAGACCTAAGATCAAGTTTGGATTCAAAGTACTTAAATTAAAAAGTTGAACAGGTACTTTGTAAGAATTATGAAGTATAGAGGCCCTGAATATGTGGGCTGGTGATTCAAATATATAATATAAATGATCAAATATAAAATTTCATAAAAATCAACCATAGTTTTCTCTCAACCTTATAAGTCATGGCTCTCTAGATGATTAAAGGCAAAGACAACAAGGCATGCCTCACAAGTCAAATTTCTCAGTAACAGCAGATTTTTCTTTTTTTGCACTTTAAAGCTTCTTTCCGCTGCCATGTAGCAAATACCACAGCACAAAGAAGAAAGACATCCCATATTGAATTTAGCATGTTGTTCACAAATCCAATTAGATGGAAGGTTTAGAGCTGGAGAGACAAAAGGCAATGTCCAATTTTGTTGTCAGTCGCTTAGCAACTGTGTTTTTACTGATTAAACCACTTGCATTTTGCTTACTTGATTTACCTAAAACACAATGACACTTAAAGTAAAAGTTGTTCCACCCCAGTTGCAAAAAAAACTGGCAAGAGAGTCAAGCTATTGATTGTCAATCAAGCTCGGTCTGTGTACGCCCACCCAATCCTGAGAAGAGGTCTAATCATCTGAAAAAACTGAACACCTGGGTGTGTGATATGGGACTTTAATGGCAATCTTGTTTGATTATTCATGATTTGTGAGTGCTTGTGTATTTATTTTTTTTCCAATACAAATGATAATCAGCAGACACTACCCAATAAGTAATTTTATTTTTAGGGAACATTTTTCAAGCGATATAATTACAATTTCTTAAATTGCACAGGCAATTTTGTCACAGCTTTTTACAACATTTTAATGGAGCCCTGCAATCGACTTGGGTGTTGTTGTTTTTCTCAGCCAATGGTGACCATCCATCCAGCACAGGAAGATCAACCCGAATAAAAGAGCTCACACCAAGTCATATAAAGATACTGTACACTACTGGGACCAAGAAAGTAATGAAAACTGTGAGATGGGATCTGGGGGGGGGGGGGAGCCCCTGAAACGGCATAGGAAGGCAAATGTATTTTAAAAAAAAAAAAATAAATGCTTTTGTTCTTTTGTAACTTTCTGGGCAAAGACAAAGCGAAGAGCAGATTGATGTATGAGTCAGAGGAAAATGAAAGTCTGGCTGAGTAAGAGATTGCCCAGGGTCGTCCTATCAACTCTCTAAATCGTATAAACACTATGACGATGAGAGCTGAGGGACGCGAGGGGAGGAGAAACAAACAGCGAAGGACAGCAGAAGGAGGTAAAAAGGAGAATAAAGGCGAAAAGGGGACAGAGACATCAAAAGAGTGGCACTTTGAGTAACAGATTTGGGAATTCAAGCACTAAGTGTCTGTGGCAGAAACAAAAGACAAATCAAAATGACACACTGATAAAAGTGCCATAAATCTGGAGGTGAGGCGGCGCAGGGAGGGGGGTTGAGATGGAGGGAAAATGTTCAAAAATGGAATGGAAAGATTAAAGGAGAAGGCTGCAAGCTTTTATCCCACAGCAGAGCCACAACCCTCTCTCCTGGGTAGGGAGGCAGTTTTAATGCTAACCAGGAGAGCTGGGGGGCACACAGAGGAGAGAGTACAGATGAAGGGATAAAAGAGAAAAGAAAGTGCTGACTGTAATACTCGGCTTTGTTTCTGTCGTGTTTCACACGCGTCTTCTAAAGTGTTCCCTATTTTACATGTGTCATACACGTGTGTTTTAGATCTGAAGTATTTCTCTATAACATTAATATTCACGAGTCAGTAAGCAGCAATCATCATCCTGGTGTACAGATGATCAAAAACTGATATTCTTGTGTTTAAGTTGGCTTACATTGTCTTAAAAGTCAGGAAAAGAAGGCAAGATGTACTATTTCATTATTATTTAATAGTAAATAGTAAATGTTTTTTGGCAGTGATCTGTTGATTTTGTTTTTGTTTTAAAATCTTTAAAAGTGGCACCTTTGCGATAAAGTATGGATTTTATGTTGTTTGAGCACATACTTTAATCCAATACAGCAAGTTGGATTCCTGCTCTTAAAGTGAACTGAGATAGTAAACATGATAAAATAAAAACATGGAGCTTGGTAGAAAACATTTTCATTGTCTGAAAATCTGATTTATTTGGTTTTCTTTATTTTTTTTGTTTTTACTTTTTTTTGTAGTATTGTAACATTCTGCACCAGTTAAAGCAGAGTAAGGGTCGCACAACCTCACCTACTTCCAAGGTGCACAAGGAAAAAGTCTCAAGAGGGAACTTTGTTGTCAGAGCAACGTGTTTCTGCTTGTGGCCATTATAAGAGTAAGAATAAGAATAAGAGTTGTCTTGTTTGCCTGTGTGGGATGGCATAGTTATATGCATGATTTAAAAAAGAAAAGAAAATCAAAATAGAATATAAATTACATATATTCAAAGAAAGACTTTGATCCTTTGAAAACTTTTAAGTTAAAGCTCAGAAAAAAATATATTAATCTAAGTATTTTTTTATTAAGAGACTGCATGGGTGTGGTTTAATTCAACTTAATTGGTCTGGGGACAAATGTTGCTAAACTCGGTTTACGGAAGTCCATGACATCCCCCTCAAACCACTGAGAAAAGCTGTGACAAAAACATAAATGTGAAATAAGCAAAACTGCTCTAACTGTAGTGGAAAGTAGTGTGTTCATGTAAGACCCCATCACTCTGATAGAGAAAGCTAAAAGAGAAAATAGGTTTGTTCAGAGTCTTTAAACCTCTGTCAGTGTTGCAGTAAACAGTATGCATGTTTTTTTTTTGTTTTTTTTTCGGCCTGTTTGGTGAGTGTGTGGGTTAAAACAGTGAGTGACAGTAAGGCAGCTCCTGCCTCAGAGACCCAACGAGCTCAGGCTAGTGTGTCGGATGCTTCACTGATCCGGGTCGAAGCTTTTATTTCTGCATCTCCTCAATGGACAGCCACTCTGTCTGCCGGCCGGGTGCCGTGTAGGGTCAGCCTTGGCAGCGCTGACCCTACATGGCACCCAGCACCTGAACTGGCAGATGTGGCTGTACATCTGCAGATTGTCTGCGTTATCGTGCCTATTCCATGGGGAAAGACAAAAAAGAGATTTGTCGTATCCCTGGACATTTTAAACAGGGTAAAGAAAATCCAAAGCTCTGATTTCTTGTTATCCTTGAATCCTAAGGTGAATATGAGATCAAGCTGCCGCTGCAATTCCCTGTTTGTTTCACTGGGGCGGAAATAGTCTACCATAGTTACAGCTGGCCCTAAGCTAGGCCTCAGGCACCAGTCAGAGCTGGGAGGGAAATTTCACTAAACGAGAAGACCCAGAATAGCATCTGTTTCAAGGAGTGGCTGTCCAAAACAACTTCTGATTGGCTGACCTCTTTGCAGACGGTTGTCATATTACACCAACCAGAATGCAGCGTGGATGGATTGTCATTTAAATTACATTTTAACTCCGTTGCTCCATAACGATTACTGTTCCTTCGTTGTATCGCTGCCTAGTCTCTGAAGCTATTTGCTTTAAAGGGCTTATGTGAATAACAAATTACTTTTTTTTCTCTACCCTTAATGAATTTTTTGTTCCAGCTAAAATATTATGGAATCTTCTTTGGTGCCTGTTTCAAACACTTAAGAACAAGCCTTGGATAGAGATGCATTGCTTTAGCGTTTGTGTGATATATTTCAGTGACTCCACACAAGAGCGGATTCCACCTCTAATCCTTCTTACCTTCATTGCATGATGGCTCATCAATAGCTTGCTGTGACAGAGACGTTGCTGTTTGACAACCCACAAATCATTAATTCGTCATATCATTGATGTTCTGGCAGAGAGGGCTTTGTCAGAGGAAAAGCACTGAAGATGTGATGTATTATTGGGTTTTGGAACCACTTTTCAAAATGTTATAACGGTTATTTGTCTGAAGCCGTTATTTTTCTTATCTACCGAGAGAATGCTATTCGAGGTCAAATGCTATGTGTAAAGGAGAGCATCTGTTTCTTCTGTCGTAACTGTTTCTGTGTCAGCCAGAGACCTCTTCCCTCGTCACAAGGTTCTGTCCAATGTGGACATAGCCACCACTATGTCGAACAATGTGTGTATGTATAAGTATGACTGCACAAACCTTCTTCTTTTTTCGGTTACATAAAACTGTTGCGCTTGTTTTGGCAGACAGTGTGATACATGTCATACATTGTTGCTCTTAAAGGAGTACGACACAATGGACAGTTTTTTGTCCATTTTAAAGGTACATGTACAGTTTCTCTTGAAGCTCTGATCATAGCCATGATCGCAGTCAGGTGTGGTCTGTTGTACTTGTGACCACACCCAACTTGGGTGTAGCATAGGGTCTGGGAAGATAATGAGGTCACCACTAGTTGGCGACGCAAGCAAGATTATTTGCCTGGGTGCATTATAAGGTTTGGTTAAAGTTAGGGAAGGCTTGTAGTTTTGGCTCATAAACTATGGTTAAGGTATAGAAAAGGTCAGGCAAATACAATGTTTGGTTAAGGTTAGGGAGGCCTGTCACTCGATGTGAACTGTGGTCTACGGCATGAAAGTCTACCATAGTACACAGGCTTCCATCAACCCAACCTTTACTTTCCGCCACACAAAATACAGGCACACTTGAGATGTAAATAATGCTCTGCAGAACTGTCCAATTTGAGCATGAAAAAGAGAAAGTAATATGTCCATGCATTAGATACTCTTTTTGCCAGTGTATGTGGCTACATGCATGAACGCGCATAAACAAAATGCACACATACGATCTGTATGATTCCATCCGTGTCCTAGCTTTTTAAATGTGGGCTACTGCAACCCTGCTTACCACACTGTTATTTATAGCTTGCCACTGTTTTGCAGCCTGCTTTCATGTCACAGTAAAGCCCCCCATGGGATTTTTCTATATCCGCATGTACATGTCTGTGGTGGCCAGCAGCTGAGGGCTGAGATTTTAGGCTCCCCTCTACCTCCCTTCATGTCTCTCTCCTCCCACTCCATTACTCCTCTCTCACCCCTCTCACCCGTCTCACCCCTTGTCCATCCACCTACTCATGTTTGACCTTCCGTCTCCACTGCCTCTCCTCCCTCTGTCCCTGGGTTTTGGCTGTGGAGAGGTGTCCTTATCTCTGATGACAGTGGGCTGGTTGCCAGCCAGGCCACCACTTTGCCCCCAGCTAGCGCAGCTCTCAAGAGGGACAAAGGGTCATGGATCAGGGGGGCGGGGGTCTCACAGACTGACCCACTCCGCCAAAACAAACCACAAAAAAACATTTTTCAGCACTGACTGCTGCGTGGCTGGGGACAAGCATTTGAAATTTAGTAAAACTCTGTCCCCAGCTATATCTTATGTTTACAGTTTTTTAAAGTATAGTAGCCTCTGGTCAAAAGAACATACAGTAAATATGCACATTCAGTTCCACAATGCACATTATTTCATATATATTTATATATATTTTCCAAGGAAAAATATGGATTGGAAGGGAAAAAAAAATGACTACCAGGTAATAATCACAGTTTTGAGGGCACATAGGGGCTATGCAAGTTTCAATTTCACACTCTACTCTCCTTTTCCACCCGTTTGCTCAGTCTCTCCCCCCTCTCCCTCCCTCCCTCACTCCCTCCCTCTCTCCCTTTTCTCCCTTTCTCAGTAATCCTCCGAGGCAGTGCTGACAGCGGAGGTATGATAGAGGAGGGACTGCTGGAGCGGAGAGGGAAATGATCTGCTAATGGTACACTCTCTCCCATAGGACACCTGCTTACACTCCACAGCCCTGCTGCTCACTCAGTCGGCATGTGTGCGTGTGTGAGTATGTGAGTATGAGCCATATCCTCAACCATGTGTGCCTTTTCTCAATCAGTGTACCGCACTTTCATTTCCCCAGCAACTTCCTGTCCCCATAATCCTTCCAATTCAAAAAAATGTCCACAACCCCCACCCATCCCACCCCCCCCCCCCCCTTTGTGGATTTCATTCTGTGTCTTTGCCACTTCTCACTTTAATTGTTATCTCTCTTGAGTGTTCATTCCTACTGAAATCCATCAGTGTGTAACATCAACTTTTCAGAGCTCATCGGATCATGCCAAGCCTGATTAAAACAATCCACACTTGATCATTACACCCATGGCGGTAACAACGCACACAGCAATTAATAACTAACTCTTCCCGGTGGCTTTGTTGGCCAATTTCAACTCCCTCTCACTTAAAAAAAAAGAAAAAAAGAAGGAAATAAACAATCAGCAAATTTTACATCCCGGTGAAACTTTATGAACACGGCTCGATTTGTCTCCCCGGCTCCCTCACTGTCTCATATCTCAGCGTTGCAGCCACTCTCTCCTTCTCTGTTGCCCGCGGCCATTTCTTGCTATCCCTATGCATCTTGTCCCTATGCACCAAGCATGTTAGTTATCCATTTAAGTCAGCCCTGTGTAGAGCTGCATTTTAATAGGCTGAGTGAAACCAATTGCTTGCATATTCCCGTAACTCCCACAGCAACAACCTATGCATTCAATCTTGTACGAGCATAATGTCATCTACATATGCATAGCGTGGAAAATGTTAATATGTATCATGTATCCCAGCTGATAACTATTTCATGAACACCCAAGAGATTATCTCATATTTATCTGTGTAATCATGGAATTGAATCTATTAAAGTAATATATACTTTAATGGAACGATATAACTATAATCAGCTGGCTTTAGGATCCATAGAGGGAAAATGAGCATTGTTAATTGGCGTTTCACACTGTGGCATCATGCCACATGGGATGGATCTGTTACCACGCACAGTCCATACTGACCATGAAATGGATGGGAATTTGAATTTGTTAGTCAGTGTATTTGTGTGTCGTTCCATCCCAGCCTCCTGGCTCTGGGGTACCTGGCTACCCGGTGAGTGGGACGTGTCCTCCTCAGGGACCTGATCTGGGCTTTGGCTTCGCCCCCAGCCAGCCGAGGTGGTGGTGGGGGGGGATCAAGAGCCTCTCTGCCCAGAGAAGGGGGCTCCATATGTGGGAAGCCGAGTGAGACGTCTTCTAGATCAGCCACCATCTGGGAAAGAGGACTGTATGCCAGGAATAGCACACACAGAGAGAGGAAGGGAGAGAATGAAACACAACACCAAAATAGATGGCTGGAAAAACTGTCAGAGTGAAGGATTGAGAGCTGGACAGGAGTATGAATTCATGGGGGGAAAAGATAGATTGATAAGGGGGCTGACAGAAAGAAAAGCAACTGATTTAGAGGGATGTAGTTTTCATCTGCTCTCTTGGCCCAACAACCAGCATTTAAGCCTTTCCTCCCGTGGTTGAGCCTCAGTCCCTTGTGTCTTCCCAGTGGAGTATGCGAATACTGTATGTGTGTGCGTGAGGGGCTGTGTGTAAAGGGGCGTAAAACGGTCAAACCAATTCCTCTCATGAAAGAGAACCTCACCCTCTGTCTCCTTGTCCCAACCCCAATCACAGTACTTCCCCTCAACCCTGCACACACTAGCCTTGACAGGCGTCTAGACACACTGTTTGTGTGTGCGTCTGTGTGTGTGTGTGTGTGTGTGTGTGTGTGTGTGTGTGTGTGTGTGCACGCACATGCATGTGCATACAATGTAAATAAAATAAAAATAAAATAATGATATGGTCTGTTTCCATTAGTTGCACGTAGCCATGCAAATATTGTAGTTTTGGTTCAATTTGCAAAGTTTTCAAATATCTGCAAACCTCAATGTGGACAGTTTACACTCAAGCGACTTTCTACTGATCAAATATTATTTACGATAATACCCTGTGAATTCCAGAGAGCATGTTCTATGGATAAATCAGAGTAACAGGGACATATTCTGCAAAGAGGTGTGACTGTTGATTTTTCTATCACCACAAATGCAATTCCAGTCATTCCAGTGTGTTTGGGTGCAGGCTTATTTTTGGATCTGACCAGAAAAGACCCATAAAAAAACAAAGCCATGGGTCAGCGGTATGTGACGTTTGATTTTTAAGAGACCTGAGCTAAGAACAGTCAGACCTGATCCAAAATTTGGTACCACAATAGAGAGAGAACACCAACACTGACAGCAGCGTGATGCTCCACCAATTTACAAGCAGTTGCAGTTAAAAAGAATAGCAGTGCATTTTACCCTGCACTTTACAGTCATTCCTGTCTCCCAGAAGTTATGTTTATTCACAATGGTTTTGCAACAGCAAGTTTATGGTGTTTAGGAAATATAATGCTGCCTGAATTCTTTTTTTTTTTTTTTTTTTTTTATGAGAAAACAGTAAGTAACATATTTGACAAGTCGCAAAATGTTGATACTGAACCGAGTGTTCACAAATAATTTCATTCGTTTGTTCATTTGTGTTCCCACAAAATTCACTCTTGCACTACAGTATCCGCTTGAAGCAGCTTAACCATTATTAAACTTCTGATGGTAATGTTTACACACTTGGTTGAGGTTAGGGACCGCACACGTTATTCTTGGTTTAATATACAAAAATTATTTGGTGACTTAAACACAATGTGTTTATTGTTCTGACATTTGACCAAAATCACAATTTTTACCTAAACTTAACCAAAGTACCTTTATCACTCAGTGTAACTATGTACCACTGGTGTGTAAGAAAACGTGTTTAGTTTGTGTGTTTTGGATGAACCAAAGCTTTTAAAAGTGTGTCGTCACTTGCAGGCTTTTTGAGAAAGAAATAAATTGTAATTTTTGCATAAATATTACAGTATCGTGGTTATTATTATTTTTATTAATGGAGTGTCTTTGACTTAGAAGGTAGCCATCACCTTGCATAGCACATCCGGTACCATTAGTGTGAGTGTGTGTGTACATGGGTGAATGAGAGGTACTTTGCTACCTTAATGCTTTGACATTAAGGTAGAAAAGCACTATATAATGCAGTCCATTTACTATTACCATTTTAGTAGGAGTAGTAAATTATTAGTATTGATGTTATGGTTTTGCTTTTTCCTCATGGGGGGGTTTATAATTCTCTGGGTTATTTTTGTGTGTACTCTGAGAGACTCCTTGTTATGGCTCACACTGAACCGCCTTCGCTTGTGTTCGCAGTGACAAACTAATCAAAATACTGCACTGTAATTGGTGGGTAGTGATGTGTAGCCTGTAATTACTGCAGTCAAGGTTGCCTTTATTCTCCAGCACCATCCTTGAGGGATGTGGAAGAGGGTCAACATTCTGCAGTCTTGGAAGATGCAGTTTGACAGCAGTTGAAAACCTATTCTGTCTTTAACATGAGAGGGATATTCTTATTTTGTCCTGAGTAACAGTCACTTTGTGTATGTGTACTTACTTTGGAGCAATTTGTAGTTATTGGATTTTGTTTTTGTAGTCTTTTTCTGTTGATCAGTGTAAAAAAAAGAAGAAAAAAAGGCTAACTCATCCACTGTGAATCAAAGTTTTACAACTTTTAGTACTTTTTTAGGCACTGGCTGTTCATTTAAAAGATAACTGGTGACAGAAAGTATCAACACTGGTATGTTCACTATCCATTACACTACTAGCGCAGAACAAGGAGATGAAGACTTAAAAGACTAAAAGGACAATAAAAAAACATCCAATGAGTGTATTAAAAGACAAAGAATGTCTTGAGTAAAAATAAACCAAGCTTTTCATCATTTTAAAAACCGCATGAAGGTTTTATGCCTCATGTAGGAGAGTTTGTGTCAGAAAAAAAATGAAAAGGATTAGACACTGTTATATGCTAATAGACATTTCCCTCTGAATTTTGACGTTATTTGATAGCGTAAGAGTGAAGATGTGGAATTGCGAGCTTTGGTCTGTTGTCTCTTTCGAAATGAAACACTTTAATACCAAGTCGCTTTGCTTGGAAAAGGATCACAGCTCGCCATAATTATGTCACCAAATGATGAAGCTGTTTTATAAACATGAAAGTGTGAGGCGGCGAGGCATGACACTTTACTTAATCTCCTGCCTGTGACCAGATATTCTTGCTGTGACCTCTTTAGCAGCCGCATAGACATATCATTCTCCTCTGCAGGCAAGAGATTGATTCCTTTATTACTGGATATTCATATACAAATTGAGATATACTGCTTCTACTTTTTGAAACAGTATTTTAGACATACAGTACGTGTGCATGTGTGTCACCTAATTCTGATTCCTCCAGCATACTGATTATTAAATCTCAGCACTTGGAAAGTATGCATAACATTTCTTCTCAAGTAACATTTAAGGTGAATTCAGTCCCGTATGAAATTAAAGGCCTATTTTCTCCAACCAACATGCACCAGTCTATTTTAGAAGATGATTTCAGATTCTCACATGAAAGACTATTCCATTAGGTACTCAGGTAACAGAGCTCTCCTGTAGCTCAAATGTCCCAACTGAATCTAACATTGTAACTTTGGACCACTTCTTGCTTTTGTTTGTTCCAGCAGGGGCCCTGCTTGTTATTTTTGGGTAATTAATTTAGAGCCTGTGTGCCTTGTTTGTTGCAACACCATAGCATTGATTCATGTTTACACCTAAGCGGCACAATTAACGGATCAATACAAAGTGGAGAAACAGGGAGCTCTTCAGTCAGCCTTTGTTGGACATAAATGAAAGCAGATCCACACACATACACTACAAGCGCACACACAAAACACTGGCAGTGCCTCCTAACTACTCCATATGCAAATGTGCATGAGTAATGGCTGCAAGGTAGACAGGGAATGAGAATGAAGACAAAGCAACGCTACATGTTTATTTACCAAGCCATGGGATGAAAAATTTAATATGCCAATGGACAGTTATTTCTTTGACTATTCAATATGACCTTTACATAATATGTGATAACATTTACACTAATTACTTACATTTATTCTTCCATTACTGCATCTTTCATACGCATCCATAAAGCGCATCAGGTTCAAAGATTTGAAAGCTTTTATAAGGAACATTCAATTACAACAAACTGCACTCGGCAGTGCCGTCATGCTCTTTCTGTGAAGTGTTGCTGTCCGCTGTTCCGTCAGGGATAAGTGTTAGCCATTTTGTGTCAGGGCGGTCTCCTGCTGTGAGTGGCGGCGTATGCATACTGACAAAAACAAAAAAAAAGGGACTCTGACTGAAATAATACAAAATACTCTAAGGGGTGGTGATGATCTGTGAGGAGGGAATTTTGGTACAGGGGCCCATCAAGCCACATCAAGGCATGTGGTGTCATAGTGTGTCATAGTGTGTGATTGTGTGTGTGTTGTATAACTGCCACCCAGTGCTGGTCAGGTATGATGGATGTGAGGCAGGCAGGGGGCTGATTGCTGTGGTGCCTCCCCCCCGGGGAGGGATGAGGGTGAAGGTCTCAGCTCCCTGATCACCAGGTGATAGATGTGTATGGAATGTTGGGAGAGGAGGCTTTTTAATGAGAGAGCATAAGACTCAGTGTGTTTGTGTGTGTGTGTGTGTTTGTGTGTGTGTGTGTGTGTGTGTGTGTGTGTGCGCGTGCGTACCCTCACATACATGTTTGCAAATGTGCAGGCATGTAGCTGGAAAAGATGTGGAAAGTCCCCTTAAATCCAGCAACACATTTTGTATTCCAGCAAAATAAGAATAATGCCTGTTTTGTACTCCTGGCACACACTGTGCAAACTAAACAGTGTGTGGGTGTGGGTGGGTGTGTGTGTGGGTGTGTGTGTGTGTGTGTGTGTTGGAACTCTTCCACAAACTACAGCAGGCAGCTGCTGCTGGGTGGAATCATCTCCATACCATAGAACAGCCAGACAGGCCGTCGTCCAACAGAGAAGGATTTGGAGGATTTAAACTGTGTGAAGGTGAGGCACTCAGACACACATTTTCACACACACTCACATACGCACACACGATAAACCACGCATACTCCAAAGAGAAAGAAAAAAGGGACAACGGCGAAGCAATTGAGGTGGAGGAAGAGGATTTTGCTTCCGTCCTCTTACCTCCTTTAAAGTGCTCTATCTCGGCAAACCACATTTGTTTTATTAATTTAATGTCACATCGGGAGGAGTCTGTCAGGCGGCTGACTCAGAAACTCACTTCGCAGAACTTTTTTTCTCTGTGTGCAAAGTACTAACAGAACAAAGCATCATCGTGTAATAACAAAGCAGGGAGAGAAAAAGAGAGGGAGACAAAGAGGAGGGGCGCTGGGGGATAAAAGTAGCTTCCCCTTCTCCGATTAAATTGCCCTTTAGATAAAAGTAAATCTAGTAAAAGGCAGTGCAGAAAAAAATGAAATTATTAATCATTCTCTCCTAATGTGATTTTCAGCCTAAATATCAGAGATGAATAATAAGGAAATAGGGGGGAAACATCTATTTGCATTTCTTAGTGTGTTGGGAACTTAATCCCTTTGAAATAACTCTGCATCTATTGGACCTTAAACAAGCCACCACAAGGGAAAACTATCTCTCTATGGTGGAGGGAAGAATTGTTTGTATGGATTCCAGCCCTTATATCTCTTATTAATGTATCTTTTTCCCATGAGCAGGGATATGCACAGACATTTTGATGGCTCAATTACAAAGGAACACCTGTACCCCAATGCACAGAGGGCTTGAGGGCCAATTGAAAGTAAATTTCCAATACATGAAATATGACCAAGCACTTCATCAGATCGATCTGCTGAAAATAAAAAGCTGAAAGCTAATTTGTTCCCCTCAGTATTCAGTAATATTCAAAGTTCTTTGTTTTTATACTTATATTTAGCTACTGGTTATGTTCTGTGGGCCTACACAGAACTCATTAAAGGGTTAATACCGAAAATACATATAAAAGTAATTGGTCTTCTTGAAAATGAACTTGTTTACAGACTTTGTGCCCTTTGTGAGGTTTTGATTGCACATAGGATGCCTGAAATATATTTTATGATCTATGTATTCTTTTACTTTGAAAAACATCCCCAGTCATGTTAGGGATGAGAGGGCGCTAATGTGCTCAGCCTCCCTCCTCTTGCATTCTGGATTCAGCGCGTCCTTCCCTATCAACATGTGGCCGTAATTCTTCATCAGCAAACACTTTCATCAGCTTGCCCACTTTTGCATGTTCATCAGCATATAAATGCTACATGTTTAACCTCTCCATGCTCGACCTACAGAACATCCCCCACATTTCTGCTCATAAAGGAGGCCATCACGGTGCTGTATTATTCTTTGCACCCAAGGCTTGATTAAACAGAAACTATGTGCCATTTCAATAACTCAGTATGTCTGACTACTCTGACTTATCATTTGTCAGTTATTACGTTGCACTTTTAGGTGATTTTTGTGTATGATTTTAGTTTCAAATATGTAAAGTTTTCCCATTCAGTAAATGTAGAGTTTTTTTCAAAATAATGTGAAATAAAATGCATCTGTTTTTTAACTTTAATTTTCATAATGAAGATGGCCACTGTGAACACAGCAGTTTCCTTTCTCCCTCTGTGTGATGTTGTGTTTTCACTATTATCCCTTCACCGGTGCTGCTGAGCCCAAGAGGGCAGTGTTTGATGTTGGAATTTGTATCTTGCCACAGAGGTGGGAAATAGGAAATGAGATTTGTGGCCTCTCTCAGGGATCCGACTGATTGTGGCAGCAAGTTAGCCTCAACTTTGCTCTGCATTCTTGACACTGCCTGGTATTTTTAATATCAATATTCCCTCATTTAATTCAAGGCAGCAGAGACTTTGAAGGACATCCAATACCACTGGAAAGCCGATGGGGAGCAGAGACCCGAGACTGCAATGTGAATATGCATCAACTGAGCTTTGCTGACATTTATGATATAATGTAGTGTGGTCTTAGTCCTTTGAATGTGCAATTTAGTTTAAATTCCCTGGCATAGATACTGAGAAATGACCTGTCTATATTGGTATACTTACCAATATACAGTAGATGAAAATGGATTAAAATTAATCTCTAAAAAGAATTTACACTATTTTTACACTAGTACCTGAACTGAATAACACATCTCAAGACATTGTGGATTTCCTTTCTCTCAGCCTCTGGTGAACAAAACAATGAATGATTTAAAAACTGGTGATAAAAAAGTAGGGAGATACCAACCAGAGAGAAAATGCATCTGATTGCAAGGTAATAAAAAATGAATGATGAGAAAATATCAGTGATGAATGATGATGATTCCCCTAGTATTTTTAAGACAGATGACTCCAACAACTGAGCCAGAAATATCCCTCAGCAATACATTGTCATGGATTGGTAAACTCGCTCTCTGAATCACTTGCCCTTCTATCTCTTGAAATGCACTTGTGTGCACTTATGGAAAATGTTGTAAAGAGGAACAATGCAGTCTATTAAGTTGGTGTTGAAATCCCCCGCCACCCCCAAAAGACTTAAAAACAAAGTTAATTTCAGAATTGAAATAAGCATTCAAGTCCAACCAAAGTTACAAAACTTAGCCATTGATCATATATAGGTGATGCTAAAATATTTAAAATTGCTGTATGCAAAAAAGTTCTTAATCTAAGAAGATTGATACCCAGTGACATACCTACTTGCAAGACCATATACCCAGGAGAGTTTAATTGAATACAACTTTTTGCAGAATCATCCAATATTGGTGTTTTTGTTGGGCAATAGGGTTTCTAGTAGTATATATATATATATATATATATATATATATATATATATATATATATATAAAAATACATATATATATATATATATATATATATAAGCAGGAAGCACCTTAAAGGATAATTCCAGTTTGTTATAAATTCAATCTTGGAATACAATGGTAGAGTTAAAAATACCAGTTTAGCCAAATCCATTTCGAAGAAAAAAAAAAATTATTAAAAAAATTAAGACCAACGTCTTGGTCAAACTACATTTAAGCAACGTGCAGTACTTGTCTAAGTCATGCACACACAGAATGGAGCCAAAAAGGATTGGTGAGCTCCCTTTCACTTTTCTCTCCAAATAAAATGGTTCAGATAGTCTACCTAATGTGTTGGCTTGTCTACAACCTGTCTCATCGTTATCCACTTTTGTTTCTTGCCCCATCATACTTCTTTTTAGCCATGACATCATTGTCCCCAAACTCAGCAATTACCTTGATGAGTACAATGTTATCATAGCCAATAGAAACGACGGCCAGAACTTGACCCATGTTGTAATTTACTGGAAACATACTTAAATGAGACTAGCAAGAATAAAATGTACATTTCTCCATTCGGAATTTAGAGTACTGACATTTTCATAAAATATGCATTTTAATTTCAGTTGGACTTTTGGCTATTTTAAAAGTCTGATTTAATTTTCCAAAGCTTCAGTTTTCCTTGTATTTTAATATTGTGATTTCTTATATGAGGACAGGAAATAGGAGCGAACACAATGGACAGCAGCATAAATTCCCCCCTGCTTCACCCTCCCAAAAATGTATTAAAGTGGAGCGCAGTGATGTGAAGTTTCCATTCTTCAATAGCAGCTTTCTCACTAAGCTCCCGTCTTGCTAATGCATAGCCCACGATTAATGACTGTTTCCTAATTAACACCCATCCGGGCAACACAATTAAAAATAACTTCAAAGAAAAACATAAGCTCTAAAAATACTAAGCAGAGCAGGAACTGAAATAAACTACTCTACTGACTTTCCATGAGATAACACACACACACACACACACACACACACACACACGCAATTCTATATGGCTGCATCACCGCAGCCATAAGCATTGTTTAAAAAGATAAGCATATTATATACACAAAGAATAATTTTGTGTATTCACGGCCCAATTATTCCCAACAATTTAGGGATTTAAGGGTAACATAAAGTTTATAATCTTTTGTGACCATTCAGATATTGTTTTGTGTCATCATCAACATCTATAGGATGCAAAACAACTTGTGTGCAATCCACCTCATTACGATTCATCTCCTCTACAAGTGAGCTGAAAGTTATTGCAGTGAAAATTACAAACAAGCCTTCCTCTCTCTGCATCACATCTGTCCTGGCCATTGCCTGATTGCTTTGAGGGCACTATTTAATTGCCAATTAGGGGGAGACAAGGACAGCGCGTGTTTGTGTGTAGGAGGTAGCAGGCGAGACAGTGCAAATTGTCGTTGCCAATGAAGCAACATGTATGTCGCACATTCAATAGCATTCTTTCACCTATGCCAGTGCTCTTGGATATAAATAAATGTTCCTTATATGTTAAGAAGTTATAGATGAAGAACAGCGGACTGAAAGGTCGTGGCAAAAGCAGGCACACAGGTGTATAATCCATAGTTTTATTGTTTTTTTTTTTTTATCCAGGCAATCCATTTAGAGTTCAGGTGTTAAGTGCTGGTGGAGTTCGGGGGGGCGGACATAATCAAAATCCCAGCCCACCGGTGCCAGTCTGACTCTGGGGATTTGACTCAAAATTACAAGCAAATTTCCTATTATTATTCTTGACACAGATTAACATTAATTTATCCTGAGGTCAATTTGTCTTTACCATTCAGAGATGATTGTTTTGTTATTGTTTTAGATGATCACGTCAGACGCCTCAGATGAATGAAAAGGGCTTTTGCGTTCGTCCATAAGCTGCGGCTGCCTGGTTGAGCATCTCAAACCAGTACTTATTAGTGCTCACCTGCACAGCGGGAGGGTCAGCCTCCGTGGGCTGGCACTCGTTTGAAGCGGTTAGATTCAGAGATTCCAGCTCGACTTTGTGCTCTTCATCACTGTTGACTTTTCATGAAAGAAAATGTGAATGTCCATTTTCATGACCGTCCTACCAAGGGGTTCATTTGTTTTCATTGTACCTTATCAGACTGTAGTAGGCTTTTAGAGCTACTGCTCACTATGTAAAGGAAATTACGCAGGTGGCCTAGGTCATATCATTATTGGAAATAAATAATATCTTAAAATTAGTAGTTAATTTAAATAATGGTAGGATTTTTTTGGCCAGTAGGATACCAGAAATAATAAATAGCTGAAGGTTAATTCTTTTACCTTATTTTCAGGGATAATTTTAGCACCTCGTGTGGTTTTATGGCACAGAAAAATCTGCTTTTTCATCTTGTAGCAACACAGAAAATACTTGTTATGATAAATCATTGTTAGTTTTGGCCGATATATGGGATTTGGGAAGTTATGATAGCTTTGTGTGGTATCTCTGGAGATAAACATATACTAATTACATGACAAAAACATGAACATACACTGGTGACGGCATAGCTCTGTGCTCTTAAATCTTCCTTCGGTATTAAAATCCCAGTGTAGGGTTTGACCTTTTCAAAAGTCAACTTCTTCCCACTCAGCCTTAATTTTTAATAGCTTTTTCTCAATAAAAGAGAGTATTCAGGTTGACCATCAGAAGCTCCTCAGCCACTTTACCAATGGTGGGTTCAGGTTTAAGGTTATCAACCTTACTAGCTGCTTGCCTATTAGTTGAGCAGATGAGAGAAGGGATTGTGATGCTCGGACACGTATTATTCTTTCTTTTATTTCTCGTTGCTGCCCAGGCTATGCAATAGTAATGGTAACCTCTGTAACTGGAGTCAGAGTTCTCTTAGGTACCTGGTGTATACTGAATAAAAACTGACATTACGTCTATGTGTGTAAGTGATGTCCTCAGTGTCTATAGTTTTATACCAAGTACCTGGCTGGAGCCTTAACAGCAACTGTACAGTTAACATTTGCATCCTCTCTCTTACCCCATTTCAATGTTTGTTTGGGTTTTTTTGACTTACCAGTTCATTTAATATGCTGATTGGCATAAGAGCAGTGTCACAGTCCAGGCTCACTGTCCATCTTGAATGCAGTAATCATTCATCATGTTTGGATTAGACAAGCAAGTTCAAACTGGCACCAGCTGCACTGAGCTGTCAGCAAATACTTTGGGAGTTGCCAAAGTAACATTTTAGAAGGACGTAGTTTTCAATCACTTTCATTGCTTTTGAGAATTCAAGCACTGGAGTAAACTCTAAATGTTTCTTGATTTAGCAGTTGAGGGGGTTT
The DNA here is from genome assembly GCA_031216445.1 of Lateolabrax maculatus. Classification (NCBI taxonomy): domain Eukaryota; kingdom Metazoa; phylum Chordata; class Actinopteri; order Acropomatiformes; family Lateolabracidae; genus Lateolabrax; species Lateolabrax maculatus. Next base: position 15,779,887 of record CM062218.1, read on the forward strand.
CAAAGGGTCCTGAGCAAAATAATTCACCATAATTTTATTCCCTGAAATTTGGGAAGATGACAGAATCAGTTAATCAGTTTCATGCTACAAACATCCATTCAGCTACTGTTGGTATCACTCCAGCTGCCGACTGCTGGCTAAATAACTGATTACTGACCCCTTTTTCTGACAGCTTTTTGATAGTTTTGGTTTGAAACAAGCATTTTCCATATTACAACACTAATCAGAATTTAGTTGTACAGAAGACACACATTCCTACTGTATCTTTCCCCCACATGCATTTATTCAAACTGTCGTATTGCTACTTGTTGTGAGACGTGAAAGTCAGATTTCTACAAACGCTCCAGTCCACTTACATGATTGCACATGTTAGGCGTGACTTGACACAGTAAAAGGCATAAATGATGTGCAAAGTTGTCCTACACACAGACATAAGGTGAACATGAGTGCAATGACAGATATTGCTCAGATTTGCTGGTTTGATTGGACTTGACACACTGTGCTGACATTTGGCAAGGACAATTGATTATTCAATAACTCCTGTCAGGCCATGATGGATCGCAACTGAATCACAGATAAGGTGCATTGTCTGCAGCTTTTTCTTCTGCAGATGCCCCACACTGTGCTTCAGTTTGGTGGTCAATGGGTGTAGTTTGCAACAGGGATCAAGGGACTTTTCTGCTCCCTGCAGTCATTGTAGTTTAACGCGTATCTATTGGCCTGCTGCATATTGTTACATTTCACGTATTATTGTTCAATACTCATAATTGAACTTCAGTGTTTCCCATGGATGATGTGACCACTAAGCACTATTTTTTTCCCTATGTTTTCAGTTAATATTCAAATATTCATATTCAGGTCAATAATGGCAGCAAGACAAGGAGCGGCTACACTGTGTCACTGTTTGTGTACAAAATGTTAATTTGGTACTGCTCAATGTTTAATTTGGTTTGTTTAAGCTCTAAAACAAATCTTCTGAGCTTGTGTCCTCTTTTTGTCATTAGTGTCCAAATGCTTAAGTTCCCACACCACAAATTAATTATAGCACACTCGCAAATGCCCCCCGATGTGCTATCATTAAACATTCTTTGAAATGTAAACAACTATTAAACCAACTTCCAAGTGCTTTGGAGCTTGGTAAAGACCACTGCATAATATACCAGGCTTTTTATGATATACATTTTAATTTTATGCAGTTTACAAACACAAAACAGTCCCTTACACTGCAAAGTTCTTTGGAGCTCATAACAATAGTCAACTAATTTATGCCACACAGTGCATAGATCCATTCCTGTATTTATTACTGCAGAAATGTATCATCTGATTTCAGTCTGACCAGATTCCCACCTCTGTCACTTCTTTAACAGATTAAATAGATAGAAAACATTATCTTCAGTGGCAATGACATTAAGAATGCATCAATCCCATACTCTGTATCAGTATCTGCCCTGATACTGACCTTAAAAAATGGATCGGGGAATGGCCCAAACACTAACCATCCACATTTAATCCTGTTTCATAGTCACTTTCATCGTAAACGATTGTCCTCCAACAGAAAAGGGATGGAATCATTAATCACTAACTAACCCATACCTCAACCACAATCATTTTTAACCATAACTGCAAGCTTTCCATAACTCAACGGTAGTTACCATGCATAGATAATGTAGAAAGCGAGAATTTATAAAACATTAGCATTTGATGTAAAATAATGAATGAATTTTGCAGAGTCATCTAATATTGGCATTCTTGTCCGGCCATACGTTGGAACTCGTTACAGTGACGTTCGCAGATTTTAAGTATTGGAATCTGGAGAGAAATAGAGGAATTAATGACATTATATTGCTGATTAATCCTGTTTATAGTCTTAAAGCAAAATCCTCATTCCACGTTGACTTGTCCTGGCTACTAGACCATATATGATCTTAATTTATATTTCCTGACTTTATGTTAGCCATATTCCAAAGAGTAATATGCCTCTCACTTGTATTTTTATATGCTGCTGATGAAGACTTATGTATACTGTCGAAGTAAATATAGTGAGGCCTAGCAGGTCTACTGCAGATACCTGGCACAATTTTGATGTTGTCGAAGCTGTAATTATGTTTGCCCCATTTCCCCAATCACTTCACATGATTTTCATGACCACAGCAGTTCAAAAACTCAAATAAACTTCAGCAGCACTTTATGATGAATTTTTTTTTTTTTTTTTCCACCCAGGTACAGTATTCCTCAGTCATTCTGTTCTATGCCCCCATCCTTTGCTGAATAAAGAACTGCCTGGATGTGCATTTCAAAGGCTTCAGCATTATAAAAGGAAGCGTCAGTCTCAGATGAAAGCTTCTCTGTTGATTCAAACATCCAGCTCCATCCCTTTCCATATCTGAACACTCCTCCGATGATGACATATGTTCTAATCATTGGGTCATGTCTCTCACCAACATCAAAAGTCCCATGTTGAGATGCAGAAATTCTCCAAGAAGCAGAGGAAGGAGAAGGGAAACTCACTTCCTGGATTGGTTATGTCGAGGAGGAGAATGAAACGTTTGACACTTCCTTCTCTGCTCTTCCATTTTATAAGCCCTCCGGGATATAAGGAGGACTGTGTAGCTGCTCTCTGTGTCTGATTAGGGGACACCCATTGGGAATCAAGCAAGTGCAGAAATTGATTTTATTTATATATTTATGTGCATGGCAAAGTCATAAGGGAGACAAGGCAGCTTGTCAGGAGCGTAGGTCTCGGGCTTGTACATGCATTTTTTTTACGATATTAATAGATTGCTGTGCACTGAGCAAGCTGACCTAGTTAAAGCCCCTTGAATGGGCTTTGTTACTTTGCGCTGTGCTGAGTGTGTTCCACTGTGGGCCTTTGACTGAATGAACAAATACTATTAAAACATCCACAGATTTCTCTTCATGTCGACAGGAATGCTGCACTTTTAATTTATATGCGCGTACTACTGCGTATGTTTCCTAGTATTTCCAAAGTATTTTACTTTTTCTCCACAATTTTGCATGCACACTTTTCCATACCACATTTTGACATGGATAATTGCCTAAGTGGAAATGTAATTCATGCTGTGAAAACACGCCAAAACGTGTTAATCACCTATTTTGCAACTGTAGCATATGATTTTCATCTTCTTAGAATGACCACTTTATTAGGACAACTTTTTTTTTATATATATATATATATATATATATATATATATATATATATATTAGGACTTAATTCTCAAGAGGTTTTTTTTTCAAAAGTGGCCATAATGTTCAACATTTTGTTTCCCCCTGGACATGTAAATCCAATTTACATAATCTGACATTTGTTAAGCAGTATATCAAGCTATTTAGCAGAGTCATTAGAGACTCAAAAGTACCAAGCCCAGTTGGTTAATAATGTTTTTTCTGATTTTATTCAGTGGCTACAGTCATGGTTGTTGCTATGCTGCGCCATAATGCAGCATACTGACACTCATCTGTCTTATATTTATATTAAGATATTTATGGCAAACAATATCACCCAGATACTATATGTATAGACATATACCTAGCTGTTGCCACAGTGTAAAATAATGGTATTAAGGTATTAAGAATGCTAATGTTACATTATTATTGTTGTGCTTACAGAAAAATACATTGACCTCTTTAACCAGATCCAGACGGTGCCGATACTAATCTAAATAGCTAAAGTGTATATATCATTTAAATGGCATTTCCCATTTATAAATGAACAGCTGGCTGGTATGGATATAGCCACCCCTATAGAGCTGCTGCTAACTAATTCAGTATATGGCCATAGCAGTCACTACGTAACTACACATAATTCCAGGTTCATTTGGTCCTTTGGATCAATGTTTTAATGCCAGTTACTTATTTCTTATAGTTTTATTTATTCTTCATAAACTAATTTCCTTTGTTGTGTAGCGATAATGGATGTGATGAACGAATGAGTATAATGATAACTGTCTTTGACACTACAAATGACAGAGGGGATGGCAGATTGATCTCTCTTCCTCTGCCACGCACACACACACACACACACACACATACGCACACACACGCACACACACAGTAACACCCACCTGTTAAAGCCTTTGCCAGCATGCACTGCAGGAACATGAACACATAAACACACACACACAGACACTCACACACCATCTTGGCCACCGTGCACCTGATCACAGCCCACACATAGAGAAAACACAGAGATAGCTCCACTTGCCAAACGAATCACAGCGTGTTGTGTGAGAGCAGTGGATGACTAAGGCAGGGAAAGAAAAGGAAGTCAAAGCCTTTTAGTGAGCAGAAAGGAAGAGAGGAAAAACACCCGGCTGGTTCTTTGTTGTCTGCAGAGCAGAGTAAACTACATTGTGGTTGCTCCGCTGTCGTATACTTTTACGCATTACAACAACTCTGCCTCCGAGTAGAGCTTTCTCTCTTCTGCAAGCTCTTTCACATCCTGCAATATGTTCCAGGTAGGAAGATGTGGAGGAAAATATAGATGAGGAGCACCTTTGAAAGACCTTTTTCAGTACTTTCTTTTTGACTTCTCCGTACCCCCCCAGCGTACCCTCACATCCACTCGGCTGGGTGAACTGGTAATAACTGTGCTCCCTATTCACCTTTTCACCTCTCATAAGATTCAAGTATTGCCGGACCGTGTGCTCGATGCCGGGTACAGCTCTGCCCCTAACCCCGTGACCTTATCCAGCGACGTGCATGCACTCACACAAGTAGACACCCATTGCCGGAGCACACACTTGCACATGCCTGTCATGCTTTCTCATGCTCACAACTCGAGTCATAACGGCACAAGGCTAAAGCTTCTGTACGTGTGTGTTTTGTGTGCATAAGTCCATATTGGATGTCACCTTCCTTAAAGGGATAGCTGTGATTTTTCGAGTCGTGCGGACTGCCATCTACTGTTAGTTATACACTGACTATAGATAAGTACCTCATACAGCCCCACTTAAAAAAAAAGTCTGAACTATCCCTTTAAGGAAAGTGACATCCAATGTGAACTTATGCACGCACAAACACATACACACACAAAACCATATTGTGGAAAAATCTCTGTGGACTTTCTTGCATCACTGCTTTTTATCCCTGAGGGAGAAAATTCCCTCTGTCATGACGGGGCCACGGTGAACATTGTTCCCCACAAACACGTGAGTTCATTTGTAGATACAGTACGGTATGCTCAATTTTCAAACTAATGTGTAATTTTTTTTATGTTAATACGTTCAATTAACACTATCAAAACATATTTTCATAAATTGCTCCTGACACTTTGGTCTGAGTGTCGCAGTTTGTGTTGTGTGAACATTTGCAGTGTGTGTGTGTGTGTGTGTGTACTGTTGCAACAAATGTAATTCACTGTTTAGAATGTTGTAGAAACGCTTTAATTATATGATAAGGTGGTGAGAAAATCATACATATGCAAAAGCCTGATTCTCCCGAGACACTTTGAGTTTAGACACTATTTATCTTTAGTTCAAATACAATGCTTGGAAAGTGCCCAAAAGTACTTTTTTTTTGTTGTTGAACAAAATGTTCCTCCCTCATATCTTGAATAAGAAGCAACAGTCTATGTGTGGGTGTGTTTGTGTGAGTTAATAAGAAAAAAGTAAATTTTAATCATTCATAAAGCCTTCCCAGTGAAAAAAAAAAACATCAAGCAATCTCCACAGCCTGGTAGGCGTGTCTAAATATTAACATATTGTTGGGACAAAAGTATTAATTCAGATATTTTATTTAGTTGTTTTTTTTTTTTTTTACCTGGGAGAATTGAAAAAGGAAAGGTAATTATATTGCATTGTTACCATGGTGACAGCAAACCAGTTGATTTATCTCCTGTTGATTCGTTGCCAGTGAGTTCAGTTTTGAGTGCGCCCTGGGAAATGGAGTCTGCAGGTAGTGAATTACAGTGCTGGTAGATGCACTTCCCAGCCAATAACAACTTAAATTCAAACACACATAATGAGACTGACTTTATGTAGGCAACCAGAGTGGAACAGTCATGGTAGATAAATAAAAAAAAAAACAAGAAGAAAGTGCAGCGGCCGCTCAAAGTAGGGTACATTCATCACAAGTGCCTGACCCAATACTGTTCATCAGGCAGACCCGGAAAAGGGCTTACGACTAATAACCTTGTGTCACACAGCAAAGATTTACAGGGACCTTTGAGCCAAGTTGTGGAAAACTATTATGCAAATTTAGCACATTATCTCGCCTTTCCTGTCTTCTCCATCACCAAAAACTGTCACTAATGTACTCCGCCTGCTGTGTGGGCTACATACAGACAGGAAAGAGACAAACAAATGCAAGCAAACAGGCAGACATGAGTAACTTCATGTTTTTTTCTTTATCTGTCTCTTTCTCTTTCTTTCTATTTGTCTCGCTAGGCCTTTCATCCTCACACGTAGAGACACTTTGTCAGACTGATGTATACTCACGCAAACGCGTGGCGTAAACAGAAAGACAGAGAGCAAACAAAAGGAAACCAAAAGGCGCTCCTCTCACTCTGTGTGCGCCCACGTCTGTATGGACAGATATGCACACATGAGCACATGAGCGTCTCCACAAAGTTGCACTCACGGAAGCATACAGGAACAAATAATCATACAGCGGTGAGTAATCAGGTCTGTCTACAGCCCTAATTACACTCGCATTTTGCATTTAGTCACCCATGAGTAGCCAACCACACCAGGATAAACAAGCCCCTTGGTGTCACATCCCGGCAGTAACAAGGGTGACACCGGGGCAGGGACAGAGGGCAAGCCAGCACTGAGAGGTGAAACTGGAAAACGCCCACCATCCAGTCCGATTTTTACTGCCCCCTTAGCACTAAATGACCATAATATACCTGTGAAATGTTGGAAAGGTTAGCGACGCATGCCAGTGCATCGAAATTACTTTCCCGTGTGTTCTAATTTGCGGCCTTCAAAACTCGCTCCCCAGCCTCCACTGTGAAAATGATCAAAACAATCCCCATCTCGCACCCACCTACTCACATTTTCAACTCCTCAGCGATGGAGGACTCCGCTTCGAGTGAACAAAGGGCGCTGCGAGACATTTCAGATAAGAGGCATAAAAAAAAAAAAAGCCTTATTCTACAGCAAATGACAAAGCAGCAGTCACTCGGCTGAGAGTTTCTGTTTGAATGAAGACGTTTTGTTCTCTGATTAGCTAGCATGCTTGTCTCTGTTGTGACTTTATTGCTTGTTACAGGTCAGTGAAGCGCAAGCAGACGGCAACGGTGGGAGGTTGCAGCAGTGCCAGAGGCTTGTGTAGGGAGAGTGGAGTCTTGTTGGTATTGTTGCATTTGCTGGTGATTACTGGTAAAGGTCAGGAGGTCACGCATCGCAGAAAGCAGAACATTTCAATAATTTCCAAGGCATTTTCAGGATATTCGGGAAATAGGGTAGCTGTCAGTTGCTGGAGCAGGACAAATGACACTTTAATTAAGAAAACACCTTGAAACAAACTGGTTTTGCACTGGAAATAAGTGCAGCTATGTTACACCATTAGCATTTATATATATATATATTTTTTTTTTATCTTAAAGGATTTGAAATTTGACTAGAGTTTCATTTGAAGCTGCAGGCTGAAGCCACACTTTCCAAGAGAGGCAGATGGGGGTTGAAATTTGATTTGATATTGGGTGGCCTGGCTCTTAGCTAGACCATAGTTGCTAGGGTACCAGCGTGCAGAGAGTCGTGATGCATTTATGGTGAAACAGTTCCAAACCCTGGTTAAGAATAAAATTGTTTTATTATGTGACTTATATTTAAAGTATAACTACAACACCACAATAAAAACACAAGAACTAAAATACATTTATGACACCCGTGGCCATTAAGTGAACTGCAGTCGGCATACTTTGTCTCGCGCATGTGCTTGCACTCCATAGGCAAGAGCAAGAAACTTAGGCCTGGCGGCGCCTAAGCATCTGGATTTTTACATATTTTTAAGATGTTTTTCAAACTACAGTTACAGTGGGGCGGCTCGTTTGGAAACATAGATGCAATTTTTGGAAAGGTCACCAGGGACTTGGTTAAAATGTGAACACACTACAGAAAAACATCAGGTCTGAGATCAGTGTTCTTTACCCATTCTCACTCATTGTGCATAGAGTGACGTTCAACACTTGGCACTTCCAACAAGTTACAGAGCAACCTAAGAGCTAGCCAAACAGTAACAGATACTTCCTTTCTGATATTTACATTTATGATTATATGTATGTATATATAGATATATGTGTATATGTGTGTGTGTGTGTGTGTGTGTGTGTGTGTATATATATATATATATATATAGATAAGGGGCACACTAGAGGACACTTCATCATGTTTTCTCCGCTGGAAGGGCATCAGAAGGCACTATTTCACATTGTTAGGCACGTTACCATGTTTTCTAGCACATTTGACCACAGTAGAGGGCACTTTATCATGTTTTATCTACCATAGGGGCATCCAAGAGGGCAAGTTTTTTTTTTGAAAATGGGGGCACCAGGGGAGGCAATCCTCCCTAGCTTGGTTTGTATTTTATACTGTATAGGTTAACAGTGCCAGCGTTAATAGACTGGCCATCTGGAGAAGTGGGAGTTTGTTGTCTGCTTGGTCATCCTGCTTTAGATTGGCTGGCCAGCCTCTGCGTGTATGTTGTGATCGATCGTGCCATAAATCCTTCTTGCATTTCCAACTTTACTTTCTACCCTCCATGTGCTGAACTGACCATGACAGACTGACTATGCTGTGCATAAATTGTGACCAAGGCAACCTGAGAAATTAGCACTATGCTGCCTTCAGGTGGTTGATAAAAATATCAGTGTTGCTGTCAATCAACATTGTGACTACGTTATGTCACAGCTTGAGTTATATGTTTGTGTTTGATGATGTTTTTCATGTGAGTTATATTCTCTAATTGTCTCGCTGCTAAAGGTCATTCTAATGCTATTTTGCTGCCAACATTGCTCTTCAGCCACTGCCCTGCATGCTTTTTCCTTTGCTCTCACCACCATCCCAGCATCCACCTGTGAGCATTGACCCTGTGGGAGATGTGCACTTCTGCTTGCGCTCAACCTTCCAGTCCATCATGCTTACACAAAGTGATAAGAACCATAGCTTTTATACTAAAATAATGGTGATTTTCCCACTTTTAATAAATGCATTTTATATTTTGATAAATTCAATTTTACACATTTGATAAGCCATTTCAAAATGTTAAATACCTATACCATCTGAAACATACCACTATGTATGTGTAGTGAGAACCATATGTTGGCTGTGGGTACTTTCATGCACTCTGCCTGTGCACTCACTGAGTCCTTCTAATATCTAACGTTACCATAGCTAGCTGTTGCTAGGTAGCCAGCAATAAGTTACAGCATCAAACACAATTTTTTAGATAAAATTTCCCTATACTTGACAGCTGTGAGTATTGGCAAAAGCAATGTTTGTTGTTTACGTTCATTATAATAATGTTTGGTGTTTTCTTACATGTGAATGATACATGAGGTAGTTGGATACAGTGCGCCAGACTTTCTCTCCCCAACACTCTCTCTAATAGACATACTGTACATACACACATACATATTTACTGTATATATGTCTCTGCGTCGGGGAGAGGAGCATTCTCATTGCTAACCATTGTTGTATATGTACATCTTTACGATCTGTCTCTGCTCTCTCGTGGACTCGTCCTCCAGCAGCAGTCAGGCAGTGCATGTGTTTTGGGGAATGGCTTTGGAGGGAGGCCTGAAGGGAGGGAGGGGATTTTTTGGTTGGATACTTTAAAAATCTAGCTTCTTTTGCAGGTTTCTCCAAAGTTACCTACCCTAGATTTAATGTAGAGCCTCAGTTACTCCTGGTAATTGTGCAAGTTTAAGTTGTAAGCCTGTTTCAGAAGATGGCAGGGAGACTTTTTCATAAAAAGATACAGTGTACATAAGCTCTGCAATTTAGTTTAGTTCTCTTTTTTACAGCTGTAGTGGATAAAAGGCTTCCATCTAGTGTTGGGAGGTTGCTTGGTAGTATATATGCTGAAGATCAAATACAGAGAATGGGAGGCTGTTAGTCTTTTTTATGTGTGTCAATAGAAGCACATTGAAGTCAAATGAATGGGAGCCAGTTAAGGAAAGATATGGCGAGTTTTACTGTATGTAGACAGATAATCTTTTTTTATCAAGATTCTGGCTGCAGAATACTGTACAAGATGAAGATTTGTAGTGGCCAAAACCACAAGATACAGTAGAAGTAATCCATTTATGATATTATAATACAAATGCATATACTAAAGATTTAGCCTTTGGGGAACCAGCATCTTTGTTTTGCCAGTAAAAAAACAGAAAAGGGTTGTTGTTGATCGTTTCTCTTCAGAAACACACTTAAAATGCTGCTTAAGATCTATTCTATACAATTACAGTGTCAGCTGGGAATAAGAATGAATGAAAATTTATGTATGATGTTAAAGTGGAAACATGTCAATCCTAGCAACAAAAACTGAACAGAATTTAATCAAATCAAACTTTATTTATATAGCACTTTTTTTGCAAAATTGTAATACAAGGTGCTTAACAACACAATGAACAATACAATGAAAATAACATGATAAATAAATAAAATGGATTAAGTGAATGTTAAGATAAAATGTATGTTTTAAGATTTCTTTTAAAGGTGTTTACAAATTGTGATGCCCTCAAGCTTTTCCAAAGGTGAGGGCTACGGACACTAAATGTCACCTCCCGTTAGTTCTTTGTCCTCACCAGGAGAACATCACACTCTGTAGTCTGTTAAAATTTGTCATGAGTGATATTATCAAAAGCAGCACTTAAATCTAAAACTACTAATATTTAGAGTTTCTTGTCATCCACGTTGATTCTCAGGTCATTTACAACTTTAACTAGTGCTTGTCTCGTGCAGTGGTGAGCACAAAAGCCGGATTGAAACTTCTCCAATGTACAGCTGAAATCAGGGTAATCATTTAGCTGTTTCAATACTAATTTCTCAAGAATTTTACTTAAAAAAGAAAGAATTGAATTTGGCTTGAAATTGTTTAGCGCAAAAGGATCCAGGTTATTTTTCTTTAGGAGAGGTTTCACAATAGCAGTTTTCAGTGCCATGGGGAAAATACCAGTCATCAGAGAGTGTTTTACAATCGCTAGCATTTCATCCTCTAGACAATTAAACACAGTCTTAAAAAAGGTAGTGGGAATACAGTCAAATGAGCAGGTGGAGGTTTTTAGTTCCGATACTTTGTTCCTGAGCATTTCTTTATCAACAGTGGCATTATCATTCATAGCAGTATAAGGCAGAGGGAAAGTGTCCATAGACAAGGGCTCACGCACATTCTGTATAACGTGGTTTGAATCCAACCTGATATTTGCTATGTTGTCTCTGAAAAATGCTGCAGACTCTTTCCTAACAACGTGCTCAGTAAGAAAGCCAGATGATGATAACAGTGCAGGAAATAAAATAGTGGTCAGAGATTGCCAGGTCAATTACAGAGGATACATCAATCCTTAGACCATGAGCGATAACAACAGAAAGTGGAAGTTAGCAGCTGGTATCCGGTACACCCAGCTGATCGTGAAAATCAGTTAGAGACACAATGGGTATTCAGTAAATCCATAAACGGTAGTTAAGGAGAAATTCTGAACCGACATAAACATCAGCAGCCGGACAGTGTCATGATGTTAATGGAACTCAATCATGAAGCTAAAGGGGATTTACATCTTAAAGCTGCTCCAATCAATATTATTTTATTAACAGTGGATCAGTTGGCTGTGTGTAATGTGAAAGCTGTTGCTCATAGTGACAAACTCATTGAGAATTATCACCTGACTCTGCTGTGCCCCTCAGCTCTATCGCCCATTTTAGCTCTTTGCAGCTCATTGTTTTGGTTTTATTGCCCGCAACTTTACTGCTATGGCTCAGTTTCAGTGCTCTGATCATCCTCACTTCCAGACGCAGTACACAGTTTCTTTCAGAGGAAAAAAAAAACTCTGATCATCCCACTTTGCACTACCTGCCCAGCAACGACAGGCAAAGCTAACAATAAGCTGGTCAACACAGTGGATTTAGAATTTAACAACTACAGAGCGAAGACCAAAACAGAGCTCACAGGAGAGTGATTATTGGTCTTACATTTGCTAGGTGGTCAGAGACAGGTTTTAACCGTGAAGGCATTACTACTCAAATACCAATGTAGCTTTAAAGGGGGTCGACCTATTAAAAGGTCAAGTCGAGCAGTAATTACGCATCAGGATCGATAACTAGCAGCTAATAATAAGATCAGACTACTATAAGTGGAAACAAAAAGGGAGGTGTTGGCATGTGACATACTTGTGAATGTATAGAGATTAAACATAGAACTCGGCCGCTCAAAGGACCAAAGTGAGCGTTGTATAACACTTCTGCAGCTGGAGCTGCAGTTAGGGCAGCTTGTGGCAAGGGCTAATGAAATTAGAGCTAGTTGTCAAGCTGAGGCTGACATTGCAAGCAGCTGCTATTAAGGCTGTGCTGCTAGTGATTGGGTTTCTGCTTGGGGCAAAGCTGATTGACATAGGTATCAGCGAGAACAACCGCAGTACATAATTCTAATGCTCTGAGATAATAAGACTCCTATTGCAACATGTGCGCACCATTATTGGCCGTGCATGTCCAACTGGTTTGGGAACAATGCAGATATGGAAATGTGTGCAATCTGTGAATGTGACGCGTGCCTGGCCACGACCAAGCTAAGCTTCATGAGCTTTGCTGGCCTGATGGAGAGACTGAGTTGGCTTGGCTAGTGCGGCCATGGAGGTGTAAGTATGGGCATCTATTATTCAAGACATAATTATGCAGTGGGCCGCTTTGTCAGCCAGTCAATCAGAACCCAGCTTTTCATTAGGCTGCCTGTCATTGCACTGCGCTGGAGGCATGCCTTTCACACACACATACACACACATATATGCCAGCGAACACAAATAGACACATAGTCACATACGCACACACGCTTTTTTCTCTGCCAATATATCATTACAAAAACAATAGGGAAGTTCAAGAAAAAAGTGGCGGGATGACAATTGCTCCCTTCTCTCATTTTCCTACTCTTTCGTCCAATAGGCCCCCACTGAGACTCAATTTAAATGTCAAATGAGACTGATTGGATTATGGTAGAGTGAAATATGAGAAAGGCAAAGTGAGAGGGAGGAGGGGAGACGAGAGGGAAGGAAGATGTAAAGGAGGTGCTGAGGGAGGGCAGATGGGAGGGGTAGGGGGCAAAGAGGTGAGGAGCCCTTAAATACAGAGCAGCACCCAACAGACTTTAAAGCACAGACACTGTATCTTCCTTGATGCTTAGTGTGTGACTGGCAGCACTGTGTATAATATAACATGATGGTTTCCTGTTTGAAAAGCGTTTAATACCAGTTTACTTTGAGGATATAGCTCTTGATGTTGTGCTGTCATATGTACAGTACACAAGTCTGCATACATACTGTATGCATGAAGTATAAATCGCTCACCCTCACTAGTTACATATTAATACAGCACAAGTTACTCCAGAACACAATGAGTCGTGCCCAGGTTAACGTCCTGCGTCCTGAGTGTTTCCAATTAAGGGAACAAGAAGTGATTCAGTTTCCCCTCATTCAGAATCCTGATTGCAGCACAGACTCCCCCAGTCAAGGACGAAGTGGATAACAGGATGTGTGAATGAAGTTGATCACATCAGGATTCCACAGCATATTGCTGTTTTCTCATAAAACTGGCATAATGTCTGCAGCAAATGAGTCTATATAATATATATAATGATCGCTGTCATTGTTACTTCAACCTATTAGACCATCACTGAAAAGACCCTGACACAGATGCAACGCCGTAGTTCAGTTTCCTCTACTTTTATTTCTTGCACTCCAAACCCCTAATCCCCCTGATGATCAGTGTCATCAAAAATATTTCTCTAGTCATGCTGAAATCAATTTAATCAATGAAATTATTAATTTGATAGTTGATAGGTATGGTGGAGTATGGTAAGAGTTCTGCTCCGTTCCAACTGTAACCACACTCTAAAGTGAAGTGTGTGACCGTGGGCTACACTTACACATCCGTTCTGCAAAAATAAAACAATATATTGTCTCTGATGCAAAAACCTAAAAAAGCACCAGGGCTTTATAGTGTTGCATAAACCTTAGTTGAATACATTCTGTCCCCGGGGACACAAGAAAGAATTGTAAAAGAAAGCTACAGATGGCTCAAGCTCTTTTAAAAATGCCAAGAGAACATGGTATGACTGAAAGGGCAGAGAAGAGAAAGGCAGGCAGAGGGTCGGTTATGGTGAGAGGACGACTGAAGGAGAAAAAAGACTAAGACAGAGGGACATTTGGTAAAACCTGGAAAGGTTTGGAAAAACAAAAAGATTTAGTTTTATGCAAAAGGAGAGAGGTTAGAGGTTAGAAGACTAGGCTGGAACAAAGTTGTTGACTTCCCAACGTTTTGACAATAAACAGTAGGATGAAGACAGAGAGCATGTGGCTTGCATGTGTTTGAGTAAGAGTAAGAGAGATCTCATAAATATGTATGTCTACATCTTGTACATGTGTGTTTGTGCGCATCCGAATGTTTACTCTCCTTTTGACCAAGACGTCTCATTACCAATTGCGACGGGCGGCGCGGATGGTAGGAGGGGGGAGGGGGCTGTAGACCTCGGGATCAAAGCCACCAGCGTGTACTTAAAATAAAAAAAAAAATCAGCTTCACTCCACTCCAGAGAGGAGCGGCGCGCAGTAATGATGTTGACTCAAGTCTGATCCATGTGTACACTTCCTCCTCACTCGGCGTGCCTAGAGAGGGAGGTTTGCGTTTGTGGATGTTTCATTTTCGAGGAGGAGTGTGCATAATAAGCAAAGTGACAGGGGACTACAGTGAAATCTACAGTACACCGAGGCCGTCAGAAAATGTTTGAATAATGCTGCCTAATTGGTGCCCGATATGTTTGGGAGCAAACATGAGTAAAGAGAGCAGTTAGCTATACTTAGCAACTGTTTAGTCAGTCACAGAGTGGCTCACGGTTTCCACGCGGCCTGCCGAGGAATGGCTGTGTTTATATACAAAAGCGAACGCAGCTCATGGGTTTGCCTTAGCACATTTCAAGTTAATTTAAGTGTCTGTAAAAAGAAAGACCTCCGTGTGACTATAAGTATTTGTGCCACAAATTAAGGCATCCTTTAGTGCTCTCTCACCCCCGACTCCCCCTCCACCTCGGAAGAGGAGCAAATGAACAATGAATTATAGATCTTTGGCTGTTAAACAGTTATTCAAATTGTCGACAGATTTATTTAATCAGTGGAAGACAGAGCCAACAACACATGAGCCGGCTGCCTGCAGGTATGTGTGGATGCTAATCATGAGTGTATTTAGAAAACGGGGAAAAGCAACTTCATTAGCCAAGATGTTAAACAAACGTAGCGGGAGAGGAGGAAGGGATGCGGCGGGCAACGTGCGGGAAGTGCTGGGAGAAGATGGTGGGCGAAAAAGGAAGAAGTGACGGTGTAGGAGTGACAGGAAGGGAGGAGGATTGAATTTCTTGACAGGTTTTGATGACAAGATTTATTGTTGCATGGTTAAAAAAGAGAGATTAGAATTAAGGATGAAAAAACATTTTAAACTGAGATGATGATCTAGCCTTTCCAGCTCCTTCCTACTATCTTGACAATTACCGTGCCATGTGAATACTTTGGAAATACAGTCAGTAGCAAGAAGATATTTCAGTTAAGTGTAATATTTAGGCTTCACTGATATTTTTGGCAGTGGAATAAGCCTTGAAACAAAACATCTTATTATCGCCTTATAAAGTTGTTGTGACTTGATGAATGTAAGTCCAGGTATCATTTTCACTGTAGCGCTGTTATGGTCTCCTGAGGGAAAAATCTCTGTAATGCTCACTACGTTCACCAACTAGTCGCTAACTGTGTTTGTCTGCCATGTAGTGAGTTTATCGGAGGTTTTTTCACTGTGAGCTGCCAGAACTGTTGTGGTTGCAAAAGGGATTGATGAGACCGGAGTTGTGGGCCAGAAAACTAAAACAAAGAGCGACAAACAAACTCAAACGCTCTGTAGAGCTGAGGGGAACTGCAGAGTTGGAGTCAGAATTTTTCTCTTTTCAAATTATTGTCATTTCATCAATTGTTAATATATAAATATTGACAAGTGCAGATTTCAAGCAGAATCTCTGATCTGTTGCTGCAGTGTAAAGGTACAATGTTTTAAAATCATATATTGAACTATTTGTACAGTACTCTATCTTAGTAAGGACTAACTGACATCATAAAATAGGGCAATAGAAAAAATACTAATGTGTCCAGAATAGAATTGGTTACATTTTCCCTCTAATTAAAATACATAAAACAGTAATCAGACTGTAATCATCAGACATCCAACAGTGGTACCGATCAGACCATTACGAGGCCTTGAAAGTCCTCACAGTGATTTAACATGAAAGGATTTAAGGACATCCCTGAGAATAGCTCACCCAAATTATCAACACACAAAAGAAAGAAATTCTTCCTTTTTCCTCAGCAAAATTAAATCAAATGGCTTTAAAATAGATTAAATAAATAAATATTGATATATTATTTGCCACAAATGAAAGCATATAACACAAAGACATGGAAAGTTGTGTCTTTTATATACTAGAGGAAACATTGCACATCTACCCCTACTGCAAAACCTGCAGCCACCTGCCTTGTAGCTAATTAAAGTTATTAAGATGCCCACATATATTTCCCATCAATTTCTCTCCTCTACTCACCCGGGGAAATGTCAGGCGACTGTGTTTTTGCCCTTGGTTTGGATTAGCGGGGGGATTTGGTTTGCCAAGAACCTCCAACTTGTCAGGAACAATCCCATTTTATGTCACAAAAGGTTCTGTTTTATGGATAATGTCACCTTCCATTTTCATGAAATGCTTTACAAAAAATGTCATGGTTGCCTGACTTCCATTACATTTTGTGCATTTGCTGATTTGGTTCGTCTGTGTTGAGAAATAGAAGGTGCTGGAATTTTTATTTATTTCTGTATTTATTTGTTGCTGCTTTTTTGCAGTGCAAAATTGTATTTATTGAGCATGAATGAAAGAGAAACAGCAATGAGTCAGCAGCAAGGACAAGACCCTTGACTGCCTCTCCACCTGACAATGGTTTTGATCTGATGTGTCACAAGATGATGCACAGTTGACAATTACCTCTCTACCGCGGCACTCAGGAGAAAAGCACTCTCACTGTTTCCAACCCACATGCGCTCAGAAACGCACATAAAAAAAGCGCTCTGTCATTCGTCGTGCCATTTGCCAAGACCGCTTGGACCGGCCTCCAACCTGTTGAGCACAAAGCCGGGGTAAGATGGATTTAGGCGCCCTGTCTCTCTTTGTATTTCCCAAGCAAAATGTCAACAATACAAGGTGTCCTGGGGAGTGGCTCAAACTAAACACCTCTCCTCTATCAGTCTGTCTGGCCTCTGATCCCCTTTGATGCCACGTCGTTCCATTAAAACTCTGAAAGGATCTGGGCTCCTTATCTTCCGTTTGCTCTACCGCCGTCATGCATCTGCCAATGATGAACTACACACTGCTTTTCTCGCCTCAAGGTTGTGTTTGCGTGTGCAAGTGCAATCTACAAAGCATAATACTTAATGTCTTTTTGGACGTAACCCTGCACACCCGTGTGTAAATATGTGTACTGGTGCAGGTAAGTGGCTGTTGATAGTCCTTCTGGCATTGTGCAGAGCACCTTGAGTGACGTGCGGTATTAAAAGTGTCAGTGTTGGGTGACATGACTGTGATAAGGAGCCAGTGAGAGTCATCCTCATTAAACATCAATCCTGCTTGGCTTACAGGCTTGTTGCCCTGGGCGACACCCCACACTGTGACACATGCAGCAATAACTACAACAACAACAAAAAAAAAAGAAAAAGTTCCTGTGCTGTTCTAGAAATTGGCCTTTTTCATTCACCTGGAGGACATTTGATGTCTTGTTTTGTATATTTGGATATACACTGAAGCATGCTGTATTTTGACACTTCCACAGTAAACATATGAGCAGATTAAGCCTAGTTAGAGGTGCATGTGTTTGCTTATTGTGAGTCCTAAATTAAAGTCCAGTCATCTGTTAAGTATTATTGGATTAAAATAGTTTTGTTACCAACTGCAGATGGTGCTGAACGAGATTTGTTTGTTTCTTGTCTGTCTCTCTCTTACTCTCATTCACTCGCTTCCATCAAAACATACACACAGTGGCAGGGAGAGTGTTATATCAAGCTCAAACCATTCCAATGTGTCTGTGTGCTTATCAGTTGTCCTTAGAGCACTAA
This sequence comes from Lateolabrax maculatus, assembly GCA_031216445.1. Classification (NCBI taxonomy): domain Eukaryota; kingdom Metazoa; phylum Chordata; class Actinopteri; order Acropomatiformes; family Lateolabracidae; genus Lateolabrax; species Lateolabrax maculatus. Next base: position 15,798,237 of record CM062218.1, read on the forward strand.
ATAGAAGAAGCACTGCAACTTGGGATTTCTTACTGACAATGCTGACTGCAGACCATGTATTGTGTCAGTCTATTGAAAATAGCTGCAGGGATTAGGGTATCTTTCCAGCTACAGGTGTGTGTGTGTGTGTGTGTGTGTGTGTGTGTGTGTGTGTGTGTGTGTGCATGCGTTTGTATGTGTGTCCTATGGCGTTGGTGTCAAAGGATAACACATTTTCTTTTTAGGTTAAGTCTGGTTGCACACACACACACGCACACAAACTTGGGCCGAAATCATAATCCTGTTATTCATTATGTACAAAATATACAAGAGCTTGTCTGGGTAAAATCAGTTTTCAAACACAAACACCTCATTTGGCTACAAGTGCATGTAGAACACATTACAAGGGGAACATGAGCTCACATTCAGGGACAATGTAGGCTACAATAGCATGGGTTGAACATGCACCTCACATCCAACATTATATCATTATGTGCATTCAGGCGTGCTGTGTGTAGCAGCCATGGTCTGCAGTGGATCTGAACAGATTACCTTTGAAATGTTGTGTTTGGGGTGATGATGGAAATACATGAAATAACAGATTACCTTTGAAATGTTGTGTTTGGGGTGATGATTCAAATACATAAAATAACGTCTGTGCATTATAGATTGCAGCATGAATGTATGCAATTCTTGCTTCTGCTGCTAAAATGTCAAATGAGGTTCTGCATTTCACACCTAAAAGTTAATTTGTGCTTTGCTTTTCATGTATGTAGTATACGATCAGGCATTTTGCAGAGGGATTTCCCTAATCACCTCTGCATATTTTTTGATACATACATAATATATAGATACAGTATATATTCCATTATTCTGTTTCTACTCTAAGAGAAGCTATAAAGATATGTTTTACTCCCATTGGTTGGGAGCCATGGAGGCGCCTTGCACCAATCTAAAGGCCAACTTTTTAAACTGGGCACTGCATTTCTTTTTTAATCTTTTACATTGTGTTTAGTCACACTTTGTTGTAATCATGCTATTTGCACAACCAAAATATACAAAGGCCAATGCACACACTGTACGGTTGAATCCACAGGTCAGTGCGTGGGTACTCATGCAGAACACATACACAGAAGCCCCGATTAGTTTTGTGTTCGTTTTCAATTCCAATAAAGTTTTACATGGAAGGTACAGACAATATGACTCATTTGCAGCAAACTTAGTTGACTGTAGTGGGTCAGACTACAAGACAGACAATACAATTTTGCACAAGCCATGGTTGAAAATTCTCAGAAAAGACACAGGCAGATTCATTTTAATGACAAGCTTTTCTATTATCTGTAAGAAAAGAAGATAATTCTGGAGTTTGGTGTTGTAAACTGTGTAGTGATATTGATCTTGCAAAATTATGTGCTCTAGTAGAATTACAAGCAAATTGAAACACCTTTTTTTTTTCATATGCTCATTTTGTCAGGTGAAAAAAATCAATCGGTTTGGAAAGTGCGTGCTCCACTACCCTGTCAAAAGCGAATAATGTGCTTGCCTATCGATCACGGAGATGCAGAGTCGTCAGGCATGTCAATTCTCAAAGGGAGAGAAATGCTGGAATCTCAAAAACCAATCAAGTGCACGTCAAACTGGTTTCCCCCCTCGAGAAACTCATCTTAGGGGACTGGGAGCTAGGTGATATCTATTCATGAATCACTTCTTCTATCTTCTACACATCTCCAAAAATCCTGTAGCTTTGTTGTTCTTTTTTCCTCCAGCCACTTACTCCTATAACTCTTCCAAGTACAAATGGACCTGTCCTCTGTGCCTTCCAGCAGCCAATCACATCATTTAGCGTCTGGTGTTGTCCTAATTATCATCTGTTTCAGAGCCCAACTGCCTCAGTTCAGAAGCCATATTGGATCCAGGCTTGATGATGCGTCACTGGCCAAGGGTCTGGCACCAATGTGGGTTATGTCCTGCGGTTGGATAATTTGCATGAGGAAACCAGCAGAGTTTGGCTTTAAAAGATCAGGGTCAGTGGAATAATAGAGAGATTCACTTTTCTTTATAATCAATGTGGTGTCCTGGGGCCCCGTACAAGGCTGTTCAGAAAGAGTTATTGGAAGTGCTTCGCTTTATGTACTCTGCTCATGCTGAACATTTCGCTGACAGTCAGCAGTATTGGATCTGGGCTGGATACAGTCGACCCCATCTGGGCGAGTATTAGATACCGTGGGTTCTCCGCCCATTGCTTTATGCAGCTCTTTTATCCTTTCTTCTCACCAACTGCAACCCAGTTTCACTGACGTCAGAGGCATGACTGATGACATAAATCAGCAATTCACTAAAGCCTGATATCAATTCAATGTCCATACCTTAAAAACGGACAAAGATCAGTTTTTGCAACACAAAAAGATTTTAAATGTGGAAAGTTAGCGCTAGAAACTGGTAGTAAAGGCACCCGGACAATACTACTGTCACTGCAGAATTGTGACACAGCTGTGACCAGAATTTTACAACTAGAGAAGCACATGCAACACTGAATTTTTTATTATGGTTAAAATATAGAAACTGGAACGTTTCACCACAAGGTCTAATTAATAGCTGTTTGTTAAAACTGCAAATGTAATATTCCAAATAAAAAGAAAAATGTATTATATAAATTTTATACTAAGTATAAGGTACCATTCCAATGCTCACTATAGAGAAAGAGGTATTACATTGTAAACATCAGCCATGAACATTGGGCTGGACCTTCAGCCTCAGTGAGCGTACAAAGCTACCTTGTGTGTGGTCCAATTATTAGCATGTACTGCAATAGCCCAACAGTTATGACGTAAGAGGCATGACAGCACCACGCCTCCACCAGGTTACATTACAGACTCCTGTATATTATGTAAAATAAAATAAAATACCACTGAAAAATGAAGATGAAATGAATGATGAAAAAATGAGAAATACTGTGTATTACCTGACTGTTTTACAATCAATTCACTACATTCAGTATCAGGTTTATTTCCCTACACATTTCCATGAAAAATAATTTCATAATCATATTGTCTTTGTAGCTTATCCTTAACCAAAGATTTAGTGTCCTCCATGTTCAAGCTCATCATTTCACATGATGAATAGATCCAAACAGTGTGTCCCATTTACAGTGTCACATTACCCAGTTTGTGGTGGAGAAATGTGATATTCACATAATGTATCTCTGTGTCTTTCACGGCTTGTTCCATTCAATAACGTTTTATGAGGCTTTGTTGCTTAATGTATGTCATGTGTATGTCATGTGCTGCATATGTCTACACATTGATTTTACTTTGGGGTGTACAGTATATAGTATATATGCCTGTGAGTTTGCAGGTATTCCTTTTTCTCCCTTAGTATGCAATCCACATGTTTATATGCCACAATGCAACATCACTCCACCAGGGAAAGTGATGATGCATGAAGTGAAAGGTGAGGGAAGTGCATATATAGCGAATGAAAAAGAAAGACCAACATGAGAAAGGAATATAATGTCATAGACGTTGGCAAAATACATCAAATTTAGTTCCTTTGTGATACATAAGGTAGTTGGATACGGTTAGCGAAGACAATGATGCGCCGTGCTTCCCTCCCCAAAGTGTCATTGGTGACATTTCTCCTACAAGTTCCTGATGCTGGTAGAGATTATTGATAGCGACAAAAATGTCAAAGGAAGACTGAAATCCGGGACTTAACTATAAATTGAAACTCATGCTAACCTAGGTGTCTCTGACGGAACTCCCATTAAACCTCCTGGATCAAGCATAAATCCGGCTTTACTTTCCTGGAGAACGATCTCTCTCTTGTTTTGACCCCTTAGGGCGGGAAAAATCCGAACTAAACTCACAGCAAAACGCCTATAGGCTGTCAAGTTGTTATAACACATGTATTAGCAAATAATAGCCTATTCGTGCATGTAGCAGAAACAGAGCAACATCCTATTGACCTTTTTCTTGCCTCTTGTTGAGCGGAAGTCCAATGTTTACTGCCATATTTGCTTAATTTTGCTTAAAAAATGATGTCCAACCTTCTACATACACGTGTTCACTTTACTAAGGTGGGGGTAGCTTTGCACGGTTTTATATGAAAGCTGAGTATTTGTTTTAGCGGCCAAATAAACCACACACTGAGCATGAAACGTGATCAAGCACTTGCTGAATTTGTCTGATGTGATCATAAAAAAAAAAAAAAAAAAAAAATCGTACCTTGCTAATATGTGGCTGGCTGATGACTAACGTTTCCCTCCTAATCAAAGCAACTTTGAAGTGAAATAGTTTCTGTAGTCTCCAGAAAAATAGGTGAGACATGAGCTGAAACCCTCCTGTGCCAGCTGACACCCAGCTGCTTAACTGACACACAGTGAGATAGAGGTGAAATAAAAAGAAGGTGAAAGGTACAAGGGTATCATAGGCAAAAGCAAAAGATTGATTAGTTAGGCATCGTTTTACTGCTGCATTAATTGGCAGGCATCCCCCCCCACCCCCACCCACCCACCCCAACCAAACGTGCCAGCGCATCTTGTTTGAAGGTCCCTGTAGTCTGCCACACTGGATCACTATGGACTCAGGATTGATTTTAATCAAGACTGTCAGTGGATCAATGGAAGTTTATTACCCCCAGAAGGAGCACTGGCAATGAAGCTCTGCCCCCTGGGAAGTGTAGTTTGATCAGCCTTCATCATCTAACCTGCTAACACCCCTTAGGGAGCATCTGGCGTGGGAATTGCAGCTTTTTATTTTGTGCAGTAAATCTCTGTGTTCTTCTCCCGAAATGTGATGGTTTAGCCAACATTGATGTCATGAAGGAAAATTGAAAAAGCGCCACAACAGAGTATATGTTCTAAATACATAGCTGAGAGCACATTTGCGGTTTGTCAAACGCAAAGCGATGTGGCCAGAAGTGGATAGACAAAAGGGAAGCGAACAACAGGGTGAGGTTATTTATTTGTGCTCACAGCCCTGTCAGAGTGATGAAGCAGTCTGTTTCTCATCTAATGTCTGGTATTTGTGTGCACTGGTCGTTCTTTTGACAAACAACCAAGCGGCGGCGTTTACAGCGCAGCGTGGGATATTAGAGCCACTTAGAGAGGCCCGCTGGAGCCCACTCCCCACTGTTTTTAGTACACACTGGTTTGCAGTTGCCCAGGTGACTAGTGCATGGCTGTGATTAATTGCACTTTGTTAATAAGCAATTCCCCCAACAACTGTCTGCTGGAGCAATTTGAGTATAGATATCTGGTGTGCGTTGGCAATGAGGGTATATCTGAATGTGCACACACATGTTTCTGTGCCAAGCCTTTGTGCCTCCATGCCATTGTACATGATCATATTCACATGGGGGTTAAACAATTACAAACAAGTGAGGTCTTTGCCCAATATCGTCCTCATTCCTCACTGTCCCCACCACTAGTATTTGTCCAATGATATATGAGGGGAACCTAATACTGTTCTCACCAACCCAATGTCCTGATTACAAACAATTATTCATTGTTACTTACAGTAATAAAAGGGTAATGGGGCCTCATAAATCTACTAGCTTGTATTCCCATTCGCTCCCAGAGGGGTGTTGCCAGTGGACCAACTGGGGGGATGCAAGGCTGGGTGAACAGGATGGTCAACGGCAATGTCACACATTTGACCTGCTTCATTGATTTGAAGTCTGCTTGACTTTGACATAAAAATCATCACATTATTGTTCAGTAAATGGTGCTGGTGATAAATCTCTGCTACAGTTTATGTTGTCGCTTCAAAGGAAACTGTGTGACAAGTCATAAAACATTTGAGTTTATCAATAGACAGAGTAAAAATGCATGCTTGCCAGGCTCTGATTCGATGCACTGAATGACTTTGATTAAATGAAAGAAGGCCTTAAGTGTGTGGAATCAGATTATGGAGCATAATGAAGAAGGTAATGTTAAATTACCTGCAGCAAGGTTGATGCTTTCAATTACATCCAAGTGCTGATGTTGTAGAAACATATGATTAGCACATGTCAGGGGAAAACCATTTGATGTGCAATGTCAGGAAATGAAAGGCAAGAAATATGGGAGGGACGTGGGCAAAATATTATTATCATCTGAACACATGGTGTAGGATGCCTGCCCCCACTAATTCAAACTTGAATTAAATGCAAAATTTTCTCATCACATCAACCTATTTCTCATTCCCACGCTCTTCCTCCCACATCGCAAACACACGCACTCATATATACTGGATTCCTGGACTGCGCTGTACCAGAATGGCAGTGTTACCATGACGCTACTGCGGTCAGTCGTCAAGGACAGCTCGTTGAAATTCCGCTCATCTCCTCCCTTTCTGCCTTACTTTGCCTCTATCCTCCCAACCCTCTCCCCCTTCCACAGCCAGGGTGAAGCGGCCTGCTTTTGTTAACAGCATTACATAAGTGCCCGAGGAGGAACACGAGAAAGAGAGAGGGAGAGAAACACATGGAGGACACAAATGCAAAGAAAGACAAGGGCCAAGATTCTACAAAATAGCAAAAAAATAAAAAAACTCATGTATATATTACACAGATAATCCTTTGTAAATCACTTATTATGCGCCTTTGTAAAACAGGGATAAAATGATTAGAAAGCCATTTGAACAGAAGTCTGCTTGTCCCCCTCCCCACCAAGTCCACACACACAAAATCACACAAATACATTCCAACACTAAACCGATGATGATTGCCAGGAAGCACTTAGCATTGCACTGACCTCAGTGTTTATTGTAAGGATGGGAGGTAGGATTATAGAAAACATATAATAGGGGGTGCAGATGGAGGGGAAAGAGGTTGTGGAGCGTGGATGGATGAAGGAAGGCGGATACCTAAGTAATTTGTGAAGGCATAGTCATTGAAGGAAAGACCTTTGATGGACTAGATGTCCGGTACTTCAAGGACAGGTTGAAGCGTGGAGAGAGGTGGGTGTGGAGTGTGTGCATGGGGGGAAGGAGAGGTTATGAGTCAGGGTTGGTGGGGATGGAGCGGCGGTGTGGGGGGGGGGACACAGATATAATGCCATAAGTGGGCCGTTTGATTCAGTCGCGTTCCACGCAAAACACATGTTTCATTCTGCTTCATTTAGCTCGGCCGAGGCTAGACTCTGTGACTCCCACTTATACTGAAACACTGATCATTCTGAAGCAGGGAGCCCCCGCTTACATGTGTTCACATGAATACCCTGATTGGCGCCAATGGCATAAATATCCATCAATATAATGCGATAGGCCGAAAACGCTTGCACTGATTTCTGTCTGTGACACCCACGAGCACATACTTCCACACACACACACACACACACACACACACACACACACACACACACACACATGCTTACATGCAGAGACAGAGCTGCACCTGCCTTTGGCTGGACCATTAACCATGTTGAGAGGGAGGAAAGTCGGGGGCAGTGGAGTGTCTCTTATTCCAACAATCAATCATACATTAGCCAGATAGCATATCCAACCGAGCAGGCTGCCAACCAGACAGGGAGACAGAGAGGAGGAAATCACTGCCTAACAACATGGGCCAGATGCATAAAAGTCTGTGTAGGTTCAAGAATAACAATCTGTGAGCACACAACTGGGGAAATATGCTTAATTTCAGATTTGTAAAGCTGTGTGTGCGCACAGTTCCGAACTGTTGTTAAATTGTGTGCGTGTACACAAGCTTGATTTCCACCCCCACAGTTAGCCACAAATTGATTTAGATAAGCTGTTTATCAACTGTTTTCCCATGAATACATGTGTCTGATCCATGAGTTTTTGGGCCTGCCAATGAAAACAATGGCTTTGTCAAAGTCATCCAACAACACAAAAGCAACTGTGCGTATTTATAGCACCATCATTGTCATTAAATGATCACATGCACCTGAAAACCCTTATTAACAGTGATATAATAATAAAGTGATTTAAAATGAAAACATCTAAAGCAGCATCATTATATCTTTCTTTGCCATATTAGATGCTTTCTCTCATTTTTTGTTCCCACATCACACCTGGGTCACTGTAAGTGTGGACAGTAATGAGTACAGCATAGCTTCTGCTGCACTCGCAGGGAGCATTGCTCAGGTTGTTTTTTATGGACATGAACTGTTAATTTATTCATGCTGTGTTTCTTCCACCCAGTGAAACTCATTCAGAAATGGCCCCTTGTCTTTTGCTCTCCTGTGTCAGTAGACAAGTACTGCTACATCAAAACACCAAATCCGCGCCGATTGCAGTTAGTTTTTACACTTTTCACATTTTGATGACAGCGTACTTTCCCCTTAAAAATGGTCAGTGCACCTTTTGACCCGATGTTTCTTACAAAAATCCTCCTGCAGCTACATCTTCTCTACCTGCATAACATCAAACAATATTGCTGCTGTTTTTCCCATATTGGCTGCCTGTGGAACACAGAAGAGCAGAGGATCTAGTTTATTTGAAGGGGAATTGGCGTGAGTGCTGACACAGCATTCACACATATGTTATTCTACTACCAAAAAACTTTATTATTATTATTACGCTGCGTTTTTCATTTTTCAACATAGAAACTTCGTTCAAACATTAAAACATTCAGCTCAGATATGAATGGTGTGATATTTTGTTTCTCATTCATACCCTTCATACTTTCTGATATTACAAATATTCCACTTTGTTTGAAAATGAATCATAATAAAAAGTTTCACAACACTTGGGACTTCTTCATATTAATTCAACTATTTCATATCATTCATACTTTTTACACAGTCGCAGTTCAAAATGTATTCAATTTTCAGCCCTTCTGCGATTTTTACATCAGTGTGTGTGTGTGGCTGAATGTTCACAGCTAGAGTGAGTGACATCACACATAGAGCAGCGAGGAGATTAAAATTCAATTTAACAATTTCTCTTCAACTTGCTCCCATTCCCACAATTTGTACATGTGCCAGGTGCAGACGTGTTGCTAGGGTGGCAAACGGACTTACACTTTTGGCTCGAGGAGCCTCGGAGTGACAGCAACGCCAACCAACTGCCACATTGGGTCCCACATTAACTGAGAGCACAATTTTTCTGGAGGAAGCAGAGACGGGCACTTTTCTAACCTGCTCCTCTTCTCACATTTTTGAACTACGTCAGCGAGTGCAGCAGAGTCCGGTGCCTCTCACCGTAACAACATTTAGGCGATAGGAGTGACGGTTTTGAGCTAAAAACAAGACTTTGAGAGGTGCGCCGCAGCTAAAGTCGATATGAAATGACCTCCGCGAGCCTGGAGTCGCTCAGCAGTTGCCATCGCCATGACAACCTCACAGCTGATTGTGAAGAGCTAATTAGACCATCTCCACTTTTCCTGCTCTTCATCCGTTTTTAACTCTTATCTCCTGATTCCAACTTTAAAATGCTCCACGTTTCATATATTATGACTTTTATTCAACTTCTAAATCCCATTCATGAATTCATAAATCCCCCCACCATTTCCCAGTTCTCACTCCTCTCTCAAGTGATTCTTTACGTCTAGAGCCACGTTGACATTTGTGGCTTTTGGTAAAATGTCTCAACAGCTATTGAATGAATTGCAATGAAATTTGGCGCAAGTAAACAGACTTGAGTACAAGTTAAAGGAAATACTAAGATAATATAATTAAGGCTCTACACACAAATTGTTACGACGGTCAGTGTGGCCTGGCAGAGATTGTTCAAGCTGCTGAAGCTCCACTGGGAGGAGACGGTATCCTTCACGGTGATAATGTTCGGAACAGTGTGTATTTAATGCCATTAAAGTTTCACTTTAAGAAGTTGAGTGGACATACAGGAGACCACGGCTGGAAAACCCAACCGCTTTTCCATTTCCTTTTTATTTTATATCTTTAGTTTACTCAGCTGTTTCTTTCATTTTTGCCGTTGTGTACATATCAGCAGAAAAACTGCAGTCAGCACCACAGACAGCAACACATGCTTCAGTGAAAAGATTCAGGATTCATGTTGGCTTTTCTGCTTTCTGACATTTGTTAGTATTAAAAATACATGAATCTCCCCTTTTCCCGCAAATAAAAAAGTTGCCACTGCTGCATCAGCGGCCTTCTACAAGGCTAATAAATACATGATGTTAAGTCATAAAACTCCACTTAATGTCACAAAACAGATGCTTTTATCACATTAACGAGTAAACAAAATGTGTGTGACTGAAGGAAACAGGTGGAGCGCTGCTCATCGAAAAGCTACATCACAGAGTTTGTTGCTCTCATGGAAAAGGGGAGCACATTAAAAAATGAATGAAATTTGAATACGGTAACAAGTTCATCAAGGTCAAGATACAGCAACTTTAGAAGTTAGTTACTAACCAAGCCTGACTAAATGGGTGTAGGAAGTCATGACATGGTTGACGGATCTAATATGATAGTGTAAAGTTGTAAAATACAGAATCCCATCTGCATCTCATAAATGAAGTAGTGATGCATGATGGCGTACTTTTTGCCTTTTAGTGTAAATGTACAATATGTTTCATGCTGGGATCTGTTACTTTCATTTTATGGATGCATTATTGATACCTGTGCATTAGTAATATCAGCAGACTGAGGGTGCTTGTACACATCGGTTACACACCAACTGGGAATTAATAGTAGCCAACGTGTTATGGGTCACTGACCTGCAAGGCAGTGAATTACGGTGAACCCTGTTCCTGAAACTTGAACTTGATGCTGGCTCTTCTCATGTCTTTTTTAACACCCTTGGGGAAAAAATGTCAGAAAGGCAAAAGCTGAGCTCAAAAAACATGATTGAATTTCTAAAGGACACTCCTCAAGGATGCCACTTCTGGAGCTTTTTCTCTTCGTTTTTTTTTTTTTTTTCTTCATCATGACACCAGGCTTAGAGCACTTAAATACTGCTTCCTTTTCTGATTCCCTTCTGCAGTATTTAAGTGCACTAAGTAAAAATAACTGGTCAATGACCATGGCATATTAAACAAATGCCTGTTTTCTCTTGTTATTCCATAAACTCAGTGACATAAAATGACCCATAATTGTCAACTGTTGGCTCAAATGCTAAATTAGTGCTACCAACTGTTTATGTGAATGGGCATTCATTTGCATTTTTTTTTTGCAGATTTTCTGGACATTTGGTAAAAATTTGAACTACATTTGGATGGAAACCTGACTAATGATACCCACTCTTACTACAACATACAGTACAGTATGTCACACTCTGGTATGGTCTGGGCCTACAGAAATTGTTACTGCAGTGTCCTAAAATCAGTATCTTAAAGCAAGAGAAAACACAAACAGGTAGCAAGCGGCTTTCAAAATCTTTCAGGCTTAAAACTGCTTTCCAGAGGAAAAGAAAAAGTGGATTGTAAATATTTCATTTGTACTGCAGTCAGCCACCATGTGACAGTGCTGTTTGGACAGGTTTTCTTCTTCTTTTTCCTTGTGCTCGTGGGGTCAGGAATGCGCTGCTTCCGTTGCGACAGTATGCTATCCTCATCGAAGTCATCCGTCTGCCCGGCAAAAACATGCAACATAATCTTTAAATATTTCATGACCCACTGAACATTGAGTATGAATTGCATTCAGTGTGTGCAGTATGTTTTTCTTCTGTGTCACTGAGCACATGCTGTGACTTTTTTTTTGCGCCCGGCTATTAAAAGATACCACATGTATGAATTATGGATGGACTGTTAGAGGCTAAATCTGAGCCAAAACGGAAGTTTCTTTTAAGAACAGTGCATGAAGCTGGAGTGTTTAAGTTGTCTTCTTTATGCAGACAAACTTTACATTTGGCTCCATCGGCACACAATGTGCTCATTACTTCCATGTTATACTATTTATGTAACCCTATTTAACAGAGTGAAACCAACAATCAGGGGTATGCAAGGTTATATATTTGTGTTTGTGCAGCAGAATGCATTGAACAACAACTAATATGTACTACATGTGTAACATTATTGATAATGGCTTCTGCTTTCCTATCTCTTCACTCTTACTTTCTTTCCCTCTCACACACAATCACAACCAGCCTTGGGACTAAGGGCCATGGCCTTTACCTTTTAGTGTTTGTGGTGCTTATTGGAGCGTGCTGTCTATGCCATGGCCCAGCTCTCAACAATGGCCCCAGCAAAGATCCCATTTAGTTAAGAGCCCATAGAAGACCTGTCTTGAGGCTAAACGCAGAGTAGCACCGAGGGAAGGAAGAGCAAAATAGAGAGAGGGGGAGTGAGCAAAAGAGCCGACAGAAGACAGAGATGAGTAGCCCAACTGGTAATGTGTGGGCCATGTTTTTTGGTTAATTGGTTGGTGAAACCTACACCAGTCTTTGTTGTCCAGTCATCTCTCCTTTGGCATTAAACCAAAACCTCTTTCTTCTGTAAATGAAAGTTTACAGGAAACGTCCTCTCCCACCACCTGTATTAGTCCCTTAACACCTCCGATCTACACTAGCTCTCATGAATCCAGCATTTGTCATTTACCCCCCTTGAAAGTCCAACTCACTCCATCCCAGTAGACCAGGCAATCTCAGTCTCATCTTGATTCCCTTTTGGTATTGTCAAAATGATGGAAATAGCAGCAATTCTTCAGTGGGTGTAGCTCCCTAATGGTGATGGGTGTTTTCTGCTGGCATGAAATTGCTAACTCATCTCCGCGAGGGCAAGATCAACCGTCATCAGTACTGTCACGCCAGGTTTTATTCATTGCTTTGCTCGGCCCACCTTGTGGTGATGGAGTACAACAAAGCCCTCGTATTTCATGTGCCGTAAACGCTCAATTGGGATCAACGTCCTGTAAGGAGAGTGTTCACAGGTTAGGCTGTTATTATGATGCAGAAATAGTTTGATCAGCTTTGGTGAGTTTTAGATCCTTTTCCTAGATTTTCTCTTCTATGAGGGTTCCGTAATGTTTTTTTTAAGTTGGTAAATTACATGTCCGTCACTTTATTACACTATAAAATTGATCCTGTCGTGATCCTTAAAAGTTAGAAGTTATCGAGAAATCCAGTAATTCTGTTCTCTAAACCCCCAAATATCGTAGATAAATCTTTAACGTACCACGGGACACTCCCCCCAGAATTATGACGCAATTTAAGAGTAGTAGTTGCAGAAATATAGTAGTTGAAATACTACTGCTAGCAGCGTTACAGTGTAGAATCAGTGTTATAATGTTTAAGGGATATTTACAGACTCCATACCAGTCATTCCTATCCCCTGGTCTGTCACTCTCCACCTCTGTTGCATCTGCTGAAGCCAAACTAAGCAAACATTAAGATAGCACTTCAAACGGCTCTGAACAAATGTTTTCTGTTTTCTTTCTGTCCCACCACCACTTCCCTTTTTCTTTGTCCGTTTTTTGGAAAATCACTACACAGTTTCCAGGCAAAAGTCGCCCTTATTTGCATAAGGTTACATTATTTCAACTTTATGCAGATTATGTTTTTTGGTATTGATGGTCAGTCCTGCATTGCCTGGAATCCAACAATGCCTTGGAAAGTAAATTACTTGTATCCCATAGAAAATGAATAGGGGCGGGCTTGAAGGGCTTGAAGAGCTTTTTGTGTTCCACATTAGACTTGGCCAGATTGAAGACCACTTAACAATATTATATATTCAAACCATTGATTGTGCCTTGAAGCCAATCACAAATTTTCCATGCCATGTTAAAGAGATGTTTAATGATTAAACACTCCAGTTCTGATACTTGGAATAAATCATGCACAGAAGATGTCTTGTAATCCAACACAGTATAGCTACTGGTGTCACTGCTGTGTGATTGTTTATTTTGGCCCTACTCTCTACATATAATGCAAAACATGCATACTGTTATTTGTTGGAGGTGAAATTAACTCATTCTCGATTCATGTTATTGATTGATATTTTCAGAAAGGGGCCTATTTGTGTTGATTTATTATTCTTCATAATCAGTGGGAAAATCCAAATTATGCAAACAGTTATGGGCAAGGCTGACGAAAGGTCAAAAGTTAGCTTTGACAGCTGAACTCCAGACTTACCAAAATTACTTTTTTCACAGGTTTTAAGATGTAAGAACCAGCTGGGGCACCACAGAGCAACCCGCCCAGCCGAGAGCAAGGTAGACTTAAATCATAGCTTCTTTTTTTTTTTTTCTGGACCTGTTTGGCCTACAGTCAGTCGTGATGGATGGGGCCACAAAGTATGGTCTGCTGTGGGCTTCAGCTGCTCTTAAATGTATGGGCAGGGGGCTGGAGAGATGGGATGAATGGAGCAGACAGAGAGATGAGATGGAAGGACCAGGGGAGATATATGAGAAGAAGGCCAGGGAGAGGTGATAGATGTCGACGAAGAGGAGCGAGAGGAAAGGGATAGACGGACTGAGATGACCACAGAGAAGTTATACTGTAGGTGGGCTGAGGGGGGCCATGGTCAGCCTGTGATCTGTCTCTGTCAGATGAAGGAAAGGATTTTTTTTTCTCCCTCAGATAATCCTGAAATCTAACACAGCTGAAGGTGGGGATCGTTGTGTGTAGGTATGTGGAAATGCACCATTCACTACATGTTATCCTGTATGAGTGTGATTTATAGCATGGAGGAAATGGAACCTAGGTGCTTTCTGATGAGCCTGACTTTGTTGACTCAACGTCGTGAATGCAGCCAACGCTGCATGTTCTCAAAAAGATGAGAAGAAAAAGGATACAGAGATTAAAAAGTTAGAGATTAGGCTATATGAAGAAAATTGTACATCAACTGTTACTGTCTACGTAAAGTAACCTCGTTGGGAGTAGATAAATAAGATTAGATATAGAAGTATTTGAACATTTTAGTCATGCAAGTGACATAGCCGTAGAGATGGCAATGTCAGTCTGTCAGCTGGTCGGTTGATCGGTTTTGCACATTTGAAACATTATTTGTTTGAGGTGTTGAACATAGGTGGCCAGCTATGGATTAGCCACTGCCATTAAGTCTTATGTATGTTAACGCTCTTCTTACCTTCTCAGTTTATGCCTATTTATTTGTTATTGTTATCCGTGTGAATGAATTGTTTGCGTATATTTCTGTTTGCAAACTTTCCTGCCTCAAATTGGCCCTTAAGGGATGAATAAAGTACTTTAAATTGGACTGAAGATTAATGCAGGTAGAGAAAAAGCGAGTCAGAGAATGAATTAATTAAAGTGTGGCGAGAGAGGTAGAAATATTAGTTTTGAGGGGGGCGGATAAAAACACCAATTGAGAAAATACAGAGTACCGGTCGCATGTTGAAGAAAAGGGCAGCAGACTAAAAGATGGAAAGAAGAGGTGGCATTAAGAGAGAAGAGGAAGGAATGGATGGGGGAGCCAGAAGGGAGTTTTGTACCAAGGCGCACTATCATAATTGTCACATTTGATCAGGGAGGAACTCCAGTTAGCTTCATGGACCAGTGCTTTTTTCCAAGCTCCTTGCCCACCGAGAATTCAGTAGGCTGAGCATTAGACACACACAAACAGGCATGTACACACCCAATTTTATGTTGGCATCCATGTTTATGCTTGCACATGAACCCACATGTGTGGGTAGCATAACAAGCATACACGGGTACTCTTAATTATGCTCATACAAGCTACTCATATGCACATTCAGAGAAAAAAGAGGGATTAAAAAGGAAGTTCTGTAGCAATTTTGGGATGTTTTATTTAGGTGTTTTTGTGCTTGGATTTACTTCAACACAACATCCCCAATGCACAGCACTCTGCTCTGTCTTGATTTTGAAAATAAGCAGAGCAGAGACACATTAACATAGAGACCAGAGGATTACTGAAGTGTATCTACGGAAAGTGTGAATGGAAAAGTGGCAGTGCGAAAATATTATGATGTCTTTGTTATTTTTGATCAAAGTTGGTGCACTGGGAAACTTCAAAGCGATTACTGCAAACAGAGATCAGAAAAGGAGAAAAAAATAAATCCTCAAGGCAAGTAATAAGTATGGACATTCAAACAGTTGATGGTCCGCAGACTACTAAGAGGTCCCATAGGGAAAATGTATAACTCAAGTGAAATACGGGTTCAAAAAAATACTTCTGTGTATGTTTAGCAAGTTGTCAAAGTATGTCAAGCGAATTGAATTTCCCTGATATGAGCTAAGAGAGAAAAGTGAACAACAACAGCAACAATGTGAGTTCAACCCCAAAGCTTTGCCTTGTCCTTACATTCCCTGATTCATGTGAAGCAAATCAAACACACCATTGTTCTGGAGCCATTTAGCCCCGACAAGATTAATCAAACAGGGGCGATACAATATTCTGTCAAGACAGGCATTTTAAAATTACAGAGAGGAAGACTAAAAAAAATGACAGTTGTTTTGATTAGGAGGCCCAGCAATGGAGTTGAGGGTATCTGCATGCCTTTCGCCTTTTCATTTAATGTGAGTATCAAGGGAACTATGCATGTGAACACATGAAGTCTTAATAGCTGACACAAAGGAAAATGCTCATTGTCATTGCTAATACGCATTTCCACTTTCCTTAGTGATAGCAGCAAAATATAATCAAGGTTGATATTATTTGGTTAACGATATGATTGCAGCAAATGAGGAACGTGGCAATAAAATGTGCTTATTTGCACAAATACATATCCAGCATCCATTAACATGCAGGCACACAGTATAGACCAAAGTGATGATTCACATACTATATTCTCCTTATTCAACATCGCTTCTTGATGTTGTAATCCTGCTTTGAAGATTTCTTCTACTAGTTCTTCTTGTAGTTTACGTACAGGAAAACTCCCTCTGGCCACAGCAGATGTCTGCTAATCAGGTCAAGGGGCCTCATTGACTTGTGCTGATGTGTACATATATGGTACATTTCTGTATGTTATGCAGTTGCATGGACAATGCAAAGCTTGACCTAGCTGCTTCCTGAAGCATGGCCATCAGAGGTGCAGGTCAGCTCCGGTGTTTTAAATTGTTACTGAAGTGTAATGTAGATAGCTGAATGTAATGAAAAATTTAAAAGCGGGAAAGGAATATAAGATGAATCAGGGTAGCAATTTAATTTAATCAGCCAGTTCTGCAAAAAGATTGTTTCCTTACAATCATGATTATTGGAACTCAGAACAGATTTCCCCATAAATACTGATGAATTCAAGGTTTGACTTATCATAAAATATTTTCTGCACATGGAGGACAATGTTAATTAAAGCTGAGAAAAGAGACGCTACAGTATAACTTTTTAATTTCTCCAATGTGGTAAAAGCAACGGTAAAAAAATACTGACAACCTGATAGATGATTTAAAAAGCTTTGTTTTTTATCCACTTTGTTTTCAAAAAAATATATAGTGTGGAATTTATGTTAATGTTATGTAAACACAATGGAGTCCCATAAATATCTTTTACAAAGAAGCGCTCAATTTCTGTGCTCTCTTAAAACTGGCTAACTCAGTTATAGTGAGCATATGTGTGTCTGTCACTCTTCTATCTATGGCTAAATGTGTTTACGTAGGCTCCAAATCACCTTTCATGCCGCTCTGAGAGACTGCTGGAGCTCTCCATGGTGCTGAACTCTTCCAAGGGTTTTGTGTATGTGAGAACTAGTCTGCGTGTGTCACTATAAGCATGATTTCTAAGCTTCAGTGAAGTCTCCATGGTGCTGAAATTGCAATAAACTTGGCAAACACTCAAAACTTTCATTATATCACTATTTTAGCTTCCCTTTCACTATTTATTTTGAACAAGGTCATCATTAGCCAGTATACCCAGGCAGGATAACAAGAGTAGTCATTCATTTGTATAGCTCAGTAACATCGTTAGTCCAATGTCTCAGTGGACTGTACAGGCCTTCAACAGTTATGGTTCTCAATCCAGCCCAAATTCTCAAAGAAAACAAGGACAAGGGAATTATATTCCAATAATAGTCAATTCAATATAAGATGTGCAATACATGAAGTCCAAGAAAAAGGTTCAATGAAAGTCCATGAGGAGCTAATTTGTAGCGTAGACCTACTAGACCACATTGAGCATGTAGTGGTGGATTTACTTTACTACAGTGCAGAGGTACATGCTTGAAGCAGCTGCCAACCATCCCCATTGTACAGCGCAGCGAAACATTTATAGTACTGACAATGTGATTATTCTGTCTCTGCCAAGAATGTTGCAAAATAGGCTGCTGTAGTCAATGAAAAATGTCCCTTTCTAGTGACGCTGTTATTCTGTCTTGCCAACTGGTTGATTCATGAAGATGTGAGGATGTCATGTTTGAGTGATGTTTACACGCCATCCTGGACTTTTGGTGTGGAGACGAGACTGAGCCTTATCTGTAGTGTGCCTCCTATTAGAATAGTTAATCTTATGAGAAGCCCTTTTCCAATTAATCATGGGAAATGATAAATTGTAAACAGAGATTCCTATCAGTCAGTAAGTGAATTAAAGGATGTGAGTGGAGAATTTTTCATCAATATATGTAGCCGCAGAATTATTTGCGATGGCATGTTCTAATGCTAAAAAAATGATTATCACAGTCGCAGACAGTCTTCCTTTTGATCTGCTTTGTGCTTTCATTTGGTCCAATTTGGGAGGCCACAAATTTGATTCTTGGCAGAATCTCAGGTGAACAGCAAAAGAGCTATAGAGCAGAGAAAAGAAATATCTGCTCTTTTGACAGACCCAGTAAAAACCCTATTTTTTCTTTTAATAAAGTTAAGCAAAGTAAATACACTAAAACATATGCATTCTGTCCTGACCGTTCAGATAGTATAGGGTTGTTTACTTTTCATACTGTCTTAGTGTAACCATTAACTGGACACACAAAATCATCATTCAGCAATTAAAAGATCTGTCTGTAATTCAATGCATGCCTCAATTCACTGAAGCAACTCTCTAATCCTTGCAGCAAGTAAGAACAATATTTACAAACTAAAATAATTACAAAAAAGCCCAGAAAATCAAGCCAGGGTCTATTTACATATAAATAAATACGAGTAGAGCCAAAGGAAATCTAGCAACCTGAGTCACATAAAGTGTAGAAATAGAGAGAAATGTTGCCTCTCTCTTAAGGCAAATTTATGGACTTGCAGTACCTGCTGGTTCAATAATTAATATACAGACTCTGACACGCTGTAATCTGGCAGACACAATCCCATGATAGCTTCTATTTTCTCTATCTGCCGCTCCGTTCACTGAGCCCTCTGGTGAGTAATTTCCAAATCTGAGTTGTGAAAGTAATGCTGTCAACTTTTTTCTCAGAGATACTGACTTCATTTTCACACAGTGTTCCTCTGTCTTATATGTAAAACGTAGTTGTTGTCTGTTCATTAGAAAAAAAAAAGACACTTCAGTTTATACAAAAGCTTTTATCTTCTGCAGCGTGATGAGGCTAAAGCCTTAAGAGTAATTGAATAACTTTAATCATTACCGAAAATGGATGACTATAAGAAGATTGTAAAATGGATGATGGATAAATATATGGATGGTTGGTAATCTGTCTACAGGAGAAGAGCTGCACCTCCACAGCGCCTCCTCCACCCCGAGCCTTCAAAAGAAGCACTTGAGCTGACTAATGTCCCACCACTTTTACTCATCCATATGCAAATATATGCAGCAAGGTGCTCCAAAATCTAAATAAATCATTCTGTATAGGGAATGCCTGTGATATAAGTATGAAGTCTGATACCAAAGCCATGAAAAACATCAAGGGTTGATAATTGCATGTTTGTATGAATTGGCATTTTAAGCTTTTTGGCATCATCCAGGGTTGCAGGATTGGTAGCTACTGGAAGCATAAAGAGTGGTACATTCTTTTTCTCTATTTTAGAATATTTCATGCAGATGACCAGGAGATTTTTTTCCAGTCACAACTATTTTAAAACGTGTGAATGTTTTTTTTTTTTTTTTACGTATTTGTTAAAATATTTTTGTGTTTAACTGCTCAACTTTTTGTATTTTTCTCCACTGGACTTCCCGCGGACTGAGAGACTTCTGCAGAATGCCAAACAAGCGGGACGAGTGGCCCGTGTTACAAACAAGTGGACTTATCCTTTAAGGACTGTGCGACCGGCAGCACTCGCCGAATTTGGAAACTGCGCGTGCTGACGTCACTACGGGCGATGGTAGCGGGTGGGGGGGGGGGGGGGGGGGGGCTCCGTTGTGAACGCGCCTCACGGATCCCCGGCGGAGGGCAGCGAGGGCGCGCATCTCCGTCCTCCGCTTGTGAAGCGACTGCAGGGGAGCCAGATGCCCGACTGCGAGCCGCTGCCTGTGGATACCTGTCCCAGCTGCCAGAGCACAGAGCCGCAGACACGCTCCGCCCTGAGACGGGGGAAGAGGACAGAATAAGGGGCAGTGCACGGAGTAAGAATTGTTTTTTTTTTTTTGGGTTTTTTTTTTTTTTGGTTTTCTACACAGATTTTCCTCCCTCCACTCTCTGCTCTCTCTCTCTCTCTCCCTCCTGCTCCGAGCCCTGCTTCGGATGAAGAGCTTCCTTGGACTTGGAGCGCCGGGGCTCGTCAGAGGAGAGAGCCGCTCCGCCGCTCTGTGCCCGCTGCCGCGCCGCTGCTGCCCGTGAGCGAGTCCCTGTCTCTGCACTGGAATATACAGCGTGCCTATATGCGCCAAACCATGGAGATTAAATGACGTGGATTTATCTTTGGCACAAAACTGGACATCTACAAAAAGCGACGTTCCCCTCTTCTTTTCTTTTTTTTTTTTTTTTTTTTTTTTTGCATTGCCTCCTTTTCTCTTTTTTTTTTTTTTTTGTTACGTTCCTCTGTTCTGTTCCTCTGTTTGATCCATGGCTACTTTATGATTTCATGTCCGTAGCGGTGCGTCCTGGTTTTTATTTATTTATTTTCCACACTTGTTATTTTTTGTTCCGTCTCGGAGGCGCAGAAGTGCGATGCCTCGCGGAGAACATTTGCCGCGCGGCGGCGAGGGTGAATGAGCGAGAGTCTCCCTCTCCATCTGAGACGTGCCATGGATGGGAAACTTAATTTGTGTCCAGGGAACCGATCGGGGAATAGCCGCCGCATCAAATAACTACTGCTGACAGCGACCAGGTAATGTGTTTTATCTGTTGAACTCGACATCTCTGAGGGAGCCGCTGGACTGTCTCTGTGCGCCGTGTACTCCGGATCGCTTTGCAGTCTGTCGGCTTTATTTATTTATTTATTTATTTATTTATTTTACTCCTGAAATCCCTGTGCAGAGAGCACAGTGTAGTCCAGCTTTAATGACGCACAGAGTCTCACTTTGACAGGGAAGCCGGACCCTCGTTTTTTTTTTTTTTTTTTTTCTCGCCAGTTTCACGAGACAGAAGTGCATCGGCAGTTATCCATCGGGGGACGTGCGATCCGCGAACCTGAACGGAAGTACCGGTCACGGGGAAAAAAAAAAATCCCCAAAATACATCTCAGCAGCTGAATTACAGCCCATTAGTTGGGCACAGGTGGACAGCAGCAGCCCGCTGAATGCTGAGTCCCTCAGTGGGAGACACAGGGAGCTGTATGACTGCCTCTGAAGCCGCTGGCAGACCTGTAACTTTGCGCAGTGGCCAAAAGAAACGCACACACACGCACACACACACACACACACTCACACACTCACGCACACACAGCACATTGTGCGCACACAGCCTGCCCAGACACTTTTATTTCCACCTTCCATGCTGGCTCGCTTTTCTCAACGCATTCACAAGCCCCCCCCCTCCCACACACACACACACACACACACACACTCACACACTCGTGATAGTGTCCTCTCTTCTCTTACGGGGGTTTTCCACGATGCCATTTTGAGTTAAGAATGACATTAATGAATCAAAGCTTTAACAGCAGGAGGACGTCTCCTCCGAGGCCTGGTTCACGCACTGTAAAGCGTTAGGTTGGGGGTGTGTGGTGTGTGTGTGTGTGTGTGTGTGTGTGTGTGTGTGTGTGTGATGCCCCCCCGTGCGCACTGTGCTCCTGGGTGAGTGGGCGCCTTCTCCCGTTGAATGCTAAAGAGCCAGGATCAACCAAAGACGCCAGTGAGCGGTGTGAGCTGGGGATTGAAAGGAGGAGTTGGGGGGGGGGGGGGTGTTGAGGCTCCCAGCCGTGCCGGCATCTCCGCCCCGCTCCAGATCGAGCCCCCTGAAAGCCTCCCGGCCGCGCACCGAGCGCCTCTGACCGCGGCGCGCGTCTGCCGCAGTGCCGCCTCCGGTTCCCGATCCTCCTCCTCCTCCTCCTCCTCCTCCTCCTCTTCTTCCTCCTCCATGTCGCGTTCCTGTCAGCGAAACGGTGGGCGCGCGGGGCTCTCACGAGGTCTGGGGACGCTGGCCTGGCCTTGCCCCCCCCCCCCCCAACACACACACACACACACACACACACACACACACACACACACACACCGGTAGCGAGCAGGTGGCTCCGGTGACGCTGAACGGGAATGACAACCGGGGGGACGCGACAACGGGGGAGTGCGAAGGGGAGCCTCCGAGCCTCCCCCCTGTCTCCCTCTGTCTCCTCTGTGTCCCCCTCTGTCTCCCCCGGTGTGCCTCCGTCTCTCTCTCTCTCTCTCTCTCTCTCTCTCTCTCTCTCTCCCTCCTCTCTGTCCATCTGTTGAGCGTGCCGCGTGTGCGCTCCGCTCCGCACGCACCTCCAAACCAGCTCCCACCGCCACCATCAAGTCCCCTTAAATAATGGAATGTAACACACCACGGCAGCGGCGACCTCGATTCTTTTATCCCCCCGAGTCGCCATCTGTGGCATCTTGAGCAATACCCCACAATATATCTCCCTCAGACGCTGCTGCAGCAGCCCGGGGGTGAACTGGTGGAGGCTGCTGAACAGGGACACTGATTCAGGGGCACTGACCGTCCCCCCCCCTCAGGTTCTTGGCACCATTCAGGATTTGGATGAACAGGTCAGACTCAGCCTGTAGTATTACTCACATTCTGAGGTTCACTAATCGTGCACTGGATTTTTTTCAGAAACTAAATCATGAGAAAAACTCCACAGTATGAGCAGAGAACAATGTTAAAGGAGTATTGCACAGACTTTTCACGTTGTGGTCTCTGTGTGTGCTGGATCCCTGCCTCCAGCCCTGAATGTGAGCAGTGAATAACCACAGCGTCGCCTCTTCTTTTTTTAAACGCAGTGAATAACCTCGTTTGTTTTATTTCTCGGGGCTGCTGTCGGGACTAATGGAGCCGGCAGGGCCGTGTCCCCTTTTAGCAGTGATGTGCAATCCATGGGTGATGGCAGAGGGCTCCTTTTTAACCCGGCTGGGTAGAGGACAAAGGGTGGTCAGGGGAATTGGTTCACTAAAGCTGTGGCAAAGTCTGATACAGTATCATGTGCAACCAAAACTTCCAGGTCTTCTTATAGTGTCCATAATGAGAATCTGTATTATGGTCATTCTGATAAGTGAAGCAGTGATTAATGAGCTCAGCGAATGTTGGTTCTTAATGCTGCACTGGTATGATTTTTTTTTAATGGTATTTAAATGGTGTTCAGAGGAGGATTTTTTTTAATATCTTGGTTGTAATAAGGAAACCATATCAAATAGATGGACTGGATTATACTTTAATATAGTTTTAAACCATTAATCCTTCAAAAATATTTTCTCACTAACCACTAGTGCTGTCTAACCAGATCATTTTGGTTTTATTTGCCCAAATTTCAAGAATTTTGGTTTTGGGGCTTTTCACAAAAAAAAAAAACGTAATACACCACATGTGTAACTTCTAATGAAAAGAAAAAAAAACTCCTTCTTTGTCCAAATCAATGTAAAATTGACTGGCCACAGACGACATCACTGAACTAACTACTGTCTTAATGATGCTGACTGGAGTGGAGGGCGTTAGTGTCTCCAAGAACCAGCAACCAAGATCTGGAACAAAGCGGTCTACAGTATATTGGCAGGTAGGTAGGTCAGGTAGCTGATGAGGCTGATCAGTCAAAGTCAAATATTGACTATCACTCCCCACCAATAGGATTCCTGCCCACCTGTGTGAACAGCCCCAGATTCAGCACCATGGACAGCAGTTGTGGCAAAATTGTATGTAAAAAAAAAAACAATTCCAATTGCAACATGTTTTTACAGATCATATATGGGTTATTGTGGATTACGCAAAGACCACTTTGAACAGGTTTCATTGGAAGATATTTCTAAAGAAAAGCAGACTGCACTCTAAATGAAAACTGTTGACAGCATGTCCTGTGGGTTATCCATAGTAAGGCGGACTATTTTGCTTAAAAAAGGTGCTGCTGATCAATTTATTAAATGTTAAAATAGATTCAATAGTGTGAGCACCGAAACTCCATCCAGCTCTATTGTATGTGGAGTGGCAACAGAATCCCAGAGACAGATAACTCAGAGAACTATATGGCTAGATGTCACCCGGGTAAGTGAGAAAATACAATATGTTTTTCTGTGATTTGAGTAAACCAGTCCTTTAACAATTGTGACAGGAGAACATTTTTTTTAAGTGACTGTTACTGACTGTTGGAGTATAAACTAAACTTTAAAGAATATACCGGCAAAGACTGTTATAAAGTGTATCATGTACATCATATGGACATATAATGTACATGTATTGTGTTTAATTTATTTATTATTATTTTAATAGTGTTCAAAAAGCCTCATTTAGTTTTTTTAATATATAGTTAAGTTTTATGGCTACAAGTACTGTATCTGTGAGAGTTGATGGACATGTTGTATATAATAGCATGCACCTTGCAAAAGAAAATACTGCATTTGTGGATGATGCAGTTTTTCACATCTCTTAGTGTGCAGAGCTGGCATCTTGTTGTTTGTCTTTTTTTTTTTGGGTGGAGTTGTGCCCCTTCGCAAATCTGGCCGAGCCCAGTGTCAATGGACGTCTCCGGAGATCTCTCTTTCTCCTTACAGGGGCCTATTTGTGGTTCCTGGCTGGATTTTTCAGGATCCAAAATGAGTTCACAGTTACAGCTGCTTGCATATTATGGCGCTACCTCAGAATCACACGTTTGCAAGATGGAGAGGCCTTTAATATTTCCAGATATGGAAGGTTTCATGTTGTAGGTGAACACAATGTTTTGTTTGTTCAGGTATAATTGCTTGTAGTTTTTGGGTCCCATGAGGGTAGAATTGGGAAATCTGAGAAAGACGGAACCGTTGCCAAAACTTGTCTGTAACTGGTTGTGAAAAGTCCTAGCTTGATATGTAATATAAACATAATATAAAAACTTTTATAATTGCTGCGGTCATTTGGTCTTCCCTCCTTGAATATTGAATGAAAGGATGTCTGGAAACCTCATGGCAATCGCAGTGGAAAAAAATAAAATAAAAATAAGTCATGAAATTGGCCAATTTTGTCCGACAGGAAGGTTAAATCGGACAAAGAAATGGGACTGCACATAATGACTGCGCTATCATTGAATGATCCTCCGAGCAGCTGCTGGAAATGCAACACAAATGACAGTGCGACACATATCAGCTAAAGATGTATGAAAACCACCCAGCTCTGTGGCAGTTTTATAAGGCCTGTAAATGTGATACTAATAACATCTTCAATATCCGCCCACATGTCATGCACTAATGCTGGCAATGCTAAATCTTTCTTCCTCTCTCGTTCTCTCTCTCTCACACACACACACACAAATAATGTACACACACACCTCTCTCTCACCTATCTCTCTCACTTTCACTCAAGCAACTCTGATGGGGAAATGTGCAAGAGCATACATCGACACACACAGCGGGAGAGAGAAAATACAGTTGTCGACGTGATAGCGGCACGTGAAGCTGTGTGTATGTTTGTGTGTGTGTCCACACATGCATGCTGTTTAAATAGTGCATATGGAGTAGGGGCCAGGCGACAGCTTGGTCTTGCCTGGATCACTGCACTCTGGCGGGGCCATTGTTCCTGTGATACCCCCTCTTACACACACAAACACACTCTTCCTCCCCTTAGCAGGCCTTTCCCTAACAAGCTTCCTGCTCTCCGCTCCTTCTCCTATCTCCTACCTTCTGTTCTATAGCCATCCATCCATCCTTTTTCTTTTTGAAACATTATACTTGTAATGTAGTTTTGAACTTTTTGTTTGTTTTCAGTGAAAAGATATGATTATGTAGGAGTACACTGAACTGGTAAGGCTCAGGTTGATGTATTATTTTATGTTGGGTATGGCTGTCTTCTCCTTTCAGTGTGGTTGGGTGAGCCTGTTCAAGTAACGTGCACCGACAACAAGGCTTAAGACTTGTCATCGTCACATCTAGAAAACTCTGCTGTCAGCTCCGGGCCAGGCTGCCGCTGAGCAAGGGGGAGAGGGCTGAGGATGAGGAAAAAATGTACATTTTCATAAAATATGAGGATTTTGGGGTTCGAGGGCGGGTCAAAGAGATGAATACACCAGCATGTTGAAGTTGCTTACTTGAGAAAAAAAATCTGTAGAGATAAAAAGGACCAGAGGTGAAAGATCTTGTGAGGACAAATATGTACTTTCCTCCTCACCTCTCCCCAGCGTCATAAATCATGCCCTCCTACTTCATATGCTCTGCCATGCTCCATTTGGAGTCACAGATGCCTCTGTCACTGGGGCGGCATTCATTTGGCGCGGCCCCGGGTGACTGTGTCAATATTTGCAGTGAGTGCCATTTTGGTTTGGGGCGCTTTAAAAGCATGACTGGGCTCGGGCGAGGCTAAGGCAAAGGGAAAATCAACAGGAAACAAAAACCCCGGCCCTATAGACTTGCTCTCTACAATTAATTAAGCCTTTTGGCAAGAAAAGTGAAAGGATGGGTCTCCTTGGGAAAAGATAGGTTGGAGGTTGCTGCGGGGTGGGGTGGGGTGGTGTGGGATGGGGGGGGGGGGGGGGGTACAAAACAAATGAATTGCCTTGAATTGCAGGGATAATTCACATCTCTAATTAATATTGATCGCACAAGGGATAAGAAACTGCCACAATACGGCCATAGAGAACAGTTAACTCGATGAGCCTTTGTGTTAATAACTCTCTTTGTGCAAAGATGAACAAGGAGCATTTGCTGGGGAATGACTGTGCAATTTGAGGTTGTTACTTGGTTTGCGTCGATCTGTGTGTCTGTGTGTGTTTGCTCTTGTTTGGTGACTGACTCCGTCCCAGCAGTAATATTTGCCTTTTATGTAATGTTTTTCATAATGTATGGCCCTTGGGGATGCAGAAAGAGCAATAGCTGGCAGATTGTATTGATTCAGAGCATCTAAAGCTGCTATTTTACAGCGCAATACAGGAGGGCTTGCGAGGATCACCTAAGCTAACGTGTTTTTCATGATTGCTTTTTCTCGGGTTGCTTCTCAGCAATTTAATGTACATGTCTTACCTTTTCATTTCCATCCCATCTCTGTGCCTCTCTCTCCTTTTATTGCTCTTATTTGTCTCCAAAACATCATCATCTTTATTTTTGCTTACTCCTAATATGTAATTGAAGATGTCCAGACTCCCCACATCCACAGAAACACACAAACACATACAGTTGCTACCCCTTTTGCAGCCCACACACAAGCAGGCGGCTAGTTCCACTGCTTAACTCGGCATTCAGAGGACACAGACTCATCTGCCTGGGCACACTGGCCATCGGCCTCTGTTACGGCTCCTTGTAGAGGAGGGCGCTTCGTGTTTGCAGGCCAACAAGTGGAATGCTGGGCTCGGGCTGAAGCAGATGGAAGGAGCCGGGACTCCTTTGTGGTGTGATCTAATGGGATCTGATGTGTGCGTGTGCGTGTGTCCAGTCTTGCAAGGGTACGCTTGGTAAATACGATGTCTCGTGCATCCAAGTGTTTTTAATGGGAAACAATGAAACATCACAAAAGAGGACCCTGCTGCAGGGTTTTAAGCAACAGAGATTCTGTTGCTTAAATGCCTCTTACGTCTTGGTAACTTACAGTAACAATCATGGAAAGTCCTGACGTTCATAGTCATTTTTATCTTGTCTAAAAGTTTGTTGAGTGAAGCACGCAAAGGCCCCTGACTCCTGACAACTCCAGACATCTTCACACTTGTCCCTAAATGAGAGACATCTATGATTGAGTAAAAGCCAGAAATTATCTTGAATAAGGGCTTGTACAACTCCTCAGGCTGTTGCTGTAAATAAAATGTGTTCTTGCAATGTGCACAGCTTGCCCATTTGAATAAAGGTTAAGATGAAAAAAATTCCGCCAGGCATTCATGGTTAACATGCTGTGATTTTATGTGCTGCATGTTTTCATGTTTCATTAGTTCTATGTGAGTCTGTGTGCTATATGCATGTATGTTAATGCATGTGCGATAGGCCATCCCTGAGATGTATGTGTGAGTGTGCTCGTGGAGAACATCTCCAGGTCCAGTGGCTTGTCAAAGCTGGAGCTTGTGTGTTTTTGGAGGAAACAAGGTGGACAGGTGGGATTCCAGCCCAGAGGCATGCTGGGTAGAAGCACAGTGTGGCAGGTGTGTACATTTGACAGGGAAGAGTTGTCGTGGAGACGATTAGCTGAATCCCAGTGGTGCATACTGTATTATCATGTTAAAATCTTGGAGCTGAGATTAATGGAGATTGATTGTGTGTATTGTGTGTCTCTGTGTGAGTCCATGCATTTGTTTGCACTCCAAAGACAGCATGCATCCTTCAGTCTCTAATTTCTGATTTCTTTTGAATCATCCCATGTGAGTATTACAGAGAGAGAGAGAAAAGAGAGGAAGTGAGAGGGAGATGTTCAGAGGTTTTACTGTAACAGCTTTAGACTGCACGCAGAAAGTTGCATGCAAATGTGGCTCTCCACAGTGGTTAAAAGTCTGCATATATTAATGAAGTAATTCTTGATACTGTTAAGCAGGCTCCTTTAGAGAGAGGAGGCGACTTTAGATAGGAGGCCAGAAAAGAAAAACAATGCTGCTGCAAGTGG
Source organism: Lateolabrax maculatus (assembly GCA_031216445.1). Taxonomy (NCBI): domain Eukaryota; kingdom Metazoa; phylum Chordata; class Actinopteri; order Acropomatiformes; family Lateolabracidae; genus Lateolabrax; species Lateolabrax maculatus. The sequence continues at coordinate 15,826,999 of CM062218.1, forward strand.
CAGCATCATGTTAAAGAGTACTCCACAAATTTAGCATTGCACGCCTTTAACTCACGATGACCAGTTTAAAAAAAATAAAAGTATCAAAGTCGATGCAACTTAACTAGTGCTATCATCTTTTTATTACGCACATTCTTCTTCCTCGTCAAAATCTGGCGCCTGCATTACCCACAATGCAACTTGACTGGCAAAGGTTCGGTTGTAGATACGGGTGTGTAACACTAGTAGCTGCAATCTTAAATTGGATATAGGAGATTGATAGTTACCAAGGAGCTATACACTTTAGAGAAAATTTGATCGAAGATACAGATTTTACATAAAACTAACATGACAAATAACATAATTGAACATAATTGGTTTGGTAGTTTGGTTTTATATGAAAGGTGTCAACATCTACTGGACTATCTAGGACATTTGAGTGTTAGGCATAGAAAACCGTCCCCATAATACCCCCGAGGATGCCCTACCTCTGAGACCGTGTGCACATCCATCTCCATTGCAGTGATTGGTCGACTCCAACCATGTCCTCAACCCGAAGCTATACTATTACAGCCTAATGCATTTTAATTGGTAAAGCTAGTCAGTGGCACACAGCCTGTGAGAACTGCTTCAGAGGTGTCGTGGGGGGCAAAATATATGTATTAGCACATGTCAGCTTCCATTTACTTCACCAGAACTTCAATTTCCTACTCATATAGGGGCCTGGCAGGGTGTGTTGGAGAGTGGCAGCGAGTAGAGCGAGGTGATTTTGTGTGGAGTAGCTTTTTTGAAAGTCATGATGTTAGTTCTCTCTCTTGCTCCCTCTAAGCGCATTTGATTGCTCTTGTGCTTTTACACTCGGTGTCTCTCGGCCACTAACGTCAAGTGTACGTGTCCCTACATGGCAGTACAGATGTTTGCTTTAACAGCACAAAGCGACTGTGTTTTTGGAGTGTGTCTTAGTGTGTGTGGCAGTTCAGACTGACTGACTTCAGAATTTAGAATGAGCTCCAGTTGTTTCTCTTATTTCCCTTTAGACCATCATCCTTTGTTGCTGTCTCTGTACATTTATCAAGCGGAGTATTACACTCCTTTACAGCTTGGGGGTATCTGCAAAATTGTGCTCAAGTTGAAACGTTTTCACCCTGAGTTGACAAATCTTTGTCTTAGTTTTTGCCACCGGCAGCAAATCTGGACCTGTGTGCCTCTGCTTGCATCTTTACATGCTTTATATGCTTCCATGTCACCTTTCAATTTCAATCTGTGCCTTGTAATACAACTCACCATATTTCCAATGGAGAGGACTGGAGCAAGTCTCTCAGTATGAGTGGAGAGCAAGTGGGGAGCGGCAAATATAAAACCAGCAGCATCTGGGAAGAGAGCGAATACAGTGTTTTGAGCAGGGACGAACTGCTGCTATTCCATGCTCACAAGTCATGGGGTTATGTTTGCTGAATTTAATGGCATTTTATGGAGAATTTAGTTATTGCAACGTTATGGCGTCACTATCATGTCACAATTTGGATTTGCTTTGGTTTCCCTTTAATAACAGAATCAGGCCTTAATAATAGTAGGCCCTGTGTCCAAAATCATTGGTTTACAAGTAACATAGTGATGTTTTGAGTTTTTCTGAAGCAAGTACTCAGAATTGTCATGGAAATTGTCCTGAGTGGTATGGTCTTAAAAACTTTGAAAGAAGTAAAACATTACTATAGCACCCCCAAATGGCACCATTGTTCAGAAGATCCTTCGTGGCTCCAGTATTAATAATTTACCATCTCAAGGGAAACTGGACAAATGTGTGGACAAAACAATAAGGATGAGAACAACAAACAACCTCTGCAAAGCAAATCAGGTTTAGCCTTGCAGCTTTAAACGTCTAAAAATGAGTTACTGCAGTTAATAACTTGACTATTATATTCATGGGGTACCACAGAGAAATACATGTCTTTTGGAGCCGGACTCTGGTCCCTTCACAGATGCGTTGTGTAATTTACTTTCTCCACACTGAACATCGTGACCAGGGGCTGTGTCATCATGTGGCCCTCCCGCTACCTTCACAGCAATTAGACAGGTAGATGAAATGAGAGTGTTGCAGAGGCCAGCCATGTAATTAAACTTGGAGTGAGAGGCCACTGGGCTCCTATGAAGTAGAGCACACAGTGTGCACCGGCATTGCCACAGTGACCCGAGTGTGTGCTCTTCATCAACATGGTTTATGTGTACTGTCTACATGCTGAAGAAGAAGCATGTACAGAAGCACACTTGTGGACATGTAGAAAAACCCTTAATTTGAACTGCCAGGGTCCTGCATAATACACCTAACAGCAGGCTCGGATTGGCAATCTGGCAACTCTGGCAAATGCCAGATGGGCAGGCCCACCTCATTGGCCGCAAGGGCACCAGCAATGTGGGAAAAGACAATTGTTTTGAAATTCGACTTGCTGGCCTCAGCCCACTTGATGTCGGAACAACAGCCCATCTGATTGGGGGTTACACAGTCCCAAATAAGCTACCACTGCCCCTCGCCAGGCGCATTTCCTTTGTGGCGGTGCACCATTACCGGCTCTAGGTCGTGGTAAAGCTTTACAGCACCCCCCTCGCCCGGACGTCGCTGCAACCCTGGCTCAAGGACTGAGTGCTCGCTGCGTCCTCTCTCCCTGGGGGGCAGGGACGGGGGCCTGTCAGTCTGTCGCGCATGAGGGTCAGGGACCGGCTCATGTAGCTTAAGCACCAGGGGTCTGCAGCGATGTCAGCAACCCACCCGAACCCATCTTGAAACACTAACGTTCACTAACTGTCTCATTTACCATGCTTGTGGGAGTGACTTTGTTTGCTGTGTCATCACCATTTATATCTATACTACAACCAATGCTTTTATGAGTTAACAAAATTGAGCATAAAGTTCTACATAGATCTAGCCTCTTAATTTTGCTATCAAAGTGCATCAGATTGATGCATTTAACTAGCCTGGGAACCAGACGAATCTGTGAGCTCATGTTTCATTTGCTCTGGCAGATACGTGTGGCCCCTCTCCCATTCAAACTGATTTCTCTGCCGTTTTATCGGGCTAACCAATCACAAACGTTTATCTAGTATGAGGCGGGTTTAATACGATGACTGACAGACACGAGTGCTGCTCAGGTATCTTTGTAAATATTCAAGATGCCGCTCCCGATACGGAACGTTTACCAGGCGGCTACAGCGGCAGTATTAAACAGACTGGACGTTAAATTTTCTCTAAAAGCAGAACAAACAACTGCACTTAAACTTTATGTTGAAAAGAAATAAGTGTTTGCCAAACTGCTGATGGGACTTACCGTCTGACAGGACGGCGCTTCGTTGCTCTGATTGGTTGTCTGCGCCCGTTGATAACGCCCCTTGGAAATCAAAAATGAACTGAAGGTTTCAGACTAATACACATTTGCGAATTAGCAAGCAAGCATTTAACTTTAAAAATGTACAAAATGTTTCAATTATTTAACCCTGCCTATTAGCACCATTATATAAGAGACAACATTTACCTTTAGTATCTAATCATAATCTGTATTGTGAACAGCTTCCCCTGAAAACAAACCGATCACTATCACATACTCCACATACAGTCACTTTATATTCTACAAGTGAAAGAGAAGCCTTACTTACGATTTGCAGGCAGGATTTAAAACTGAAATAGTGCGACAGGAGTACATCAAATTTTTTTAAATATCCCTATTATCTTTTTCTCTACAAGGGTGATGAAAAGATCAATATCAACCTCATGACTGTGTGTTGATATTGATCTTTGCGTGTTCGGAGCTGGAGTTAGGCTAACCTCAGCTAGCCTATCTTAGCTCAGATTCGTTTAGAGGCAGGTGGAAACACATGCCTACCAATATTTCTAAAGCCTTCTTATTTTCACTGTGTATTTTGTTTGTTTAACGCATACATAAACAGAAATGTAAAATATAAATTTGTTTAAGGAGAAATTACATGTTTAACTGTCTTGACAAACTTTAATTTTTACTTTCCTTTTATGTTGTGCGAGAGGCATTATTTCTGTGAAATTAAAGTGTGTTGTTTTTCTCACAGACCGGTCAAATAGATAAACTTCACCATAATAATATCCTCACTGAGCGGTCATGTCGTTTATAGACAGTGGACCACTAAAAAAGATTGTTGGAGCTCTGATTTGTTCTATCATATCTGGTCTGTGCTGAAAACCACTCCCACGAGTGTGCTCTGCTGACATGGAGGTGGTTTGGTTTGCAGTAAATAAAGGCTGTAAAAGACTAAATTGAATTGTGTGTTGGCCAAGTGTAAAGCTAAAGCTTTGTGACATACTGCTTGGCCAAATATTGCTCGAGCTTACTGGAAACTAACATGACCACGCAGTGCAATTTGAGTTGTTAGTCAGTCGGCATTGGCATTTCCCTGCTCAAATGATAATGAGTTGCCTCTGGGTCTTGCAGAAACCTCATATGTCCAAAGAGTTGGGTTTTCTGGGATTCAGCATCACGCGGGGTGATTGGCCCAGCCCCTATCTTTCGTAATGCATTATCTCCAGTGAAGCTCTGATGCAGGATTAAAAAACAGCAGATGGCACAATTAGAGTTAAAAGGTTTCCATGTGTGTGGAGGATTGGAATGCTGTTTTATTCACTTAAGAAACCGACCCAGAAACAAGGCTCAAGGTATTAGTTCTCTTATCAAATAACTGAAATTTAATAAGTAATCAGTTATTCTTTTTTCATGTCGTATGCAAAGTGTGCCTAATCGTATTTCTTCTGATCCTGAGTGGCTACTGCGCAAATGTTAGGCCTATTGTGCACACACCTACATTTTTATGTATGCACTTTGTACATGGTTAAATGCGTATCGCAGCAGTCTTGCCATTCATCTTATTTAACATTGCATATTCTCACTGCATAGTCGCAAATACCTGCATGGTCCCTTCATTTATTCTATTCTTTCTCTGTTGAATCACCACTTTTCTCCTTGTGCATAGTGAATAGTCACACACACACACACACACACACACACAGACACTGGCATGCTTCCCACTGAGCTTTGACAGCCGCAAACATACTACAGATACACATTGTGACACACTGTGACACATAAAATCTTATTATATTACAATTACAGCTCAGCAGATGCCCTTACCCAAGAATATTTCCCGAGCTACACTTTTCTCCAGTGGAGCTCCCTGTTGCTATGTCTTTATTCTTGCTGGAGGCATATAGTATAGTATAATGGATATTTACATTTAACATTTTGATTTGAAGAGACTGATAACTGTTATTCATGGGATATTGTGTAAAATTGAAGGATATCTTAAGATAGTATATATGTCTGTGAATGCCCATATATAAATAGCAAAAAGGACAGGATAGAAACATAAAATATTACAGAGTAGTCCATCCATGTTGTTAAGTGCTTGTATTATCCACTTTAAACCTCATGTACACTGATACAGCCGATTTACCAGCATGATCTGAAACGTAAACTCTTCTTATATACATATGGAGCTTTGTAGCAGACGGTCACTACACATGAACATTAAAATCATCAATTAATAGCATATAACTTTCTCTATATGTGCTCTAGTGAAGAAGTAAATCCCTGGTGATGCTTTGATAGGTTTCATTGCTTGCAGCCTGACAGCGTTTTAATTCCCCTTGCGGTTCCAGTATCATAGCAGCCCAATCTCCTCTCACCACACCATCAGCACCTTTCTCCTGGACCCAATTTAGCCGGTGAGCCTAAATCTAGCAAGCTAGAGACCGGGGAGATTCAGAACAGTGCTCTTCATGGAATAGCACCCTAGTACCTTAAAGGAATAGACCGCCCGGCAATGTAATTAGATGCTGCCAATCTCTTGCAATCACTTGGGAGCGGGGGCCAGTGGGTCTCTTAATGGAGATGGTTTCTGCGTGCACGTATCCTTCTAAAGTAGAGCAAAACTCACTTTCAACACAGTGTGTTAAACATCAAAATATCTTGCTAAAATGCCCGTTGTTATGAATGTCCCCCATTGGATCTGATATCATTTACTAAATGCTGCTTTGTTAAACTTGCATGTCTTGTAAGACAAATTCATAACATTCACAAACACGGCCAGACTTTCTATAATTAGGAAAGCTTGCTTGTTCAACAAAAGTGTTCATCTCTTGGGAATATTGGTGATAGAGGGTCATTAAATATCTCACCTCATATCATCTCAAATTAATACTTATTATAAATAAATATCACACAGTCCGGTATATATTCTAAATATATAAGTGATGAATATCTCAGCTAAGTTTTACTTTTTCAACAGATTTGATGGCTGGTATGATTATCACTAAATCATAGAAGCTGATGGTGTGTTAAACCCTGATCCAAATGTGGTTTAAATCCTATAGAGCTTAAGCTTTGATAAGAATGTAGCTTATGGGACTCTTGCCTCTACTTAATCTATTCCACAAGTCATTTTGATGCTTAGCGCTTCCATTAAGGCTTTTCAAAGTATTTATGATACAGCAAATATACTAAATATGAATATCTATTAAGGACCTGCTACTGCAAGATTAACCTGCAAAGTACTAGAGCTAGAGGATATTCTCATGCTGGAAAGACATGGGAAATATCAGATGAAGTGGACAGAAAAGTGTACGCTCTGCTAATGTACAGTATGTGTGCTGTGGACATATTGTACAGTCTGCTAAGGGCTGAATACACTGCACTGGCCCTGTACTCAATATGTTGTCTTTGTTCTCCCTTAAGGCGAGGTTAAATGGCTGTAAATACTTATTGAGCAAATGAGAGTTCAGGCCTGACCACATGAATCATTGTTTAAGTGTGTACAGGCGTGTGAGTGAGTTTTAGTGTGCGGCTCTCACTGTGGATTTGCCTATGTGAGCATGTGATAGGACTCGGTCTGCCTCTTCCTCTTCTATATTCCATATCTACACTTCTTCACACAGTTACAGGATTAAATTTAACAACGTATGTGTGTGTGTGTGTGTGTGTGTGTGTGTGTGTGTGTGTGTGTGTGCATGTGCATGTGTGGGTGTACTGTATGCGCTGAAGGCCGTCCGGAGTGAGAGCCACTGTCAGAGCTGGACAGCAGAAGGTGACGGCAGGAATACGAGGCTACTGGCATTATTAACCCCTCACTGGGTTGAGTGGAGCAGGCAATTACAACCAGTCATACGGCTGTCACATTGCCAGAGGGAGACAGCTCTAACACACACACACACACACACACACACACACACACACACACACATACACACAAACACACACCCAGTATAAAATCCTTTACTTAAATGATAATTAAAGGATAGTAATAAATAGTTTTGTGCCATTATTCCTACTGGGACAGTGTATTCATTTGTTCATTTCAGATTTCTAAGAACTCAGCAAATCGCAAACAAGAAATAGCCGAACTAGGCAAGGAACATGAGCAGTCAGACAGATTTTAAACAAATCCCTTGATTAGCCAGATTTCTTTGGAGAAGAAGGTGCACTTACTTGCATACAGTATATGAATAACATCCATCTGGGGAGACATCAACAAACTTCCAGGTGCTGCCAAAACTGGTAGGTGAGCCACATGGTCTCCTCTCTAACATGGAGACAAAGAAAGAGGACATCCTACGCATACAGTCAATGTAGAAATGCTCCATTACAAGTAAAAGTCCTGCATTCCAAATCTTTTGTATGTTTTCAAAAACTATTTTTCAAATACACTGTATTTATCAGCAAAAGTAAAAGTGTTTATGAGATTATAAAGATTATGCGGCACAATGGCTATAAACCAGTAAATCCTACCATTATATATCACTGGATTATTAATGCTAATGCATTTCTGTGTACACAGAAGTTTAATGTTGGAGATTGTGGAGATGTAACATATTCCCTCTGTGTGCAGCAGCCACAGATGCAGCTTTCCCTCTTCATTGATATTATTGTCTCATAAACACTACACCCACACCAACTCTCTCCTGCTCGCGTTCTATTTCAGGGTGTTAAGCTGCTGAGCAAGGCCGAACCGGCTCACAGCAGTGTATCTGATCAAATCGATACCTATTTCTCTCTCACACACTTTTTCTATTCTTTCCCCTCGTTTCTGACCGCAGCTAGCCGTGATGGGATGATTGGAGGCGATACATCCACCGGGTCTGTCTTGTCTGTGTGAGATAGATAGATTAGCGGGGGGTTGGGTAAGATCAGTGAGGGGGCTTTGCCATGCTGCACCGCAATAAGGTGTTAGCAGATCCATCAGTGTAGCACACTTAGTGGTAGCCAATCCAAGCTTAGTGGACTCGCGGGTGATGCGATGTAACTCCATCACGCCCTCCCTTTACGTCCTCTATTAACACCTCATGGGGCCAATAAGGGAACAGATTAAGTTGTCTTGTAAAACCCACAAACAATCAGCAACATGTCATCCATTTTTTTAATGTTTGCCGCCGCCAGTTTTGTCTGTCACATGCACATATTTCTCACAAGTGCCGTTTGTTGTTTCCTCTCTGTTTTCCATTCTTTCTGCTGCCACACTTGAAGCAAAATTTATTTGCATCTTCCGTGAGAGCTTAATCTTTTTTTTTGTTCTGTTCATTGAGCCTTTCCTCACTCCCCCTCAATGATTATATCTTCCCCTGTCTATGTGGAGGAAGGTTTATTATTATCTGGGTGCGGAGTATGAGGTATACAGAAGGATTCTGTTAGTTTTTGGTGAACATAGGGGGTCAGTCTGCTGCATCTCTGTTCACATGTCTTTGTCTTCCCTTTGTTTCTACCATCTTGCTTGTCTGCTTTCTTCGGCTGTGTTTTGATGCCTTTGTGCTGGCTCAGGTCCTGTTAGTTTAGAGAAAATATGAAGAGCCACAGTATTTCATTAGTGAACGCACACACATACACAACTTCAACTCAGCCATTTATTCATGACTCAGCCAGCAGGCCAACGCGGTGTGAGCGTATGTGGGGATGTGTGCAGTGTTTGTTTTTGCTCTTTTATCAACATCTAAAGACCCTCCTCGTACTCTCTCTTCACACACGTACCTCTGTGTAAAGCTGTCCATTCCTATCACTCTTACCCGTGTCAGTCCCAACCTAGATCTCATCCTACGCTGTGCACTCACCTAAAAGCTGCGTTCCCTTTCTGAAGCTTGCTTATATTAGAGGTTTGTTTTCTTTTCTTTTCTTTTTTTTTTTGTCTTACCTGGCATATCTTTTTTTTTTTGTGTGTGTGTTTTATATTTTCATTTTGCAATCCTGCTGCTATGGTAACGAGCTGAATGTCTTTGAAGACGCTCTTTTTTGTGTGTGTGGTCTTGAAACTTTCTTGTGAGCCAGCAAACATGCACGTACTTTTTGTCTTTTCTCTCTGTCTGTCGCTATCTTCACACTTCTTCACTTGTTAAGGCTGTGAAAACAAATTTCTGACTGGAGAACAATAAGGTATCTATCTATTTTTAGACACACGTGCCCTGTTAAGCACCCCCCTACACACCAATTAATTACATCAGTGTTTTCTAACCAGGGGAGCTTGTACCTCAGGGGGTAGGCTACTTCTGCAGATATGGGGGCACATGGAAAGTCCAACTAATTAACTCAACCAAAATAATAATTCAGATTTGATTTAAAAAAAAAAAAAAAAACTATATCCACATATTTATGTTGAGGAGGAAAATAAATGAATGGTCAAAACATCCACTTATGCCACTTCAAATGCAAACTTGCAGTAAGCAAAGCAATCTATACATTGACAATTCATTAGTATGAAAACTATATTGTAACAATATCCATTTTTATACAGTATAGTGTTAAATAACATCCTATTTATAATCCATTCAGAAGAACATATTTAAAATAGATAACCGTGCTAATGTCTGTCACTTTCTCTCCTCGTCCTAATCTGGCATCACCAGACTAATTTGCAAATGCGTATTAGTCTAGAACTTCTCAGTTCATTTTAAATTTCGAAGGGCCGTTATCGACGGACGGAGCCGTGAGATGAGCGACGAAACGCCGTACTGTTGTACAGTACCTCCTGTCCGAAATATGGCAAACATTTCTAATCAACATAAAGTTTAAGTGCAGTTGTTTGTTCTTCTTTTAGAGAAAATTTACCTTCCAGTCCGTTTAATACTGCTGCTGTAGCCGGCCGTGGAATGCTCCGCATCAGCAGCAGCCATCTTGGTTATTTACAAAAATGCCTCAACGGTGCTCCTCTCAGTCAGTCATCGTATTAAACCCGCTATATCTACCCCCATATCAGATAAACGGTTGTGATTGGCTTGCCAGCTTCCAGTTCTTGTGGGAATCTGTCTAAATGGGAGGGGGGCAAGACATATATGCCAGATCAAATAAAATATGAGCTTGCAGATTCGCCAGGTTCCCAGGCTATCCTCCTCCAGCTCTGCCACGGAACCTCTCCCTCCTCCCCACATGTTCCATAACTTCACATTTTCCATTTTGCCTAGTGACTCACTGCTGGCTTTGTGGATTCAATCATCACGTATTTATGAGAAGCCCTTAAATGCACTCCAATTCTGGAGGCGTGGTGCTGAAAGAGATTATTTTTTTATCCCACTCATCCTTTCTACGGTTTTTATCTTTGTTGGCACTCATCCTCTCCGTCTCATTTCCCTCCGACTTAGATTCTTCTATGGTTCTTCTAAGGGAATTAATGACACAAGAGAAGCATGAACCCAATCAAGGCCGAGCTCTGATAGCCTGACGAACACATCCCCTTTGCTTGATCAGAACTTTGATTGACATCCTCTCATATGCTCAGTTTAAAACGAGCCCACATTAAAACGGATGTGTAGTCCTTCATTCGCAGGAACAGATTGTCGCTCTCTTTCCTAGCGCATAATAAATCATAAATGCCAGTTGTGGTTATGATCAAAATTGTTGTGATGGACCCTTTTTGTCTGTTGTCAGTAAGTGACACCCTTTTTCTTTGGTTCTTCTTGGCATGCTCGGGTGTCGGAGATCCAATTCATCAGGGTAATGGGCCCCCTGAAAGCAGAAAATGTCAATTTAATGAGATACATAGCCTATATACATATGGCCACTAACTCTTAAAGACCCGTGTCTGTCAAGAACCATATAGTAATAACACTTTGGCAATAAAGGACAACCATGTGTGAACAATGTATAATTGGCAGTCGCTGCATGGTGTTGATGTGGTGTCTATGAACCCTGCTTACAAGAAAATGGAGTAGAGTGGGTATGGATTACAGTTAGACGAATGTGCTCTTCGCATTAGGAGCTGTTATCCTAAGCCTATCAGTAGGAATTAGTTCCAACATCGGAATCATTAAATACAAAACTGTAAACCTTTAGACTTAAACAGTGTTCAATAAGAGCATAATCCTTTTTTATTAAAGGCTGAGTGTAAAAAACACAGCCTCTAGCTAATCAAGGCGTACAGCAGTTTAGCCATCCGCCCAACTATTTTGTAGGAGTGTGTGTGTGTGTTTGTGTACATTTACTGGTCAAGTACCCAAGAACTCAAATGTTTCTTTATTGGTGGCTTCCGTATTTGGGTATATCCACTTGTATGTGTGTGTCTTTCAAGGAGAAGTAGACCCTTTGCATCGTTGGCTAGTAGCGGGATTAATCTGCCTAATGAAAGGAGCTGGAGAAAAAACAAGTCTTAAAATCTCTTCCTGAGCTCATTTAAAAAGCACTAACCCAGCACTTGCCCTGTAAACAGAGCACACAGGTGGTGTGGGGGCAGAGAAAGACGAGAGGGAATGATCTTCAAGATGTTTTTTGGCAAGAAATGTTCTCTTTTTTTTGTTTTTTACACTTATCAGTCTCAGTGTCTTCTTTTAGTCACCTTATAACTCTAAGTTTTCAGCCCCTATCTTATTTATTCTCTATTTTCCTTGAGTTTTCTCCTACTGACTCTTGGGGTTGAGTGTGTATTTCCATCATTGTACTATGTTTGAAGACTTCCCCTTAGTTTCCACTGGATTTTCTTGTGTCTTTTAGTTTCAAATCAATTTCTCAATATTCTGTACGTTGTTTCTCCATCATATCATTTCATTTTTTTTCCCTATATATTGCCACCTTCTTTTTAGCGTTGTCTCTTTTCTACATGAAAGTCACAATTTATTTTTTTATTTTTTACGATTCATTCCTGCCAATGAAATCTGGGATCAGCCGGGCCAGCGAGTAATGAATTATGGTTGTAATATCTTCTTCTGGATGACAGCCAGATCTCATCTCTATACACTTTTCAAAGGTGTGTATGTGTGTGTGTGTGTGTGTGTGTGTGCCTTTGCTGTTCAAGTGGAATGATCTGTCATCACCATCCATGTCTCCTTCCTGGCAGGATGTTCCATCATATGCATGTGCATTTCAATAGAAAATGCAATGTAATGTTCCTGCCATTTGCAAAACTATGATTATAATTTTTTCAAATTGTAACCTCCTCCATCTCAGATGGTAAAGACGCAAACATCTTTCAACCGTCCCCACATTTAAGTTAAAGTGACAGATGACACGGTGCTCAATATGGTTCTCACACCTGACTAGGTTTGTCTTGTAATCACAAGGATTGAAATTGCTTTGGATTAGAATCTAAGACCAAATTCGTAATCGTCAGAGTGTCTCAACCAATCTAAATGTCCACTTTGTGACGAGGCCTTGACTCTTTTAGCTGACTTTAATTCTTTATAACCATCATAAACCTAGACACTCAGCAAGCAAATCATCTTGGCAACCAGGCAAGCTCTTATACAGTGTGAAATATGTGCTGGGCTGCTGCTCTTTTTGGCAGATGTCTAAAATAACTAAGCCTAATTGGAGGGAAAAGGCCAATCCAACAGTGGGTATTTAAGTCACTCGGCTCTGGACCTGAAGACATGCGTTGAGTGTTTGGCTGGAGAGGGCTTTAATGCGCCTGCTTTCATCTGTCACACTTGCATCATTTCATTTACTTACTCAAATAGGAGGTGTGGGATGCGGTATGCATTTATGCATGTTTTCACGTGGCAATGCATGCATGAAAGCATGCATATGTGTGTCTGTGTGTGTATGTGTCTGTGTATGCACATGTTTGTGTAAGAAATGCAACCAACTGGATCTTACTTGTGTGAGCTAATGGGGGAACAAGACAGATTCATTATGTTTTCCTCATAGATATTCTACGCAGGGCTTTAAACATGAATAAACACTGACAACAGTGTCATTTATCCTGTCAATTATGTGCTAGACACATGTCTCTACTGGGTTAATGATTGTGACTGAGTGTTATTCATGTGTACATACAACACAGAGACACAGTCCTCAGGGTTTTGTTCCTGTGATTTGTGTTTTCTTTCGTGAAAATTATACCTTTCACTTGATATTGTCACCACATGGGTTCTAGTCCATGTGTGCGCACTGTCCATCTCCCATGTTTTTTCTTGTTTTTTTCTCATTTGCACATGGGTTGCCGCTCAAAAATTAAAGCACAGATTTTTTTCCTCTTCGTTAAGAGTCTGGCGCTTTAACCAAGGGCATGCGCCGCAGTCATTGTACTGCAACAATGATAAGGAGAAGCAGTGTGGGAAGAACACAGCGTCTGATTTGGCTGTAGTGCTGCCTTCTGTCTGATCTTCAGCTAAAAAGGCCCTAACTCCTACAACAGGCTTATAACCCCTTGCTAATCCCCCCTTCTGACTCATTTCACTGCAGTTTGAAGCTCTCTCTTTAAATCTCTTGTTCGCGCACTGCCGTGCACTTGCGCGTGCACACACACACACACACACACACACACACACACACACACACACACACACACACACACACGCCGGAGTCTCTGAATAACAAAACCCTTCAGTCGAAATGGAAATGTCTCCCCGGACCAGTAAATTGCACTGTGAGAAATATCTTTAGCCAAATGTTCGCACACAGGCACAAGAAGAGACACAACTAGACATTGCAAATCCATTTTGTGATTTTGTGTTTAATTATAAGTGCGTGGATTCTAGCCACCCGTGACCTCCATTACTGATAGTTTTTCTTTCAGCTTGTGTTAAATGTTTTCTTGTTTCTGACAATAATGCCTTTCATGGTGAGAGGAAGAAAGACACCCTCAATGAATATTTACAATACGCATGGGCGCACACACACACTGATGCGGTCCCTTAAGTATCAGAGACATTTTCTTCCCCTTGTCTTTATCCTATTCAGTCTAAAATCTTATTTTTTTTCATGCAGACTAAATTGAAAATAGTGAGTTTTGTGAGTGAGAGGCTGTCAAGGGTTTCGAGGGGACAGAAAGTAACCCCTCCCCTCGACGGTAGGCCTTTGTGTCATTATTAAAGATTAATGTTTTTACGAGCACCGGAGGAATTAGCATTAGTGACGGTTTTAGTGTCAAACGCTTGTTTCAGAGCTGTCACTCGCACCCGCCTCTCTAAAATGAGACGACTTAATATCATGGCACTAATAATACCACCTCATCACAGTGCCAGAATAGCAGATCACAGTCACGGGTTTAGTGGAAGGGGCAGAAATGTAGGAAAAAAGACACGATTCTGTCACACGACACCCTTATGGTATTCATAGGAGGCTAAAGCTACTTCTATTTATGTCTGTTTCATGTTTGATTAGCACAATTGTCCCTTGATTACCATGTGGGCCCCAAATATAAATGGATCCTCTTTTTGCCACATCTGTTTTGGGATAAAGATAAGAAGCCCCAGTGGCTAACCAGACGATTCGGCTGTTTGGTTATTTTGACAGCTTTGGACTAAAAACCTGCATTTTTATGTCAAGTTAAAAATCCCATTTCAGCAAAGCTTTTATTTTTGATCGGTACTGCTCAATAGCCTTTAAGCTCTTTATGGTGTGCATATCTCTATATAAGGTCCCTGCACTGAATATAATGCAGAATATTCCTCAACAGTTGCACATTGAAACTCTCAAGCTCAATGATATATTGTCATACAGTGTGGCGCTGTAGCTGTACTCTCCATCTTCATTGCCCTGTGGAATTGCATTGACCAGTCGCATGTGAATAGGGGGAGAATATGGTTATGGCAGATGGTTATTTACCATGCAGAACATATCACCGTCTCCTCATTCAGAACCATTAGGCTCCGTATTCAAACAATATTTCAGCCCCTCTTTAAGGCCAGACTATCAGGGGATTTTTTTTTATATGGTCCAATTACCTTTGTTCGTCAGACAGGAGTTAAATGTCAGTGATTCTCACTGTAATTCGTGTGCTCTCAGCCTCATGACACACGTGCTTGAACCCAGATAGTAGTATACAGTCCTCCTGTGCTGCGTGTAAGATGAGTGTGCTATAGCTCAGTGATGAGGGCAGGCTTATCACCGGGATGTATGGACCATTTAGGTCCCCATTACATAAATGAATCTACTGTAGATTCAATGAGCAAAGCAGCCATTGTAATCTTTAGACTGCAATGCTGTGTTTGAGGACAGTTTTTGATTATACTGAGGCAAATGGCTCTGTGTAATAGGAAAGGGGTCGCCTGTAGTGCCTACAGTAAATCACAGTTTTAACATCCAACCCTGGAGCTCTATGTGGGCTTTTAGCCTCTTTTGGTTTACTGTACTGGTTCACATTTACTGTTGAATTGAGTCTGAGCAGCTTCATCAACTGGAGCAATCTCGAGCAAAAAACCTCTGATACACTGACACTACCTTACAGAATTAGCAGCCAGCAAGTATCTAGAAACGCAAAGATCTAGATATTTTAGTTGGTGGGGACCAAAATGGAACTAAAATGATAATAAATATTACAAGAAACATAAGTCAAAAAAATGCATAAGCAGGCAATTGGTTGCTCACAGGTGTGTTAGTAGTTTGTCTTATTAGCAGTATATCTCAACGTGTTTTGATGTTTTTTGTCCGCCCCAAGGTGGCGAAAAATTGATGAATGCAGCTTTAACTGTGGACTGATGAAAGCAGTAATCTGCAACTTCTACAGTGATATTTGTTTTACTACTCTGTGTTCGCCAATTGACATTTTATAATGATGGTTCTCAACAGGTCAATTATTGGTCAGTTCTAGTGAAAAACCAGACTTATCGAAACGCTCTTGCCCATTAATCAAAATTAGTTATGGAGTATTTTAAAAGTGAGTTGTAACTCTGTGTTAGGGCCTTTTGCCCTGAGTATCTCAGGGTATCTTCTTAAGGAGTGTAGGCAATGCTTTCTCTCCTTATTCAGGACAAGAAAGTCTTCTCACCAAACACAGATCCCCCTCAAATTGTTCTCTTGAAACTCCGCTGGGTGCTTTTCATCTAATTTCAACCCCTGTTTATTGCTAATTGTTAACTAATGAATTACTCTCGGTTCCTCTTTAAACATACATAACTAATGTACAGTAAGATAGCTTCTGCTTAACAAGGAAAAGCCATTACAAAAACATCACAGAATTGAAAAGAGTTTTCAGCTGCAGAAGCTTTCTGTAATACATTATGTTCACATTATTTGTAACCACTTTGTTTGCATTCTGTCAACACTCATGTTCAAAGTTTAGTGTAGGTTTGCAGACAAAATGGTTTTTGCAAAATACTGCACAGTTTTATCGCACAGTACACAGATTAACATGCTCGCAGATAAGCAGATTCCTATACTGTTAATTGCATTATAGTGCATTGCTCCAATACTTGAGTGTCTGACCTTGTGCATCTTGCTACACCACCACAGTACACATATATTTACTTATCTCTAAAAGTGGGGCAGTAAGCTTTATGCTAATGAGAAGGTAGGTGGTACTGTGCTAGTTAATATGCAAGTGGACACAAACCGACCGAGGCACTTTCAACCAATGTCAGTCGATGTCAGTTAACAGCTTGTCCTGACTGAATAAACAAAGTAAGAGAGAGGATGGAGGGATAAGAGAGATGAGAGGGTACATGTTTGATTAGCTTCTGAAGTGAGAGATCTGCCTTTAATCCCACCCTCTAACTAATCCCTCTCCTCTTGGAGGGTCCTCACTGCCTGGGGTTGAAAAGTGTTGTAAGTCCTGAGTGGGGAGCCAGCGGTCATACTGTAGGGCTCTTTTACATCTGTCCATCCCTTTCATTCTTCACACTGTCCTTTTTTTTTGTGCAATCACACATTAAGGGATGTTTCATATTCAGTGCAAAGTGGACATGTTTGCCAATGATGTTGTTGTAGAATAAACAAATAAACAAACAATTTTATTTTGAATCCTGATGAGTTAACTTGTATAGCCATCATCGGGTCAAAGTTAATACTAACATCTCAATATCGACTTTATGGATTTGCACAAAATTTTGTTCCAGACATTCATGCTCCCCTCTTCTTGTAAATGGTGTTCGCTTAACTTTTCATCTTGCACCATCATCAAGTTGAAACATCTTGTTTGCCCAAAAACTTAAGTTTATGACCAAACACCTACAAAACTAATGACATTCCCATCAGCCTCAGCTGCACTATGTGTTTAGACATAATTAGCAAATGTAGATTATAGGTAAACATTATACCTGCTAAACATCAGCATGTTAACATTGTAATTGTGAGTGTGTTCGCATGCTGACATAAAGTGGACGTGGATTATACCGGAAGTCACATTAAATTGGGCAAATGTTGTTTTTTCTAACCTAATATTTATTGGCAATGCAAGCATCAAATTGATTTAACATTGGCATATTATAAATTACATTTTTATTTTTTCCTAAGCTTAGTTTTATGAACTGTCTGCACACCGAATAATGTATTTGGATTCAAATAAATCCCCAGAATTTACACCATGAGTTTGTCTTGTACATGTATGAATACCCTTTTAATGCAAGTGGTTTAAGGTTACATTTGCTCTAGAGTTATTAAAAAGTAACCATCAAAAACTTTTCAAGCTGCAATAATAGAACAAGGTCACAAAAGTAGTGGATGATGGAACTCACACTTGAGCCTATACCATGTAGCAAATGGGGAAAAAAAGCAGAAAAGAATAAAGTGGCAACTATATCTAATTGTAATTCCTGAGCACCATTGGAACTTGAAACCTCAGCTTGTAGCTTTATCCTGAATACTTAGTTTCAGCTGCCTGTACCCATTATAGGCTAACATGCTAGAGCATATCTTGTGCTGTTCAATTCCATTTAGCCAAATGAATATCCGGGGCTCCAGATAGCATGCTCTAGTAACTGTAGCAAACCTCCACGCAGACAGCAGCTGTCATAAAGGACCAGTCGCTGCATAATGTATATCAAATGCTGTGCCGGTGGTATCAATGTGTGATCAATATGCAATAAAAACTCATTAAAGCATTCTATGTTCTGTCATGGAAATTAATTCCGGAAGACAAATCTGCGATGTGTCACCCTGGATATGATTTCAGTCCATCCATGCAGAAACAAGTTATTTAAAGCCAGAAATTGGATATGGAGGGGGGTGGGGGGGTGGATACAAAAACAGAGATGGAGAGAGAAAAGGGGAGGATGAAACTAACCCATCTGGAAGAGAGGAGACAGAAAGAGTCTATGACAGCCCGGCATAATGAGATTTGGTAGTCTGTGTGGCTTTCTTTTCACCTGAAAGGGAATTAACATAAAAAAAAACACTAGCTATTCTCCATTCTACTCACATCTTTTCAAACCATCATTGCTCCATATCCATTCCTCCCACTCTCAGTGATTTCCACATCTGGCAGATCAATCATCTGACTGTTTATTGCAAATGGAGTCTTTCTACCTGGTTTAAAGGCAGTGGGACAAAAATATGGCTGAGATGTGTGATCAAACCATATGTTCCATTGCAGGCGTGCAAGCTACATACCCCAGCGGGGTGTCAGTGGATGTTTTTGCCACAGATGCTATTTGGTTTAATCTTGCTTTGTAAAGCCTTTGTGCTGGGATACTGCTGTGAGCTATGGGAGGAAACAAATGCAGAGTGAGTTATAGCGCGGGATAATCTATGTCTGCATTCCTATTCGTCGTTTAAGGACACAAAAATACAGACGTTACAATAACAGCTCAATCTATATGATAAAATGTAGCTGCTGGGGAGTGTAGGCTTCCTCCCACTCTGCAAGGGCCGATATTTTAATGGATTCTTCTGTGTTCACTTTTTGACAAACAATACATGTATTTTTTTTTACTTTTAGGATAGGAATAAACAAATATGTATGCTTGTTGCATACACAATTACTCACAAGCCTACATTTGCACCTTTCCCCCCGTCTGATTTTATGATCTAATCCCACATATTACTGGCATTTATTTATGTGAAAATCCAACCGTTCATTTATTGTCTTGGTTTCTTTCTGCACATTTACCTGTATGCCCACGGGTAACACTGAGCTGTAAAAGAACACTGACAGTCTGCATTTTTCAAAGAGGAATGAAGGAATATAAGTATTGATCCGGGACTCCTCTGGCTTTTCTCTGAACAGAGCTTAATTCCTCTACAGGACTCCTGGACTTTGAAGATGAGGCAGAGGCACACGCTTGCTAACTTGCCAACGTTTCACTGAAACGCAGCTGATTGATTAAGTGGTTGTAGAGGTGCTGAGGGTCTTATATGCTGTGGACTGCATGTTCATGTATACATGCACTTGGCTTTCATTATTACCTTTTATTATCTGCTGCGCTGAAATAGTATATTGATTGATATTAACCTAGTCATCTAGTAACCAACTTTTGAGAGCAATAGCTCATGCTGGCTCCACTGACGTGTGATCAATGATGTGGATTACTCTCGTGAATAACTGACTTAAAATCAATGTAATTGATTCATAATCATTATTTTTTTACTGGTAAACCACCATCAAGATTGGCTCTTACTGAATTTATCTGATGGTGTTGCAGTTACTAAGTTTCAATAAGCAAATTAATTGTCTCTGTGGTCTATAGTACACAATTTTAGTGGTTGGTTTTTCAACATAAAATGCTTTGTTTTCCTTTTTTTTTTTCTTTGCAGCATCATGCTTTGGCCGTTGTTGAAATGCAAGACTTGTAAAGTTGTAAAGTAGAAAGGCTGTATGTGTGAGTGTGCATGTACACACTTTTGTGTGCATGCTATGACTGCAGTATTTTGTTCTGAGTCAGATCCTGTGAATAGCTCGGCTAATTTTTCCATTTATCCCTGACTCTGCGTTTACAAATCGGCCCTGTCACATCCTATTCATCAGTTCCCGGCCTTTCATTTATTCAACAACCCTCCTTTTCTTTTATCACATTCTCTCTGTTTTTCATATTCTCCTTGAACCAATTGGGCCATTTGCACCCGGACCCACAGCATTGCGCCAAGAAAATATTTTGTCCAAGTATGTGGAGGGTGTTCTTCTGTGAAATCCCCGTTCCCTGTAAACTTTTTGTTGCTGTTTTTTTTGTCTTCTTTTTGTCCCCATGTAACCTTTTTCATTTTTAAAGTCAAGTAGTTTATTTTCCATTTGCATAACACTTTAGAATATTTAGTCTCTATTTGCTTACATTAGGCGAGTCCACAGGAATTACAAGCCTCGGGAACATTTGTAGTTCAGAAATGCGTGACAACACACACCAGGTCCTCACTATGTAAAATCACAGATGAATATTTATAGTTCCCTCCATCTGTTCAATGAATAATTTGCCCTGACAGTGGACTTGAAGGCCCACAGTCAAAAACATTTTTTTAAAAAGATGATTAGACCAAAGCTACTCATTAAACTCCAGCACAGATTTCGCTCTTGTTCCTACCTGCCATCCTGAAGCTGAACATTTTTGTCCCTTGCCACCGTTGTGGCTGCGCATTCCTGATCCTCAATATCATTCAATTTAGAGACCTCACAGTGGTCTTGGAATTCATTGAAACTGTATGAATCATTGCATGTCTGCCTTTTCTGTCCCATCCGTCCTCCATTAGTCTGGGTTAGGACAGGGCTCAGTGGATTGATGAATGGGGGAAGTGGCTGGCAGGGCATTTCCTTGACTACTCCTTTCAGCTATAGCATAGAAGCCTTGCCAAACTGCCTTTCAACTGGTTCAGTGGTTTACTGCTGCTTAACACTGAATGTGTGCGTCTGCGTCTATATGAGTTCATGTGAAAACGCGCACACACACATGCGAAAGCACATGTAATAAATCTGCTGTGGTGTTTTGAGGGTATTTTTATAGTCGAGGCTCATTGCCTCTATGTGCTGGAAGACTGTTGCTGTCTATGAGAGGGGAGTCTGTGTGGAAAGGCCGCTGTCTGCCATAGAAAACCCTGCGACAGCACAATGTATATGGCTCAGCTTTCATTGCCCCGGGCTTTATTTGAATTGACTCACATGCGGTTTGTTTACTCACATTTAACTGCAGCAGGTAGCAGTATCAGGCTGGTCTATGTGATAACCATATCTTCTTCTTCTCTGGGATGAATGACTATGCATAGGATCTGAATCCTCTTTGCTCTTTAAAAGGAAGCTCACATCAAGCATGCTTGATGAAGTTGATGTTACCTTTTGTTGCCTGAACTCAACTTTCCAAAAAAGGAAACTGGTCATCTTGAATTCTTTCTGGTTAAATGTAGTCTAGTGCTGCAGCTGGTCCCAATATATAGCGTAATGATAAATGCTAAATGTTAATGTTAAATTACATTGATGTGTTAAACGTCACTGTTTGAGAGATTGTGTTATTTCTTCTTACAAAAGTTCAGTGCTCTTGCTTTAAACATGAAGGCAATTGTAACCAAGAAATGACCATGACCACAAACAGTGGTCAGTAGGAAAGAACAGCTCCCCATGCTTGGAATTGTTAGCTGTCTAAAACTTGCTGCACAACATAATTGATTGCTGACTGAAGTGATGACTCATACTGACCTTATTCTTCAAGTGTTTCTAACTGCAATTAACACTCGATGAATGTACAGCAAAGAGGTGCAGTTGCAGAAATTCAGTTCAGATTAGTTCTGACTGCCTCTCGCGTCCATTGTTTCTAACTGGTAGAGCTTCTGTAACTGTGAGTCATTGTGGCTTTTTACAAGCCCTGTACACTTGGCCGTTGCAAAGCTGAACAAACCAAATACAAAAATGTGACAAATAAAATAACATACACTTTGGTTCAGACACTTAGTGGGGCTAATCCATCCATCTTTGTGCCACTAAATCTGGGAACTCCTCCACTGCCTTTCCTCTTACAGTATATGGAACTGTGGCGGTGAATGTTAACAGCCACAGCTTCCTCGAGTGCTCTAACTTTTGCAGGTACACCTGCATCTCCCAATCTCCCACTTCCCCAGAAGTGGGCCTGCCACTGGTGAATGTGTGTTTTAATCAACATGCTTGTGTACATGTGTGTGTTATAGTGCGTCCATGTCACAACTAATCCTGGGGGTAGACCGCAGCTGTGAGAAATTTTAATTGACTTTAGGGGGGCTTGGAGGCTAGATTACGTGTGTTTGTGTGTGTGTGTGTGTGTGTTTGCACGTGTGTGTGTATGCATGTCTGTAAGCAGGCGCATTAATGGGGCGTTAACATAGCTATTAATGTCACAGCTGGGGGGACGCATTAGTGTGTTAAATGGAATTTGTATACTTTCATGGGCATGCACGCATTTGCGTTTATATGTATACATGTGTGTGTGGGTGTGTGTTTGGCAGGTACGAGTTGGGGCGATGTGAAATGTCACACCTCATGGGAAGCAGGCGGTGTTGATGTGGCACGTGCACCCTTTTCCATTTTAAGCCCTAAAATATCTCCTGGGCATCCAATCAGCTCTGAGGGGGTGGAGTGTGGGAGTGAAGGCTTATGGGCAACATGGCTGGCCTTCATGGCAACAAAACTGAGCCAGCTTGTCTTTTCCACCTGGGACAATCAGAAAACAGCTTCCATGTCATGACTGATGACACACAGAACAAGTGAGGTGATTGTCACAGTTTGCGAGGCAACAAGTCAAAGGAAAGGGAAATAAATAGAAAATAGGTCAGTCTGTGAAGGCTTTCACTCAGGGAACATGAATGAGAGAAATGGGGATTGCACACATGCAGAGACATGCTAACACATTCACACATAAACACACAGTCCAGCTGTTATGTTTCCTTGGTAGACATACTCTCCTCTGCCTCTCATCTGACCAGAAATAAAATGACCCTGATGTTCCCATCCTCCCTTTTAACGTGGTCGCTCATTGGTCTGTGAGTGTGTGATGTGGGTTTGTGTGTTCATGTGTTTGCTTATGCTCACATTTATAGGAAGAGTCAAGCACAGACCTCAGTTCAACTAAAGTTCGAGACAGTTTAAGATTTATGCATTGTAAGAGAAGGGTGATAACATGTTTAGTGTTGTGTGTATTTGCCATTTGCCATATATTTTTTTAAGCCAAAGTGCCTCAACCAATCAATATTGCACATGCAGCATTATTTAACACTACAACTTAGCTCTACAGGAGCTCTTTGGACCCTGTATTAGTAACAACATTGCTTATCCACATGGTCTATCACTATAAATAATCCTCAGACTTTACTTCATTGAAATAATGTAAATTATACCAAAGAAATAGTCCCTTAAAACTGTTGATGAGGGGCCAAAACAGGTTGTCCTTGATTTTGAGGTGTTGATGTATTTATGTTAAGACTATGTACAGCAGCAACACACATGGCTGAAAGTGAATGAAACGTTGCTGCTGGCTCCGCTGTGGAGGATTTACTTGAGCAGTGTAGACAGGGAGGCATTTGAGAACATTAACCTGCTGAGAGAAAGAGCAGAGGGGCTACATCACACACCAAAGGCCACATATTCCGTCATCTAACTGCAATGACCGAAAGGTAAAAATCGTGTCAAGATCTGATTCAGATAAGGTGACAATGATAAATCATTCGTCACCCTGTACATCCGCTTTGAGGTAATTAATCAGAGCCGTCCGTCGCAGCGTGGTGAAAAAAAGAAAACCTACGTTTTTACAAGTTGGAAAGAGAGAGAAAGGGGCAGGCAGTCACAGTCAGGTGGGGATGTGGGATGAAAAACTCAGCTCCACCTTTCTGTCCAGAACATGTTGTGTATCCAGACAGACAGAATACAGGAGCTGGCTGTATAAATCTGAGCCACCCTTACTGTTAACAGTGTCTTCTGTGGATTATCTAGAGTTACATGGACACTGTTTCTGGAAAGTGATGTTGCTCCAGGTACCACAAATGGAAATCCCTTAATTTCTATAGTGTTCTCTGGAGTGGTCACATAAAAAGAAAACTATCCACACAATACCAGTAAGTGAGCAAAAAAATAAATATGTAATTGTTTTGGTAATTTGGGCAAATCTATGACTGGGTAACTCACTAAACTGTAAGCTGCTTCTGACGCAGTGGAGGTGGAAAAGTGAGAGCATTACACCAAATTACTCCTCCTCATGCCTTCTCCCAGCGGCCATATTAAAAGCCAAGCCGACATGAAGGTGAAGTACAGAAACCTGCCGCTTCTCAGAGGTGAACCGAGCACTGGGAAAGAGCGAGAGAGGAAGAAGAGAAGCGAAGGAAGACCGAACTTGACAGTTGGCGTTCAGAGAGCATTTTCTGCTGACAGGTCCCACCTAGCCTGGGTCAAAGGAAGGGACTGAGATGAAAAGGAGGAGAGGAAAAGGAGTGGATTTTGAGGATTGGAACATGATGAAAAGAGGGGGGCGAAAGATGAAGAGGACATCGAGGCTGTGGTGGGAGGTTGTGTGTGACACCTTTATCTCTCATTGTGGAATAAAGTCTGCATTTTACTTAAGAACAAGCACCAAAAAAAGAAATAGAAATAATAATAACTGAAGCTTGATCTTATCAGTCTAAGCTGTTGGTTTTTCATTATGTTCAGACTAATATCACGCGGCCCCGTCACAATACATTTTCCATTTGGTGGGGGGGAGGTGGGGGGTGTAATCCTCTCTCACAATATTCAATCCGCAGCTAGTGGATCCGTTGACATTTTTGCTCTTATAAGCTGCTTCTTTTTCCCCCTGTCGCTTTCTACCCATCACTGTCCTTCCTGGGATCCGATATCTTCAGCTTTGATATACATACTGCTTTTTTTGTTTGACGAGTCGGTCACCTGTTACTGGTTATCTCACCTGTTACTGGTTATCTCACCTGTTACTGGTTATCTCACCTGTTACTGGTTATCTCACCTGTTAGTGGTTATCTCACCTGTGACATTGTGAAATCTTGTATACGTACATTAGAGACCGGATGGATGTATAGTGCTTTTTCCAGCATTTACACAAGGCGACGAGGTGGGCAAGAGGAGGAGATTTAAAGGGGTCAAGGCAAGGAGAGGAGAAGAGGAAGAAAGTAGGCAGTGAGGAGAGATGACAAAGGGAGAAGAGAGCCAGGGCTTATCAGCATTCACTCATACTACAGTGGATGAAATTACCCTTCTCTGTCTCGCTATGTCTGCGGTCACTGCTATCTGCCCGGGCTGGGGATTTGCAAAGGTCATAAATCTGTGTGTGTATATGCGTGTGTGCTTGCGTAGTGCGTGTGTGTGTGTGTGTGTGTGTGTGTGTGAGTGAGACATGTGAAAGCCCGGGTGTGCAGGCGCAGGTGGTTGTTTGTGTTTAGATGCCCTGTTGTTAAGATGAAAGTACTTTGTGGACAGAATAAAAATGTACGGAAATGAATCTGTGGCATGAGGAATGAGCGCTCATAACTCATATGTGTATGTGTAAGCGTGTGTACGTGTGTGTGTGTGTGAGATTGCTATCGTAGTCAGCTAAAGCCAAAGCAAGGCCTGAGATGCTTTGCTTTCCTCAGCGTGGTAATAGTGAAACAACATTAGTAACAATTAAGCGTGGGTGTCTTCGCTTTCCTGCGTCTTTGCGGGAGCATTCCTGTGTGTGTTGGTGTGTGTGTGTGTGTGTGTGTGTGTGCGCGTTCATTTGTGAGTGCGGATTAGCCTGCACTGAGACACTAGTTAAAAGAGCCCTCCGGTTGATGAATTCTCTTTAGTGAAAAAGCTGATTTAATTGGGTTGCTCCCCAATCCTTTCACTGATAAGGACCCCTGATAAAGGATAATTCCCTTCTTTGCTTCATTTTCTCACATTTCTTACGTGTTATTCCTTATGCCTTATCTGCAACATCTCTTCATTCTCTTTTTGCCCTTCTTTTACCTTCACTTTCTTCTCTGTGTATACAGTATATTCTCTCTCGCTTTCCAGCTTTCGCTCTTCTCCCTGCCCGACTAATTTACTTTCTCTGTGTGCTGTGTGTGAAATGCTAAATTAGAAGTCGGGTAAAAAAAAGAGGGCCTTGGAGCAAGAGACATCAATAGCTTCCTTTTAATTCTGAGAACTCCCTCGCTCCCCCCTTCCTCTTTTCTCTCTCTCTCTCTATCTATCCCCCTTCCTCTCTCTCCTTTCCCCTGCTAATGAAGCCAAATTGGCATGAAAGCTAGTGACCTCTCCCCTCGCCTTCTCTCTTTTCTCTGCTTTAAGAACCATGTCGGGGGAAGAAACGACAGTGACAAAAAGGCTGATGTCATTTTCCATTCAAATATATATCTACCCCACATCAAGTTCCTTTTATTTTTTACCTTTTTGAACTCCCTTTTATGCAGCCGTACGTCTTATCTGCTTCAGGTGCCATTCTTGTGTGCCTGCCCTCTCTCACTAAAGGCCTCTGTATTTTCTTTCTTCCTTTTATTCTGGGGCTTTTTTGGCATTCCTAAGGGAGAAGTGGGTTTGAACATTTGTTTTAACACTTGGTGTGCATTTAATAAGTCTGCCTGTCAGCCATACCTGCCTGCCTCTCTGACTGTCCCCTTTTGAAGGAGTTGGTGCACAGCGACCCGGAGGTTGGCAAGACTCTCGCAGAGTTTAGACTTAACAATCGCACGCCTGTTTTCATCTCTGTGTCTTCCCTGACCTTGAGGGGTCCTTCTTTTTGGTTTTCAAGCCGACTCCTTGTCGCTTCTCTCGCTTTGTAAAAAGAAAGAAACTTCTTCAGTCCCGTAACTTGGATGGGGCCATATCTAAATTCTCGAGGGGCAGGCGAGAGTTGAGCGCACCTGTCATTCGCTTGTCCTCTCTTTTCACAACTTTGGCTATGAATTATAAATACAGCATTTCACTCTTTTTATCCTTCCCTGGGCATGGAGGGATCTGAGCATTGTATGCAAAGGTGTACACACACACACACACACACACACACACACAGACTCTGGATCCCTTTTGGGTTATTCATATAGTGTACATAGCAGCACTTGATCCATGGCTTATTTGCATTTCCTTTGTTCTCTCCCTCTTCTACTACCCTCCTATGGTCTTTTTCTCTTGTCATGATCTTTCATTTTTGGCCCCTGTCTTTGGCATCACACCAAAGAGTGACATAGAGGTGAAGTTTTGGACTGGCGACACCAACTCTTTCTTAAAGTACAGTATGATCTGCTGTCTTCATTATTACTTTTTCCCTTTTCTCTCTGTGATTAATACAGCGAGTGCCCTGATCTCCCCTTCTGGTGTTTGCATGTTATTGTTTGCGTGTAGGTGTGTGTGTGTGTGTGTGTGTGTGCCAGTGTGTTTGCATTCAGCTTTGTGTCTATGCGAGAGCATTTTGTCCCTCTGGGAGTATTTACACATTAAGTTT
The DNA here is from genome assembly GCA_031216445.1 of Lateolabrax maculatus. NCBI lineage: Eukaryota > Metazoa > Chordata > Actinopteri > Acropomatiformes > Lateolabracidae > Lateolabrax > Lateolabrax maculatus. The sequence goes on from CM062218.1 coordinate 15,854,468, forward strand.
GAGCCTGTGATTATTTTGACTTGGTAGCTGTGTTGTACTCAGAAGAGCCGAGGCACTAATATAATTGGCAATTAAATTAAGGAAGCAAGCTTTCCACACACCCCCCGGTGAGTTTGCACAGTGTCTCCTGAAGTGCTCTGCACACATGCATTCAATTCTCCGACGAACAGACTCCCCGAAGTAATATGGTTCCAAAATTGTTATAAGATAAGCTAAATGTGGAATGAGCAGATTTTTCTCTGTCACGGTCAGGCCTTTACTGTTAGGAAACACATTTTTCTCAATCAACATTTGATTATGAGCCAAAGCCTATTTTTCATGGTGATTGAGTATGATGTGTTGAAATCTTTTGATTGCTTGATGACAAAACACATCTCATTCAGTTCATTTGGTTCTGGAGGTAATGCATGAAGCAGTGCTTTCTGTAATGTTTCCAGTGATGGATGAAGTACTGAGACATGATGTACCAATACAATAATCTCATAATACTCCTTCACAAGTCAAAGTTCTGCATTAAAAATCACATTTAAGTTGAAATACATCAGTACTTAAAGTAGTAGTATCAAAAGCAAAAATACTTGTTCTGCAGAAAAATGGCACCAATAAGTGATTTATAATTTTTTTCACATTAGATTGTGCATTAGTAGTATTTTACTGTTGTAGCTGGTCGAAGTGGAGCTAATTTTATTATTATATATATTATATTATATTATATATATATACAGTTGGGTAGATCAGTCCAGTGGTTCCTAACCTAGGGGTCAAGCCCCCTCCAAAGGGCCCCTAGACAAATCTGTGCAGTCATATGAAGAAAAAACATAAATCTGCTGCATAAATTTGTATGAATGTTTTGAATTTTCTCTCGTCTTTGTTTTTCTAGTCTTTTGAGAAACCATCTGAGAAGTTAAGAGGGACATCTCAGACATGGTGAGGGGCCCTGACAAGGTCACAAGCTTACTTTCTTTAAAGATTATCATATGTTTTTTTCGATATAAAAGTGAAAAAAAAAAGTGAAAAGTAAATATTTCTCTCTTAAATGTAATGGGCTAGAAGCATAAAATTGAATGAAATGGAAACACAAAAAAGTGCCTTCTTTCCTCCACTGACTGTTTCTACAGTAAGTAAAGTGTATTGAATTTCACACACAGAATGCCAGTCCACTTGATGCTCGTCTTTCTTCTCACGGGCCCAACAGTGAAGCAGGGAGTCTACATTAGTATGTGAGACACCCTTCCCCTCAACTTTCTAAATTACACTCTGCTCTGCCCATTACTGTGAGCCCAATGGGAGCGAGGTTTGTTTAGCTCTGCTCCAATGGGAGTGGATGTTGTTTGAAGGCCTGCCATATCAATCAGGGTTGTTGTTCAGCTGTTGTTGTCTTATGGGGAACCTGGCCAGGCTCTTCACCAGGGGGACACATGTGGTTCACCACGCCTGTAATTGGATTTGACTTTGCGTTCTCCGCTTTTTCCCTATGTTTAATTAAGGGACTCTGCCACTGAAGCGTAGTGCTAGCACAAAGGGAAGCAAGATAGACCGAAAGGGGGGAAAGACTGACACAGAGCCCAAAGTGAGGTTACATGGTGATTAGTGAATTGGGAAAAGTGGGCAAAGTTAATTAGTATATATAGGTATTTGTCAGTTTACAATTAGCTTGAGTCCTACTCGAGGGGATGGAAGCAGTTGTATACAGGCTTAAAGTGATTGTATTCAAGACCAGTGTTTTCTTCTTGCGTGCATTTGAGTGTATCAGTTCAACAGCGAGACTAAGGGCAGGGGAGGTGAGGGAGTGATATACGCGAGAAGCTGCATCGATTATGACATGGCCTTCCTCTCAGGGGGAACGGTGGTCAGGCCATTTGTTTGACAGGAAAGGAGAGGGGGAAGTCTATTAGAGTGGGTGTCCCTTCATGGACTGATGACAGGCAGCTGCAGTGGCAGGGGCCGAGGCCGCTGGGACTGCCCCCTTCACCCCCACCCGCCGCCCTCCCTCCCTACTGGTGGTTGAGGCAGAGAGAAAAGGGGGAGAAAGATGGTGGGAGATGGGACTAATGACGCTCCCAAACCCCCACGGGTACTTTGAAGGTTAAGTTCTTTTTACGGCGCCACTGTAGGAGAGTGTGGATGAGAGGGCAAGAAAATGTAAAGGGGTCACAATAGTGGTTTTCACCTTCTCCCTTTAGTATGTTACTGACAAGTAAAATTAAATGCCAGGTGAGGTGTCATATAAATTCTTTAAAATTGTGAGATATTTCTTTTTCAATTAAATTATTAAATAAGGAAAAAGGCAAATCTATACCCAAAAATGTCTTACATACTATGCACAGAGGGGTTTTTTTTCTCAGGACAGAGCTACCTGACACTGGGAGTTTGGAACATCACACCTTAAAGCTTCATTAACTGGCTAGAGGTTGAATTTCATCGCATCAACTGACAATAAAGAGTAGCAAACAATTATTTATGGGTCAACTGTGCAGGTCAGCGCTTGCAGCATTTCGAGCAACCACAATCAGTCAAGCTACTTGGCTCGCAAAAATTACTAAGCGGCTTGCTTCCTGACTGTGCAGCTTTAGCCTCAAGCTAAGGAAGCATTCACTCACTGCCTTCACTGTAATAGATCAAATTTGGGTACTGATTCCAACTTATTTAAATTCCCCCACGTGATTGTCCAAGCCCACGCATACAGCCCTGGGCTGAGCTCGAGTCAGCGGCGCCACTCCTCTTTTTTTTTCGTTGGCACAAAATACAATGCAGCCTTCAAAAACTGCCTTGCTATTTTCCCCTGCTGTCATTCTGACATCCCACTGCCCTCATCGCTGCTACCAACACAACTTGAGTGGCAGGGGTTTGCCCACAGCATTACACTGTAATCTAACTCTGGCACTGAATGACCGGCATAACAAGATGATTATGTGAGCTAGGCAGCCATCGCTGGCATACGCCAGAGCAATTGCACACGTTTTGGTGATTGGAGAGTTATGAGGCTTTCCTGTGTATTTCTTGCGTATTTATTGCATAAAACGCTCTACAGTAGCTTGAGGTGTGGACATTTTTATTTCACATCTTGATTTTGTGTTGTTGGGTTTTGTGTTCGTGCATATGCTTGCACGAAAACATGAAGTTGGAGAAAAAGACCAACAGAAAGGGAATAAAACCAAGTTTCTTGTCAGGTTGTCAGGCCACTTCAACTACTGTCATGTCCTCGGCTCTCCCATCTCCGTTGTTACCATGACCACGTGGGCTGCAGACGCGAGGCCAAAGAGATGAATCCACCCGAAGCACTTGACTCTCCCTAAAAATGTCAGTGACAGAAGTGAGATTGATTTTTGTCCCCAGGGTGCAATTTGAGATTCAACACAAACACAGTCATTTTCAGTGCAATTCTGAAAGGTTATGTTGTCTGAAAAGGAATGAAATAATGAATAAATCTGAGGGACTGTCTCGAAGCCACGCGGACTAAATTGCCATGGAGTCAAGTAAAGGGTAGATGATTTTACAATTTAACGGACAGAAAAAAACACAGTGCATTTATGGGTTACTGGAGTGAAGAGAATCTGCTCAGAAAAGGATGACGGTGTTAGACGATATGCCAGGACTGATGCAGAAAATGTCGGTGTTTACATATACTCAAAATGCGACTGTTCTCCAAGGTCATTCCAACAAATTTGCACTTTCTCCAATATGGCATAAAATGTTTAGTCTCATGTAACATCTTCAATTCAGGGTTGCAAGAATGATCTTTTCAGGTAGTCAGCTTTCAGACCAAGAGGGCACTGACATGAAAGAGTAGTGAAAGTAATTTTTCCCCCCCTCATACCTGCTGCTATGTCAGATGGAAAATGGAGATGCACATGTATTGAAGATGTTTCTTAGAAAAGTAATGATTTTCTACTGTGACACACCAACACACACACACACACACACACACACACACACACACACACTGCCACACACAGAAAACCAGGCACAACTTGTTACCCGATGAAACCTTCCCCATTTCTCTAGGTTTTCAACACCTGGAAGAATTTAAAGGTGTTGAACAAAATAGAGAGAAGAGAGTGATGGCGTGAAAATGTTGGTCCGGCTTTTTTTGTGTACGTGTCTAGACGTGGCCCCCGACTCGTCTGTAGCCAGCCTGTCATAGACTGCCCTGCTCAGCGCTACTGTAATATCCACTCATTCTCTTCCGATCCTCACACACAGGCATACGCACACGCTCCCGCACGTACACACACACACACGCTCTCTATTCTGTTCCTCTGGCCAATGCTGACTCAGGATAAGTGGCGACCAAAAGAACAGACAAAGAGCTGACAACACCAGGTCGTTTGGCTCGCAGTGAGAAGGTTGCACCGGTTGACAAAATGTACAGCTCGCCCGGCCGCAGCGCTTATGAAGACTTCACGGAGTGAAGGGATTTCATTTGAACGTTTCCTCCTCCTGAATTCATCAAAAACCACAACAACAAAAGACACCTTCCTGTCCTCCCGTGTTCACAGCGTCGTTCACATGTTAGCAGTTCATCCATCTTGGAGCGAGATGAAATAAAATGGAAGAAAAAGCCGACTGCCCTCTCCGACCGACCCCCCCCCCCCCCACACCAGTCAGCGGCTCCTTATCTCGTAATTGATTGGCTGCTGGATTAGCCACCCGCTTTGACCAGCGTGCGGTATCGACGGGTTGCCTGTCACAGCCGGGAGAGCCCTCCAGGCCAATGAATACAACTCAATGGACTGAGGGTGGGGTTTATTGATGCAGACCTGACAACCTCTGAACCCCCCGACAGGTCTGTTGGCTGTTACGACATTCTCAGGGGTGTTATCAGGCGCTCTGAGTGCGTCTGGGGTTGCAGTGTTGGGCTTATTACTTTAAGACTGTGTCACATTGCTCATTACTCATTTCAAAATGAATATTGTTTAAGTTATTACTTCCCTGGGGGAGTGCATTTATCACACTATTCTTTACCTCTGTGTTACACCCTCAAAATTAGCAATTGCATCCAGCGTGACCTTCAGAAATGAGGATAATTCAATTACTTCACCTGTAAATGATCAGGGAATCCAAACAGCTTTAATGTCCAATTGACTAATGTTCCAGCTGATTTATATGTTGAGCTCTCTAGAGAACTATACATTGCCATCATCGGCCTGAATGCAGTTTGTTTGCACAGATGTTTGGATGGACCACAGTTGGCAGCTGATGAATAAAAAGTCCACGTGAAATGGCTGTTATTTAGCATCAAAACATTAGTCTAAAATTGGATATGACATCCGCTTTGGGACAAAAAATTAATTAAGTGTAGGGCCTAAATTAAATTAATCTGTAGCAACTATTACTCGTTGGAATTTGCTATTTTATGATTATAAATTAACAAATTGGAATCCATGATTTCCTCGGTTGCAATCAGAAGAAACACTGTACTGTATTTAATAAAAATGTGAAACATATTAAATGCTAAAAGTGGAAGAGATGAATTGAGATGAAAATTACTTAGTTAACAGTTGTTAAGGGTCACATTGCCCCCTCAATACCAGATTTTTTTTCATCCTGTTGTCTGATAAATGAAATTATAGTGGGGATACTAACTGTCATAGGAGCCATTTTACCATAATTATGACAAAATAAAATAGAATCAACTGATAGGATTTTATTTATCATTTAATTTATTTTTGGATTGGTTCATTTTGTTGTAAACTGTCTTCAGTAAATACACAAATTCTTTTCCAAAGTGGATCACCACATTCATGATGAATATGAAATACCATCTCAGTGTGTATTTATGTGTGTGTCTTTTGGCGTGCCTCTATATTTTAAAATAATATTTATATTCCATACTGAATTGTATGTATTCACATTCATATGCACTGATTCAGGAGTGTGTTTGCGGGTGTTCCTCCTAATCAGGTTTGTGCACAACATAACCGTACAGGTGCATGTTCACTCTGTGTGTATGAATCTGTGTGTTTGTGCTCGCGCTATCAGCTCCTCGCGATCAGTGCTGCGTGTTCACGGGCTCTGCCTGGCTCCTGAATCACGCTGGGTCGCGGGGTCTCTCTGGCGCGCTGCTTCCAGTCTGCAGCACGAGATAAAGTTCTGGCCTAAAGGAGAGAAGGCAGACCACATCCACCCTCTCTCTACTTAATCCGCCCTCTCTCCCTCTCATCCACTCCCTTGTTCCCCTCTCTCCATCTCACTATCTCTCCCCTTGCTTACCACCTTTCAGACCTGTGTCCTTCACTACACCACACTCTCTCACCGTTTCTCCCCTTTGCTTCTTTTTTTATTTCTTTCCTCCTGCTGCTCCCTCCTTCTGCCCTGTCTTCCTACATTTTATTTTTATTTCTCTTTCCATCTGCCTGGCCAAGCCAATTCTATGTCAGCCCCTCTTTCTCCTCCTATTGCTACTCTACCATTCTCTATCTCATTTCCCCTCTTTCTTTTCCGTGGTTGTGGTTTAATGCTGGTTAAATGCTCAGATGGTGGATCACAATTTCCTTGAACAATTGGTGTCGATTTAGTAGATTACAAGCTTTTTGCTCTGTGTTTTTTTACCCCACATTACTGATTCTGCTTGAACAATACTGATGTTTGTTTGCTTTTTTGTTTTTTTTTAATTTTGGATCTTTATTGTTGTTAAAGTCTACAAAGAAAGTTAAATTTCATCAAGAAATAGCTGAAAATAACTGGACACAGAATTATTTATACATCAAGTTAAAAAAAGAACATTTTACCAAACCCAACAAAAACAAAATGTTTCAGAGACTTATATTGCTTCTGCTGTTTCGCAAAGTTCTTTGATTTAGTACAGAACAGATGTTAGAATGAAGGTTTCGTTGTGTTTTTGCTGTTACTATGCCTGCACTGAAAATACACGGAATCAATATGTCTCTGGCAAAACATATTACTTTGCACATTAGAGAGTATGATATGCCATGTGGAAGGTTAATGACAACCTTTATTTTAGTGGAGGACCCCACAGGATACACTTCATAAGGAAGTAAGCAAGTGATATACAATTTTTTTGTGTACTGCTTTCTTCAAGGCTGTTTTTACACCTGTACCGATGGGATGGTATTATCATTTCCCCAGCTAAGGGCATTGGAAGGCTTTGAAGATCACAGTGGAACATTTCCACTATCAGAGACATTTAGAAAAGCATTTCTCGCATTGATAATTAGAAAAAATGGGCACTGCTCTTGCCTGTTAAGATAAGCACACCATTTTCTAAAGCATGCTTTTAGTGCTTAGATTGATTTTGTACCTTTCAGACCGCCATTAGTTCTGATTTATTTACCATTCTGAAAATCAACTCGCAGAGACTTGAGGTACACATTAAGTTTTCTGTATTTTTTGTCTAAGTGATGCAGGGAAATTTGCAGGGACATTTGTCCCTTGAGATTTGAGAGGTATGTCGAGCAACCATCTTAGTAATGCAAGAAGCTGTCATATTATCGTTTTACCAGTGCTCTTGGTTGCTCTTGTTTGACTGACAACATAGCTTTTGAATGCAATGCTTGTAGGTAGACGCCATGCAAATATCACATAAACGCTTATTTATTTGCGCCACAAAAGAAGGAATTTGTGCTCAACTTTTTTCTTTACTGCTCAAGAATTCTATGAGAGGGGGAAATAATCCAATGTGACATAAACACCGCAAGCATTTCTCGAATGTCTCTTACATAATTTCACTGTATTTTTAGAGTAAATCTAATGGAAAGAAAAACCTATTAGTGCCTTTCAAATGCTAGACAGCAATGTTAAGAATGTGTCATTTGCAGTTAAGAGTTAAAAAAATGCAAAAGCGGTGGTGATTAGATTGTGTTGTGTTATTCTAGTGGTTCTTTAATTTGTTGCAAGGCAGCGTTTAACTTGAGGCACATATTTTTTTTGTTATTGACTTAACTGACATTAACATGTTCCTCTGACTTCTCAGTGAACTCAGCTCTCTGGCTATTGGCAGTCTCTAGAGTTGGAGTGAATCTCAAATGCTAACACACCTCTAGCCTTGCTTAAAATGTGTAGGTTTTCCAAAAGTTATGTCTTTAGGGATGGGCTCCCCTACTCTGGCATCCTGTTCCATTACACCGGAACAAATCGTGCACTATCTGGACAGTTTAGGCTAATCTGGAACATATTATAGATGAATGCGTTCAGACTGAGATACAATGTTAGATCTAGTTTGATTTGTGAGGCAAATTTATTGTGTCTCTTTATGTCTGTGTGAGACTGATTGTCCTCTGCCACTGTCATTAACATTTGCATTTCAATAGTCCTTGCTTGATTGAACACCAACAGCAGTATAAGTGGTTTGGCAGGGCAATTTCCTTTTTGCTTCAAAACAAACATCCATACTTATTGATGTTTGTCTTCATCAGAATCAGGACTCAAACATTGTCTGTGGCTTTCATTTTGTCTGCTGGAAAATATTACATCTGTTTTTGGTTTCCATATCTTATCTTTCTTTTATGTTTGCTCTTTCATTCCATTTTGTATCTTTGATATGAAGTATTTTCATCATCAAACCACAGTATCAGTTTTTAGCAACACTAGCGACGTGGCTCTAGGGATGGAGTTGTCCGTTTGTCGGTTTTATTTGGTCCAGACTCAGATACCTTAAGAACAATTTGATGGATTGCCATTAAATTTTGTTCAAACATTCATGATCCCCAGAGTAAGAATCCTAAAGATTTTTGTGATCCCTTGACTTTAACTGTAGCGCCACCATCAGGCCAATGTTTTCAATTATCCAGTGAAATATCTCAACATCTGCCTGAGGAATTGGCACCAAACTTGGTGCAACCATATATGGATAAGTCCAATACAGTTTTTTGACCCTAGTGTTGTTTATCACAGCATCCTTTTTTTTTTCCTTTAGCTCTCTTGCATCTGTCTCTTTCATGTTATATGGATGTGTGATGAGGTACTACCTTTTTGAAATGACTGTGACAGCACACGTGATGTTTATATATATACTTACATACACCAATGCACACGTGCACGAAACTCGCATTCCCAGAAAATGGTAACAGCTCCCACAAAAGGCGACATGTTGCATCTTTTCACCCTCCACAAGCATAAACATGAATACATGCATGCAGGGCTGGACTGGGACAAAACAAAACCGTTTTTTTATGTATTTGTCAAAAGAAAAAGTACTGCGAGAAGTCAAAGTATCATTTCAAATTATTTAATAAAATTGAAGTATAGAAGTATACAATCTTGGGCCTACCCAGTATCATTATAGAAAATGAACCAAAGGGCCAATGGGTCCCTGCTTTTTGGGCCGGCCCTTACCAATATTGTTTTTTTAGGAATTAAATTTTTAAATTATATCAGTCTTTCTATAACCTAATGAGTCACAAACCGTAGCAACAACAAGCATCTCCAAGCCGTGTTCGGCACTAGTGTCCTCTGGCAACACTTCTGTTGCAGCTCTTTTCGGTGTTGTGTTGTCAGCGTGTTTTCTAAATGCATGTGTTGTCATATTGATAAAGATGTTTTTCCTAATTTGCTTGTGTGTTGTCTATTTGCATGTGTTTTCTGAAGTTGCAGTGCGTTGAGCCCTCAGAGCCACCGTACCCTTTCCACTTCATCGCTCTCTCTATATATCTGTCAGTGCATGAGGCGAGGAGAAGAAGTGAAGCAGACAAGAAATATATCCTGGTGAAAGACAGGTCTGGATAAATAAAGAAGAGGTATACTCCGCCCCACCCGAGAGGAAAGGCTGGAGGGAGACAATGGAGGGATTTTTTCCCCCCCTTTTCCTTAAGACAGCTGTCAGATTTTGAGAGGAAGATGAACGGGGGAGAAAGAAGGTAAAAACGAGGAAAAGTTGAGGTGAGCGGTGTTCAGGAAGGGGAGATGTGGGCTAGATGGGATAATGAGAAACAGGGACAAAGTCAGTATTGGTAAAGGAGACGAGGATGGATGCAACATGGCATGTACAGGCATAAGCAGTGAATGTGGTCTCGTTTCAAGATTGTTGCACTGACTGAGATGTGAAGGCTACGACTGTGTAAAAACGTGGATGTAATCATCAAAGTTTCTGAAGGAGGATCTTGAATTATAATAGTACTGGAATCAAAATATGGAAAAAATATGAATGAAACCAAATTCTATATATGGTTCTAGACATACACATTAACAGTGATTGTGCATATCACTGTTGTTGGCTAAAAAAAACACATAACCCCAAAATGTCAGAGCTACAGAAGCAAGGAAAAGTGTTTTGATTTTAACTAATTGGTTTTGAAAAGGTGTCTTGAACCCAAAGGCTATTTCCTCAGCCCACAGAGGAGCACATAATCCTTCACTAAAAGTGAATACATGAAAAACCAAAATTGCAATAACAAGGTTTTCACCTGACAGCCATGATATGTCAAATTTGTAATATTTTAATAGGCCCTCATTTACATCACAATGTCAGGACTCTTAAGTGGATCTACTTTAGTCCCAACCATGCACAAAATGGAAACTTTGAAGATGGGAATTAAATTTGGAGGCACTGGTGAACCTATATGTACTAGACTTGATCTGACTTCATTTGAGTAACTCCTTTAGACATGAGCATGACGGCTCCTACTAAAATTAAAGCTTTTTTCTATGACTCCCTCCAACAAAAAAACATGGTTTTCCTTTACTGTTAGTAAAGGTGTGTACTAGATAGTTATGCAATACTTTTTACTGATCGGAGGTATATAAAATTTGTTGGCATCAGTTGTACCAATGTATCTATAAAGTAGAGCAAGGAATAAAGTCATAATAATTCTTACAAACTGCTGTTCATATAATACATTATATTCTTCAAACTGTACTTTATCTGCTTATGTCTTGAACATAAAAGCACCTCTTACAATAGTAAGAGGCTTTCAACTCTGCCATTTGTGTTTTTACCAAGAGTATTGGCTGTCTTCATTTGTTCATAATTGCCTTTGAATGAGAATGTACTTGGCAAACACAATGATTTAGACTTTGTTTTAGAGTACGGCAAATGCAGCATCCCCTTAGTATGGGATTAGTTTTTCTAACAAATACAGTGAAGCCTCTGGTTTATTCCAGGATGTCCTCCTGATTTCTTCTACTGTGGCATTCAGCAGAGAGCTGTAGATGTAAATGCCAACACTGTCGTATACTGCACATACATTTGATTCTAGAGAAGTAACCGACTGATGTTGATGACTATCACTTGCGTTTGCTACCTTTTGCAGCACTTATAATAGTATTAATTTGCCAATACCTCTTTGATTCTGCTGCAGTGTTACACAGCAGCTTTAAACAACTCTACAAACTTAAACCTAAAAACAATGTTAATGTTCACTTAAATGTTTTTTGGTAAAGCTTTTTTTCAGTAGTTTTAGATATGAACCGGCTGGAGGAGTTTGGATGTGTTCTAATTAGAAATGTGAAAGATGTTTCTAAAAAGTGTGAATAAAATCTGAGTCATTTTTGGATGCAGCATGCCACATTATGACGCCTTCATTAAACATAGAAACTTTAGTATACTAGCAATTTCTGGGACTGATAACTTTATGATGCGACCATGTTGAGGGCCTGTACTAATGTTCTTGTTTTCTGTAATAACTATGGCTTTAATGTTAGCGTGTTGCTAAATTACAGTGTGGAGGAGTGTTTTGACTCTTTCAGGGCAATGTCCAATTGAGCATGTGTTTGAAGTGTAAAATGGCACTCCCTAAGGCACTGAGAACCTGTAGAGCTCCATCCATTTTCCAAACAAAACAGCAAAACTACTCTCCATTACACACTCAAGGTTGAAAGCAAGGTTCACTGGTTTTACTTAAAACACACCTTTGGAAGTACAATAACACTTAAACCCCAGTCAAACATAGCTGTGATTGAACAATTACCGTGACATTTTGCTTTTAATAGCCAGTCTTGTACTAAATCTCCTTGATGACTTAGCTGGCCACCCTTTTCTGCTTTATATGTCATCTGAAAGGAAGTGGAAGAACAGTCATCACTTTGAAATTTTAGTCAGTAGAACATCCAAATTGTGTTGCACTTGTGTATTTATATAACAAGTTTAACTGGAGTGCAGAAGCTGTTTATCATATTTCTTGTTCTGTTTTCTTAAGACCACTTCCTGATGCTATCAAGACTGAGCCTTTAAAGCCCAGTTTGTGATCAATGTCCAGCATGTGATCACCCAATAACTTCATGGTCAGATATATGTGGTCCACATTTGAATGCAGATCACGTATTTTATCCTCCATGCATGCAAAGAGATTGTGGCTTTAAGCCATGTAAATGAACGTACCTGTGTAAAAATAATATGATACAATTTAAAGGTTATTATATACTTGGATGTAATATTGTAACTTGTGATAGGAGATGGATGTTGAATAAAACTGCAGATACATTATAAGTTCCAAAAACACAAACATAAATGTAACATATATCACATCATTTTGATACTATTTGGCATCATGTGTACAATTAATACACATAGTATTCCGCCTAAAATGGAGGGTATTTACCGGAAACTGCAGCAAAACTGCAATACTGCACCATCCAGACACATCTGGGACCTGGTCAATGGCTGTGTGTGAAAGGTCGGCTCTCCTCTGTGACCCTGTGGGTGGTACAGCTGCACCATGGACGCTGTCAACTTTTAACCTCTGAACCACCAGCTGGGGTGTTACACGTGTCAAACAGACACAGGGGGAAAGGTCACACACACAAATGCGTGTGCTTGGCTAATTTATGTCCCCGTCAAGGTATTTCCTGCTGACATGATCCCTCCCGCTACGACTGTCTTAGACTGTTACTGAGCCCCAAGGTGTGCGTGTGAGTGTGTGTAACTTGAAATGCATATAGGCGCAAGCAACAAACACACACATACACACATATTTGAATATTCCTCATCCTTTGAGTTTATGACCCCAACAAAGAATCAATAAAACCTGAATCCCTACAATAAAATAGCCTTTAGTAAAGGAAAGGACTAGCTAGTTTGTCCTCACTTTGCAGGATCTTGCCATCCTTGTGAGGACGTATGGTCCACATACAGATGTGAACAACACACTTACACAAACACACAGTCCAGAGTTGTAGGCCTGTACCTGCAGCGTCAGCTTTCCCTGCCTCGACTCCTGTCTTCCCCTTGATACGGAGCCCTAAAAACAAGGAGAGGAAATAGAGAGGGAGAGGAGATAATGAAATAAATACCCTGCCTGGCAACGCATCAAAGAGAGAGGGAGAGCCTGATGTGCTCTACTGCAGCTAGAGAGGGAAGAGATGTTACATAAAGAGAAAAAAATGGGCGATAACAGCAACCACCACCTCCACAATCTCTCTCACACACACACACACACACAAATAAATTCACAATTAATGAAGTTTGACTGCTTTTTAGCTGGTTAGTTCAGAATCATATTCTGTTATGCATCGTTTTGAATCACTGATCAGCCTTAGTTATATTACGTAGGTTTCTTATTAGTCTTAACATAAACACGTTATTCCACCACTTTAGCTATGCACTGTGAATGCTCTCAAAGCTGAGCCAACGTGATTCACATTTAATTGTGGTGTTGAACAAGCACAGGCTTTCTCTCGCAATATGCTCTCATGTCATTGCATTTATTATTCATATATTCATGTAATATGCGCATGCAGGCGGACAGAGGATATGCCCATTTTGAAATATTCTCCAATGTCCACAGAACTGTTAAGTGTGTCTGAATGTGTGTGTGTGTGTGTGTGTGTGTGTGTGTGTGTGTGTGTGTGTGTGTGTGTTATGGCATCCAAATATAGCTGTCTGAAACACTGTCCTCACTCTGTGGTCATGATTTACATCCCAATAAGCTTTACATATGATCCTACACGTACATACTCTACACACACAATCCCAACATACTTTACATTTGTTGTGGGACAGGTGTCCTTTGTTCAGAGATATTTTGAGGGACAAAGCCTGCCTGATGGATGGTCTTCCATCAGCTCACACACCATCATACATGCACACACACTGGTCTTGCGCAGTATATATAGCCTGTCGAACATGCATAGAGACACACACACAGACACACTAAGCATTTATCCCTATTTTTACTCAATTTTTCCCTTTAACTGTAACATTTCTGTTGACACAGACAATACATTTTGCTTTGGCTGGTTTTTATCCCTCATCCTGAGGCCACAATTACATTAAGTACACTTTTGCTTTGTGTGACATATTGTGTTTCTTAATGAATATCTTTTCACACAGCCCACTCACTTCTCAATCAATGAGTTTTGGAACTTAAAAGCTTCTTTAATTTGCTCTACATCCCATTGAGATGACTTAGCTTTTTGATGTAAAGTGGTATTCTTCAATATTTTAGGCCTTAATCAAATTTAGGATCAGGTTTGCAGCAGGGAAATCAGAGCAGTGGTGCACAGCTGTCCCTATATTTACAATGGCAGGAATCAATTTCTGAACAGATTTTGCCTTGAAAACTAATAATTTGCTTTCAGGATTTCCTTCTAATGCTGTTGCAGAGGAAATGACAATCGTATTTTCGTGGAATTGTTGCATGTATGTACTCTTTGATCAATATATGTCTTATTGTTTATTCTGATGACTCACATATTGCAGATGCCTGTTTACTGCAGCTAAAAGAAACAGCATGAGTATGCGCTTTCTTCCTCATCCTCATCCAATTATCAAGTGACATTTATGCACATATATTTAAAAGAAATATATCTATTTCAGCCTAACAAGGTAATCAACAAGTTAATTTCATTTTAATTTTAAAAAGTAGGAAGAAATCGATTCCATGAGAAGAATAGAAAAATATATATATATATTTTTAGAAATGTTTAGCTATTTTCATTAACTATCATACACTGAATGGTCATATTTTATCAATGAGATAAAACTATTTTCTAAACCAATAATTTAATATCATTGTTATTTATTTATAAATTGACCTCATTAACTTTTTCTGGCAAACTGCCGTTAAAAAAACATTATTTCCACTTCAACTAAGCTGCCATTTTTAGGACTTTTAGTAATTTTGTCCCCCTTTTACATTAAGCTTTCCAAACTTTATGTAACAACATCCGCTAAAGAATACTTCGATGGGAACAAGGTTTCCATCCAAGTATTCTGTCTGTGTCTCTGCCTCTCTCGCCCAAATTTTTCTCTGCCTCTACCTCTCCTCCATACCATACATCTGTGTTGTCTTGAGAAAAAAAAAAAGAAAGAAAAAGCTGGTGTAAGCTGATCTGTTGGCAGGGATACGCTGCAGAGGAAAGCCGATCACCCTCTTCCTCAGTCTGTGATTCACTATTTCACAATGAAACCCAAATTCCCCCCAGGCCCACCACAATACTACAAGGCACTTTTCCAACTCATTATTGGACACCTCCCCATTTCACACACACACACACACACACTTTATGCAGATATATACATGTGTACATATGCCAGTGTGTTCTGTACACAAAGGGATGGTGTGCTTCACTTTCAGTTCAATGGAATATGCCTGTGTGCGCATGTGTGTCACATCAGATGCTGTCCAAACACTCAACAGATGGTGACATTTAGCTTTTCTCCACACCACGACAACAAGGTTAGGGGTGTGAAGATGCCTGAGCGGGTGTGTTGGGGTTTGCAGGGTCAAACCTGACATATGCTTCTGCATCTGCAAATCCATGTTTTCTATCAGTTAATTAGCACCAATAAAGACAGAAATTAATTTTGTATCTGGATGAATTGTAAGCACAAGAGATGAGCTGCACCAGGAAAATGGCCGCCTTACTTGAAGTGAATAGTACTACACTGTGGTGTGTGCTAACTCTGACAACCAGCGATTACCCTGTGACAGCTGTCAACACAGATTGAACCTGTGTCATACGCACATATATTTGAAAGGAGTATAAACACCCTGAATACAACTTCCAAGTCCTTGGACATGGTCCAAGCTTACGGTAGCACTGCTACTTATTATATTAATTCCAACCTGTTAAGCAAAACGGTGCTGAACTAGCTGAGTCTAGTTGAAATCACAATAGCCACTAACATTTTATATTTGTTACATTATAATGTAGATTGACACTGTGCATGAGGATAATGAGTTTAAAGTGAGGTAAAAAACAGATTACAGGACTACAATGTTTTGTTCCATTATTGCATTTGCATCAGATTGATGTGCCCAGGTGTAAATTTACTGCAATATGGCTGTAATGGCTGTAATCCTTTTTAACCTAGTCCTTCACCAAAGGACATTCTGTTCATCATTTTAATAAGACTTTGCAAACTGTCATATGTTCTTTTTTGTTTCAAAAAAAGCCCTAAACATATTGCCACCCTGCAGGCCAATTTACTCTTCGTCCATTTGCTCACCCTCATACCTCACAATCGTTTATTCACTCATGTGACTTTAATGCTCGTCATTATGAATATCTCCCTGTGAATTCAGCAAAGATCAATATTGAAATTCAAGTTTGGAACATATTGAATATATGCTACATGCCAGCAGATTGTTTTTAAAGGCTATGAAACCATCTAATAATAAGTTTAAATGTTTTCCCGTTGAGTATATTGACGAATGATTCTGCTCTAGGTGTAAATACACCAGTGTAGAGCATGATAAATGAGATGTAATTTCTTGTGAGGTGACATGTCAATGTTTTTTTTACCACAATATCCAGTGACTAATGGCATTGTCATTTTTTTATGTTTGTTTATTTTGTGTGGATAATGACACAAACTGCGCTGCATAATACAGAGCTGATATGCAAAATGATATGCACCAAGCTACCAGGTAATACTGGGTTTTATAATCTCCCAGAAAATAGCTTCCTGACAGCGTTGGTATCAGTTGTGGTCATTCCTGTGCTGTTGACACCATAAAAACACACATTTTCTATCTCGGCCTCCACTTTCTTGGCCACTTTCATGAGGACTCTTCCACTGCGTTCTCCGCTGTGGTCGCTTGGTCTGTGTGTAGCATAGAGTGTCCTGCTGTGCTGTATCCAGCAGTGGAGAACAGTGTCTCTGCTACAGCGCTAATATCAGTGAAACTTATCGTTATACACAACTCTACATGGGCACACACTCCACTGTAGTCTTAGCTACGGCCCCAACCTGCTATCACACGTTTTTTTTCCCCTTTAAATTCCATTTATGTAATTTCTTGACCCACTTCTCTACCTGATTTAATAATGCACAATTAATTCCTCTCAGTTTCATCACATGCTTTTGATTTACGCCCTGTTCTTCCATCACCACACGTCACATGTCAAGCTGACTTGAATGTATGAATATGTTTGGGTGTGTTTGTATGTTCGTGCGTGCGTGTGTGTGTTCGTGTGTGTGTGTGTGTGTGTGTGTGTGCGCGCAGCGTATGCCACAGCCAGAAGACAAAATGCCCTTTGCTTTGATTGAAGGGTTTAGTACTGCTGTCTCTTTTCATAACATGGCATCCACTCAGCTTGCCTGCCATTTGTTAATAACTGATAAGGCAAAGTGAAAAGCACTGACTTGATGGTGTGCTGGAGTGAGCTTGATAAAAGGACAAACAAAATACGGACTTCTAAAATGTCAACCGGGATAAATCAGTTGAACAACATTGGTTCTTCATATTGGTTTACAGCCAAAGGACCTCGTCGAGATAAGACTTAAAAAAAGGGCAAACATGGACGCGTGTAGATGTGGATATATAAATTAGGTTTGACTTTGAGGAAGGCTGAGATTTCTAAGGGGGTGAAGCTAAAGATGAGAAGGGGCAGAGTTGGGGATTTTATGCTGGAAGGCAAGGAGAGAAAGAAGAACGTTTCATGACTTGTTAATCAGTAGTGGAGAGAAACTGTAAACAGTTTTCCATTCAAAACGGGTGTGGCAAGTATGATCCCCACTGGGGGCTGCCAATGATAGAAATACTCCACATCAATAAATCAGACAATACCATTCTCTACCACAGTGCACAGAGATTAGGATGGAGGCAGAGACCAAGAGGGAGAAGGGGATAAGAAGTGGTGTCATGATTCTCCATGCAACCCTCCTGAAAGGCAGCCTACCCAGGGATATTGTTATGTCTGGTGCCCGGAAGCTATTCCACTCTATTATTGCACCAGAACAAGGACGTTTACTGGGAGATACTTGGTTCAATGCGTGAATAGCTGTTTTCATTTCATTTGAAAGTAATTGCTAATATAAATAAATACACGATACTTGTCAATGTCCCCTTTAGCGCTGGCATTTCATACAGCCATAATGATCAGTGGGACCCAAGGTAAGACAAGTCTCATACTCCGAGACAGGATTATATTATCCTAGAAAATTTCACTGTAGCTTTCATTTAATCCTCCATTGTAACAATCCCCACATTAACGACTAGTCACATTGCAAAGTTGGCGGATGACATTATGACGTACAAAAGTTGTGAAGTATTTTATGAAATGGTAGTTGGACTGGATTAATAGTAGTGCCTTTATCCAGTGTCATTTCCCCATTTGCTTCTCAATCATGACCAATTGTGGCAAGCTACCATTCAAAGCACTGGCCCGGACCGTCGGGTGCAATTCGGTGTCTTGCTCAAGGACAGTTTCACATGTGGACTGAAAGATCAAACCAACAACCCTGTGATTAACCCTGTGTACAACCCACACTACGTGCTTAGCAGCCTTATTGGAAAGTATATTATTATTAAAGTATATTAGCTAACAGGGAATGAGGGGAGACAATGAGAGAAGAGAGAGAATGTGGTTCATGGTTAGTGCCTTAAACATGTAGGCCACCAGTGGCCTCCAAGCCAGTTCCTGCCCTGAATCAGGAACCAGACTGTGCTAGTGCAGTGGTCTCATTGAAATAAATGCAGGGCTGCTTATTTTGGTCTGAACAAGGCCTAAGACTAGATAAACCATTTGATTCTCTAACAATTTGTAAGTAATGGTGACATGTGCCTTAAATAGCAATTTTTGTTATCTTAATGTGACTTTTTTGCTATTACTAAATTTGTATTTTCTTATTCTGAAAGACCCTTTTGTAACAAATATTTTCTAGACTTATCTACTGGAGTGATAAGGACTTAACACATGCAAAATGGAGGAAATCATTTTTGGTTTATCGCAAGGCAGGGATCATCCACCATGGATGAATTGTGATTGTAATCAACAAGTTACACATAAGTATTATGTGGTAAATGTGGACTCAACTCCAGTTTGCATAGCACACATTGAATATCAAGTACTTTCTCTCATAGTCTGTGGGTATTTTATAATTCAGGCATTCCGTGTGCATCACTTTGTGGTTTCACGGCACATTACGGTGGCATTTCAGTGCAGCTGGAACTGAAGCTGTTTGTACCAAGGCTGTGGGGCTTCCAGAGACAGGCACATGGAGAATAGTATAATTGGCGAAAGTTTCCATTTCTTTTTACCATCAGGGGAGAGCGTACAAGGTCCCACTGTGTAGGAGAAACAAATATAAACATTCTTTTATCCCACTGTCTAGTCGAAATGCTGAATAAATGTTGAGCAGAGTAAGGTCACATTTTTTAAAAGTTTTATTGCAAGAAGACTTCACCTCAAAATCAATATGTTTTGTTTTGCAACAAAGTTTTGCAAGGTTTCTTGGGTACATTAAATTTAAAAACTTGATAACTATATCTACATTAATCATGATGTATCATCAGTATATGGTGAAATAATCTCTTACTTGGGGACAGTGATACTTGCAGTACTGTGATATTAGTTAAAACTGAAGTGTCCCAGCACTATTCTCTTTTGCATGAGTTTTACAGTGAGGACAAAAATCTAATGAGTCATATTGTCACTTCACTGCATTAAAGAATGAAGTGGGAGCCAAGGGGGGAGAGGAAAGAGAAACTGGGAGTGAGGGATATACATATTTTGCCATCCTTGGTGATAACATTAATGTCAAGGTGGAAGGGGGAAGGAAGACATCAAAGGTAATGAATATTTATGGTTGCCCACAGTAAAGTGCTGTTTTAAAGTGAAGTGGGACAGAATGGCCTCATGAAGACAGCACTTTAGGGCCTACTCTTGCACAGACTGTGGGTCTATGAATATTCATTGTTCATTGTCCCAAAAACAATTTGCTTAACGCTTTTGACTTCTTTTCATCCGTAAAATATGTGCAACATTTTACGTATGCATGGTTTGGCTTATAATGCTATCTATCTTTACGTTCGATAGATATGTGACAAGACAAACCTTTATTCTCTGTACAATAAAAAATACAAAGTGTTATGTTTCTTTTTAAAGCATAGACATGGTAACAATATCTATTCAGCTCAGATCCAGTGGGAAATTAAGTCACATTCTTTAGGATAGAATATTGCATTACATATGTACTGAATTTCTGGATTTCTCAGTGACACATTGTTAGCGGGACATGTGTCACTGGCTGCGATGCAGTCTGTATGGATGTTACATCATGGCGTATTTGTTTGAAAGTATGAGAGTCTCTTCAAGTGGCAGAGTCTATAACCCCATCATATGCCAGACAGCATGATGTCCTTGAGCACATTTCACCAACATGCTACATTAGCCTTCCTTCAGCTCAAATGTGCCATACATTTGTCAAAGTGTCACCGCCAGGGCCGGCGCAGTTTTAAAAGCCCTTCATGTCGTATGTTTTCCGATGCATGTGAGAATCCTGTGGAGGAAAACCCAATCCAAACAGTGACAAGATAAAGGAAAGCAGAAGAAATGTGAAACCAGAGAAAAAACACATTTCCCAGTCAGGACATCGGATGTTGCTATGGTTACTTGTCTCACACTCGCAAATCCCTAAGTAAACACTGCCTGATGAGTGAAAGTGAACTACAGTGCCTTTATGTAGTGTGGTCTTCTCTGATCTACTGTACAGTAGTATATTTTCTGTGTACAGGTGCACATATATGTGTGCATAAGATGATTTACTTTACGCCACTGCACTGTCACCCAGGTTGCTTAAAAAAGATAAAAAACAAGGAAAAACTTTTGAAATCCTTTTGTTTTGTTGGTGTTCTAGCCAAATTAGCAGCACTTGTGCTTGATTTATTCTGCACAGCAGGGTGAACTCGTGCTTACAGAGACCTTCCCGTGACTTTAGGGTAACAGATTTATTGTCTGCAAAAGCCAATCTGTGTCCATCAAAAAAATAAATAAAATTTAAAAAAAATGGTGGGTAGGTGAATTGCCCTTCAGCATGACAGTAAACCAGTTTTGCATAGTACATCACTCTTAGCCTCAGCAGAACGCCTAAAAACCTGAGGAGATTGTTTATTTTTCCATGGCGAATTATGCAAATGTTGCACATATTTTAACAATTCCAGTATAATTGTTATAATGACCTGCTCCCTCCAACATCTCCTCCCCCGTCTCTTCTGTTGTGTGCCCTCCCCTCATCAGCCTGCCTTTCACGTGTTTCTGGCTCTCATTAACAGCTCCCTCCTGTAAGCTCAAGTGCCTCTTACTGTCAAACCGTTGTGGGGTCACCTCTTGACGTGGAAAAGTAAGCACAGTTCCCAGCCTCTTACCCAGGCCCTGTGGACTATGTGCCCAATGCTGGAGAGCCTTAAAAGACCTACATCCGTCCTGTGAAGTGCAGGCTACTGCTGTGTTTCATTAACCCAGGCCTTAGGGAAGTGGAGTACTTGCTCTAAAGTCACACACGTGCTTCGTACAGAGGCCTTTTTCAGTTGCGTCACACTTTTGATAACCCTCACTGGTGCTCCCAGGAAGACCAAGTTAATACAACCAGGGAGGTGAAAATGGTGTGGTCTAGATAGGTGCAGGTGAGATCAGCAATATTATGAGGAAAAGTGGTTTGTATGTTATGTTGGCTTATATTAAAGGCAAGTCAAAAGCACTAGGGGAATTAATATTTTTTATTCACTATAGCCAGCTTGTCTACAACAAGGGGCATAACTTCGCATTACATCTTTGAAACCTGTAAGACAATGCGACAGCTGAAGCTTTATCGTAGTAGTTTTAAAAGTTTTGCAAAATCTTTCTTGTATTGCAGTATAAAGTTGTATCTCTGGGTTGAAATTTTGTGCTTCAGGGCATTTGTTGAATTTCAGAGCATAGTGATACTTCAGAGAAAGTTGTCTGGGTATCATGTTATAAGGTTATCGGTGGAGAGGTGCGAACATTTCCCATCACCCACACATCGCCCTTAATCTGCATTTATGCAGAGCCACTTGAAAATCTCAGGTGATGGAGCTGGGACCCAGGGCGTACAAATATGTAGTGGGTATTGAAGTTGTTTCAAACTAAATACTGAAACACTGTATATGTTTTTTTGTTTTTTGTCAGCAGTGTGTGTGTATTGTGTGAGTCAAAATCAGGCTGTTGGTGGACCCTCACTGTGTCGGTGATGGTAATAGTTTGCCAGAGCCTTGGGGGAGCTGCTCAGCAGGGGATGGTGTGTGTGTGTGTGTGTGTGTGTGTGTGTGTTTGTGTGTGTGTATACGTATGTGTGCGCATGTGCCTGGGTGTTTGTGTGCACGTATCAGCAGGAAAGGGTAGAGCAGGCCCCACAGTGCATGTCTCAACAGCCAAGTCATCAACCCTTTTAATCCAGCCCAGCAGGGATGTGTTTGTGTTTTTGACAGTGTGTGTGTGTGTGTGGGTGGGTGTGTGTTGGTGTGTGTTTGAAGAAGAACTTCACAAGAACTGCTGCCATAAACTTAGATATGTTATACCCAGAGACACCAGAAATATCGCCAACCAGACACGATTCTTTGGTCTAGACTTGAACAAGAATATTGATGATATCTTCTGTTGTCCATGTCATGTTGGTTTTGTGGGGTTGTATTTGAAGATATTTCCCGATGTGTCTAATGTACAGCCCCCTCTCCCCCCATCCTCCTCTCTTCTCTCTTCCCCTGCAGGACGAATGTCATAGGATGAACACTGCTGGTGGGGTGTGTCTGTCTGTGCTGTCCTCTCTCCTGGCTGTGGCTGGGGCCCTGGCTGCCGTGTCTGCCCTCGCTCTAGCTCCTCTCTCTGCCCTGGCGGAGGCCGCCTACGGGGCTGCCGATGGCGTCCCCAGCACCGGGGCAGAAGGGGCCCCCTCACCCGTCTCCTCACCATGCTCCAGCCTTGTAGCTGGGGTGCTCTACGGCTCTTTCTCCCTAAGGGAGCTCTTTCCCTCCAGGGCGCCGGGCTGTTCCTGGTCCCTGGAAAACCCCGATCCCACCAAGTACTCCCTCTACCTCCGCTTCACCCGCCACCCTATCATCTGCCGGGCACACTCCCCCATGCTCCTCTCCCTTGATCACCACCAGGCCAATCAAAGCTGTCCCCATCACTTACAGACAGCCGCTGCCAGGGATCAGGAAGTCATTGATCTTTGTGGCAGCCAATCCAACTCAGATGGACCCTACTCCTTCCTACAGTTTGATAAGAACTTTGTCCAACTATGTCTAACGAGACATCCAGCTGCAGACGAGCCTCAGGTTACTAAGGAATTGCTGGAGCTGAGACTGGTAGAGGTGTTACTCATAAACAACGAGAACTCCAGTCAGTTTACCTGCGGCGTGCTCTGCCGATGGTTTGAAGAGTGTTTGCGCACAGGTCACAATGGAGACCAGGAGGTTTCTGACGGAGATGGTTGCGGGATGACCCAGACAGGATGTATCTGTCCGAACCACAACATCATGGCGCCACCTATTCCGTTGCTCCCGGAGACACCCCATAGTTTCAGCAATGGTTCACTGGTTCCCGACGACTGCTGCGTCACTGAGCTGCATTCCAATGACGCAATCGCCATAGCACCGAGAGATGTCCGACAAGGTAGGATTATGTTACACATGAGCAGACCTCTCTTATTTATGCCCTGTGACACAACATGCTACAGCACATTTTTCCAAGGCAAATCTTTCAGTGGTTGCCCACACATTGTCAAAGAAAATCATGAAAGAATGTAAACCACACATAAACAGCTGTTTATTTGTGTACCCAGCTTGCAGGAGCACATAGACAAGGAAAGTTTGCCCTGTTATCCTGGCTTTTGATACCACCTCAGGGAGATCACATGCCTCTGCTTGACAGAGAATTTATTATTTGGATTTTGTTTGTTGGCCTTTAATTAAAAAACGAAGCAGTTCAAAGAGGGCCTTTAAACCTTCCATCAAAAGATTTGTAAATGGCTGTCAGAAATTCAGCCTTCTGATCTATATTTTAGAGATTCCCCCATGTGGCCAAGAGGTGTGGCTCCTAGGACTTCAGTTTCCATGCTGCACGTTATTGTGTGTGTGTGTGTGTGTGTGTGTGTGTGTGTGTGTGTGTGAAACCATCTGTTGACAATGTCAGGACAAGATCAGATTTTACACCAATGCACACTTCATACATCAATGAATTGAATGTGAAGCAGACAATCTCTTTTTCACAATGACAATGGAATATGTATGCATGTGTGCATCTGTATAAATCTATGTTTGATTCTGTGTGTGTGTGTGTGTGTGCGTGTGCGTGCACGCCTGTAAGCGACACAGATGTATGTTTCATCCACACAGAGATAGACAAGTGCTTGTACTTAAGCCTTCTTAGCCATTCCAGTTCATCACTGCCACCAGAGTATTTACTTTAATGCAATTAAATTAGTCATGTAGAAGTGAACGTAGATTTAAAGAGAGACATTTTACTTTGTCTTGTAGTTCACTGAATTACATAAGAATTTTCCTGTGGGTGTATTATAGGCATGTTTGCAAAGTGAACAACACTAATTAAAAGCCAGTTATTCTTATTGCACGACTTGGCCTGCCTTCAGCAACACACTAACACACATACTGGGAGCTCTAGGGAGAGTCTTACCTTGCTGACGGGAAGGTTACCGTTCTCTGGATTCAATCAGCAAGGGGGGATTTTATCATCTAATATACTCAGAGAGGGAGAAAAAGGGAGGGATACAGGAAGAGACAGGGCGTAGGAGGACGGAGGGAGGGAGGGAGAGTCTTTTACCAGTTTGACCACTTTTGCTTGATACTAAACTTATGCCAATTGCCTGGAAGCTCTGTATGGCTCTTCTGCGTCTCTCACTTCAAAGACACTGATGTTGTGGGCATACTGGGTAGCGGCTGGTCACTCAGACTGAGGGAGGGATCACTCAGACTGCTGTGAACTGCAGGGAGCCCCTGGATGAGAAGATAGCCGGAGGAAGTGTGGCCATGCGTTTGTGTGTAGAAAACAGTTTTCTTCCAAACAATTCCCCTGTGTCCTCATTACCCTAAAATATCAGAATTACTGTAAACCCAACATCGCGCTGTCAGAGCCAGAATCTTGCCTCTGTCCCTGTTTCTCTCCTGTCCCCTTTCTCTATCCACTAAAAGACAAACACCAACGCCTTCGCTGGCTCAGAAAACAAAGCTTAAATGCTTGCTTTCTCCTCCCTCATCTCTGTCTCTGCCTGTCTCCCTCTCTAAATCTTTTTCACAAGTTTTGACTCTGCACTGCTCATCCTGCAGCTCTTCATTTACAGTGCAGATAAGAGAGCAATTTACTTTTTACTAAAATAAAACACTTGCACATGATGATTGTGAATGGGAGTTATTGACTTTAGAGACTCTATGTACTTTTTGGCTTTAAATAATAACACATATGCTGACCCCTGTTTAAAAAATAAAATTAAAAAAAAGTGATTTCAAAAACAGTCGCAGAGTGAGCAGATTGCTTTTTTTTCTATTTGGCATAAAAGCGCTATATAAATGCAACCATTTATCACTTTTTTTCCCATTTTATGATGAATATAGTTAGAGAAATAGAAAAAAGAAAACTTAATAGAGAAAACAGCAGAAATCTAAAAGCAAGGCAAAAGATACCTCCATCCTTCCCATTACGAGGAGAATAATGTTATGTTGCTTGGTTATACTGTTTCGGTGACTTAGTTTTAGTAGTAGTTGCTGAGTGAAGTGTGCCTTTAATGTTTTGGAATGTCTGTGGATATCCTTTGACAGAGTACTTTCACTTTTTCCAAGGCCAAACATTTTGAGAGACTCATTGATTTACAGGTGCCACTTCACTCTTCTTCCTTCAGTCGAAATACAATGTTTTTCCCGCTACAGAGGCTAACCATTTTTACATTTGATCTTAATTATTCCAAAAAAGCGGGAGAGAAACAGAAAGCTACAGAGGCATGGGCAGGAGGTTAATCAGAACAATTGGTCCATTACTGTGCAATTTATACAAATACCTATTAGCAGATCATTTACTTTGATCTTATGTTTTTGCTTGCTGTTATTTTGTGGACAAGGCTCAGCACAGTTTTTGTCTTTCTATTGTGATTGTGGCTGTGATGGACAGTAGCCTATTATACCAACTGACCTTCACTAAGCTCATTGTATCATTTCTGTATAGGCAAAACTTTCAGCAGGTCCCTCTCACTGAAGCTAAGAAAGGGATTTCTTGATGATACAGTATCTGTATTATAGGTATGACAGCTCCAGGGACCAAATTATACTTTGCATGGCATTAGTTGACCCTAAGGGACATCATTTCTCTGTGCCAGAGGAATCTGTCAATAATTAAGGGTATTTAGTGCAGAAGCCTGTTTGTCCTTCATCCTCCCAGTTAGAGAAGGCAGAGATAATTTTTAAAAAGTAGACATCTTAATGAAGATGTGCTCTGTGGAGTACCAGCAGTGTACGGTGACATTATAAATTCAATCCATATGTACATTTTTAATTTTAGCAAGAGAGCTCCTGGGTCTTTGTCTATCAAATCCCTAAATGTATTACTTCATGACACTGAACAGATTTGAACCACATATCTATGTAAAACACAGTTAAACACATTGGCTCATTTCCATATAAATTGGGTATTAAGGGGCAATGCAAGCTGAATTATTCTATATAAAACAAGTTATTTTCTTTCCTAATTGTTTACTTAGTGAAGGTATCCAGCCCTGCTTTTATTTAGCATAGAAGGGCGTCACATACTGTGCACAGGTGTGTGTACATGCACGTCTGTGTACATGTGTCTTTACTATATCACTCTGAAGCATTAAAGAAGTTCTAAAGCAAAACTCCTTTGTATTGGATAAGCTTCCAATATCATACCATATAGTTTTATCACACACAATACACAAAACACAACCTTTAAACACCTCTGTGGCCTGACAGGTTCAAGAAAAGTACAAGAAAAATACAGTTAATGGGATCAGTGCACTATGAACCAAGGGAAGCCTGACATATTGTTTATTATTTAGCTACTATGACCAAAACTTGTTAATTCTAAAGCATTGCACTAGCACAAGACCTGCAATGCATAAATACGTAGATCTCCACAAAGACCAACATGCAGCACATTCCAAATTCTTCACACATTTTTGTATCTTCCCTGCTCCCTGCTTCTCTGCTGATGCAAGTCTTACAAACCGCATATAATCTCTCTCACACACACACACACACACACACACATACACACACGCAATACGTGTTTGAGCTCCTGAGATGTTGTGTGACTGAATGTCAGGTCTGCTGAAAAGAAAAGAAAAAAAAAAACAAAAAAAAAAAAAACAGATCCCCTGGTTCTCCTGTCAATCAACCCCCTCCCAAAGCCTGAACACAGACACACGCCATAACTGACAGGCAATGTCTTTGAAGCAAAAACAAATATACCACTGTGTCTCACCTGCTCATTTTCACTCATTCTCTTCTCCTCGCCATGGTAATGTTTTCATTGTATTAATCTCCACACTACTTTTCCCTCAATCTACAAAAACCTTATTGGTATTCTTTCAGCCCAAATGAACCAGTAATTAATAATTCAGCTGGTGGTTGATTTTCCACCAAACTCCTCTGTCTGACTGTATGTGTTTTGTTAGAAAAATTACCCTTACTGTTTTAACCCATGCAGCTAGTATTTATAACTGATTGAAAATGTGTGACAGTGCTTTTATACTCAGTTTATCCAATTAAGGGTTTTTACTTGTTCCTACAAGTGTTTGTAAAAGTTATAAACAGCAGCAAGACTTTTAATGGTCTGTACTATCAGATCAGATGCTCACACAAAAATCCATTCAGTGATAAATACCTTCCTTCAGTAAAAAGATTAAAGTAATCAGAGGCAGATTTGCTTTATATTTTATGCCTGAAACGTCTTTGTACATGTGTAAAACTCTGGTGTTCCCCAGACTTTTTCTGTAGCACCACCCGCAGGTCAAAGTTCTCACTTATCCAATAAAATATATTAAAATGTGTTCTACTAGATGGATTGGCACCAAAGTTTGTACAGACGTCCATGGTTCCCAGGTAATGTATCCTAGTTACGGTGGTGAGCCTTTGCCTTGTCCTCTAGCGCCACAGTGAGGTTTATCTTTGAGTTTTTGAGTGAAATATCTTGACAAATATTTGATACACTATTAACATTACATTACATTACCATCATATCATCAGTACTATTACCATCATCTTGCCACTGCACCTTATCTTATCTACCTATTTATCTTGTGTTTTTTATTCTTTCTACCTCAATATTTTTATTTTATTTTATTCTATTGTATTGTATTTTATTGTATTCAAATATACCGGCTGCTATGACGACTTAATTTCCCTTCGGGGATGAATAGAGTAATCTATCTATACACTGCCATGAAGTTTTGGTACAGACATTTGGTCAACTTTAATGATAATGTGACTTAACCTAGCGCCATCATCAGTTTCGAATTTAAATTTGTCCAATTGCAGTGAATATGTCACCATGATGGATGATGGGTGCCTCCCAGCCCTATTCCCCTATTGGTTGAGAACTACGTGGGCATAATAATGGGTCAGAGCTGTGATCTGCAACAAGATACAGAACTCCTCAGCCATTGGATTTATCTTACTGTGGCAATATAGGCCTCTTACTGTTATCAGCTGTTGTGGGTTGTAAAGACATCTCATTTGTGCAAGGAAGAATATCTTTACATAGAGTTTGGAGTGAACACCATTGTTCTCAATCATTCATGGGGAAATTACACCATCCTCTATGTATTGGCTCATCCATCATGCTGCAGTAGCCACCACTGCTGTCCTTTAATTTAATTAGTTGGCTTGCATGCATTAACTTGTGGCTAGAATTGGAAGATTCTCTCTTAAGTCTGTATGTTGGTGTTTCCACAGAATTTGCTGTTTTACACAGTAAAACACATTAACACATAAAACGTGTGTTAATGGACTAAATAATGGACTTGGTGCTACACTGCGCAGCGCAGTCATATTCTTCTTTGTTTGGTTATCCTGTGCAAGCAAGGTGCAACCTTAAGAGTCAGGAGTGAAGCGGCTGAATGCAATGTCCTCCAGTACCTGTGCAATCTGGTTCTGTGCAGTCAGACACAGGCAGGTCGTTCAGGTTGTAATGTCCACCAGCAGTGGTTAAAATGCTTGCAGTGCAAGGGCGGCCAGACTTGTTTTGGACTGCATTGTTTTTCTTTCTCCTTCTTTTAATTTTGTTTTGCTGACTTACAGTGAGTGACAGAAAGCGATTCATCAGCTAGACTTGAATTGTTTTAATTTTTATAATAGCCTATACTAGCTTTTGTGAATAAATCTCAACTCCAATCTACATAATAAAACACTTAACTTCTATAAAATGTGAAAAAATAGCATCCATGCATTTCTATTACATTATGTGTAAACTGAGTCTATGCTCGATTACATCCCTGCCTACAAATAATTCACTTTATGTCAAGTCTGCATATTTAAAATATTGCCATCTAAATCAGTATGAAAAAGATTCCCTGTTCTTGGCTCTGTCTTGATTTACGTATACAGTCCATTATCAAATTGTCCCACAAGTAAGTCTTGAAGCCAGACACCTGCCTCAGTCTCTTGACGTTCACACCTCCCTATGGCCTGCTCCCTGCACACACGCAGCACTTCCACAGCAATTATTGGGAAATCTGATACAGTGTGCAGGTTGCGTTTTATGTGTGAAAGGAGGGAGGCTAAGAGAGAGACAGAGATGGAGAGGGGGGGATAGAGAGAGAAACCTAGAGAAAGAACTGGGATTTGGCTGGGCCTCTTGGGGCCAGATCACCCTTGCATTGAGCAGGAGCCAGTCGTCCGCCACTTATGAACACTCGTGCACAGACACGCACACACACACACACACACACACACCCACACGCAGCTCATCCCTTCCTCATGGAATACTATCTGCTTCTTGGTAATTAGAGCAGAGAGAAGTGTGTGTTTTCTTGTGTGTGTCTTTAGCAGCATGGATGAGAGAGGTGTTTATTTTCATACTGTGGTGTACAGTACATACATGTGTTTTAATAACCCTTAACTCTATCAACGCACACAACACATGCACACACAGTAAAATAATGCACACATGCCACCGTTGATGACAATGGGTAATTGCGTGCCGTGCCATACAGTCGCTGGGATTTTTCCCTAAAATGAATGAAGCAAAACTGCGTTTGTGAAGGACTGTCTGCTCAGGGTGAGTGTGGCAACAGTATTAGTATTCTGTGCTCATGAGCTATGGCTCCCTCGCTGAGAGCACTGAGCCCCTTTATGCTCCAGCAAAGGCCCCCACACATGCACACACACACATTAACTGACATACACACCTTGTCATTTATATCCATTCACGTTTTCTCAACAGATCTCTGCAGATCAGTATGGATTGGTATACAGTACACTGTCTGGCCTTGGCCGTATTTCAGAAGCAATGCGGGCCAACTTCCTGTTGATGCTATTAAAAATGTCATAAATCAAGAATATAGGAAAAATTATAGTGTGTACCTTCCAATAAATAGACGTCTTTGTCCTGTTGCATCGTGAGCTGGCAACACCTCACTAGGATAATGATGTTTTTGAATACATTTGCAGTTTATGCTTGCTTACTCGACATCTACATGTTTTACTGTACCATGTAGTACTTACTGTGTTGTTTTACCACCCACAGCAACCATCTGCACAAAGAGTAGAGTATTCAACATGAAGACCTTCACATTTTTTTAAGACAGAATTGTAAACAAATACAAAAAGATTCAGTTAGAGTGCAAGTGTGATACTGTAGATCTTCGTTTCAGTATACTCAAAAATCTTCTCTCATATTACTCATCTATAGCCTTAACTACCATAATAATAAAAATATCCCTAATTGAACAAAAATTCAGATTATTCTCACAAAACGTCAAAATAAAGTTGCATGACTGATGATGGACTCACATAAAGACTACATTGTCCTTTCTTTAAAGTAACATCATAATATTACGGTGGATACATACAAGGTTACTAACAGTAACTGTTGAAGAAATATAGATCACACATGCAGGTGTGAAAACGCACATGGACCAAATATATGTATATATATATAGACTACAGTACAGCAGAGTACAGTATCCATTCCCCTGTTCCAAATCCTTTTCAGATCCCAAGGGATTTAGCTGGTAGAGGGGATAGGATGGAGGAGGGTCAAAGGTTGGCTCTGAATTAGGTCCATCACTCTGTCCGCACCTAATCAAAGTTGCATGATGTTAAGAGGAGTGTGCGGCAGCAAAGGCAGGATAGATTTGTGAGCAGGATATTTTAGAAGGAGAGCGGAAGTTTGGAGCGACATGTGAGCTGGTGGAGATGAAGTGAAGCAAGGGAGATGTGGTTAAGGCACCAGTGGGCCAAATTAGCTAACCTCTAGAGAGCCCCCGTTGCCTACCCACTGTGGGAGACATGTGCTTTTCTCTGTGTGTGTGTGTGTGTGTGTGTGTGTGTGTGTGTGTGTGTGTGTGTGTGTGTGGAGAGAGAGAGTGCGAGTGCGAGTGTTTGATGTGTGTGTGAATGAAGGGATGACAAAAAGCCTCAGAGCTACAGCCTGCTTCAGAAGGCTCATGCAGCTATAGAGTGGTCGTAGAGCAATTCGATGATAATGGAGTACAGAGATGTATTACCGCACTACACACACACACACACACACACACACACACGCTCATACATTCTATATCACTCTCTGGCCCAGTGACTCCTAGTCAAGCTCCAGTGGCTGCATGTGATCGATTAACTGCAGAAAATAGACGGGCATCCCATAGTGCAGCTGTGCCCACGGTCATGTGATACAATCCCAGCAGGCCTGCATTTTCAGTGTTTTTGAGTGTGCGTGTGTGTGTGTGTGTGTGTGTGTCTGTTTGCTGAAGTTCCAGTTGTGTGATGATTTAGAAATATTGCAATTTCAAACTCCAACCATGGAGTCGGAGTGGAATCACTGTGACACGTTTGACATTCTGTGTCATTGTGGTTTTATAAAAAATATGTTTTTGTGACACAACACGCAGATTGTCAAATACAAACCCCTGCATTGTAGTTTTGGCAACAATGGCATTTTTTGTGAACAAAGCGTTGACGTGCAGTTTAGAGTAAAAATGTTTGATTTAGGCAACCATTTGTGAGAAATGAGTGATGATTCACCTGTATGAAAAGATCCATTTATTATTTATTTATATGTCTGCCTTAACAGCATTAAAGGCATCAAAAATAACAAGGGTATAAGTTCAATTTAAAGTCTTCTAAATCAGTGGTATGCTGTACACTAATTTTGCCTGTGCAGCGCAGGGGGGCATGTGGGACTCATATGGCCGTGGGCACCATGTCACCTCCCAACAATGAGTAGAGTGCTTAAATAGCTAGTTGTGCACCGGGCCTCACATTCAGGGGCTCCGACCAAAATGTGGTAACCTTTAGGTCTAATAAAACTGTTAAATGCATTTTCCATCCTCATAAAACATTTGTAACACCAGATCTAAAAGTTGTCTGTAGTACATGTGAGCTAGTAGGGGCATGAGATACAAACAAAACAGTGACCTGCTAATCAAAACATGCCCCAAAGTTCCACTAAGGGTCATAAGACATCATGTCACCATAAATTGTACCTCATACAAAACATGATTGTAGGGCAGTACAAACTAGCCAAGCATATTTTTCTATAGTTATATTCAAATATGTCAGTTATTTTTTTTATTTCTAGCTGAGAGTTTAGGTATTATTTGGCCAGAACTGACCGATGGAAAGGATTTGAAGCTGGGAAGAGGCTAAATATAATATTTAATTATGCTGTTTCAATTTGTTTTTCATTATAGTCACATAGTTAAGCTCATAATGCACCCAGCTTTTAATTCTGCTCAATATGTATTGATCAGTTTATTACAAACGTCCACTGAGTCACTGAAGTAAGTGACTCCTTGTGTATGTGGGGCTGCTAATCTTAAAGATATCAGAGAAAAGCTTTGGCGTATTGTTATGGTCTAAGTGATGTGGAAAAAACTAGCGTGTGTGCTCACTGACTTATGCAGTAAGAACTCAATAGAGAAAATGTTGATATACAGTCAATTCATTACAATTTAGCGAGTGTTCGAAATTATATGTAAACATGGTGGATAGCGTGTGAGTTACTCTATAGATGATGGCTTTGAGTGCATGTGGTCCACTAATGCTGCAATTGTGCGTGGAAAGCACGACGCTGTGACCCATGTGGTAAACAACTGGCCACCTGAGCCCACAGCGGTTGCTCCGCGCTGCGTACGTGCTTCTGTGTGAGCATGCACGTCATAAAGCATGTGTGCATCCCTCACTGTATGGGAGCATGTGAGAAGATGATCTAGCTCGCCGGGCCATCTAGAAGATTTACTGTGGCAGTATAATTACCTCTTGGTGGAATGATACTGAAAGTGCCATAGCAGTTGACAACCAGTGGTTATCTAATGCTATTCTGAAGGTGCTATAGGTGCGGCTTCCATCCTTTTTCAGCAGTGAACTGATGGTAGTGTCACCAGGAGAGACATACTTAGACAGACAGGGGTTGTTGATACCAAACAGCGAGGGGTATGACAGATAGCCTGCCATTATGTAAATGCATTTTTTACATCAGAGTATAAAGACAGGCTTCATTTCCATGCTGTTACTGCAGTCCTTTTAAGTTCAATGTGTAGGCCTGTATGTTTATGTAGTCCTGGGCGTTTTCAAACATGAGGTTGATGCATGGTACAACCATGCTCACATTCTGGCTGTCACCCACACCTCCTCTTTCCCCGTAAGATGTCCTTCACGATAAGTGTCACAGGGACACTCTTCCCCCTGAAATGTCTCCCCTGGGGAACTCATTTGTGTTCATCTGGCTTGACGTGAGGGGAATCTGTTTGCCAGACACAGCCTTACATGATAGACAAGGCTATTTATCCTAATACAGGAAGAGAAGCTTCCCAATCACACACACGCACACACATATACATTCCAATGTGCACGAACACAAAGACACATTCAGAGATTTGCTCGCTCATGCAAGCCACCACGATAAGCTATTTTGGAGTTTATTATGAAATCACCCCCAGCCATGAAGTATGACGACATTTTGTTCTCTGCTGTTACTCTACTGTTTGTTTGTTGGGAGCTGGTCACTGCAGCGCTCACATATTCATTCGAATAGCAGCAAGTACATTATGCAAACACCCACGCGCACACAGAGCATGACCGTGTGCATGGACATATGCCTGTGCGCATGTTTGCATGCAGGTGTGTGCCCACACCAGCTTGTACCAGTGTGTGTGTGTGTGTGTTTGTGTTTGTGAACAATGCATCACCCATTGTGTAAAGTAAGTAAGAGGGAGTAAAATAACTGTGGCCCTCCTCCTGCGGCTGGGTTCTCACTGGGTAGTGATGACACCCAATGAAATACTAAATTATCATACATACATACATACACAAACACACATGGTCATGCACACACACACACACAAGGAAAAAACACATTCACAAGTTTGCAACAGCGAGAGAGACATAATGGTTACTGCGAGGGAATCTGGCAACACAGTGCACGAAAAACACAATAGCTTGGCATGGAGGAGGAGGACACGTGAGTGTGTGTGTGTTTGTGTGTGTGTGTGTGTGTCTGCGAGAGGATGGTGTGGGCGAGCATGTGACAGAAGTTGCTTCCAGTAGCTACGATAAACGCCCCCCCAAAAAAATAAAATGTCATAGAGAAGTGGATGTGTAATGCTGACCACCGAGTGACAGTTGCTCGTGCCCTTGCTAAGTCAAAGTTACTTCAAAACAAGTGTGACTAGCTTCTCTGTCTCTCTCTCTCTGTCTCTCTCTCTCTCTCTTCCTCTCTGCCTCTCGCTCTCTTTTTGTCAGCACATATTAGCATCACCAGCCGGTCTGTGGCAATTAAATATATCCCTGGGCAATGAGGCCCTATTTAGAAATCATTACAAGACAAGGAAATCTTGCCCCACGAGTTTCGCAAAAACACATGGGAAGCTGGGTGTGGGGGTGTGTGTGTGTGTGTGTGTGTGTGTGTGTGTGTTCCTTACCTTCACCATCCGTCAGTCTGTGCCACTCATCCATGGCTCTTTGCTTTCAAGATAACTCTCCCCCTCAGACAGTCTCCAGTAGTGCTGTGAAACCTCCCCTCACTCCTTCCATCCATGCCTCCTTCCCTGCATGCTGCCTAGAGATGATATCATCTACATGGGAGTCTAATGGACCAGTGGGGAGACACCATGGTCAACCACGTATTCTGTGTGTGTGTGTGTGTGTGTGTGTGTGTGTGAGAGAGAGAGAGATATTGTTTTTTATGCATGTATGTGCGTCTCTCTGACCTCTCACATGCAGACATGCTTATTGTCAAATCAGTTTCCCCCTATTTCTACAATCTACTCTTATTGATCACTTATTGGCACCATATACATTTTCTTTTTTGATTTGATTGAATAGTCAGCATGGGTTGCAACAGAGAACCAAAAAAGAAACAATAGAACAACAGAAAGAAGTAAAAAGGTCTCCACAGTCATTAGGTTGCCTCCAATTACAGACTTTCCATTAGAGAGGTTGTGGTGATTCAGAGGTTTCTCTGACTCCTTTTGCACTTCAGATAAACATGTTATGCCTAATTGTCAGAGCAACTTTGAATAATGATCCCATTAGGCTTTTTTTAATTATTGTGAGTCGACCATTAGTGTTTTATTGCTTCTTTTTTGGAAAATACAGTAATTTGCATATCGAATGTGATGTTTGGCTCACTGAAACATTAGGCAGAATTGTTAGTGATTAAGTTCAGTGCTCCAGTGTGCATGCTATCATGCAAATGAAGAGAACTTTCATCTAATGAATACACAACAGAGAGCGGTATATTCAGAAAGAGTTGAGGAGGCCACAAACAATTGATATATAATGCTCATACTCTGTCCAGGCATTGACTAGGAATATTATAAAAGTTTATGATGCATGAGAACCCATTAATATATAAATAACGGGACAAATAAGTGGATAGGGGGGAAAAAAATCACCTTGCGTTTTTGTTCTGCAGGGGACATAAAGTGAGGTATGCTTCCTTGGTCCTGCAGGAAATAAATGCGCTTGGGATTTATCGACACACTGGCTGTTATAAGCCTACTGTCACACTACAGCAGTTACCCATGGCGGATTTAAGACTCAGGGAAGAAGAAACACTCTTAGTCTCCATCTCAGTCTCGTTTTCCTTTTCTTTCACACCCTGCTGCAAGTACTTTATGCCACTGCAGCCAATTCTCACTCAAATGTGGTCAAGTGGAACTGGATAGGCATTTTGGTACGCAAATTTTGTTTAAGTTCTTCAATGGGAGCACCTGCATCTGTGCCAGCCCCCCTCTGTAATCCCGACCTATAATTTCAGTTGATGGCCACACACTTGGCACAGAGCCACAACTTCCTCTGTGCCCCTTCTGTGCGTGTCAGTCCCATGTGCACATCTGCCTTGAAATTGAGTTTTGTTTATATGATGGTAAAATATTCATGGAGAAAAATAGCTGTGGAAGCTGTCCATATAATCCCCCATAAACTGATAGCTAAATCCATCACACACACACACTCGTGCACACACAAACGCACCCACATACCCGTGCAAATGAGAGTTGACACCCTCAAGGGCAAAATGAATTGTATGACAGCAGCATCCGCATGTGTCTATCCCGAGTGCCAAACATCTTGCTCATACACCAACAGATATGCACGCACAGATGCCCATACACACAGCGTGCACGCACACACACACAGCCACGGCTCCCGGACGGATGCTGCGGTTTGGGAGTCAGTATCGATCGACACTCGTCAGCATGTCCTCTATAACAAGCACTGTCCCCGAAAGCGCTGCACCAGGCCTGTCAGGGAGAGAGATACAGAAAAATAGTAGGAGAGAGAGAGAGGGAGAATGTGGTGTACCTGTGTAGAGAGAATAACAGGCTGACAGGTGAAACCTACTGTATGTGAGTGACCAGTGGTCAGCCAACAAACGATCGATGTGTGTATAATATCATCCAGAGATCGCTGTTAGTGTTTTTACCCACACTGCATTCCCGCAAGGCAAAGCATCCTGTTGTGTTCAAGACTTTAACTGTGTTTTCTCCTCAGCAAAGCCTGCTTAAAGATTATGAGCAAGGGCAGAGTGGCTGGAAACCAAAGCACAAGCCTGATGATAATGATGAAGTATCTAGCCACCCGGCTAACGAGAGCCCAGATCTGCCCTGAGTGTGCCTGCTATGCAAATTTCTCTCACACCAGCAATGAATCAAAGGCGTAGCAAACCAATGTTTCTCTTCACAGCACTTTAGCAAAGCCATCATTCACAAAGGACACGCCAAAGGCACGCACACTCTAGGAGCACGCACATACATACACACACGGGAAGAGGGCACACCAACTTTAGCACTTGTGCAACAGCCGCACAACATGTCAAACCACTTTTATGCTGGTGAAAAATGCTGAAAAAAACAATAAACCAATGCTTATTTGAACTGATGGAATGCGTGCACGCGTCTTTCTCTTGGCGTGACACATCAGAGCACAATGGCCTCTAACATTGAGTCGACAATAACAAGGCTCCGGAGACACACTCTTCTAAGTTGATGTTGTTGGCAGAGAGAAACACAGCGACATAAGACAGATCTTTTCTCTCCGTCGCCATTTCTGACCTCACAGCACCCCTCTGTACCCGCAGCATGGATTTTTAATGCTCAACAAATAAGTTGTTTCTTTGTTGCCGAGATGAGAAGTGAGTGATCTTAAGACTTTAATTGATATATGGAGGCATAAGTGCACACACAGATTCACACAACTACACAGGCATTTTTGAGTCTCTGTATGTCCTTCGTTCTCTCTTCTATTCCTCTGCCTCTCTGTCTCTCTCCCTCTCCCTCAGTCCTCTCATTATCTTGTTGCTCTGTCAGGCCTGTAGGTTTGCCTCTGGGGTGTTGAACTGGCAGAAGTAACAGTATGACAGTAATTTGCTGGAATGGAAGGTTAGACAGGCTCACCTTGCCTTTTAAAAGGTGTTGAGGGCCAAATGGCATACCTTTGACACTGCGATTAATAATGTTACACATGTACAGGATTTTTTTTTTTTTTCCTCGCTGGATTTATGTCTTAATTGGATGTTTACACGGGAATATTACACTCATTTATGCCTGCAAACAAATAAAAATACACACAATAATGCATGTTTAAGCAAGGACACCCATTACATTTGCAAATGCATAAAATTGTGGACAACAATCACCTGCACGTGTGTACTCACGTCATACAAGCGCACACACACACAAATAGACGGTGACAGGCTTTTAAGCCTTTGTCAGATTAATAGCCACTTTCTCTCTGTGGTCAATAAATGCTTCAGGGAGTTCCCTAAAGGCTGCAGGATAGTTCCCTCTGTGTGTCTGTGTGTGTGTGTGTGAGCATCTAACAGGCCTCATGGGTCAACCTGTCACCACAAAGATGGCTAAGCAGTTGGTTGGCCAGCGGGAAATCAATGTAAGGTGATGAGGCTATTGTGTGTGTGTGTGTGTGTGTGTGTTTTTATGTGTACCTGTGCTCTTGTGAGTTTTTGTACATATCCTTTATTTAGATTGAGAAAAATATCCAAATAGGAAAAACTTAGTAGCGAGGCATCAACGATGAATTAATTCCATTCAACATTTTTAGCTTAAAGATACAGTGTGTACAATTCAAAACATTGACAATTACAAAAACCTTGCTTCTTTCTACTCACCATACTCATCACCATATTTAGCCACGTTCTTTGCAACCGCTTATTGTAGCATACTGTAGAGGTTCATTAGTAGAGAGAACTTGGATCCAAATGTCACAAATGTGGACGTGGGAAGACAGCATGGAGCTACAGGACTTTTCAGCCGCTCACACCCACGGTAGGCAGCTCCAGTCCCTTGGCTGCTGAGGGTGGTGGGCCTGCGGGGGGGGTGAGCGGTCAGGGTGCGGTTTTTCGAAGCATGTTGCTGAGTGCTGATGCGATGTGGGCTGGAGATTATGAGACCGGGAAGCACTGAAGCACTCTGCCTTTCCCTCGCTCTGGGGAGGGTCGGGGCTCTAGCTCGCTTCTCCGCTAGTGAACCCTGGTAGTTGAAACGAGCCCCAGCGGTCCTCATTACCCTTTCCCTGGGCACACTCGTGCACACAGACACAGGCGCACACATTCGGGAATGTGCAGCAGCACTCGGAGATAGAGGAGAAGCAGCACTTGCGCGCGCACAGCTGTTGGCTTTGATGAAGTGTAACAGAGCTGGACGCTAGTTTTGGGATAGTGCGCTCGGAAAACTGTCATGTCCCTTATCAACTTCATGGCTTAAAGGGTCATTACCAAGGTAATGATGCTTGGAGCGCCCTAAGGTTGACACACCAACACTCGAAAAAAAGAAAAAAAAAAGCCTTTTTGAGTTGATCCAATAATATATTTCATTGATTAAAGCACAAGTGGGTGCATTTAGTCAGCCAGGTTAATTGCACCTGACGATTCCAGACGCTGTTTTTTTTTTTTTTTTTTTTTTATGCAAGAGTCATTACATTACATTCACTATTTCAAGTACTTAAATGCAGCTATTTGAGCTCTCTACAACCTCCACCTCCAACGTTTAATCACTGCTTTAGGTGAGCTCAGTTTTACCGTGCACTCCCCTCCATTCAGTTTCTCCCCCCCCCCCCCCCCCCCCCCCTCCCCATTTTTCCATGTCTGTCTTTCTCTCAGTGTTTTCCATCACATGCTTTGTGAAATGTCTTGGCCCTCGTATATGTCAATTAGCCATCCACACACAGCCACACATGTATAGACAGTTCACTTGTGGGGGAGAGGGGAGGCGTGGAAAGCGTGTCTCGTCTCGGCTTCAAGCTCATCTTCCTTTCAATTTGTCTCTGTGTTTTCATTTCACTTATGATCTCCTGCTCCAGCAGTTACCACCTATAGAGCTGGAGATGGAGCTGGCGTATTGCCTGTGTTGACTTGCGTTTGTGTGTATGAGCGCTGTTTGAAGCCTTCAATGGCAGCTGCAGTAGCCGGGTTCAGTGAGACAATGAGACAAGGCAACACTGGTCCTTGAATGTCTCTGGATGCGGCAGCACACTGCAGCCCAAGAGGTTTGCTAAAGAAGTGATTTCAAACAAGTGATTGAAATTCTTCTTTTGATGGGCCCAAACTTAGCGTAATAGTAAACATGTAAATGTTACATCACATCTCTTTTTTTTTTTGTAAAGATAACTTGAAACAGTTCAGGTTTAAAGAGGGCAACTAGAAAATCCTAGTCAAGATGTCTAAGGCTTTAAGATTTTTTATTTCTCTATAACTTCTCTGTAACACCCCTTAAGGGATTCTGAAGCTATTTGAACAGAAGGCCTTTTCTCTGTCTTTGTGGCAAAGGGAGCTCAATGTAATTCATCGCTCAGTGGTGTGTGATCCCTCCAAGATGTCACAGACACGGGTGACCTTCCATTGCAGAGACTTGCCCGTGGTCATGGGGAGACTTGATTCCCATCAGAAGTCTGCAAAAAGAGAATCCTTACTCTGGGAAGTTGACCAGAAAGCCATCATGTGGCAAAGTTAATCAATGTGACTATTGGCTAGAAGTAATCAAGTGATTAATCAGCGCGACATTCAGCTGACGCCGGAAATTCTGGAGAAAGACTTATGGATACTGAAAGAGAGGGGTGAGAGGGAGAAAGAGAGGGATAGAGAAAGGTGGAATGGAGGGAGAAACAAAGTGGTGGAGTCACATGTGAAAGACTGTAAACGACAAATAAACTCAATAAAAGGTAACTGGACATGTAGGATAGTTGGAGGCTTGTTCTCAAAGAAGAAAAAAATATGTGGCTACAACCCATATATGAACAAGGAGGAAACTAGGAGCTCCTGTCAATATGACAGTTCAAACCCCCCAAAAGCAGAGATCCCATTGCAGTTGAGGCATTCTGTATTTCCATGTAGCTAATCTGTTTCTTGTGTATTTGGTAAATATGAAGAGCATAAAAACTATAATGTTTCGTCTACCAGACGTGAGGGTACACACACTTCATCTAGTACAAGATGGACGTTGAAGTTTGAGAAAGCAAAGGCTACAGAATGCAAAATATAGTAAGGCAGGTAGAGTCACATTTTCTTGAGCTACTAGTGTGAATTTCCACAAGATGGTGCGATGTGTTTACTGAATCTTTAAGACGTTTTTTTAAGAAAAAAGTATGTAATAGGTTTTTCATGTAGCAGTCGATGACAGCCACATACACACATTAGCACACATTGTCTTTTCTCTTCCTCATAACGTGTAATCACTAGTTTGCCATGGATATACTGCTGTACGTTATGGTCATGCATTTTTTTTTACCTCACTGCATTTACATTCAAAATGATGTACCATCTGTGGAGTCGGTAGAATGAGGACAATGAGGCAAAGCTCATTTTCTGGCCAACTGTACTATTAAAAGTGACATTATGTCAGCTGTCTACTGTATGGTTTACTCTCTCATTTATTCGGTGTCCTTCTCTTTTGTCTTCCGGAGAAAGGCAAGACTGAAGTTATTTTTGTTTAAACTTGAAAGGGTATCAAATTGCTTGAGATGCCCTTTGATTTGTCTAAAAACTCCTACTAAATTACATAGTTTTGCAATTCACTGTGATATTATTCAGTGTGGTCTACCCAAATGAAAAAGAGATGCAAGGCTGTGCCTTTATTTGTGCATGGTATCATTGTTCCAGGTTTTGGAAGTAGGACACAGCCGGGTAAGTGGAGGCAGTGATGAAGAAGGCGAGAGGAGAAGGTGAGGAAGGGGCAGAGGAAGTGATAATTTCACTCAGTGGTACCTAACATTTCCACTTCCATTCCAAGGTATGACTGTTGAGGGGGTGGCAGGAGAAGAAGAGAGTGATTGAGACGTGATGGGGTAAAGACAACGAGGAGTGGGGTCAAAAGGCCATGGGGGGGGGCCAGGAGCCAGTGAGGGTGAAGAAACTGAGAAAGCCATGATGGCAACTGGAAATACTGGATGTGCAGCGAGCAGGTGCAAGAGTGACTGATAGTGAAAGAGAGATATGTTGTTAGGGTGGCACCTTTTTGCCTAGAAGGGACAGGAGTGTGATAGCTGACTGTTTATTCTTGTGCTAAGTAGACCTTTCTGCTTGATACAGTGGATTTATTATTTTAGCAGATATAAGCAAAATCCTAACTCTTAACGTAGGGGCTTGGTAACATATCATATTTATAGCCAATTTATAGTTATTGCCATAGAAAACAAAACTACAGCACAGTATGTATTTCTAGTAGCAGGAGCACTAAGGCCCTTTTGATTCTTTTAATAATCCTTTACATATATAATACTTATATACAGTTTAGCTGATACAAGAAATCCAGACCTAAACATTTTGTTATGTAAAAGTGAATGTACAGGGAAAAAAACAAATCTATTTCTGAAGAAAAAATAGCTCATGTGGTGTATTCCATACAGCACATTATCATGCAGCTCAGTGAGTTGTGGATAGCTCTCACACTGCAGGGGTTAGGGGTTTGCCTCCCACTGGGACATGCTGAAAATGGTTTATGGTACCGCTAGGCATACTGAAGGAAAGGAAAACACAATCAGTATTTTTTTTTTTTTTTTTATCTTTTATCCTGCACTGTACCTCAGTAAGATGCTATTGCTGTGCTATGCGTCTCATTCCCACTGGACCACTGAATCCCAAAAATGTATCTTGTGTTACTGTATATTGTAAAGCACTTTGTATCAAAGTGTCCAGCCAAAATGTATACTACATTTTTTGTTGAATTATGTAGTGTCAAAGCTAAAAGGGCTACATCATGTTTCCTGTTCTTGTTGCAACATAAATGTAAATACTCACTGACCACTTGTTACTTCCACATGGCAGATTTTTATATGGGGGAGAACTGTTGGCACTGAACCCTATAAAAACCAGTTAACCATAACCTGTTGCAGACTATGAGCTTTACTCTCAGTTGAATAGGCAGTATAGCAACCTTTTCACACTAGAGAGTACTTGGAATAAAATTATCACTTTATGAAAAAAGAAAAAAAAGCAAGGAAAAGGAAACCATGGCTTTCAGAATGATGGTGAAAAAAAGTTAAAGTGAGAACAAACAGATAAAAGTGATGCCAGGGATGGCAAAGGAGGACATGGAGGAACCAACTTTTTA
This sequence comes from Lateolabrax maculatus, assembly GCA_031216445.1. Taxonomy (NCBI): domain Eukaryota; kingdom Metazoa; phylum Chordata; class Actinopteri; order Acropomatiformes; family Lateolabracidae; genus Lateolabrax; species Lateolabrax maculatus. The sequence goes on from CM062218.1 coordinate 15,897,852, forward strand.
AAGGCAATATTATAATAACATTTATTTTATTTTATTTGAGTCACGTTTTTACTAAAAATTCTCCAGAGAGTATATGCGTCATGTCACGATCTGCTGAGTGATACTTTTCACACATAAAAGGCATGCACAGTGTCACTATTACACGTGCACATGCGTACACGTGCACACCCACACAGACTTTACTTCAGCTCCAGTCACCATACGGAAATCTAGGACAGAGTCTTATTTTGATGATTCAAGGCAGGATCATTTAGCTATGCATGGTGTTCTCAAAATTTGGGGTGTTAAAATTCCCACAGCAACCTCGTAGCTGGTATGTATTACACAGCATTTCTCCCTGGGAAAATATGCACAACTCTTATTAGCCCTGCTGACCTCCATAGCTGAAATTAACTCTTAAGCATTGGGTCCCTTTCATGCTGCATGACTGCACTGCGTTCTCCATTAGCCTTGTGGCGTGACTGCTCTCAGTTATTCATCCAGGCTCCCATTCTGCACAACACCTTTTCTCTCCTTGGACTAAATTGCCTGGAACATTTTGTAGCAGAGCAGGAGAAGGAAAGAATGAGCCGAGAGGCCTCATATCAAGAACTGATGAGGGCCTGGCAGTCCTTGAGCCCTGTAAAGGGGAAGATTGTTCTCACTGCGGGCCATATACAGTTGCCTATGTGTGTGACATTGCTGTGTGTGGACTACTGCCCACTGAGGAGGGGTTAAGACTTATCTTGCTGTGGGTCAAGGCCATACTCCTTTCTCTGCATTTCTTTTAATGTTGTCAAAAGTATTGATACTTCGATACTTTTTTAATACCAATACCAATATTTTATCAACCCAAGCATAAACAAGTAGAAAGCGATATTTCAGTCTGCTCTGTCTGCTGTCTCTCATCCACTGCCGCTGTGTTTTACTCAACCACAGTGCACTGGTAAGGCTAATAGCGAATTGTTACAAACAAGCATATCGATAAAGAACCACACGGATAAGGAGTATTGACAAGAGAAGTAGTATTGATAAAAAAAACTTGGCGAAAAAGAAAATAGTATGATTGCTGTGAAGTGGAGCAACATGAGAGAAAAAAAGAAATAATACTGAAAGCAATTATAACGACAAAGAATGAACATTATTACAGATGTGTTGGTATGTGTTTAATGAGGATTTCTGTACCAGGGCTACTTGCAGGTTGTTCTTGTTTCTTTTTGCCGTGGTATTGAAAGAGGTATCGAATATTGTTTTTTTTTTTTACTGGTATTGTGTCAAACTTTAAAATTCTTGTATTGTGGCAACCTTAATTTCTTTACTGGCCCAGGAGACACATTAAGAGGGAGAGAGAAAGAGAGAGGTATATGTAATAATATGGGAAACTGGGGTGCAGGACGTAGAGAGGAGGAGAAAGGGATTAAAGGGAGGATGGACAATGGGGGAATATGGCATTTTGATACTAGTGACAATGCAATATCTTAGTTTTGGTGCTGATCAGAATCAGCTTTATTTGCCAATTATGTGTACCCATACATATTTTTTTTTTGGTTGCTCTCAATGTACTTACACACAAAGAGACATGCAGCTAAAAACAAGGACACCAAATTTGAACAAAAGTAAATATAACATTTAACAACTATGTACAGACAGTATAAATACAAATAAAAAATATATATGTATTAAAATACAACAATGAAAATTACAGTAGAGTAAGTAAAGTACAGTACAATGAAAACAACAAGATAATAATGTAATAGTGCATTGTGCAAAGATGCTGGAATACATATGGAATGATTAATGTAACAGGTTAGTTTATATACATGAGGTAGGTGGATATGACAGTATATGCATGTCTACAATATACAGTATATACAGCTTGCTTTGATTTATATTTGACAATGATGATATGTACATCTGAAACTGTATTTTTACTACGAAACATATAATTTAGAGTTTGTGAATACAGTGAATGTTTAGTATTACAAGTTTATTCCACAGGGATTATTTCTGATATTATATCACTAATTTTAACTGATACCAAAACAATCTTTTTTTCCTATACTTAAAGAAATATGAAGTCTTCCTATTCGTTAACCCTGTTTAGCAACCACAAGAGGCGTTTGCCTAAAGTACTGTAGCAATCAGAGTAGGAATTTCTGGCTCAACTTCGCCTATTTCGAAGGTGCAGGGAAAAGGGAAAAAGTCTGAAAAGGCTAAAACTCCAGCAGCACTTGGAGTTTAAAGAACAACTTTATTGTCAGACCAACACATTTTGGCTTGTGGTCTTAATCACCATTATCGGGATCATGAGTTTCTATTATTTTGTCCAAACCTTTTACATATCAATGAGTGTGGGCTTAATAACAGAAACATCTCTTTGTTTAATGCAATACAATTCATAAGATATGTCTTTCTGCAGTATTTCTCATGGGTTTATTTTTGGGTCCATGTCTCTTTCTGCCTTTCTAGATGTCACTTCCCTCTGGTTGTTGTGTCAGGGTTATCTCTATATTTCGAGCCATCCCTTCTGTTTTACCACCCATAAAGCTTATACGGGCTCAAAGTTACGATTGCAGTTTTACAGAATGCGATCCTCTGCAGGTACAGCTGTGTTGTGAAATTCCTCTATCTTTCACACCAGGGAAAAAAGTTGGCATAGGACAGAGCAAGAGTCACATTTGTTAATGCCAGATATTAATCCTCTCGGCCAAAACAATGAGAGTTATTGTGAATAAGGACTTCTGTGATTAATGCTTCATGTCACAGTACAATTTCGACCTTACCCAGCAGGCATATCACGGATGAGAATGCGCAATGTCCCAAAGCAAGAAAACTGAGTAAGGATTCACAGCAGGCGAAATCTTAAACAGTTTTAAACTAATAAGAGAAAGATACCTAGGCCTAGAACCAAATAACTCTATACCGTAGTAGATAAATCTTAATGAAAGGAACTTGATCAGGCGTGACTACAGGCCTGATCACTCTTCTAAAACAACTGAACTGTAGAAAAAGAACGTCATGTCTTCAATCATATCTCCTGCCTAGTGATATGGATTTAACTTTTCGGGACATTTTCAAAGTACTTTCAACTTGAATTTAGAATGATCCTTGTTGTAATCCATTTAAATCCCTTGGATAAGGAGTTCCAAATACTGTTCTCCTGAATAGAGACAGCTGTCTAAAGGAAGTTCAGTCAGAGACATTTATGTCAAGGAACTGAATAGCATTTTTAAAGAAATGTGGTACTTTCAACATAATGAGGAAATGTTGTTAATTAACGTCACCAAATATTGATAATAAACACACAATTTTCAGTGACATTTTTTCCCCCATACAATATCCGCTCTTGCAATAAAATATGCCCTTGATAAACTTTTCTTTTTACCTGAGGCACTTGATCTAAGTATTGAAAAATTCAAAATTGACTTGAAGCACAAGACAAAGGATGTTTACTTATGAACATTTAACTGAAACTACGATATTTGCTTGACCAAAGTGATTTTGTCGCCTAAGCCTAACCTTGCAGCAGTAATGAATAGTATCATGTTATAATGGCCTGGTACATCAGCATGAATATGATTGGATGTTACTACTCAGCTGGTAGCCAAGCAGCTAAATGAGCCAGTGATTGTGAAGGATGAAACAAGCAGCCAATGTAAACACAATTTTGGTGCTGTGCCTCAACCAATGCTCAGGTCCATTTTTGCAAACGGACACCATACAGTTTTTTATAGATGCACCTCAGAAACTGCGAGAGCTTTCAATATTTCACTTAGCAGTTTATTGACATGGATATTTGCATTGAGGTTGTAGATTCTTACAGCTGGTCTGAAAATTTGAACTGCTGGTTGCTTAAGGGTGCAGTCAACGATTCTAATCCAGTACACTCTTTGTCAAATTCAGCTAATATTTCCTTGCGGCCCACTAACGGAACGGAGAGCTAGCTGGCTTTTTAAATGGGAAATAAACAAAGTGTCTCCAACCGAGCCACACAACACTATTCCAGTCAAACAGCAGCAGAGGGGCGTTTGTGCTCGTGCCAGGTTCCTGGAACCAGTTGCACTCTGACCTCTCCCTCTTCTACGTCCTCATCCACGAGAATGGATCTACACCATGATAGTAATGGATTGGAAATTAACACCACAGTAAGAAGAAAAACTATATATAATATATATATATAAAATAATAATTATAAAAATATAATATACAACATGGTTACATGTATCTCTGACGGTAGGACATAAGTTACTGTTACTGTTGAAGTTAATAGCGATAATGTTACTGATACATAGGCTAAGTTACTCCTCGGCTTAGACTTCGGCTTAAATATGTAAGTAAGTAACACCTATTTAAAGGCTTATTGTTATTTTCATAGAGATAAAAATTGCTTCCCCTCAATGAGGCTAAGTTTCCCCTCGGGCAGCAGACGCTCTGGATTCCGCCATATTTCTCTTTTGGTCAGCTATCCCAGTTGTTAGTGTTGTTGCCTTGGCAATGCACGTCCATGAATTTTGGTGGGCAGAGCTTCTGAAGGAGCACTGAAGGGAGGGTTGTATTTGTTTGGCTGTTGAGTTAAAAAAAATGTAGGATCTTTCTCCAGAATCGATGACTGCACCTTTAAGTCTCTATCTAACAGCATTTGAATCCTCTGCATAAGCCATCAAGGTCACTCTCTCTGTTTTTATGAGTGAGCTTGTGCCTTTTACATGAGCATGAGTTCATCGTTGTGTATTTGTGTGAATGGGCACACAGAACATATTTACTGTATGTGTGTTGATTTGCAGAACATACTGTTCTAAAGGCACAGGGTTTCATAGAAAATTACAGACATTGAAAGAAATAAAACACTCTGCAGTCCTATTATGGAGGCCAATGGTGCGCAACTGAAAGGCTATTAAAAGAATTATACAAAATCTTCTGGACTAAAACAGAACATGGTCCACAATGCGTACAGTACAGAACACACACAAAGAGATCATCTATTCACAAAAAAAAAACTATTAATGAAAACACAATTTTCAAATCACAACTCAATCTTCCAGTTCCCAGCTGAAAGGAGAGCATAACCATGTAGAAATGTAGGTCTTATTTGATGATTCAGGTTTATCAGTACCTGGCTGTGTCACCCAACAACCCGTTAAGCTGCTTTATTATTTTTTTCATCAGGGTTTCACCTCTGTTGACTGCTTTTTTATATTTTTTTCTCACACAGGTTCATCCTTCTATCTCACCTAAAAAACAAGAAAAAAAAGCAGAAAGTGCGTCCGATTCAGCTCCCTGGTTTAATGTAGACTGGTGCAATACCTCGCTACTGCTGAGCCAAACTAAGCAAGTCTGTGAATGACTCTGTGAGTGTGTGAGTTTGTGTAGGAGCACAAGTGTTGGGGTGCTTGTCCGTGTGCAATAAGCGTGGCTCCAAAGATTGCCCCCCCGCCCTGCTGCGCTGACCCTTCCCTCTGATGAGAGGTAGTTGACAGAGTAGAGGTAAGTGGTGTGTGAGGGTTTGTATACCCAAGAGAGAGGTAGAGGGCCAGAGTCAGCGTCTGAGTAATATTTCTTCTGTTCCCTTTTGCCAAGTGGAGAACCAAAGTCTGCCTATTCTAAACCCTTATGATCCATGAAAAACACCTGCCATAGTGTGCACTGGGTTGCTTTGGCCTGCGAGCTAAGTGCCCATGCAAATGCAGTATGTGTGTTTGTTTGTGTGTGTGTGTGTGTGAAGCAACTCTTGCACGAATGCATTTCAGTGTGTGTGGCAGATGTGACTAATTTTCCAAGGCAGTCATAAATTGCGCACAGTTCTCTTGTTAGCAGGGTGCACAGACTGCATTCACTGTTGATTACCAGACAGAGCAATCAGTGCCATGCATTAATGAACATACATGACCAACATTAACATGTGTGCTTATGCACGAGAGGCAGATACTGTACACACTCACAACAAGGCAACAAATACATGCCAAAAGAACAATTTCTGCTGCTATATCAGTGTTCAAGACAGAAGAATCTGAAAACAAACTAAGAAAAACTAGCCTAGACAGAAAGATTAAAAAAATGAAATTAAACAAATCTAGTGATAGAAGAACAAGACAGAAAAAATAAGCAAAGAAAAAGACAGGCAGAAAGAAAGTCATAGCAACAGCACAGCAGCTGCCCCTCACCACAGCTGAGAACAACCGTCTGCCAACTCCCTTCACTTCTCCATCAGACGCAGGACCGGCGACCGAGTGTGGACCCTGATTTATAATCCACCTCCCTCCCATCGTCCCTCTGCAAGCCCCCCCCCACCCGTGTCCTTTCCGTTCCTTTACGGCGTCAGCAGGACGGTGTTGCTATGGCAACTATAGCCACTGCAGAGGCAAATGCGAGCAATAATATATCTTTTCGTGTGGCTGTGACATGTCCATACATGTCACTGTTGTCATGGGAGAAGTGTGATGGTAAAATGCCAAGTTCGGTTCTGTATCAGAGGGAGAGAAGCAGGAAAAAGATGAAGGCTGAAGGAGGGAGATGACATATAACAAAGATCGTAGACTGCACTGTCAGCTGACTTCATGATTTAGCGCTTTTGTCTTGAATTCATGTCAAGGATTATACACTTCTCTGTGGTGTCTTGGGCTTAATGAAGCTTTCAGAAACCACCACACAAGAGCAGATTTCCATGAAATTCTGTACAGAAATTCATGGTGCCCAGAATCCTACCAACTGTGGTGATGCCCTGACTTTTTCTATAGAGGTTCACATTTACGGTTTTGAATGAAATGTTTTGCCAACTATTGAATGGATTGTTGTGAAATATTGTACATACAACAACAACAACAACTGTAATAACTTTGATGATCCCTTACCTTTCTATCTAAAACTAGATTATTGGCATTCCCATCAGATTCAGCTGTACTTTATATTAAGTGCTAATTAACATGCTGGCATGGTAACAAGATAAACTAAGATGATGAGCATTGCAAACATTATACCTGCTAAAACTTGCCAACATAACTTTACATTAACATTGTCACTGTGACCATGTTGGCATGCTGACATCAGCCTTTTAAGCTAAAAGCACTGTTGTGCTTAAGTATAGCCACACAAAGCCACTATCATGGTTGTAGACTCTTCAATGGTATCTACTATCTGTGCCACTCTTTTGTCTGCTGGAGTTCAATTATTTAATTAGTCGAAGTTAAAGACAGTTCCCTCCTGGATTGACATACAGTAAGATGGTTAAATCTACACACAAGGTTTTCACCCAGGAAACTGTGGCGTCTTTGAATAATGTGTGTCAGACTGAGGCAGGGATACAAAGTACGCCAACATCGGCTTTGCATAAAGCACGTAAGGGGCTTGAGCTTTTCTTACATCGATCCATTTAACATACTTCAAGACATGATTGTAAACACTGAGCACTGCTTCACTGGCCTAATGTAAAGGCACTCTCCAGAGGTTCTTGCACAAACATGCTAAACCATGGGTGTAATTGTCTGTAATTGATCAGGCCAATGCAGTGCAGTAATCTTGCTTGCCCTGCTTTGAATGAATTGTTCTGGCCATCCCTGCATTGATTGCAGCTCTGTAGCTTTCCTCGGAGTCTGCTACATTGTGAATCCATCAGAAATTTCATCTTGGTGTGAAACTAAGAGAAAGAAAGGTTGAGGTAGAAGACAGAGGGTGAGGGGTGGAGGGCAGAACAATAGACCAAATGACTGTGCAGTGTGGGAGTTGGAAGATTTGAAAATATCTAATAAGAGAAAGAAGGGGGGGGGGGGGGGGGGGCGCAATTTGAGATTGAGAGTGAAATGAAACAAAGCCAATTGGGTAGTTTGGAAGTATACCAGGGATTGTGTTGATCTGTGTGTATATATGTGGGTGTGTTGATGTGAGACAGAAACACCAGTTAGCCCATGGGGCTGGGAAAACTAGATTCTAAATCCATTTTAAAGGCACACAAATGACCTTGAGGCCCCTATAGTCAGGCAGATGCTGTCCTGCACCAACCTGATTCGACTCCTCTCTTCATATCTGCTGCTGAGAGAGAAAGAGGTGAGAGAGGAGTGAGTGAGAGAGAGATGGAGTGGGTCTGTCTGTCCACTAGCTTATAAAAAGTCCATTATAGTGTGCTTCTATCAGTTTGGGCTCTCCCAGATGGACCCTGGAGTAAATGGACAGCACCAGAGAGCTATAAGCTCAGATTTGATATACGGCTGAGAAATAGCTGTGTGTGTGTGTGTGTGTGTGTGTGTGTGTGTGTAAGTGGGACTGTTCGTGTTTAGGAGAGGGTGCATTCAAACGTATATGCTGCACTGAAAGAGCAGACAGTAGTCAGTGGTGAACATTTCCATGCGACTGTTTTTGTGCGTGCCATTTACTTAAGACAGCTGTTTTACCATATTACCATATGTGCTCCCCTGCCACACACACACACACACACACGCACACACACACATACAGTTTTCCCAGCAGGCTTAAATCCCGGCTCAGCCTGACAAAGGAGCCCGTGGCTCTAACTGGCTCTGTCCCAATCCCCTTCCCCAGCCTGCTGCTTTGTACGCGCTCAAAACCACTTTACTGCATGACGTTTATTTATCAGCCATATTTACTTCCTATTGTGCAGGTGTGTGTGTGTGTGTCTCAGCGTGTGTGCGCGTGTGTGCCACAGCGAGGTATATTTGAGCGCTGGGGTCACTGCTAATGTGTGTATTTAGATGTTCAAAACGCCGTGTTCATTTCTTCATGCTTGTGTGTGTTCATTGAGGGTATCCCACCGCTCATTGCATTGAATTGAGGAAGCTGACAAAAGCTTCAGCCTGCTGAGTGATGGCGCTCAGCAGGCTGTGAATGGGACTTGTCCTTCTACATGCTACTTTATCAACAGCTTGTTTGTTGGGTGGAATGAGAGAAAATCGCCTCGAGCTAAGAGCTGGATGAGGCTGGCGGAGAACTTTTGCTTTATTCTTAGCAGTTGGGTTCCAACTAGGTAAACAAAGTGTTATCAACAAGTGGTTATAAAATAGAACTTTATTTATATTCATTCATCAGGAAATTGTTATGTGTTGTTATCTTCTAACAACAAGCAGACCATGATAATTTTGTGGAATTGTTGTCTGCGCCGCACTCCCCAAACATTAACCTTATTAACCAAATTAACTCTAACACTGCCAATAAACCATCTTTACTCACACTCAGACCCGGCCAATCACCTTAACTTATTCCCCTAGAGAGGAAGAGACAGCTGAAATAGCTGGACAAGAACGGGTCTGCTTAGTCAGTCTGTTTTCCACAGTTGTATTTCTGTTCTTTCGACACAAGGTGTTTTCATTAAATAGTACACTGTAACTGTATAAAGGCAGGTTCAGAGTAATCACTTTTAGCAGAACCTGAACTTGTGACTGAGATGCCGTCACATTCCGATAATATATTGATGATGACCTATCGTTTTATTTTTTTTAATGGACTACACGGCAACTATAACAGAAGTGATCTATTCCTTTGTCAGGGTAAGATTCTCAAACACGTTATCACCTCACTGTCACTTCTGTCAGATGACACTAAAGCATCTGCACCGCTACAAGTTAAATATCACATCCCCACCTTGGCTCCCGAACAGGATTATTGACCGTTATGCAATTGCGAGTGATACTACCAGCTATAGATGAAAAACAGATTCCCCTGGAGATGAAAAAACAGCTGAAATGGGTAGAAAAAAGTAGGGATGAGAGAGGCCAAGACGATTTGATGAAGTGTGTGATGATGTATCCATTAAAATGCAGTCCAGAACATTAAACAATATAGTGGGGTTTGTAAAGGTCAGTACTCTCAAGGGGTTTATCCATATTGATCTTCCCTTTCGATTCTGTCCATCTAAATCCTGTGCCATATACCTGACAGAGAGAGAAAGAGAAATAAAGAGATAGAGAGAAAAGTAGTCCTCACTGGTAATTTTTGTGAGACATTACTCCTCGTTCCTGCTTCGCTGACCTCTTTGTCTCACAAGCACAGAAGCATTGAATATACACCCACACACAGGGCTTTATCTGTGCTGTATTCGGCCAGAAACGATTCGGCCCATCCGAGATTGGGGCCGGCACTTCCTCTGTCGCTCTCAAAATAAATCAATACATTTTGTGAAATGTTTAAAAGTGGAATTCAGTGAGTGGTATCTTTTGTTTCATTGATTATTTATGTAACTCAGGAATCGTTTCAGTAGGCAATCAGATCTTAAACTTACCAAATCCACTTCAGCGGATCACTGGGGTGGTAATATTATGCGTTGCTAGCTTTCATATTAAAAGATATGAACAGCAGGAGGAATATGAAAAGAATGAGGAGGACATGGAATTGATGGGCTTTTGTTGGCTGGAATGATGAATGTCACATGCAGATTTTAGCAGCTTTATCTAACTACCATTTGATAATGCTCCTTCTAACGTTAAACTATGCCAGTGTGATTGTCAGAACTCAAAAGACTCAAATGCAGGGATCACACAAAACAGAGCAGCAGTCCAAAAAACAAAGTTTACTTAGAAGCTTGAGACATAAAGAAACAACAACAACAACAAAAAAAGGCAGTCAGCGGAGCAATCAACACTGACAAATAAAAGAGAAATCCATAAAACCAAAACGTCTCACTAAGCAAAGGAAAAAGCAGAGGAACAGGCTTGAATCAAAATTCAAAACAAGCTGAGCAAAATCACTAGTGGACAAAAAATGGCCGGAGAGCTAGTCTTGTGAAAAGAACTAAGACTGTCTGGCAAATAGGTACAGGACAGCTAGGGGTCTAAGTACTGGGAGGACTGATGGGATAATAGAACACAGGTGACATATAAAACTCACGGGAAACCAAACCAAACAGGAAGTAAAACAAACTGGAAAGCATGGGGGCAAGTAAATACAAACTAAAACAGGAAGTTAGAGTCTGTACGAGCTGTCACAGCGAGTTGTTTGAAAACTCCATCCCATGCTGATTATTATTGTTTCAAGCTGATTTGAACCCAGTGATGATGATGCTATAATACTGAGGCTAAAGCTTCAAGTCCCAACCAAAAAGGTAGCATCATCCCCAGTTGATGATCTATGTGGAAGACCTAGCAGGAAGAACTGTCCTTGAACGTTATTGTACGTAATTGTGTCATTAAAATGGTATTCGTTCTAATCTAAGCCTCTTAGCCTGCTTAGTATAGAATTACATACTTGGACTTTTTCAAGTATGTTTCTTTTAAAAAAGAAAATACTTTTAGGATGAGGGATAAATGATAAGTTTAGCGAACTGCACAGCACAATATCCTGACACAAGGTCTAACTTTTCTCATGTAAAATATTACTGTTAAACTTGCAGCTAGGCACGTGGGCGTTTGCACTGTGTGCTGACCTGAGCATGGCTCAAGAAAACATGCAACCCTAGGGCTGTTGGCATGTGCATCTCTACTCGCGGTTTGATTGTCACATTAGGTGCAACAATATTCTCTCTTGTCTTTTTTGGGCAATGAGACGATGAGGCAATTGCATTGAAATCCCTCGGTTGTCATCCAAAATACTTTCCGAGCGCTGTTGCACCATTTGCTAATTTCGGTTTCAAAACAAAGTGAAACTAGCAACCCACACACATGCACACAGTGGTTATTTCTTTTACCCAGGGCTGTGGCCAGCTGAAGATATCATCTAAACAGCACACAAACCAAATTATTACCTTGTCCCTGTGGTAAATATTGTACTGCGGCCTTTAAGCACAAGTGGTCCCGCTGAGAACAACACACAAAAAACGAGGGGAATGGGAGGGAGAGTTGGACAGTATGAATGAAAGAGCGAGAGGATAGATAAACAACCTCTTTTTTTCCTGACAGAGAGTTGTTTCTGTAAAAGGCCAAATTAGAGGGCTGGTTGCAATGGGCGTTTGAGCAATCATGACAGAGCCTCAGCACACTTCCCAGGCATTAGTGCTTTTGTGTGTGTGTGTGTGTGTGTGTGTGTGTATATATGTGTGTGTGTGTGCATGTGTTTGTGTTCTTCCTTTGGTCATCTCCTTGATAGAAGCTAATGCTTGTCAATCACTTCTGAACTCTGTAATCTAATACACGCACTCGCACATGCCATGTGTACCTTAGGTACGCTGCATGGAAATATGCAACCAGTGCAAAAAGTCCCACGGGCAAGAAGTATCCAAGTGAAAAAGATCTGCTAAATCAAAGATTGTTTTCCTCGCCCAGGGAGTTGATTAAGTCTTGTGTTGCTGAAACTAAGCCTACAAATCCATTTGCACAGATCAGAACAGTCTGCGCTCATGCCTCCATATGTTTGTACCAAATGAGATATAACCGACTTAGATATGTTGCATGATTTCGCTTTCTCCGTACTTTCTCTCGAGGCAATCGTTCTGTTTCCACAAATGCTCACCAATTAGGCTACATGAGGTTCAAATCAGCTCTCTGATAAGTTTAGATTCAGGCTGTTTTAACTTACTTACTTTGCCGTGCTGGATAGTGAATACTGACAGCTTGCATTTCAATATGTATATTTTTATTGACATTTAATGTTCTCCCTCGAAGCTAATGACCCAGTCAGAATTGAATTCCTCCTGATTTTCTGAGATTACATTACAGACTTGACATACTGTTGTCTGTTTCTGCACGATGTGTGCTGAAATGTTTCAGTGTGTTCTTTAAATATTCTGCTACAAGCAGCAAGCCAGGGAAATGTAGGCGTTTGTATTTTTATTTTGCCAGAGTCGTGTTCTGGATGTACTTAAATATTTGCCTTTTTTGACTTCTCTCAATGTACAAAATAGCAGTGGGTGCTGAAGAGCACTTATTTACTATATCTTTATACCCAACTTTCCATATGCTGTGGCACAATTACGTGTGGTAACTGGGCATCCATTTGCCAGCATTTGCTTAATCTTCATACACTTAGCCTCTCACTATACATATATATCAAGCTACTGTATGCAATGGTATGAATAAACAAAAAAATATTTCTAAACTCTTCCAGACCCATATGATGATGATCTGAAGGTGAAGACCCAAAGGCCGCGATCAGCTGACCAGCCAGGTGTGTTTCAGGCACAGACAGGTGAGTAGTGGGAGTGTGTAAGTGGGAGCGTGTGTGTGTGTGGGAGTGTGTAAGTGGGAGCGTGTGTGTGTGTGTGTGTGGGCGTGTGTGTGTGTGTGTGTGTGTGTGTGTTCACAGCCTGGAACAAAAGTGGCCAGCTTGACCTTTGCAGGCTGTATGTGTAACTGAAAATAAGAGGTGCCACATAAATCATTATTGTACGTTTACCTTTTGAAGCATTGCAGAACCCCAGGGCAGCTGTCATAGCTGACCATAGTCATGTTTGAATATAAGTGTGTGTGACTTCAAAATCAAAAAAGTAATTAATTGGATTGGATAAGAAAGAGTGAATTATTCATTATATGATACATTAAACATTAAGAATGTCATGTATATATGCAGAGGAATCTGCCTGATACATACACAACATTACATGTTGCCGGCTATACCCACACTAGAATAGGTCATATACTACTCTGAGCCTGCCCATATATGCACACACACGCACACACACGTTTCCACAGCCACCAGTGCGTGGAGGAGGAAGTCCCTACCGCGAGGGAAACCCCTGGCTCTGTCTTGTCCTTCTCCTCTGTTCTCCCCCTCCTTGCTTCTCCCTATTCTTCCATTCCTCCAGGCATGTGTGATGAGCTTAAGCCCTGACTCACGGCATGTTAATGAAGATGTAATGCGATTAACGGACATGCAATTAATTTGATTTCCTTCTTTGCCATGTGATGACGCCTCCATCAAAGGACACGGCACTCATAAACAATTTAGTGAGAGAGAAGCGGAATGACTTAACTCTTGGTCTTCGCTTTCAAGGGCGTAACTCAGAGGGAACAATGGGACACTCTCCACAGCTGCCTGAAAAACTTAAAAACCTGTCAAAACACCCGATCCGTGGGTTCATAAAGACTCACACAGGCACACAGATAACAACGTTCTAACAGGAACGTCATCCTTATGAATATTCAATCAAGGTTTATTCAAATGAAGGTGCTTAAATCAGTTAATGAAATATGGTAATCACATATCATATTCTTATGGTACATTATAAATTGGGTATTGATATGGCATCACAGGACATGCCATGTGAAAATTATACACTATGATAATCCTCTAGAGCAAATAAGCAAAGATCTCTTATATCCAATGAATGATTTTGGGCTCTCTTAATGTTTAAATATCCCTCATCCAGGGGAAAAAAAGAAAAAAGAAATGGTCCTGACTACAGAAAGTCTGTTTGGTTACTGTAACCACTAAGCCCTTTCATCATCTGTCAGACAGTCCCAGGCTTTTCTCTTGACAATTTAAAGATTACGATTTTGTTTGTCTTTTTTCATTGAAGTAATATTGCAGTGGTGTCACAGTCATCCAAGGGAATTTTCATTTTATTTCAGTAAATAAAGAGCAAAGAAAAACTATGAATTGCTAACAGGAATCAATAAAGCCAACATGTTTTGATGCTTTCCATTCTGGGAAAATTGGAAGTGAAAATGTACCTATGAATTGTCATATATCTCTAGGAACAGTTCCGGTAACTCTGACTTCTTTGTTGTGGCTTTTTACTGTGTGACACGTATGATACAGCAAAATGTATTTATTGCAATTACAAAGTATAAAGATTATATTTATATGATAGCTTACAGCTGGTTTAAACTGTGGAACCAGGAAGCTGTGATCATGTTCCAACAAATAATGCGAATGAGAATTGAGAATGACCCTCTCTCTGTCCATCGCTGTCTGTGTTGCTCCTCAGGTGACCCGGCGGCAGAGGAGTGGTCACAGTGGAGTGTGTGTTCTCTCACGTGTGGGCAAGGCTGGCAAGTGAGGACGCGATCATGTGTTTCCTCTCCCTATGGGACACTGTGCAGCGGTGCCCTGCGGGAAACACGCATGTGCAACAACACCGCTTCCTGTCCAGGTGAACCTGGGATCACAGGCTCAGGTATGTTTACCGAACTCTCCATTGGCTGCCATTCAGCATTGCCTGAATCCAGCGGCACAGACTGGTTAGTACTGTTTTCTCCCTGCGAGAGTGATGATGCTTCAGTCTTTATTATGTGCAGTTTGTTTGATGCATAGTTGACAAGCAAGGGGGGCAGAAAATTATTTTTTTTCAACATTTGTGATCGACTGGTGACCTCTCCAGGGTACCTGCCTCCCCGCAGTGCATGCTGGGATATGCCCCTAGCCTCGGTGAACCCAAGTAGCGATTAAAGGTCAAGGATAAATAAACAATGTTTTGCACTGTTGCTAAATGATGACCAAATACCTTGTTTGCCATTTGTATTGCAGTTTGTGAATATACTCTAGGCCTCCCTTTTTATTGTGTTTGGTGAATTTAAAATCTGACAAAATGCAGTTTTAATTCGGAGGCTTTCTGCTTAGCACCTCATTCACCCAAGCAGCTTTTGCTCGTCTATTTATGATGTGTTAAGAAAGCTGTAAAACTGAAGAATATAATGACAGTGGGAAACTCTGTCACTTTTGAGGAAGGTAGGCGGTATGCACACACACAGAATCATACACATCACACAGGATCTGCTCATCCAAAACATAATCTACCCAAGGTGTAGCAGAAAAACCCACAGAATGAGAATGTCATTTTGTCACTTCAATTCACACTTGTGGCCAGCTGAAAGAGAAAGAGGGAGACAAAAACACAGAGAGACAGACATGACACCTGAGCTCGATGTCAGCAGGTCTATTAGACTTGCCACAGCTCTGACGTTCATACTTTCTGGCTTCTCTATCTTTAGCTCTCCTCTGCTCTTTCACTTTTCTTTCAGCACTCTTCTCATTTCCCTTGTCTTATTTGTTTCTATATCAATGTCTATCTATGTCTACGCAGATACTGTAGTATAAAACATTCATCTAACAGCATGATTAGCAGACCAACTTCTAAATATATTTGAATTTACAAGGAAAACTAAGATAAACGCATAAACAGAGATGAAAATTTGGTAAATGTAAATTAAATCTGTGTTAGCATTAGTGCGATAAGCACAGAAAACATTCAAAATGATGACAGCAATGCTTTTGCTTTGACTTCCAAATAAATTATTTTTTCACTTTAGAAGCAGTGGCAGCTCCAATATATTTAACCAATCAAAAAACACTTTCATATGCAATACATGCTCTGCCAATCAGGGTGAGTTCATTCAACCCGGCCTGCTTGCTACAAAAAGGCGCGAGCAAAATGAGGAGCACCTCATCCATTTTCCCTCTGCAACACACAACACAATCAAGCCAGATAAAGGGACCGAGGGAACTCGTGTACCGCTCATCCTGAATAATGTGAGTTCTGCTCGGGTTTGATTGCCGGTGTAGGTCTTTACTAGATGAAACCGTGAAGTACTGCTCCAGTTTGATTGCCCTGATTGCAATGGAAGTGAACTCCTGTACGGCATTGGCCCCCCCCTTGCTGGCCTCTGTCCCTCTCCTAATCCATTACTAATGCTCAGTCCCCAAAGACGACACAAATTCAGCGTCGCCCGGTAAAACCGCATTCCACGCATCGTCCAGTGGTGTAGCTTCCTGCCATATTAGCAGTCTTGAGGCAAGCAGCTCAAGGCTACATTAGCCTCTACTACATAACATCCCCGAATCTCCGATCGAACTGTTGCCGCCTTAGTTGCCTCACTGGTAATATAGGCGCAAGGTTTTGAGAAGGAAGAAGCGTGCATGGAATAAAATAAGAGATAATACCCCTGGTTCTGCCGCATCAATTTTGATTTGTTCAACTGTTCGTGTGAGTCCAACAGTGTAATAGGAGTGCAATGCTAAATCGATGCAGTACTCTTTTTCAGAGCAGGCCTCTGGCATGAGTCTGCACCAGAGCCAAGGTATCTGCTAGCTTCACAATGTGTGACTGACCAACAACATGTCAGATCTTGCCTTGGATATTTTTTTGTGTGAACCTTATGTATTCCTGTCAAAATGTGCATCAGAGGAATTGCACCGAGGGTGGGGCTCTGCAAAGTAGATGAACTACCTCATCACTGGTTCTGGACCCAATAATACCTAAGAGAGTGCATCACAGCACGAAGGCACCAGCGTTCTCCATACACAGCCACTCTAATAATGACGGTGATGTGTTTGAGGGCAGAATGTTCAATTAAAAATCCGGGCCTGTAACTTCTCTGGGGACAGGTAACTTAAAGCAAAAGTGGGGCCGCTACTGTCTAAATGTCAGTGTCACAGCATGGGGCATAGTCATTGGGATTGAGCCGCTAAGTCTATAGAGCCCCATTTTTTGGATAAGGCCTTTCCAGTAGTTGTTTAAGAGTTAGTGGATGAGGAACTTTTATAGGAAGCATCCATCAGACCAAATAGGCTCATCCTGATTTGTTAAGCACATATGTCCATGTACCGGTGCACAGAAACAAGGGGCTTAGCCTATACATACTCGTGGAGGGCTTTGTCATTTAACATTCAAGGTCTGTGTGGGATGTTACCTCAAGGGCAATTCAGTATGCACCGTAAGTGTGTCACTAGTCTGTGTGAGAATTTTGTGAGTTTGCATAAGTTTTCCATGAAGTATATATCCTTGTGTACATTTTTAGCATATGTACGCTTTCACGTGTGAATTAAGAGTCACTCAGTGTTTACTGATGCATCTCAACCTCCCCCCTAAAAGAAAAAAACAAACAAAAAAACAAACAAGAGAAGCGAGAGGAACATTTTCCTTCCCTGTCGGTGCATATGCTAATCTTGTTTTTATGCAAATGTGCCAACACGATTTGTATGTCTAAGTGCCTCATTTACCATTCAGTGTCGATATTAATATCCTCAGCCGCTCCTTTGATGGAATATTGGTTGCTGTGTTATGTTCCGTTTATTATTTAATTTTTTCCCCACTCCTCTGATGTTTCCTGACTTGGTTCTTGAGGGGTATAGGGGCACTCCAGGGATTGCCTGAATGGGATCACACCAAATTCAAGTCGATTGAGAATGTGGGGGCGGTAGCAGAGAGCCATAAAAGTGTTTAAAGAACTTGATGTGATTGACTTTTTTATTTATTTATATTTTAATTTTTAAACTTTGACTTAATTTGGGGTAGAATCTTAATGCCTGTTTGATTTGTTAATCTCTTTGCTGCTGGATCAAGCCCTGTTTACCCCGATGGGGAGTGATGAACAAAGATACTGTATAGTATAGTACACTACACAAGCACACACACACTAATCAGGACTGCAGTAATTTGGACTTTCAATTCAGTCACTTAAATCTAAATTGTGTACCTCAAATACTATAAAAGCTACACTTAACATACTTATGTAACACTCATGCATACAAGCATGAGCTATGCCTTTCATACCTGCCATTCAGAACATGATGGCCAGTTGCGCCAACTTCCTGATTTATCTGAAAGATCTGCAAGTGAAATGCTTTTAACCAACATCCTCTAGTCTGCTCCATATGCATTTGCTCGCAACCCCAAATATGCAAGGAACACAAGTGTAAGTGAACACACGCACACTTTCTTCTGAGTATTCTGAGGTGAGGAGAGTGCAGTCTGCAGAACTTATTTGGTAGATAGGTTTGCCAGAATTTTCTATTCTGCTTTTTACAATTTATTTGTGTTTGTGGAAAAGTTAGGACTTAGAAGTATGGGTGTATTATGAGTGTGAGTGTGGGTGGATATGTCTCTGGGCACATCTCTGTGCATGCCTGTATGTGTGTCTGCACCGGTTAGGGAACATCAAAGAAAAGTAGCTTGGACAGAAAGCCAATGAAGTGAAAATGGACAATTTTTTCTCCTCATTTTTTTCATGGGTAAAACTCCTAAATACAGATAATTAATTTTAAGTAATGGTCTGGCTCTTGACAAAGCAAACTAGGCAGTAATTGGTCCAGCCAATTAATTTTTTTTTTTTTTGAAAATGCGCTGAAGTATAAGGCTTTCATGCCCCAAAGCGTGCAAAGTGAAGTAGTACCCCTACTTCTCTTCTACTTAGCTACTGCTCATTTACCATAGATTCAGTGACATTTAAAACATGGACTGGAACAATGGTGCATTATGAATACAGTATGTCTGGGTCAGTGCGCAGTTAAACACTGCAACACCACACTTCCAGTAATCATTCAAGCAAGAGACTGAGAGTGCATGCAAGGATGCTTCATGGAGTCATGGCAAACTCATGCAGATGGCAAACACACAGAACTACTTACGCACACACACTCATGCATAGTTTTAAATAATATAGCTATGCTGTGCTATGACCCTAGATGAAATTGCTGGAAATGATGGTTATTCCCAGGATCAATATGATGCATGTGTCCTATTATAGACATTTAAAAAGCCAGAAATTAATCAAAAGTTGATATCTTCAAACAAAATACATCATTATAGTTAATTATATTTAATGGTTGCATAGATTTTAAAGACATGTATAGATGTCATGAATCCTCATTACACATAACCGTATTCTCTGTGGTGCTGTGAATATGTGCTTTGCTAACTGTGTCTGTGTGTATGCGTATGTTTAAATAAAGGAGGGTGAGAATGGACGTTTTATCTTCTCATAGCTGAGCGTACTTGCATTTGCATCAGAGACCTGGGCCAGATATACATATTTTTCATCCTCCTCTCACAAAGCTGAATTTCTGGAGTTCACAAACTTGATTTTGTGACCGGGTGTTACACAGATCTGTCACTTTGTTGTCTGATCAGCACTTATCAGTTTGTTATTTAATTCTTTTGTTGTGCTTGCTGCTATAAACATGCTCTTTTCCACCTCCCTCTGTGACTGCAGCCATGGTGGCAAAAAACAGTTGAAGTGTTGTATTATGTTAATGTAGTTGTTGGAGTAAAGATAGACAACATATTTGATATAATTGCCCTTTTATGCTTTTGTATGACTGGAAATATCACTTGAGGGGAGTTTTTACCTGGTCACCAATAGGTGGTGTAATACAATCTTAATCCTAGTATTTTTGTCATGTTTGTTCCTCTTTAATTTGCTTATCTGCTTCTACATTTTTCCTTCCCTTGTTCCCATCTCCAATTGATATTTTCTCCTTTTAGAGTGTTTAAGTCCCAAAGCTGCTTCAAGCTTGATTTTATAGGCGAATTGATTGTCTTTGCGCAGTCAGACTTCAGATACACCGGGTTTGAGAGATGGAGATTCGATTCGGATGAATAAGTAATGTTTTACAAGCAATCCTGCAGTGTTGTAGTAAAAAAAAAAAAAAAAAAAAAAAAGATGTTAAAAACCAGAACTCTGGCTGAATTGTGTTTGTTTAGCTTTTCTCTGCTTGTTATTGTAGCACAATCTGGAGTCTCCTAAGAAGGTTTTGCCATTTTGGAATGAGATACCCCAAGGAATCTGCTTGCACTTTGAGGATGGCAGTTTTATTATTATCATGATTTATTCAATTGGACATTTTGGAAATAAGTCACACACTACATCAGCCACCAGCTGCATTAAAATACCATCTATGATCAGGAATAACTCTTCCACAGTCACGACTCTCAGCAGGTTGCACTAAATTCGAATTTCAAAGCTTTAAAAAATCTTTAATTTGATGGCTATTGAACACTTTCAAACATTAAATGGTGTGTTTAAAAGAAAAATAAATACATTTGGGACTGGTAGTTTGTTGTTGGTTACAGTAGGACTCACCAATCCTAAAATGAATGTCAAGGTCTTAGTAACTACTTTGTAGTTTCAAATTTGGTGGCACCAGTAAAACTTGAGAACGATCTAAGCTAGTAATGACTTCAGTAATGTGTGAAAAAGTTGCTGCCGTAAGAAACATCTGAATCAAAAGAAATCAACTGAGCCAATAGAAAGTCATTGCAGTGTCACAATCTGTTACGCAACTTCCTAATATAAGAGTTTTAGGATCCAAACATATTAAACCTAACAGCCAGTCCTTTGTAAAAGTAGGTATGGATTCATTATATTTATATCTGCATATATGAAGAATCATTTGTGTTTCATGGTTGCCCGTATAGAAGCAAGAAAATATCCAATTATGCCAAGCTCGCCTCATTAGTTATTATGAAACATCGTACCCATCGTACAGCAGCATAAAGACACATTGATACCATGTGTTGTGAACTTTGAGGATGTCTCACTATTTACCAGCTCTCCGTGCCTCTGTACTTTTTAATACCATCATTTTCTCCCTCTCTCTCAGCCCTCTACTCCTGCTCCTCTGAGCCTTCCTTCACAGAGTAGACTTAATTATTTATCGCCATGATTTATTTAGCTCGACACAGGACCAGCAATCTCCATCCTGCTGTCTCTAACTTTCTCTCCCTCCCTCCTTCTATATACCGCCTTCTATCTTTCTTCCAGCATCCCTCCAAATCTTCTCCTCTCCCGTTCTTCCATCTCTTTCAACATAGCTTAATCTCCTTTCGTCTCTTGCTGAACATTTCTGTATTTTCAAAATAACTCTTTTTCTTGGACTCTCTTTTTTCTTTCCAAATTCTTTCAAAATTTTTAAGCCCCAAATCTTTTTGTGTTCTTTCAAAGTCGCTTATAAACTCCTCTATATCTCAGTTGAATCTGTTCCTATTCTCTCTTCTTGACACTCATTAACCAATCCTGTCACTTTCTTTCTTCTGAGTCTCCTGTTGAACATTTAGCATTATTTTTCCTCTAATATCTGTCTACCATCATTATTCCCTCTAATTTCAAGTCAGACATCTCCAAATGATTTAAGCTATTATTTTTGTGCATCGTTGCGCTTAGGCGTGTAACTTTTCTGGCACAATCTGCCAGTGTCACGTATAGCTGAAATACAGATCAAGTAGACACATTACATGACTAGTCTTGAGAAGTCACGTTCATTATCTGCAAAGATTTCGTGCTACTCCACCGCTCATTTATTCTATTTTGATTAATATCCACTTCATCTGTTGCTAAAATTGGGATGAGATGTGCAATAAAGAGCAAAAAATAGGAAAAAGGGGGAGAAACATATTTAATACTTTTATTGGTGTTTGAAGTTATTGGAGTCTTTGGATCCTTTAGTTCGCTGCATATAATAACTGAAAGCTCTAATAATTTCAGAAACAAATTTATCATATTCATTTCCTTGTCATGACTCAAGCTGCATAACCGCATGACTTCAAACACAAGAGTGTCCAATCCTAACCTCCATTTTCTTTCATGTAGTAACGTGTAAATACAGCTTCATTCTCAGTGTTTCTTTTCCTTTGTAACTGGAATGTTTTTGTGGAGGTCAAAGGGTCGCCTCCTTCATGTTTTTTAAGGAATGTGCTCAGACTCATTTAATATCTCATGTTTCTCTCATTCTCTAAACCCTCTTGCCTGCGATGGGATGCTCCCCCCCCCCCCCCATTCCTCATCCCCATGTTGTGTGTGTTTGTGCGTACGTTTGTGGGTGTTTGCAGTGCATGGGCTGTGGGAGGAGTGGTCGTCATGGAGTCTGTGCTCTGTGACCTGTGGGCGGGGCTCCAGGACGCGAACCAGGAAGTGTGTGAACGGAGGCGGGGCCGTGGCTTGCGGACGGCCCGACATTCAGACCAAACTCTGCAACATAGCAGTGTGTCCTGGTTAGTACCATCCCCATTTACATGATTCACCCAGTCTCTCTCTCTCTTGGCTTCTCTGCCTATTCAAGCATGACTCTTCTTCTTTTTCTTCCAAATCACAAAAATTGAAACAAAAAAACCCAACTACTTTACTGTCACAGCTCATGAATTGACACATGTATTTAAAATGTTGTGTTCCATTATAGCTCTTGTAGTGACCAAGTGTCTGTCTCCTCTGATAAAATGTATACTAATGCTACATTCATTTCACATTGTGCAGGCTTGGTAATAAGAACTGCGGAAGTGTCTGGGGGCTGCAAAAATGGCTGCAAAGCCTCCATCGCTGGCAATCACATCAAAATAAAACTCCATACTGACACCAATACAATCAATTCAGATAACTTATAGGCTGACATAATGTATGGACAAGCACTAATTTGCTCACGTTGGCCATGGTTTCTCCATTAGATGTTTTGCCATGGAATTCTGTATAGACATTCATGGTCCCCAGAAGATAAAGCCTAAAGACTTTGTTTAGTGTCTGATGCTAATTAGCAAATGTAAGCATGCTAACATACTAAGCTAAGATAATAAACACTTTTTTTTTTGTTTGTTTGTTTTTCCTCTTGACTGTCTGATGTTATACAAAGGAGCTACAGTATACACTGTCTATTTGTACCTTTCATCTATTAATGAACTGCTACAAATGTATCATCGGTAACACTATGCAAATAGCTGATTTTGGCTTAATATCCTTTTAACCGACTTGGAATAATGCACGATCACTTCCAAATCAGAATATTGGGATTTTTCTGCTGACATGACATGAATGCAGCATAACCCCCACCTTTCCTGCCTGCTTATGCTGGCTGCTTTAACTCCTGTATCTTCACTTAAGTTCTATACTCATCTGCAGTCAGCCATGGAGTACATACCCACTTTTCAAACTTTCACTTATCCATCCTGAAGGATTGCAGCCTAGCAAAGCCTTTAGGTTGGACTTCTGCTGTATGCTTCTTCCATGGTTGGCTTGGTTTAGATTACTGAGCACTGCTGCAGTGGAGCTCTTCTGCTATTGTCTCTGAGATTACCTGTTAGGCCTATACCTTGTCAAGACCAGCAATAAGTCACCAGTGCAGCCTCATCTAATTCTGGTGTCAAGGGTACCTCAGGACTTTATTCCAATCTGGCTCAGACTGTCCAGCTGAAACATCTTTATCAGGCTGCCTTTGGAGTGGAATTGGACCGACCAGTGATTGAAATAACATCTCAATAGAGCAGACTCTGAAGAAACAGTGGGGCAGGTTTTGACCAGCAACTACTGCAGGCTTTCAGTGAGCTCTTTATATATAGACATTACTCTCCTGAGATGTAATTACTAACATGTACTCATTATTAGGGCAGAGTTTAAATCTGGCACAAAGGAAAAGCCTTTGATATTTTAAGACACTTTAGGCATATGCATTTTATACATTTTGTTTATGCAATTTAATTTGTATTTCAAGTGTCCCTCTAGAAAACCACTTACTTTGAAAGCATTGACATTAAAAAAGAATATTCATTTTGGTGATTTAATTTGTTCCATGCTGTCTATTTTGGCAGAATATAGATATGTTTCTGCATAGCGTTGGAATAATGGCATTAATGTACGCACAGACACTAAAACTTAAGACAGTTTATAACATAATTGGCAGCTGCTTTCTGAATAATATCCTTTTTTCCCTTAATTGATTTCCAAGTGAGACTGTGTATGCTTGTGTTGTATGTAATCACTCACAGACTGAGCAATTATCGCAGGGTAAGTGCCTTCTATTTATTATTGCTAGGCAAATAATCCTGTATCATTTTCTCCTGGTAAATGATACATATTTTTAAGTGAATGCTGCTGGAGCCTGTCTGGGCAAAAGTCTGCCTTTGTGTTCTCAACCTCAAGACTGACAAATATTTTTAGTTATTTTCATTTATTTATTTATTTTCAAAGCAGGGGTTTTATAAGGTTAATATTTAAATAAAACAAAACTGTCCCCATTGCCAGACAAAGAGGCTGCAAAGTTATGTCTCAAAGAGGGAGGAATAGGGAGATGTCGTAATCTAAAGTATGGCCTCCGGGATGTTTTGCCATGCTGTTTTGGGAACATGGTGATGGAAAGAGAGGGTTTGGGAGAAAGGGTAGGCTCGTCCTTCAAGGGCCTCAAGGAAATCTGTGTATGTGTGTCTTCATATGGTTTATGCGTTTGTGTATGAGTGTGTGAATCTATCAAAACAGATTCAGCGTGCTTTTGGGAGTTCAAAGGCAATGGTCCTTTGAAATGATGAATACCAGCATAGGCCTTTTGGCACAAACGTCCATGCATAGAGAATAGAGCTTTGATGGATCTAGTCTATTTGTGTGTCTGTGTGTGTGTGTGTGCGCGTGCGCACGTTCATGTTTTTGTATGTGTCTCAGGGATTGGATGTCAGTGCAAACAATATACGAAAACCGTATGCCCTACAAAATACTCTATATAGTCTACACTGCAGTTTGTTAAAGCAATGTGGATTTGATTTTAATCAAATCTGACTTTTTTACTGTGATTTCTAACCTCTCTTCACAATTGCTTATTTCTTATTTAGACACACGTTAAGCCAACACATCACACAAATTCATGCACATGTGGGCAGAGCTTCAAATGTTAATACGTCAGCTGTTGCATCACATAAAACCAATCATTAATCATAAATGATCATATTAGACCTTTTTCAGAGCTAATGTCAATAACTAAAAGGCACTTATGTGTAGGCATAGAACTGGTTGGAATTGCCTTTACGTTCCTTGACACCTACTGTCAGTTCATAGCCAAGATAATATAGGGATGAATCACCTGGCTATGTCTTAGTTACAGGCAAATTAATAGTTTATGGCTTTGGTGAGAAAACGGCTTCCTACCAGAGAGGTGCAATGCAAAATTTTTACTTTATTACAAACAATGCAAATATGCTGTTTGTTTGTTTGTTTGCTGATGTGGTACTGTTTTTTTCTGCTGGGATATATATACCATATAACGTATGTTCAGCTCGCATGGTACAGTAGCTCCCTGCAGAGGATTGAAATTATTTTAATGCAATTGTTTGCCTCTCGTACAAATGTTGCTGTAAATGTGTTTTGTTTTTTTTTGTTAATGTGCCACTTTATGCTGCAAATAATGTGTGTCCTGTGTTTGGTGAGCATGTGTTTTCACAATGATAGAGAGATGAGTCTAAAAAAAAAGAGTCTAAAAATCAAGGTATTTTTTGGTTTGTTCTTCTTCTGGAAGCTCTTTTAGACTTCATTTTAATTAGTCAGGATTAGACTTGGGAAATGTCACGCTCACACTTAAATTGTAGTTCACAGCTCATTCTGTGTTTATCATCCCCAACGCAGTGTTGGCTCCAGCTAGTTGGAACACTGTACGAGTCACACACAGCGTGATTGACCACATTACCAAGGAGAGTTGGCAATGCTTTCCCACTTGGGAGAAGCAGACAAATACATTTACTGCACTGTACTTCACTTTCTCTGTTACTTAAAGCCCCTGTGTGTAGAATGTGTGCCTCAGTATATCATTCTGAGCCGAAACAAGAACAGTTCTCACTTTGAATTGCTATTGTTGTTAATATAGAGACAAATCGACAGGCTACTGTACAGTCCTACGGCACATACACGATAGCTGTGCAGCATCAACTGTTTGTTAGAACAGCTGCACTACACAATATTTTATATTAACAACCAGTCAAATGATTGTGTGTAATGTGAGAGGTGTCGAAGCAGTTAATAATAAAAAACACTGGACGCTACCTGCCCGGCACTAAACAGCAGACAGACAAAGTAGCAACTAGTGTTGGACAGCAAAACAGAGCTGAAAGGAAAGTGAATATTAGACTTCCTTTCATTGGGTGGCTAGAAACACGACTCTAAATCAATGCTAATGTTCCTCTGAGTCTGCTGGGTGATAGGCCATTGCTTGCCAACGTGTTCACCAAATCAACTTTAAAAGGTTTACAGTAGAAAGGGCTGCTGGAACATTTAAGTGCATCTGGAGGAAGGGGTATATGTCATAAAATCATTGCACTTTTCACTTTTACCCGGCTCTGTTGTAAAATAGGACATGCAAAACCGAGGCACAGCTCAAGCCCACATCAGTCATCCAACTGGAGGCAACACATGAGTTGGATGTTTGTTTTTTTTTTCACATTAAGTGACACTGCTGCCAACAGAAGGAGGCATTGTGTTGTTACTGAATTCAAATGATTTCCTCTAGGGATGTGTGTTTGTGTGACGCTAGCAGAAACAGCACAAACAATTTATTTGAGAACAGCAATGGACTATTCAGTGCAATTAATAGCTGCGTAAACTAAACCACGACTGGTGTGACAATATTACAACAAAAACCACAGTTACAAAATGGCTTGTGAAGTGTGTTTTTGTTAACATGTTGTGTTATGTTTTGTTTTTTGCAGGATTTGTTTGTTTTCAAACCAGTTTTTAGTCTAAAGGGTTTGGGTAATTATTAGAAACTAGCAACAACTAACAACTGTAACAATATGATATTGAGTCCCTTTATTCAGCAGTGTTCTGAAATATAAATGGACATGGCCACAGGTCAGTAATTGGTTCTTCTTTCAAGTTTTTGCGTTCTAATCAGAAAAATGTTATCAAGAACAGAGAAGAAACAAGTATTCCCTGGCAGTTCATTTGTTATAGTTGTTCATCTGCTCTTTCCACAGCAGAACGTTGTGTTCTTTTCTGTGACACAGATCCTCAGAATTGGCTAAACTACTATCTTTGAAGTTGATGACAAATGTTTGACTACACACACAACAAATGATTAATCTGCCTGTTTTTGATTATCATAATTTCTTGCATTTTGGATATTTTATTTGACAACTCAATTACTCCGGCAACGTTCCCTTATTAGAGGGGACAGTGGGGGCTTTGATTACACCTGTGAATGTCATCAGGCTTTGATTAAGCTATTTGATATTCATGCATCATCTGACAGGCAGTACTGGATTGTACTAAAATTATTAGTATTATTTTATCTATTTCTGCACAAACACCAGTCAAGAGTTGAAACGCTGTGCCATTCTAACAACACTGAATGAAAATTCAACTGACTGTACTCTGTGTGAACTCTTTAAAACAAAGCATGAAAGGAATTGTAATCAGCTATTTTGTAAGAGATTGAAATATTTAAAATGTCCATAGAACATGAAGTGTGTTTGTTTGTTGCTATTTATGGAAAACCAAATAGCCTCTGCAATTTGTTCTCCGTCCTAACTCATTCTATATTCTGTTTACTTGTACCCTACTCACTCTTTCTGCTCTGTGTCTTTTCTCCTTTCGTACCTTTCTTTTCCCCTTACATCCTCTCTCCTGTCCTTCACAAATCTGGATCAATTTATCCTGATTTCCCCGTGTCTCTCAAAATCTTCCTGCTTCCACCTCCATCCATTTCACTGCCTCTCCATATCTACCTCCGTCTCTCCTCCCCTCCCCTCTGTCCAGTGGAGGGCCAGTGGTTGGAGTGGGGGCCGTGGTCGAGATGCAGTGTGACTTGTAACACAGGGACCCAGGAGAGGCAGAGACGCTGCAGTGCGTCGGTGCACGGCTGGGCTGAATGTAAGGGCCCCCATCAGGAGAGCCGAGACTGCACCAACCCTTCCTGCAGCGGTAAGGCGTGCAAATGAATGCTTAGTATTCACACTCACATGCTCTCAAATTCCATTATGCAAACATTGAACATACATTATCTACGGGCATCTGTATGGTCTTCTCTGATTAGATTTCCACATATCAGCAATTTGTGGTTTGGGATCCAGTTTGGCTTGCGAGTCTGTTTCGTCTGGGGCCCCTTGAGGACACATATACAAGTGTCTTTATTAATGAACCTGGACGCCAGAATGCGCTCATATTGACTTAATTTGGATACCACACTAAAAAGTAGAAAAAGTTTAGAAACTGCTGCCTTGGAGTTATATATACTTAAATTTACTATTCATCAACTCCCATTTCTTTTTCACCGTACATGCCGCTCTCACACTTCCTCCCCGCTCCCTAATCTTCACCGGCGGTGCTTTGCTCCTGTTCTAGGTGGAGGTAACTGGGGCAGCTGGAACCACTGGAGCCTCTGCAGCAAGACATGCGACTCCGGTTGGCAGCGCCGCTTCAGGATGTGTGAGGGCACCGGGATACAGGGCTACCCCTGCGATGGCTCCGGAGAGGAGGTCCGGTCCTGTAATGAGAAGAAATGCCCAGGTCAGTGAATCTGTGGATGTGTGCATGAAAAAATGAGGAAGAACTACATGCTTATATATGTATTATTCATGCATGAAAAGTCTGTATAAACACTTTTTGCCTTTTTTTCTTTTTTTTTTCTGTGTGGCTGCATTTCTTTGCATGCCTCTCCTAGTGAATTCCTGACAGAGTGTGTGTGTGTGTCTCAGTGTGTGCCCGATCTGCATATGCACAGTATTTGTCAGGAAGAATGGAAGTAATTCCCCATGGTTCGCACCACAGCCAAAGGCTTCTATCACAATTTAAGAACTGCACTCTTCCCACTTTATCAGTCTCTTGTCTGTCTTCCTGTCAATTCACACACCCATCCATCTTTACCTCTTCATTGATTTTGCATGTCCTTGCCTTGTGGTGCTTTCCTTTTATCCTCTCTGTTTACCTGAGAGGTACTCCATTTCTCCTTTTTATCTCTCCTCTTTAACATTGTTGTTATCACACTAATCTCACTCACTTTCTCTCGCTTGCTTTCACTCTTAGAGGGTGAGATGTTCAATGTCAGAGCGTCAGCCACTGCAGGAAACAATGTGGTGTAATAAGCATGCCTTTTAACTGAAGCCGTGTGTCTGTGTGTGTGTGTGTGTGTGTGTGTGTGTGTGTGTGTGTGTGTGTGTGTGTGTGTGTGTGTGTGTGTGTGAATATGCAGGCGTATTTTTTTGTACAAGGCAGGAATGGCACATGTGTACGTGCTGGCATTGAGCCCTGACAGGCTACAATGTTAAACCTTAGAGTGCAGCCTCCACCATGACCCCTTTGTTTTGAGTGGCTCTCAAGCCGTCTTTAACACAAGTCGAGGATCTTGTCTGCTGGCTTTGCAGGGGAACATATTGTATTTTCTCTTTTTTTGGCGTCTCTCTGTTCGCTCTCCGTCCCTCTTCATATCTCTGCCTCGCCTCTGCCAACACTCGTCTGCCCCCTCGGAATATCTTCAGAGTACACTCCCCCGTTTTTTTTTTTATCAGGGTTATGAGAGAGAAGGAGGGGGGAAAACAGATGAATAAAGAGAGGGAGTAAGATGAAGAGGGAATGAGGGAACCGAGGCAGTGACACTGACAGAGAGCACTGAGCAATGTACAAGGGAATAAGATTGGGAGCTGCTGCAGGAGAACATTGATTTGAATCTTGTTTTTTGTGCCTTTCTGTCTCCCTTTTTTTCCGCTGGTTATGTATGTGTCTGTGGGAGTGTGTGCGTGGTGACTTCTTTTTCTGAGTGCCTGCTATACTGTGCTTCTTTTCAATTTTTCTGTGTATTTCTCACCCACTTCTACAGCTCCTCACGAGATATGTAAAGACGAGCACCTTCTCGCTATGTCATGGAAGAGAGCCTCAGCTGGAGAAACTGTCTACAACAAGTGTCCAACAAATGCCACTGGTCAGTCACATGATATGCTTTAACCAAGAACTGTTTGCTGTTAGAGTATTTCAGTCACGCCTCGTTTGAATTTGTGACACAAGTGACCTAGGGGACTTAAACTGTAGCCAGCTCATGTAAGAAACTAAGACAAAATACCATCCAGTCACAAGCTGGCATAAGGAAATGTCCAACAGGAGCAACAAGTTTGTTGGCCTCACAAATGTACATTAGTACCCAGTAGTTATAATAAGCAGCATCTACAGTCAGAGAAAATAAAGAACCTAGAGAAACGAATGCCTTCATTTCCCGGCATCCAGCGGACTTTTGCCGGTTCGAGGGCTGTTCCGCATTTTATATATTCATCTGGCAGACTTCTGCTGGCCAGGGAGCTCTGGGTGCAAGGAACATTGAGGAAAGTTAAACATTGTTCATTTGCATATACTACCCACATTGTAATTATACAAAGCTGGTTGATAATCGGCAAAGTTTCCCTTTAATCAACAAAAGCTTGCTTCTGTTTGACCGTCAAGTGACCCTTTGGGAAATAAAGCGCAACAACAGCACAGCAATCATCTAATTAGTACCGGAAAAACACTGTAAAATAGATACAATTATAATGAGGATATCCTAAGTTACTCTACTGTCTGTGTTTCAAAATTCGACATGCCGCCTATGCCTGAAACAAATAGGTACTCCGGTGGATTTAAAT
The DNA here is from genome assembly GCA_031216445.1 of Lateolabrax maculatus. Taxonomy (NCBI): domain Eukaryota; kingdom Metazoa; phylum Chordata; class Actinopteri; order Acropomatiformes; family Lateolabracidae; genus Lateolabrax; species Lateolabrax maculatus. Next base: position 15,928,762 of record CM062218.1, read on the forward strand.
GCTATAATTCATGTCTAAGGATCATCAAAACTGTTGTCCCTAAATAGTTTTACTCTTCTGAGCTTTGGTATACTATCATTATAGCTTTTCCAACTCATGCATTATCCAGCTTCTAGCTTTAATTAGTACAGCAGACATGTCCTGCTTGAATGCTGTCGAACCTTATTTGTGTTTTACTTATCACGGTTATGTTAATATAAACTGCAGTTTTTTCAAACAGCTGACTGCCAGACCTTTTCTTTTAACTTCCAAAGGCAGAAACAAGGACAACATTTTTTCAGACAGTTTCTTCTTCAGAATTTAAGCCAAGAGCAGATGTGGTTCACAGTGCCTCTAATATAAACGTGTTTCTACATCTGTCAAACTATGACATTGGCTTAAACATCAAACATGCATCAGGTAGCCTGCCAGGAAAGCGTTATAGCTTAGAGGACATTACATTTAAGGTAAATGAATGTATTAAATTGAATTAACCGAGAAACTTTACAGTTTATTTATGTCAATCTATTTCCCATAAAATGGCAGAGCCCGAATTCAGTAAGTGCATATTTACTTGGCTAGGGAAAAGGTTTTGTCTTAGTATTTTGTATTTTGGCAGCCTTCACCACTTTATCTGCTGGATGCCAGGTTAGAACAGCCAGCAGGTGTGAGCTGCCAAGCTTGGTGGAATTGCTAAAAATGAAAAATTCAGTAGTTGTAACTATCCTAAATGGTATTTTTCTCAAATTCACAAAATTGATGTCTTTTTTTTTTTTTTTAACAGTGTAAACTTGCTGTTTCATTTTATCCATTAAAATTCACAATTAAATTCATCAAGCCAGACACCCTGTGTATTGAACTTATCGGTTTTATAATTCAAGCAAGATATTTATTTATATTTTTCATGCTTATGCACGTGTGTGGACATCATATTAATGGTGTCATGGATTTTCATGTGTTCTTGTGCAGATTTCATTTCTAAATTTGATAAATTCCCTATAAACTATTTGCCTCGCTTTCTCTTTGTCTAGGATCTGCTAGTCGTCGTTGCCTGCTGGACAATAATGGAGTTGCTTTCTGGGGTCCTCCGAGCTTCGCCAGATGCGTCTCACTTGAATATAGATATTTACATTTATCTGTGAGTTCCCCTTTTAACATAAAAATACTCCCAAACCCTTTTTACACTCTTTCTCTCTTCTTTGTTTTCATCTTCAGCAAAAAGAAAAAAAGACGTTTATTCTTCCTGATTACATAATTTGAGTTAGTTAGATGCGGTATCACCATCGATCCTAACTCACCTTCATCAAACTTGTGTGTCTCATTAGTGAATTTATGAGGAAGTGATGGCTGTATCTGTTTTTAAAAGTTACGCTCTGCCTCAATTTCCCCTTTTTCACCCATCATGTACCTTTGTTCAACTTTCTTTTTCAAAAAGTTTACTCAAAATACACAAGTGTCTTTACTCAAGGCTTGCCGGTATCTCTAATTAGCTTTACCAGAGCTTTGCGCTCACACTTATCAATTAATGAACATAGCTAATGAATGTGTTCATCAGCCAGACTGTTTTCCTACTCTGTGAACTTCAACCTTCTCCCATCTCCTCCATGATGGCGGAAGCAGATGGGGGTCAGGGATTGTGCGTGACAGAGCTGATTGCACTGTTAGCTTCTGTTCCAACCTTTCATTAACACCGGAGTAATAATTAATTTTCTGTGATTGCTGTTATCTTCTGTTCTTCCAGGCTCTCTCTCTCTCTCCCCCCCCCCCCCCGCCTCTCTCGTTGCATCTAACATACACACACACACACAGTCTTGGTTTCTGTATCTCTTTCTCTGAAGTGATGAGATCCAATTTCTGCCTGAGAGTGCTGCTAGGCCTCTTTTCGCTTTGCCTATTTTAAGCACAAGCACTAAAATCCAACCGTGTACATACATACTCTTGATGTTTCATCCAAAACATTCCTGTGATTTCTTTGGGGGGAAAAAAAATGATCGTTGGTTTATTTACTGTTTCTTTTTTACCAGCTACATATATTGAATAAGAACTTGTTTACTACAGTAAGTGCCAATGGGCATGCATTTAATCATCTTGACTGTAACCAACAGAGGTGGAGCCAACTTTTCTCAATGTCTGTCTCCTTCTACGCGTTGTAGTTACGAGAGCATCTCGCGAAGGGTCAGAGGACCCTGGCTGGGGAGGGCATGTCTCAGATCGTAAGGAGTCTCCTGGAGCTCTTGCAGAGGAGGAGCTACTACAGTGGCGACCTTCTCTTTTCCACGGAGATTCTGCGAAATGTGACGGACACCTTCAAAAGAGCAACCTACATCCCAGCTCCCGACGACGTGCAGGTAAGCAGACCAGCCGAGCCTTCTCAAAGTCGCAAATCATTCAAAACATACGGTGACACGGATACACTTGCAACGCCTGCAAATTTATTCAGTGTAGAAACTCCACTTTCTTCTGCACAGGGTTTGCATAACAATGAACTACAGCTGCACAGTTTCTATAGCCTCAAAGGGCTTTTTTAGCAGCGTTTTTTCTCTTTTCACTGCATGTAGGAGGCAAAATGCTTCTGTGTCAGTCACTTACTTCACAGACATTATTTTATTTTTATAATTTGTCTATGTACAGAATAAACTGCAGTTCTGCTGCAGTACTAATGGTTGGTAACATACAGCATGTTATCTACATAACAGGGGACACAGTGTGCATGCAAACACATACAAACAAGATAAAAAATCCTAATGGCCCTGATGCATTAACAACTGAGTACTTCGTCTTGTGTCTAGAAATTCTTCCAGATAATCAGCCACATGTTGGACATGGAAAATGTAGAGAAATGGGAGGACGCTCACCAGGTAAAGCTTTCTGTGTGTGCGTATGTATGCGTGTTCCTGTATGTTGGCCTCTAAACACCTCTTTACCATAATTAGTGGCTGCCTACTACTGTACCAAGTTTCCTTAATGTGTGTTTGTATGTGTGGGGTTAAGTAATTTATTGCGTGTGCATAAGTGACTTTGTGTGTAAAGGTGGGTGTGACCACATCCCACATTAACTTTTCATTAGAGTCATAAAAACACACCTGTCTACTGAACACAATGGCTACCTATCAATTATACTGGATGTGTTTGCCTGTGTGTGTGCACATTTGTGTGTTTTTGTGTGTGACCCAGCTTGATGCCCTTGAGTGGAGGTGTGTTTATTTCCCATCTGGACACAATAAACAAGCAACCAAATATGATATTATACTCCACGTGGCTCCAATTTAGCGCCATGCAACACATTCAGTCGTCTAGAAAATGGAATGAATAAAAATGTGTCATTGGGTGAGACATGTCTCATTGAAAGTTGGCCCTGGATTATAATTATGATGACATTATGATTGATGGTCACGTCCCCCGTCCATCCACAGGTCGCTCCCGGTGCTGCTTTGCTGATGAGGATATTAGAAGATTTCGTTCACCTCATCGGAGAAGCCCAGAAGCCTTTCCAGAGTTTCCTAGTGGTTACCAACAACCTCAGTGAGTGTCACGCAGGTTTTAAAAGACTTTGACTTATTTAGATATTTCATACAAATTAAGGTAAGAATTTGGGTGTGAATTTGTTTCATTTTTTCATCTACAGTCAAGCTCAGCCAAGACCTTTTTTGTCAAATCAAAACCATTGCCAAGTTATCCATTTTAACTAGTCGTTTAATATAGTGCTAAGTATCACTTCCAAAAAACCTTGTTTGATGTCGTACCTCACTTATGAACCCAACTCCCAATTTTGCACTGCACTGAGTTTCAAGTGCTTTTGGTGTCTCTTGTTTTTCCAGTGATAACTATCCAGCGAGAGCCGGTGTCAGCAGTTTCCAGTGATATCAACTTCCCCATGAAGGGCCGGAGAGGGATGAAGGACTGGGCCAGAACAGCAGAGGACAAACTCTACATCCCTAAAGAGGTCTTCACCAACCCCACCGAAGGTAAGAGACTGGCCAGGACTTGTCCAAACATTTTGGTACGAATCTGTACCAGTCTGTTGGACAGTCATCAAGTGTATTAGTGTAAGGGGTTTTTCTAGAAATAATTAACAACTATACCTGCAAGCAGGCATACCAAGGTCCAAGAACTGAGGCCATCACCTAAAAGGACTTAAACAGGTGGTTTAATACATATTTGTTTTTATGCTTGGGGAGGCTGAGATGACCTCCTGCAGTGCACACTGCCATGTTCTGACCCAGCCTTGGTGCTTGTTCGAAGGGTTTTTCTAGAAATAATAATTTGGATGGAAAAATCAAGACCCAACAAATAGATCTCCCTATTAGTATCAAAAGGAGGCTGATGATGTCATTTTTAGAGCAAGCAGCAGTTCCAGAAGTCTGTCTTAAGTCGGGTTTGAGCACTAAGCTCATAACCATGATTTGGATCTATTTTAGTTGTCACTCTGACTTTCAGTCTTAGACATGTGAGACCCTGTTATCGCCCCACTCAAGCCTCTCTTCAGCCAAGGTCAGACCAAGAAGTTATCCCGGTGTGAATTCACACACTCAGACATGTGTTTCATGGAAGCAGATAGAAGGCTTTTCAAGGACGTCGGAGGGCAATGCTGAGAAGGATTTGGACTTTAAAGAGGCCCTGGGGGGCTTCTCAAGAAGATGCAGGTCTTTCATCTGTGAAGAAGTGCGCTGCATCCCCTTTGAGAGCATCAAGTCCTCAAACAATTTTAAAAGATGTCTCTTCGCTTTTAGCAACACAAGAAAGTACATTGCTGTTTGTGAATTTTTTTCACAGCCTATGGTTTCAAGTAAAGCCAAAGAAACAAGCAAAGTGATTGTCCACATGCACACCAAGAAAGTGGAGGAGAAAATAAAGAGAACGAAGACAACAGGAAGCATAGTAGCTAAAGTTGTAAAGGGGAAACAGAGGGACTTAGAAGAGTGGGAAGAAAGTGGTTTATACTAGATAAGAGAATTACTGTGGCAGACGCGATCCACTACCAATGAAAGCAAAGGTCACATCCCACAGGAAATTACACTGGCAGACTTCCTGTCTGGCACCCCGTCCCCTCCCCAAATTAAAGTTCAGAGAGGCTGCAGACCGAGAGAGCAGAGCTGTTTCTGACCTTTGACTCGAGCTGATGACACAGACTGTCTTTGATTGGCGTTCAAGACATCCTGTATGCTAACATCAGGGCACCTCACCTCAAATGTCCTACTCCCTCTGTCTCTTTATTATGCACAATGTAATATGCTTATTTTGTGCCCTTCTTTTAAACCATCTAGCACCCAACCATCCATTTTGCTTTTATGTAACAGAACCTTTTTATGAGTTGTTTTGTTCAAGTTGTTTTTCCAGATTTTATTCAACAGCAAGTTCAAATATCTCTGAGGATGAATGTTAGGCTGCAACTAGAGACAAAATGGTGTTAGCTATACTTTGTTTTATGCTGCTGCATTGTGATATTGTCTTCTTTCTTATTCCTGCCTTGCTGTTCTACTTTTATGCCTTCTTCCTCCATCTCGATTTTTTTGGTCCATTATCCTAATAGTTTGTGCTGGCAAATGTTTTGCCTCCTGCAGTGCTTGTAGTGCAATAAAAGTGACCTGCTGCATCACATTTACCCTGCCATTTTTCTCGTATGATATTCAGCACATGCCATTGCCATTTTAGCATATGCTATTTGGCAAATTGTTTCATCCAAACTGCACATAGCTTTATATGAGTTAGGACATTATTAGTGTTATTTGCCCCTGTGGGAGCTCTGCCTCTTCCCATTGACAGTCGGTGAGTTGAGGTCTTCAGTTGATTGCTATCAGTTTGATTGGTTCATTTACCCCATAATGAAAGCCTATCTCAGATGGACAGCTTAAACATGATCATTGGCACCTTTGTGTGTGCACGTGCACACACAGTTGCACACACTCGCAGCCAATTGATAGGTTCATGAATCGCTTCACTGGGCAGAGGCTGGGACTGTTCTTAGCTGATTTTCGAGGTGACAAACTCCCACTCTCCCTCCACTGTCTCTCTCTTTCTCTCACAGACACACATGCAGGCTCTCACTCCTTCTTACAGCCACACACACACATGCATCCATACATACAAGCCTGTAATGACTTCGTATTTCAAGTACACCATTGCTGGAGCATGCATACGATTATGCACCGTTAACTTTGAAGTATTACCCAAGCAAGAACACAAGCCACACAAGCTTTAAACTCCAATAATGTGTTAAAGATTGACTTCCTTATTTGCAGTTTTAACTGCAGAGTATCACCTCGTAGCTGGGAATTTGATGATTTGGGGTCACTAATTGGTACTGAAATAAAAGTTGTGTATCTTTATTTGACAGTTTAGGAAATAGGTCTATTCATTAATTTGACTATAGTGAAACGAGAAGATTGATACCATGCTCACGTCTGTGCATTAAGTAAGCGGCGGCCAGGAGATGAATTGCCCTTGCTTGACTTAAAAACTGGAGGCAGGGGGAGCTGGCCTAACAGCTTGCCTGGCTCTCTCCAAAGTTTGAAGATATTCATAAAATTAACACGCTTATCATTTGTTTAATCCGTACACAACTGTAACATTGGCAATTTGGCATTTGGCAACCTCAGAATGATGACAGGACTTCAGGAGGTCACTGCACCCAGATTTTGTCCACCAAGAAATAGTTAATAGCATTTAAGTCCTCTTTAAGCCTCAACTTGTCATTTCCATATGTCTCTTTCTACAGTAGATAGAGTGTGTTAATTAGTTAGCTTTGGAGGTGTGGTAGGTATGTTTTTTAAACTCTGGACACAGCCAGGTTGGCAGTTTACCCCTCCTCATCTAGCTAAGCTAAGTTAATAACCTCCTGGCTCCAGCTCATGTCACACTCAGACATGCAAGTGCTCTTGATGTTCTTATTTACCTCTTGGAAAACAGCAAATAGGTGTATTTCCCAAATTGGCTGAGTATTTTTTAAGAATCAACAACTTGACCAGTTTAGAATTAGTTCTAATTAAATTAAAAAACATTAAGTAGTCTTATATAGGACATTTTAGTACGGATATTAAAATCTCTGACACTTAAAAAGTAGCACTGCAGTCAATTTATTTTTCAGAGCTTGAGCACATTACCCTGTCAGTATCTTCAGCTGGGTGAAAGAAAAGCCATTCTACAGCACTTTAATTTCTTAATAATGTCTGTGCTGTGTAGTAAAGTTGTGAAAAAAAGCAAACGTGCAGAAGAAAGAAACCAGAAAGGAATGAAAAGAGTAACTCACATTGAGCTGTTTGGATGAAGCTTTCAATGTTTGATTAAAACCATAAATTATGGCTTAGCATCAACTCCAAGCATATCTTTTCCTGAAAATTGGCATATTCAAGATCCCAGCCTGTGACTGGAGCTTTGCCATTTTGCTGGATTACAGCTGACCACCAATCATTTAGCTGTTCAGCAAGCGAAAAGTGACGAAAAGTCTGTTCATGGGAAATTAGAGTTTTGTGATTGGGTGCTTTTGTGGTATTAATCATCCTCGAGCGTAGGAGTGCCACCCCCTCTCACACTGTTTTACCATTTACCCACAATACACTGACTCTCTCATTTGCATGCCTTTGCAGACACAGTCCAATTAGGATCCATCACACTCACAGGCTTTCTCATGCTGACTTTGATCTGGTTTTTTGCCTCCGCACACTCACACAATTTCTCTGAATTCCTCTTTTTTTCCCACTGTCAAGATCTTTTTGTCTCTTCCTCTTTCTCTTCTTGTCTGTCTTGCATAGCTATATCTCTTCCTGAGTATTACCTCTTAGGCAGCAGGCAGACAGATTTTGGATGAGTCACCCACTATGTCTGATACCATCAGCCCCCTCTGTCTCTCCCTGTCCTCCTCTCTGTGCTCATGCTCGTCTCTCAGCCTAAAAGGGCAAAGGAGGGTGTGGCATCTCTCAACATGAACTCTTCCCCTCTTACTTTTCTTCTCTGCTTCCTTCCGCCTCCCTCACTTGAGACAAAGTGACATTTACAGAGGGACACCACATCTCCTTGGGAGCCCCTGCTCTTTTTGGTGAAAGGACACTGAAGGGAGTGATAGAAGGCAAGGGGTTGTAAAGAAGGACTGTTGAAAAGGGTGGAAAAGTTGAAAAGTGGGTTTAAGAATGGCAAGAACAACAGAGGAGGATGAGAAGGGCAAGTACTGAGGAGGGGGATAGGGGATTTGAAACAAGGGGAAAAGAGCGAACAGTGAAGAGAAAGACATTGTCTAAATTGAGAGTTTTGGACACTTTGACTTTGTTGAAATAATTTGAATCAAGTGAATTTGCATGTTTGAGAGATGGACTTGAAATGAAGCCTCTAGGTCTAGCTGAGCAGTAGAAGAGCTAAAGCTGCTAAAAGCCAAATGGGTTGACATAAATCTCCACCCACACAGAGTGTGAACCGGGATCTCTCACCTGAAGTAGTGGTATGTTTTCAACTCAGAAGCATAATACGTCTGAATATGAAATATGTAGCTGTCATGTCTGGCTTCTGGGAGGCGCCGTAATTAACTATTTTTTCTTATTTTGATGTAGTCAACTGAGCGTTTGTCATCGACAGTTTAAGAGTGAATGTAAATTAAGCTGAAATTGCAGGTTGATGAGACAGTGAAATCTGTGCTTGTTTGCTCCAGCAACACATATATGTGTTTGCATCTATCTTATTTATATCAAATTAACTAGTTATCAGTGCAGGTTAGCTCAAATCACATATAGTAAAACTCCCGCAAATAATTTAAATGTCAGATTAGCAGACTTAACATTGTATTTCCTCTACTTTTGTCTACTGTATCTTCCCAATCAACTACTGAATTTGCTGCAATGGCCCATTTACCTGCCACACAAGTATATAAAGTCTTATATTTGTTTTATTTTATAAAATAATAAATATGAGTCTGTTTCCATATATCTTCTGCTGTACTTGTTGTCCAAAACCAAGGGGTACGCAAAATGAGTAAACTGATGGATAGATGGATTTAGATTTGATTTTGAAGGTGTTTTAAGGAAACTATGGTATCTGTTTGGACTGATCAGTTGCAAAATTGTCTGTTTCAGAGACGGAGGCGGACTCAGAGTCCACAATGTACTATGTCATCGGAGCCATCCTGTACAGGACATTGGGCCTCATCTTACCTGCACCAAAGTGAGTACCTGTCATGAGATCTGCTGTATAATTCTTCTTCTTCTCTCCCTGTCCTTTTTATTACCTTTCTGTGTCTCTTTTTTAATACTTTCTTCAACAACTTTTCATATCCCTTGTATTCACTTTTTATTTTTTTCCCTCGTTTTAATTCTCACTACCTTTCTATTTCTGTGCCCTTTCTTCTTTTTTGACTTTTCTCGCTATCTAATTCCAATCTCCAATTCTCCATCTGTCTTCTCTCTTATAGTGTCTGTATTGCTTCTCTCCTCTGCTTGTGTCTGCCTAGTTATCAGACAAATGCCTCGGATCTCCAAAAAAGTACATTTCCCTAGATGTTTTTCCCTTTGTTTTGCATTGTCAATGTATTTTCGGAAGTGTACAGTGGGCCTCGACTGGGTGCAGGCCTAATGGGTCCTGAAACTTGCATAGAACTTGCTATAATAGAAGTTGAAATCAGGAGGTTTTAAAAAGACCACTGTGATGTAGTGTTTGTGCTGGCCCTGGGCCCTTTTATTCAGGTCAGTGCTCTTGGTTGTGGATGAGCTGGATCTGTTAAAACCCTTTTCTCCCTGTAGCTCTGCTGAATGCTAATAGGTACAGTGTTATGTTTTAACTTAGGCGCTGGCTTTCTCCCATTGTCATTAGGTTTTAATTTATATGTTTAATTATGTATGTATGTATGTATGTATTTATGTATTTTTGCAAACTCACTCAAAAACCATCAAAAGCAGGGCAGGACATTGGGTTTGTGTGCCTGTATCTGGGTGTGTTTGGGTGTATGCGTGACACACAGCAAAAGAAACAACTCACTCACTGTTCAAAAGAAACAATTTAAGCCAAACTTGGAAGTGTAGTACATTTCTTTAAAAATAACACTCCTTTGTGGCTGATTGTGCGTGTCGTTGCAGTCCCCCTGCAGTGATCAACTCCAAGATCCTGACAGTGACAGTACGGCCGGAACCGCAACCCAGCGAGCCCATGGTGGTGGTGGAGCTGTCACCGCTTATTAATGTAAGTTTATTTTTTTAAATCTCATTTTCCCCGGCTATTAGAGCCGCACTGTTATGTGTTTTCATACAAAACACTGGAGAGGAGTCTTTAAGATCTAGATCTTTTCCAGAGTTTTGTATAAGGGAGTTGAGGATATTACTGTTTCATTTTGATCAGCTAAACTTTTCCAACCACTCTAGAGGTTTATTCAGATGAGTGTGTAAGTTCTAACCACCACTTAATTTCCGAGTAATATCAAAGTGTGTTACATGCAATAAATAAATAAATAAATAAATAAATATTCCATATGAGGCATTTTCCAATGCAAGGGTTTGAATATTTTATTATATACTTGTATATTGTGAAAGCTGTAGCCAAGAAAATGAATTTGTTTAAGGCTTTAAAGGATTTCCTTTCTCCCAGCTGACCCATGTTTCCTGAGTTCAGATGAAAGAGAAAGTGCTGCATGCTATAAAGCGCCATAGTTCTCGGTGAATTGCCTGAATAAATGCAGACCTTTTTGACTTCCTTATATCGCACTGTCTCCTGGTACCTATTCAGTTTATATTACAGTGGAGTGTGTTATTATAAATGACTCGTGGGGTGTCTTCAGTGGACAGGACTAAGTGCAAGTTTAATGAGAGGCACTCTTCACGACCTCAATAAGATGTGGGTTTCATTAGCCATTCTTATGTGTAAAGGTGGGCACAGTTTTAAAAATAATGTTGAATATTTAATGGTTCTCTCTAGATAACACAAACACACACACTAAAATCTTACAATAAAATCAGTCTCTTGCTGTGTCAACCAGGTCCTGAGGTTCAAAATGATTGCACAGCGTTTCATTATAAAGACTTTGTATTCATTTTCCATCTCCCTGCTTTAAACCACTGATTCATTACTTAATTATGGCATTTCCTTTATATGCCTCTATCTTTTATCCTCCTGTTATTTTGCTTTTAAACACTTTTGGCAAAGCAGAGGTACTCCAGGTCCCAGACCCTCTGTCTAGAGGATGATGTCTTAATGCTGGTCTTAGCATGCTGCTCTGAAGGTACATTTCCCTAAATTTTGGAGAATCACAAGACAGTTAGATTTAAAAAAAGTATAGTGAAAATTGATGCAACACAGGCTGAGATAATTCCTTCCATTCATTTGGGTCAAGCACCAAAAGCACTCAATCCTACAATTCCCATTAAGCAACTGAATAGTCTTTCATCAGACCCTTCCTGCCTGGTAAATGCCCATGTCTTTTAAACTCCATGCCCCAACTTTATAACGCCTCAGGACCTAGTCTAGTGAAGAAGTTCACCTACAGCCTCAAGAGGAATAATGTTTGGTTGACTAAAGTGAAGCAGAAAATTAATTAAAAGTACATTGATTAATATATCTATCTGCCATATAAATCACATGACATTGCAGAGGATACAAGTGATTAGCATAATATTCATTTGGTTTCATTTGAAATGCAACCAGTGCTCACGGTCTTAGACTCGGTCTTAATTACAACTTGAAATTAATTTGGGTTTTAACAACTGCTAAAAGCAAAATAATAGACAAAAAAAAAACATGTTTTTTTTTTTTTTTTTTTTACCAAAATTGTTTTTGTAGTATTGCCATGAAAGAACCATAAGATTAAAGCAGTTACATTTGGGAATTACACTTATAACTAAAGCCTGCTTGCTGTAGTTTCTTATTTAATAAAGAGAAATGAGAGATATCGACCTTCTCTTCTTAATCTTTGCTAAAACAAATAAGCATATTTCCCATAAATGTAGAACTGTTCCTTTAAATTTATTATTATTGAACTTTTAATTTTTTTAAATACAGCCAAACTATACTGCAAAAAGAAAATTTAACTAGTTTGATTACATTCGGTGAAACAATTTGCCAATACTGCCCTACAACAATGTTGAGCTTTTTGCGCTACTTTATGGTCACCAGAGAAGACAAGGAAGTGAAACGGAGTCTCCTGGCCTGGTCTTCAGCTGTGGTTGGTGTTGACCTTGGCAGGTGTAGAAACCCCTAGCTGCTGAAGCAGTGCTGTGGTAACAGCTGCCTCAGACTTCACCCTCAAAGGGGGGTGCAGGGGTCTCTGTGCACGGTCACGTCATCACTGAGAGGGCATCTGCTCCAGTCAGATTTCCTACATATTTCCCTGGTGTCAAAGTGTGTGTGTGTGTGTGTGTGTGTGTGTGAGAGTAAAAAGCAGAAGGCCGCTTTCTAAAAGGCAGCTCTGGTTAGCTTCACAAACCTCAGATATAAGCCTTTCTGTCATTTCACTGTAATCTAGTTTACTTTCATCAGTCAAAAAGCATCATCCATGTTGCTCCATTTCATTTTCTAAATCTACGATCTTTCATATGAAGTGGAAGGCTTTTAAGACTCCCTGAACCAGTGTGCTCTTGTTTGGTTACAAGAGCTCATTTCATCTGATTAGTTTACTATATACCCAGCCAATATACATTAAGCATTTTACCACCAAACGGATACCACGGCAGGGTTGGAAATACCTTGAAGAAAATTACGTTATTACGTCAATATTCAACCATTCAGCCACCTTGGCTGTTAGAATCAGAAGCGCGTTGCTCCCTTTGAGAGGCATCAGTCGAGCAGACGCTGTCATTATCCAACGTACCAGCGCTAAAGAGAAGAAACACATTGTGGTAGTACACGGATGTCACTCCCGTTGTAGCGCACAGTCAGGCGAGATGCCCACTGAATGAATGCTAAGAAAGCCCCGCCACGCTAAGTGCACGCCGTGGGCCATCGAATGTCGGTGACGTCTGCAGCCGTCTGCGCGTGAGGCAGAACCAAGCCCTGTCATCCATCAATCGGTGTCACCTGGCATCTGACCCTGTGTTTATAAACGTGGCTTCATCCGCTCATCTCAAGTCCAGTCATGCAGAGACCCCAGGATTCACTGATTCATGGGATCAGTTATGAACTGTTCAGAGAAGGAGGGGTGACCTTGCCTTTAGAGAAATAAATCCTCACAGTGCAGAGTTGAGTGTGCCTTCTCTCCCTTTTTTGCTCATTCAAAACACTGTTGATATTCGGAAAACAATCAGCTCGCTCTTTGCTCAAGAAGAGGTCATTTTTTCAAATATGTCCCAGGCTGTGGTGAGTCTGCTTACAGTGGACATTTTCCTTTTTACAGTGTGGCTGTGAAATTACTGCTATAATCCCCTTTACCATAAGGGGGAGCTCAAAGGCAAAGTGCTTAATGCAGGACTCAGGAAGGATCAACAGAGTGGTATAGAGGTGGATCCATTTTCCCCTTTATACCACTTCATCCATTTGGAAGAATGGCATCTCAATTGGGGGTACCTCATGTAGTTACACAAGAGACCTAATCAGTCTTACTCTGAAGGACCCAGAAAGTTGATTGGCCAGTTGTACTTCTGTACTTTCATTTTGAGCTCAAACACACCAGCTTGAGACTTTCAATGCTTTTGATTTAGAAATGTAAAAACAGAATATTTGATTCAGACAAAGCACCCACAAAGTTAACCTAAAACCAATCACAATCCAATCCTTACCAAATGAGGCATGCAGGGTTGAAAGGGGCAATCAATGCAGCGAGCACTGAAGATCACCGATGGAACAAGTTGTGATGAGTCAGTTAAAGATATTGATCCCGTGATTGATTCACTGATTGAGTCATAGCGAGTCTTCCTTCGCTACCACGCGTGACTGAGCTTTGATTACCAGATGATTCACCTGCCTTTCGACCCCCAACGATTGACTTTTGGCTCCAGCGAGTCGATGGATTAAGAGTGAGCTGATAGCAAATCACCAGGGTTTAGACCGCCGTGAGTGGTTGTGGGGCCTTATTTTTTGCGGTTTTTAACATGTTTTTAATCATTAGAACAGACAAGGATGTATAGAGATAAGGGAAGTAACAGGATTTATTAAGTACTTTACTTGACTTTGGTGAGTCTTTACCAACTCTGAAAGGGCCAGTTCTTCAGAATAAGTACTTGTTATACTTAAGTACATTTTACTGCTTCATAGTTATTTACTTTTACTTTACTTCTTCCCACTATGGTTGTACTTAAGTAAAGAATTTCAATGCTTTTCCACCACTGGATGTTTACGACCCCAACTTGCTGTGCATTATTGTCCATGAAATGGCTTTTCTTTTTTTGTCTCTTAACTCTCTCAATTCATTGCTCGCACACCTTCCCTCTTTTTGCAGCGGCAGCTATTTGCCGCTCTGTCCTTTGACAATGACTCTTTCTCCATCTCTCCCTCCCACCGTCTGTCTCAATCCTTCTCTTTCATTGTCTGTTTACCTCTCTCCATCGCCCATGCAGCATCACTCTTTCTCCTCTGGCAACGAGCTATTCTGTCTTCTCTGCCTCGCTCTCTTGCTCATCCTCTCGACTGGCAATAACAGCTTATCTCCTCTCCCCTCAATCCCCCCCCCCCCCCCCCCCCTTCCCTTCCTATATCTTGCAGGGTACATCGGATCCTCAGTGCGTTGTCTGGGACTATGGCAACCCGTAAGTTACGATCTTGATACTCGTGTGCATGTGAGTGTGTACAGTGCAGTAATGCATGTGTCTGTCAGCGTGTGAGCGTTGATGTTTATCTCGTGTGTGTCCGTGCCCAGTCAGATTAATTTTATTAATGAACTGAAAACAGTCTAATGAAGTTCCCTGTGTTAGTGTTAATTAAATTAGTCAATGAGAACAAACACCATTATCGCTGTGTTGCTAAGAATTCAAAAGTAACATCAGTCAGAACGCCTCAGTGGAGCAAGTTTCCCTTTGTTGCTTTGCTCTTTTCTCAGTGTTCAGTGTACTCCTGACCATGTTAGAAGTTTCATTTGCAGTTCCACTGTGGACATGCCGATCCAGTTTTATGCAATCAGTGACTTGAAGCTTTAGTTTTCTATCTACCTAATGGGTTTTCTCTCATATGTCTATTTAGGTCACTGACTCTTTAACTTTGTTGACTGTGTATAGTGGACCATCTAGTTGAACTACATAACGGAATCACACAATGTAAACCGGAACAATTGATCATGCCGTTTTAACCATTAACCCATATAGTAGTGGTTACTGTTTTTGTCAATAACAAAGTCAAACTTTGTGTTGCGTTCCAGGTCACTGTCTCATTGCACTTTCACTATCTTTGAATGGCCCATGTCTTCTACCCATGCCAGTATAACTGACCAGATGCAACCCCATCTCCTAAATACAGTAATACCACTTATTTTAGAATAAATGTAATTTCTGCCTGGATAACTGTCACTGACAACTGCAGTTGACAAACAATCTTCACTCAAGATCTACTTACTCACTTTTTCTGGAGCTTTTGATCATATCACATGGACTTTATCAGCAGATTCAGTTTGCTGAGATGTCATAGAACTGTAGATGTTATTGATTATTTTAAACATTTTTAAGACCTCTCCATTAATAATCTGGTGATGAAGACTGCGCGATACGGTTAACAGCTCGAGAACGAGTGAGTACGCGGATGTTGAGTGGCGATGAAAA
Source organism: Lateolabrax maculatus (assembly GCA_031216445.1). NCBI lineage: Eukaryota > Metazoa > Chordata > Actinopteri > Acropomatiformes > Lateolabracidae > Lateolabrax > Lateolabrax maculatus. The sequence goes on from CM062218.1 coordinate 15,944,385, forward strand.
GTGTTTCACTGTCACGTTGATGCCATCCTCTTGGCATTATTTGTCCTAAAAAATGTATTTGCTAATACAGGTTAGTTGTATATAAACATATTTTTTAACATAACTGACTTAACAGATATATCTTCGGCAGAGTAAATTGCTTTTATAGGAATTTAATTTGTCATGGGACCATCACAGTAGACCCCCCTCTATACTCTGTGACAATAAGATGGATGACAGAAAAATTCTGGTCTGCTCAGCTTTCCCTTTGAGATCACTTTAGTTCACCTAGCTCTAGAGCAGTTCTCTCTAGTGACCAAAGCACACAATGGGACCGCAGGTTTACGCGGAGAGGATAAGACATTGTAACTTATCAAACTAACCCTCTCCATCAAGGTAGGAGAGGAACAAAGCTCGGCAAAGTCAATTAACTAGCTGGCAGATTACAGCTGCAATCAAATTAAATTTGCAGACATTACGAGGGCAGAGAGCCAAACAGAATATAAAGTGGCAAGGTGGTGGCGATGTCTATCTACATGTGGAAAACATCCAAATGTGTTTACCAGGGATTAGGTCGTATGTTTGCAGACAAGCACAGAAGGGAGCACACACAGATGCTTAGAGGCATCCACACACAAACGCACATGCTGTCCAAGACCAAGGTTAATGTGGCGTACACCGAAATGCAAGGGTTGAGTGTTGAATCAAATGTAGTATACTGCAAAAATTCCTTTGATATCCTGTAGCCGGCAAACACCAGCAACAAAACAAGTGTTCCAGTCATAATAACTGCAGCTGTCAGGAGCATCATTGAATGAAAGATTTCTCTGTTTTACTCACATGTCAGCAAGGATAGGCAATCCATGATCTCCATGGGTTGTTTACAGTTTGAGCTAATGCACAGACTTGACTGGTTTTAGTGTAAACAGCCTTAAGTCATCAGAACATGCTGTTTGGGTGCACAGATGTTGTTAGGAGGATGTGTGAGGCTGTGAAGCCCAGCCAACTGGTGTTAAAAAAAAAAGTCGAATTAGTTGCAAAATCTGATCGTCACATATGGAAATAATCAGCTGTACACTATGTATGTAAATCACGGGTACATGCACACATGAAAGGACAGACAAGGACACCTGCACAGGGACCAAAGTAGCATGTATATATGCACTGACTGTAGATGTTGGCATTTCAATCCCCTTCCATTTGCTTGTCTGTTCTGGGCAGCAGATCTTGACTGGAGCTGGGCGGCCAGCGTGCAGTTGATATGGGCAGGGAACATGTTGTACAAAGCAGCCGTTTGTTTGCTGGAGGATATCACCTCTCTCAACCTGGCTGTCTCTCTAACTGAGCCACAGGCTTTGAGGTTGAGCAGGAGGCAGACAAGAGGTGGAGAATGTATAGATAGCAATGCGGAGGGAAGGCAAACACGGCAGCAGCTGAACCAGACGGCAGGCGAAAAACAGTTCAGCTCAGAGACGGAAAAAATGACTTTGCCATTCTATGTACTGTACCTGTGTATGGAGACTATATTTAGTGCACACAGATGCACCCACATTCAGAAGACAGATTATAAACTGTATATTTCCCCCTTAATTGATATAATGCACACATGGGTAATGTACGCTTACTTGGAGATTAGGAATCGCATAGAAGCTCAAATCTCCAAAGCCTACTGTCGTCCCCATCGCAGTTGTCTGTGTGGATGTTTTTCAGCAGTGGTGGTCCATTTAGAAAATCTGCAAGCAATTTCAGTGTTAGCTCTCTCTCATTTGTGCTATCTCTCAGCTGGCTAAGTTGGCCAACAGTTTGTGGCACTCACAGTTCATCTCAGTATTTATGTGTGAGTGTTTATTTATTTATTTTGCCCCTAACAGGCCCATATGCCGGCACCATCTGCCCACCCAAATCACAGCGCTCGCCATCCCTCCCTGTCTACCCCCATGCGCCTGTCTCCTCAACCTACTCTCATTCATTCGCCTCGCCGGCTCAGATAGATACTGTTATGTTTAGCTCACATAAAAGTTTTACGAGGTTCGAACCTGGGAGGTCAGGTTAGTGGAAGCAAAGGAAGCTATTAAAAGTAAAAATGTACACATTTTCTGACCATTCTTGGAGGCATACAGGGTGCTGAGAGTAAAATCTTTATGTTATCATCTTTGTCCACCTTGAATCTTCACTGGGTTATTTCTGGTTGTAACATCACTCTCTTTAATTTTTCAACTGTCTCTCACTAACCCTCTCTCTCTTCCATGGGAAATGATGATAGGTGGTTGCTAACCTTGCCTCTGGCGTACCCATGCTTTGACCCTCACACTGCCTCAATATGGGCTATCTGGCTGTATTGTGGAGCACTTAACGTATGTCTGGTGCATTATGGATTACTGTAGCTCTGTTAAATTGTATATGTGCCATTCCCAGATGTACTCAACTAATTTCATAGCTACTCCTTTTTCAGTCATAGCTGCCTTTTTGCTGACATCTACACAGAACATTGCACTACTCAAACATGTATTTATGCTTCACTCATACACTTCACATTTCATTTCTAAGAAGCATAGAAGCAACATACGGTCATACAAATGACAAAGCTCATATAGCTATGCCTTATAACTGGGCAACTGAGCAATCTCATTTTAAAGTGTGCTTAAAAAATATGACCCAGTAGTTAGAGATAAATGTAATATACACTTTTGATGGATGGATGGCAGTAAGCTTGTGAAGGGTTGAGGGTCACTTAATCCTGTTTCTAATCCCCAGTGGTCCTCAGCTTGATCGAGGATCAGTGGTTAAAGACCTAGGCCCCCCACCCTACCCCCACCGCCCATCACTGCCATAGAGCAATAATGGCGTAGTGTGCAGCACAAGTCGCTCTAACATCCTCAATCTGACACGGTAGATTGAGGCTCGCTTTGAGCTCATACTGATCTGGCACCACTATCAGCTTTGGCACTGGCAGGTCTCAACCTTAAATGAAGTAAAAAGTCAAAGGCATATTCTGCTCTCTGCCAAAAACTAGCTGGACACAAATCTGGCCAAAAAGTAATCTAATTTATTTTACAAAAAGGCATAGCGGCAACTTTTGACCTCAGCCAAGTATATGACACTTTTCTCATTCTCATATTGGCAGTGTTATGGCCATTTATATGCCATCTATTACTCCCATGTATAACAAACAAGCAAAAAATTGAATGAAGAGAATAAAAACACATACATAGAGTGTATTGTTTGTCCCTCTTGGATACTTAACACTTCATTTTCAAAGTCTGTTCCTTGTTTTAAGATGGCTTACATTACAGCATTGATATAGCATTGCACTTCTATAACACGCATTCTTCTTTCTCATCAAAACTTGGCACCTAGAATACCTACAATGCAACAGGGCCACTGACAGTTCAGTCTGAGATTTGCGTGTGTTTTGCTAGTAGAAGCTCATGTGGCCTCAAGCAGTGATGAGAAGCGGGCTTCCAAAGTCTGGTAAACTCATTTCTTTCTAACTTCACACCCCCAGATTTTTTTCATTTTCAAACTTGTAGTCTTCAGTCTGAACCGACACTGATGTTATACAGACAGTGTTATTCTTGAGGAGACCTTGTAAAATGCAGTCTTAAAATAGCCCCCCATATGTTTATGTCTGTACAAGGTAATAGCCAAACTTATTACAGCATGTAGCAGATAAAACCATCACAGGTACATTATACAAGTCACCTGCCTTATTCTGCTTTGTTTCAGGCAGCTTCTGGAACGTTTTTCGGTGTATGCTTATCTTTTCTTTCACCCATCTGAGATTGAAATGCCTTGTATTCATTCATACCACTTATGCATATTTCCTCGTCTCCCTCCGTCGTCACAGACAGAGACTTATACAGTAACCCACACCCACTAACACACTTAACAGTGTGGCCACCAGGAGGAGGGGGTGGAGGGCTGATAGGGCTTGCTCCACTTTTCCATCTGACAGAGCAGAAGGGATCAAGACTGTGTCAAACAGCGAGTCAGCGCGGCAAGAGGGAGTTGGCCAGTGGGGCTTATGTGGGCTCTGCCTCCACTGGGCGTTACAGACGTGGACAGGCTCTTAACTCATTTCACCACTTATCACAACAGTCCTTAGAGAGCGAGTTAACATGGTAGCTTTGATTCTCAGTGCGTAATGCTCGGGTTCTTGTTGAGGACCATCGACTACAGGGTGCTTTTGATAGCTTTAAGTTGCTGTTGCATGTTGAGATCAGTTCCAAGTAGCCGTACGTGAAAGTCTGAATTTTAGATATGATTTCTTTCTGCACCTGGACTTCATGGATATGTGTGGTTTGCTTGCACTTGAGAAATGTTTGTTACTTTTTAGTTTTTCAGATGAGTTCATGTAAAGCAGGTTAGGATTGTTTATTCTGAGGTTACTCTTTTTGTTTTGGACTTCAGTTGATTATTCTTATTGATTGCATCACCATGTGACCTGTGGGAGTGGAATGGAGCTCCATATCTTACCGTACAGCCAGGGATAGCCTTTAGAAGTGATGCTGTTTCCCTTGGCCATGGTCCCAGCCAAAGATGATGTTAGACATTTGTAGTGATTAGAAGAAAAGAAGAAGAATTACTTTATTAATCACACTCCATATTTCATTAGTATCTGAAGTCTAGATTAGAAGCAGAGAAAAAGAAGACTTGCTCTCTGCGGTCACTTGGAATATATTCCCTCCTCACTGCTGGACTAGTAGAGTTTGAGAGGCACTGGGTAAGTAACATCTATACCCCCTTAAAATCTATTCTAACTAATTTTGTGGTTGTTGTGTCAAGATCGCCTGACTGATTTGCACTGCAAACACACTCTTCCAAGGCTTTATATGTAACCTAAAGTCCAGTGCAGTATTCGCCTTATGCTTATCTTGTTGGCTTGCACATTATCCTCTTTACTCTTGTGCTGCTGGAAGTAGGCTGAGAGGGCACTGTGTTAGTGCTTTATGAGACTCCCTATGAGTCCTCTTTGAATCCTTGGCAAGATGCTCAGAAAATGTACAGTTTTCAGAGAAACCTTCCAATACCCCATACTAATTAATGGATTATTCATCAGGATTAATAATGAATTTTCTGCAGGAGCCACTCTCTTCAGAGGCATGTTGACACAGAATGCAAGCACATTTAGGACGGCAGGCCACCATTAGTTGTGGCCGAAACCTGTATCCCTGCTTTTCCTGTTCGCTCAATAGCTTGCACACCAGGAAGAAAGATAATCCCGGCAAAGAAGCTTATAAATTAGCCCATGGCCATACCAGAGAGCCGATTGGGGCAGCGGAGGTCAGTGAAAAAGCATCCTCCTCACACAAGAATCAGTGAAGAAGCGGGAAGTAGGGTTTTGTGTGACAACCTCACATGACATAAGCCACAAGAAAGACAAGTAGGATTAATCAAGGACAGTGCATTTATCTTTATTAAACACCTAGTCAAGTTTCTATTTAAAAGTAAGTGAATTAGAAATCAATAAATATGTCACTGAAAGAAAAATGGTGTTGTTCAACCTGCGTGCTATAGTATACAAATATTAAGTGTTTACATCACTGGCCTTGTGATAGCTCCTCACATCGTTTTTTGTTTTTGTTTCATACTGATCCAGTCACAGTAATGATGCTTGCATCTGAAGAGATGTCTAATTCACGCTTTTTCCTGAAACATTCCATTACAAAATGGGACTTACTTCAATAAATATTTCATGTTTAAGTTACCGCAGCAGAGATAACATTTACGGAAACTTCACAGCAAGCTTCAGATGATTTCACAGCATGTTCTTGCGGTTATAAGACCCGTCTTTACATCCATCAGTGGGAGAGAGGAAAGCTTAGTTCCCACACAGTTAATATCTGGGTCAAATACATTTATGCATGCAGACACACACACAGACACACACGCACTAAAATGCGAACGCGGGCCTACATTGTGGCAAATACTGTGGTGTGGATGTGTTCTGGTCAGTCTTGCATAATAGGTGGTATGAAGGGTTGAGTAAGAACAGATGATTTGTGTCATGTGAAGATTTGCTTCAGTGCTCTCTAGCTTTATCGAGAGTAAAATGCCAATATGCGCTGCCTCTGGTGAATGTGTGTTCTGGCTCCCTGGCGGTCGGGATGTAATGTCTACCGGAATAGATGTTCCCTTCCACACTTTGTTTCCTATTTATTTCTGTGGTTTCATCCTGAAACTAAATTCCAGGCATCATAAAGATGTTCACACAAGCACATAGCGGACAAAAAAAGATGAAAGAAATTTGCTCGATAAGCTCACCTTTGATTCAGTTCTTTAAATATGAAAAACTACAATTTTGGCACATCAAACACACCCAATATGTGTTAAAAATACTTGTTTAGCAAGGTGGACTGACTTTGAAATTATTGTGTGACTCAGCAATAACAAAGGAAAAAAATGTATATTTGGTCTTACACACAAACAACATTTACTTTAAGTATATGCCAGACCAATGGCATACTACATATTGGATCTTATACACATAGTTGTTAACAATTTAGGCAATTAGTTGCACTCAACAAGACACAAGACACTCAATAAAGTACATTCAGAATTGCATTTGAAGAACGTTAAATCAAGATAGCATTAAAAAAAAATAGTTTTTTAAAAGATTTTTAAGGTGATGATGATTTAGGTTTAATACACATTCAACACTGTGGAGCTTCAGGAAATATAGAGAGAAACAGATTAAGAGATGACAAAGGACAATTCCTTATCCAGATTAAAACCCATTATGTTGCATTTGACGTGGTTACAGACAGCTGGGCCGACAAGATGACCCAACCCTTCTGTTCTCCAGTACAAGCAAGTAATCACAAAATGGTTAAGAATTTACATTTCAAGACATTTCAGCACAAATATTTTAGAGCTTATGAATCCCTCAGTATTAATCTTATTGAGTCTACTGTGCAGTATGTATTATATTTAGCACCTCGTGGCAGTAATGAACAATGAAAACAGTTGCTTTGTGTCGAACATGCAAACCTTTTCAGAGTTTTCAGTTAGTTTGCCTGATCAGAACTCTCCTCAGGTTGAAGGCAGGCAGAGATATGACGTCAGCAGTCGTATTTTCCACAACAGGCATATAGATGTGTCATACAGTAGTAGGTTAAAGAACAGGTGTTACTAAGAGCATTAACGATGGCTCCATTCTTTTCAAGCCATCGCAGCGTGACAGTGAGCCAGCATGCACGATACCAGGACTCCGAAACTGAAGCAGCTAACAGGAATTCAACCATCATTAATTTGATTATTTACACCGGTGCTTTTACTGTGACATGTCTAAAATGCTTTCAGTGAAAAAGGCCTGCTTCCTGTGGGGAAAGGCATGCAGTCACCAGACTCCACATACCAATGAGAAACAGAATGGTGCATGACACATGACATATAATGGCATGAAACTACCAAACTACCAAGCTGCGTTAAGCAACGGTGCGCTATGATAACAAGCACGCCTAAGGTCCAAATGGTATAACATGTCGGGGGGATAGGCGCACATACTTGATCGAACATGCAGTGTGTTATTGGTGCCTTAGAGTGTCGTTGAGGCCGATGTACAGTGACGAGTTTTAACCCGTTGGTATCTGTGCAGCTGTGTCCACTTGCAGCCACTTACCTCCATGATCCTTAAAATCCCTCTCTACTGCAACAAGCCCTGCCTTTCCCACTAGTCTTTCTGTCTATGACTGATTAGCTCTCTGTTTGCAGTGTGTATCACCAGGTTTTAGACAATGACTACACTCGACATTCTCTTCACAAAAAAGCGCAATAAAACATCAGGTTATACAGTATCTGTTGCAATTTGCTCAATGACTTCACAATATCACGCACTGAATATTAAACCTGTTCCTACTATCTTCTCAAGACTTTATGGCAATTTGACTTGAAAGTATTCTCTGTGTAATGAGGATACAACTTTTTGTGATTTACATGCCTTTGGTTTCCATTTATGTGTGAAATTTCTTTTGTCATCCCTCAATGCTTTCTTCATCTCTTTGCATTTATCTCTGTTTGCCTCATCCCTTCCACATTTTTAGTTTTTTTCTCCTGTGTAATTGCTTTGCTTGTCTGCGCTTCTAAACCACTGATGACACAAAGACAAATACACACAAATTTGATGGCACATTTTGTCGTAAATGAACAATTGGAGAGCAATGGATACAAGGCATGCAATTTTACTACTAAACTATATTTCCTGGCCACAGTCATCTCATAAATCAGTTTTGACAGTGTTTGCCAGCAGCTAAAATTAGCTGATAATGTTAATCCACATTACTTCGATGACAGCTATGTAGGACAACATTTTCCCATGTAAAATTGGTTTAAATGCTTAGCGGTGACTAGATATTGAATGTTGCCTGCATACAGTATCTTAGTTCTGTTTTGTAAAGCTTTTTGTACCTCTCTGTCTGTATTCTCTGAACCTTTACCTTACTGACATTATGTCATCTTTGCCTGCTGAGGATAAAAGATTGCTTTGGATCAGAGACATTGGCAGACATTGGGATAATTTTTCAGTGACTTTACTTCCATGCAGCTGCATGAAATTGCTGCATCAAGCCCTTCAGTTTTAAGAATTCAAAGCATGTTTAACCTTTTTTTGTTTCTTAACAGGGTGCAATTGGTTTTCATAGCACTGCCCTTTCAGTCAAGAGTTTGTGCCAATTTATTCTCAGTAGACATAAAAGGCCAATTTATGGTGTTGTTCAGAAAGTATTTTTTCTATTTTTCTTTACAGCCGCAACATCATTCTACTAGTAATTAAGCAACAAATTGGACAGCATTGTAATATGTTTCTGCAGTGGTCACTCTGTGCTGAAATAAAGCTTTAACAATATTGGCTCCATCACAGGCACAGCATGGTTTTTTTTAACATCTACGATATGGATTGGCAATTTGTTTGTGCCAATCCATATTGTAGATGTTCAAATATTTATTTGAACATGAGTATTCCATTGATTTCCATGAAATTTTGTACATACATCCATGGTCCCCACAGGATGAATTGTAATATCTTTGCTGATCCCCTAACTTTCGATCTGGCACTATCATTGGGTCAAAAGTTTTATTGTCCAATACTTTGTTTTATGACTATGTGCACCTGCATAACTAATGACACTCCCATCAGCCCCAGCTGTACTTTGTGTACTAAGATGGTGAACATGGTAATCATTATACCTGCTAAACATCTTCACGGTAGCATTGTCATCGTGAGCTTTAGCATGCTGCAGTTAGCATTTAGTTCGGAGCACTGCTGTCCCTAAGTACAGCCTCACACCCTTACCGTTGCTGTGGGCTCATACTCATGCAAAGTATATATGTTTGGTTTTGGCTCTGAGCAAACTGTGTAATCCCCATGTGCAGTGAGGGATAACTATCTGTCAAAATGAAGCCAACTCTAACATCCATTAAATACAACTTTATTCTTGGTCAGAGTCAAGACCAAACAACAGATGTATCGATTCTCACAGTGCTATCAAACTGGATGGTGTGATGTATATTTACACATCTTAACATTTGTTTGGATACTGCCAGGTTGATATCTTTGCAGTATACATTTGGGATCCATAGGCTATAAACCAACTATACTGATATGTACACCTGTTTGTACATCTGGTACCTGTTTTCCATGATAAGAGGAGTCGGCAGCGGCTCCGGGCTCATTCAAGTGCAATAACAAAAGTAAAACAAAAGCCATGTCTTTTTAATCTTTCCTTCCTAGCTTAACCGAACTGATAATCTAATACTTCTAGCCCAGCGGGACCCTCAGCAGTAGTGTGTATCCGTAGCTGTAGTTGGATCTGCAATAACAGCGATTAGGATTTGTTCCAACTTTGTGGGAGAAAAAAAAAAAAAAAACGATAGACAAAGCTGGCTTTTTGATTAAATAGATCAATACCAAATCCTGCTAAACTAGATGGGGTCAGCAATCAATTAAGCTTGAAATTCAGCAGCCAAAACAAATGGGGTCACAGATAATGTGTATTTGTGCGTGTGTGTTACTGTATCTTCAGAGACCCCCTGTTGTCAGCTGTCAGACGGTTCCTTATTACCCCAACTTCCTCTTGGCTGCCAGACTGGCATAGAATACTTTGCATAATACTGTTGCATGTAGTTAGACAGTATGTGTCAGTAAATGAATGGCATGCATGCTTTCACATGTGCATCTACCGTACTATAAGTCAAGCAACATGCATAAATCAGTACGCAACATTTCCCTCTGTGTGCCCATTTAACATATAGTCATTAATGCATGTGTTGTCAGAGTCCATATGGCTATGTTTTACTTGTGTGAATAAAGTCATTTGTAAATACTTTACTTGACATCTCTTGGGAGCTAACACAGAAAGCTTAATGTTTTCTATTCATGGATGCGTGTAACGTCAGATGATGATGATGATCATTGTAAACTCAGTGGATTCCACATGTACGTGTTTTTTAAAACAAGAAATGTAAATCTAACCCAAAAACTTAGCAAAAAAAAAAACTGTGCACACATTCACTCTCATTCACTCTATTCTTCTCTTTCTCCCATTTCACTCTCTCTTGCTGACACACACACACAGAAACACACAGAGCCGCGCACCATGTTGCTACCTGTCAAGCTGTCTCTAGGCTTCACTGCTGTGACTCGTTTTCCGATCTTCAGTCTTTGAAGTGTCACTGTGCAGATGATGATCATCAGGGAATTGTACTCTCATCTCATTACTGACATTATGAATTGAATGTCGCTGTGTGTGTTTGTGTGTGTGTGTGAGGGTGTGTGCATTCCTTCATGCTCAGATATACATATGAGAATCACTGTTGATACATTCTTGTCATTAAGTGTCACATTGATCATGTCTGAGTGGTCTGTCACAGCAGAAGTATATTTAGTCTTGAGTGATGTATTGTACTGTGTTGTGGTTAACGTGCTGTCATTGCCAGTTAGTTTAAATACTTTTTACCTGTTTGTTTGTTTTTATTTTATTGACAGCAGAAGAAATCCCAATATGACTGCTTTTTTATTATTATTTTGAGTCAAGATGCAGAAACAATTCAAAAAATGTGTTCATTCAGTTTACACTCACACATATTGCTTGCATATTGATTTTTTTTATAAACAAATGTGTGCTTTGCTCACAAGTAATATTAAGACAAGACTTCTGGTTTGCAACTAAACTTCACAAGAACAAAATTTTCAAAATTGGACATACATTTTAACTGATTTTCTCATACTTCATTGTTACATCGAAAAAAAGTGCTAAGTGAAATTGAGGAAGGAGAATTGTTAAGAGCATACACCATGGGTCAGGACGTTCTGGTAACTGCAAGATGAACATAGTAAAAAAAAAAAATGTTTGTGAAGAAAAGATCCTCAATCATATAGTTTTATGTGTTGGGTGTGACGTTGTGTCAGATTTGATGCACTATTAATATCCTAATATGTGCTATTTTTACTTGCTGGGTCTCCCCATATTACATGCAAACATAGTATGTATCTCAGTTAGGGAAGTTAGGAGTTTTTATTATTTTTAGGTTATACATACAAGAAGGGCATCTTTTTTAGATGTTAAACTTACTGTCTGTTAAGGGCAAGGTAACATCAAAAATGTTCCTTTACAAACCATAAATACAACAAGCAACAAGCCAGCTTATCGCTTCTTATAAAGTGAAACAGCCACCAAAGCCTTCCCTTGAGATGTAAGCAGCACTCAGGTGTACAGTATTGCCAGTCAAAGCCCATATATTTTCAGTGCATTGAGTGATTTAAAGGTTGAACATCTTATGCAAATCTTAATATGGTAAAACCCTTACACAAGCAACACATTCAATTTTCTCTCCATCCGTTGTGGTTGCTCATCGCTATTAGCTTGAGAGGAGGTAATTATGTTCTCCACCAAAGCATTACGGTGAAACAACAGTGTACACCGTGCTGTCTGCAATATGATTGCATTTCATCTTTATTCTGTTCTACAAATCTTTTATTTAGGAAAGAACAAAATTAACAAATGTAATCTCTACTCAGTTTATGAAAAACATTAACAAAATACTTTTTTTTGTTTCACAGCTTTTCTTTTACAATTTCCAATCCCTAAACATAAATCAGATTCTTAGTTGTTACCATAAGGCAAAGTTTTTCCCCTATAGAGTATTATCTCCCCTAGATCCCCCCCCCCTTTCCCTCATACCGAGACCATCAGCTAATGCAATTAAACAGCAACAGTGACATGATTCCTCTGGTGCTTCCATTCATTGGGGCTCGTTATTGTTGTGCCTCTGTACTAGCTGTATAGTACATCCTGACAAATTGAATTTTTGCCCTACACAAAGTTATTATTTTTGGAAGATATTTGTCAGCTGAACTCTATTCAGTGCTGCTAAAACAAACTTTTCACAAAAAACTGAAACATAAAAAAGCTCCTAAAAACTCTGCCAATCTGCTTAATTGGGACTGTGTTGGTGGTGTGGTGTGGTGTAAGAAGATCAAACAGAAAAAAAAAGAAATATAGAAATCCCTCATGTGAAATATCCAAAACAGTTCTAGCTTTGGCAAAAAGTAGTGTAGTCATGTAGGGGCTAATTTCTCATTGTGAGAAATTGGTTGAAAAATATGTTTCCTTGCTGCCTCTTTGCCCATCAGTCATAAAGTTGGCCTTCTTGACCCCGTCAGAACATATTTGCTGCTGCTCTTTTTTCTCCCACTGGTCTGGCTACAATAGAAGTATATCCAGGGTTAAATAAAAGGTTAATGTGTAGTGTGAGCTGCCAGCGTAATTAGTTTCATTAGAATTTATTGATTGACATCCGCACTCAACCTTCTATTGAGGGCATTTATCAGAAAGTGGAGGGGGGGGGGGGGCGCAAATGAAGGGAAGAGGAGAAAGATGTAGGGCAATAAAGTGTACAAGGTTCTATTGTATGACATTCTGGGCACTCTCTTCCCCAGTAATGTTGAATGTCAAGCAATTGACCATTTAGTGCTGAATAATCCCCATCCACCGTTTAGACCCCACTGGTCTTTGTTAACTGTTAGCTGATGCAACCCTTTTTCATTTGTCCTCAAAGCCCCGAGTCTCTTATGGTATTCCTCCAAGAAAGGGGAGATGGAATAGACAGAAGAAAAGGAAGAGCAAAGATGAGAAAGAAAGTGTTTAGGGTGCTAAACACGGAGGAGAGTGGAGAACAAGTGAGGTGACATTGGCTTCTAATGCCAGCAGGGTAAAAGAGCCTGTCAGTGTGCGTGAGTGGTGATCACTGCATATTAAACCTATAGAGTGAATGGGTGAGCTCGATGGCAAAGAAAGTCTACCCTCTGAAACTTTCAGTCCCTTATTCAACCCTGCCTCTGATGGGGAACTTTCTATGGATGTATTTAGTCACGTGACTGTATTGTGCATGTGTTTGTCTCGCAGTCACTGTTTATGTCCCCTGTGCCGCCATCCCCCCCCCCCCCCCCCCCCCTTCTCCCCACCTCCAGGGAAGCTGGCGCAGAAAACTGGGGCACAGAAGGCTGCCAAACGCTCGCGTCAACCACTGTCCACACCAAATGTCTGTGCAGCAGGATATCCACCTACGCCGTGTTAGCGCAGCAAGCTAAAGACACGGTGAGTCACTAATGCATGGCCGTATCTACTCTGTGGGACTTGGGGGCTAACAAGGCAACTACTACCAGGGGCCAGGTCAGTGATCTGATGAGTAACCGCAGTATGAATTTAGGTGACGTCAGTTGGATTTCACTGTAAAATTCAACGGCTGGCTGTTAGGCTGTCATTTATTGTCATTATAGAGAAATATGGTTGGACAATACTGGTGGGACTGGTGAAATCTGAATGTAAAGTGTCTTACTCTATAACAAGCATCTTTCCTCGCACCACTGACAAGAAGGCAGAATAAAGAGCGCCGTCAATGTTCAACATTGTCACAATATAAGAAGCTGTTGTGAAGGTGTGTCTTTGCATGTCTAACTGTACGCCGATCGGCTGTCCCTCTCCCCACGTCACGCAACTTTATTTTTTCTGCTCAAACCAAGCAAAGGTGAGGCTGTTCAGCGAGCTACCTCCATGTGATCAGAGCGAGAAGAGGAAGCGACAAGAGAAAGAAAGAGATTTTATTGCGTCTGTGTGTGTTTCCGCCTGCAGCGCGTAACCTGCGCTTCTATAAATAGTTCACGTGGCTTGCAGTGTGTGTTTGACATGATTAAAGAAGGCTTTTTAACAGTTTAGGGTAATTCCTGTTCCGATACATTGACCCATCCTCCTGTATTGGGCTAATAGACATCCAAGACCCTGACAGCTCTTAGTTCACCTTCCTCTCACAGCCACCCTCAACATCCCACATTGTCACCCCATTTATCACACTTTCCTTCTATGCACACCTAACCCAATTTATTATTTACACCCACTTCGTTGTTCCCTTTTCAGCCATGTTTCCCATTGGTTTCTCTTTTTATCGGCTTTCCTTCTCCTCCTCCTTAGTGCCCTGCTTTTGTCACTTCCTCCAGCCTCCTTTTCACCTTGTTAACACTTTCAGTTGTTGTTCTCACTTTATGCCACAGCTCCCTGACTAATGTGGTCACAAAATGTTCCCTTCAGCTTTGGCTGTTAATTTGTCTCCATGCTTCCTTGCACCTAATGCCCAAGAGAACAGTGATTACATTAAATAATCAGAGAATGTATGGAGTTTGGCCGAATTTGTGTTACACACTAGAATCTATGGGAGTTTTTTTATTGTTATTTTCTCTCTTAATGGTTAGGTTAGAGAATGGAGGCAGCAAAGCAGATCCCTAGTAAGCACTGGAGGGTTTACTCCAGGTGTCACAGAAATGGAAAGTGATTGTGAGGAATAGAGGATTGTGGAAAGGAAATGTTCAACCAAACAGAAAAGGCAGCCTGGTCTCAGCTGGCAGGGAGATAAGAGACAAAGAGAGAGAGACAGAGAGATGGAAAGGAGATGTTGTCTGCACTAAGTAATAATGCATTAACAACCAGTGTAGCTGAGATAAAGAGCTGTGGGCTTATGTGGACATCTATCCCTGTGTAACCTTTTCAGTTTCCCATATAGCACTCACTGGTGCTGTGCATTTACGCTTTGCTGTTTCAAAACACATTGATGTTAAGAATGTCTCAGTCCACACAAATATGAAAACACATATCTCATGGAGGTGGCGCTGTGGCTTTGATAGCACTGTTTACAGTTTGTTGTGTAAAGTTCTCTTTATATCTATTTTTTTTTTTCTGGGATCTTTTTCTGTTCCAAAGACTACTACACTACGAAGTGAGGTGTAGTCTAAACTGCACGTAGTTATAGAGTTTTGAAGGGAAAGGAGCTGCTGGTTCTGCATGTAGTTTTCCCCATTCTAAATCCCAATATGCTCTCTATTCTTCAATCAAAACACAGGAGTCACCTGGATAATAAAATGATCCTACAGGTTTATGGTAGGAGTTTTAATAATTTTGGCTTTGTTTCTGAGAAATTGTAGGTTTTTTTTTTTCATTAGATGGGTTTGACAGATGGCTCTAAATACAGCAAAACCCATGAGCCTCTGCCGCCATTGCTATGGCGAAGAAGCCAGTCATTACAAATTAGAGCTGTAGCAAATTTAAAAAACCTGTTCCTTGCAATTGGCAACAAAACATCGCGTCATAGTTGGCAAATGTATCCAGAATCCGAATGTGAATTAATCTAAGCTGCAGATGGTATTATCAGTTTTCTCACCGACATGACCTTTAGCTTCTGCTCATGTTAACGGTGCACATAACAGGATTTAGAAGTTGGAAATTGGATGTTTTTCACCGAAATACACCATAGTAAACTTCTCACCTAACATTTTCAAGTTAATTGGCTTGTACCTCTTATCAAAGATAGGGGCTCGTTTTTCTCTATGTGTGTAACGACATTAGGTTTGTCTGATTTAATTTAGAATGGTTTGGAAGTATTTGAACGGTGCAAAACACACTTACATCTTTCCTTTCCACGTACTGAGTCTAAAAAAGTAGGGATATGTTAGTGGAATGTATAAGGTTAAAAAGATAAAGATATCATACTGGATGGAGTCATCCAAGTGACAGATGCCTTGAACTTTCCCTGGGATGGATCAAGTCATTTAATCAATCAGGCTTGGATAAACCAAGTTGCACCGTGCCTGTGTCCCTAGCAATACAGCTGAGAGGGGGACACTCATTAGTCCAGTACATTTTTAAATGCCCTGTCTATGCCCAATGCACTGAACATACTAGATCACTAAATTATATAAAACTCCTATATTTAGTTGCCCCCCCCCCCTTTCTTTTTTATTAAGTATAAAGAGGGTCAAAATAAGGTGATGGCCTTCAGGTGAGTAACTGCAGTTATTCATCATTTTGTCCCTCAAAGCTTGAATTACTTCACAGGGGTCTGGAACCCATTACAGAACTCGGGGAAACATTAATTCCCATTATATGGAAAAACACAGTGGCTGCGACCTATAAGCTGAATGGGTCATTCCGGTCGCTATTTCTGGTTCCTGTGACTCCTCTACCAACTGAACAATATTGGCTTTTCCCCCGCCACAGCAAGCAGGTCGGCCGTGTTGAGTGAAAGAGGACTAGCAGGGAAACACATTGACTTTTTTGACATTTGTTACATTTGTGAAGAGTGTGTTTGTCATTAGTGATTCATCAATCAGCCCCCGGTAGCACCATTAGACCCAGCGCTGAGGACCGGAAGGTATGGGTCAGTGTGTCTGTGTCCATGGCTCTCAGTCAGGAGCTGTCAGGCGTGCACTTTGTTTTGCTTTAGGGTCCTCCAGAGTTAGCTTTTTATTCCGGCGGAGATTGGATTCTAAAGAAGAGGAGGAAGAGACAGATTGAATTTGTAACACATAAAAAAAGAAAACAAAAAAAAAATGCAGTCACATCCAGAAAACACAGACGACTAAATATGGATGTTTGCACTTTCATGCACCTTCACACACACAAGCGTACATGCAGACAGGTCTGCATGCACAAAAATGCCCACGTAAAGACTCAAACTCACATTCATGTGTTGTGTCCAGGCTGTGTGGCTTTTGGAGCAGAGCTGAGTATCAGCAGCCCAGCTCTGACAGCTTATCCTGGGCCATGGCGCTAGGGACAAGGGGGGGGGTTGAGGATTAACCTCCATGTTTAATAGAAAAGGGAGGGAGGGAGAGGGAGAGAAAGAGATGGAGGGATTTAGAAGCAGTGCTGCCATTACAGGCCGTTTACAGTGGAGCGGGGGATAGCCAGTTAATCCTGTTTACTTTCTATAGCCTCTGAGACTTCCGTGTGTGTATGTGTGTGTTTTATGCTGTGTGTGTATGTGTGTGTGTGTGTGTGTGTGTGTGTGTGTGTCTATAGAGAGACCTTCACTATCAGACACAAGACAGAGGTTGTTACTTTAGAGAAACACAGGAGAGAGGGAGAAAGAGGAGTTGATTGAGTGAGGTCATGAAGCCATACAATAAACCAAGCCACTTAATTCCCAAAATGAGTGCGGTGGGAACCCAAACCCTACGGATATGTCTGGACTCATTGCCTCCACAGTGCTCATAGGGATCATGGGATTTGGAGTTGAAGGAGGTATTGGCTTTATAAAAGTCAGTTTAACATTTTGTGCCTCAAGTTAATCAAGTGAGTTATACCTCTTCGCTTCCGTTTTGTCAGCACATACGGCTGCCGTGTGTTGACATGGAAATTAATTACAGTTCTCAACTGCCACTCTCAAACTTGTTTCCTGCAGTTGGGTTCATGGCTTGTGCTTGCCTAAGCAGGTAAGCAGAAATTCGAGAAGCGGCACCTGAGACCTTGATCCAGTCAGTATGGATGAATACACAAACAAATACGCAAACCGACACACAAACAAATACGCAAACCGACACACAAACAGACACACACGCACACACACACACGCACGCACAGAGATTGGCTGGCAGACACGGAGAGGCAGGGGGTTGCATTCTGGGTTTCCATAACTCATTTATAAGCCTGTTATGGTATCAAAGTGATTTTCTCATAAGAACAATATGTGAAGTGATCTCTGCTTCTGGTGTAAAGGATTTCTCACGGCTTCTTTTACCTGACGGACTAACAGTTTTTGGCCCAATCATTTTTATGAAATCATTTTCATGAAATGATTGGGTCTACTTGAGATGAAATGAGTCTGTTTCCTTCACTGTTGTAAGTGCTAGTCCTAATCAGAATGGAAAGCTCTCACTCTCTTTAGACTATTAATGGCCAAAGTGCCTGATTTGACTGTTGAAGGATGATAGTGATGACTAAGGCGCTACAAGATAGTGCTCATACTTTTTTTCTTATTGTAACTTAACTGGAGACTTTGTTTATAAAGAAAAATAAAGCCTGCTCTAGATGAAGCGAGACTGCAAGGTTACAGTATGCAAATATCGTGCACTTGTCAACTGTAATTAAAAGTTGAGGGTTGCTAAAATTTATGAGGGACCCTGCGTGGAATTGCATTAGAATCTTTGGATCCCTTGTCGCATTAATTGAAAGTTAGATAGCAGATGATGAGGGAGTAAACAGGTGAAGTGATTTAGCTGTGTTTCTCTGGCTGAAGATGCATAATGGCTGAGCATGGGTGTGTTGAGGACAGATTTACTTGGTAATTACTGAGTAGAAAGTGTTTGTTTGGCTGTGGTGCCATTTTTGACGCCAAGAATCAATTTTAAGTAGGGGGTCAAGAACCGCTTCAGCATGCCTTTTGACTCTGATTTCATTTTGTATTTTCTTGTTATGTGAAATACACATTTTGTACAAAACATACAGTAGGGGGTAATATTCCGTGTCGGTAACCTCATGATTAAAATTGAATAAGATGTGTGTGTAGCAAACAAGGCCTGTTATAGTGTGTCTATGAAGATGCTATAATAGTCCTGTAGAAAAAGTGTATTTTGGTGTCTACTGGCTTTAATTTAGAATTTTGGGTTGGATCAGTCCTTTTTTATAGCTGATACTCTACATTTTGCTTCAACAAGCAGTACAAACCTCAAATAGTATGTAAATATATATATATATACCTGAAGGTCAGACCAGCACTTGATATGATGATTTTACATTTTAAGTCACTATGTCAGCCCTCCAGGTTGTCACACACTGACAGGAGACTTATGGTTTGTCTTGAGGCCACTGAAGCCAGAGCCTGTCAAGTTGAACCCTTGAGGGTCTGCTGAATTGATTCAGTTGAAGCAAATCGCAGACAATATTTACCTAGTGCCATGACAGCAAATAGGCAACTGAATAGCAGGAACACTAGATTAGAAAGATGTACAGTATCACTCTGCAGTGGAAGAGTGGGGACAAAATGAGCATAAGACTGCTGAAGGTAAATACTTAGAATTTTGAAAATGCCATCTTTTCAAGAGTTATTCAGCGTATCACAAGGGGCATAGCATTTTCACAGCTTACACGGGACCACAAATGCTGTCCGTCTCCGTTGAAGCAGTGTTCGAACATCATTCCATATTAGTTGCTGTTGAGTTTGAAAGAGAGGCTGAAGTAAAATATATAGAAAAGTAACCACCGTAACAGTAGGCTCGTTCGAGATGAGCCTGGCCGGCGCAGTATCAAACACCTGCGATCCCCACACAATACATGACGGTTAGTTTTGTGTCCGACTTGATCCCGACTTGCTAGACGTCCTATACACGCGGGGGGGACGATTAACTCACGAGATGGAGGCGGCCGCAGTTTTAAGAGCCAGGCAGCTGCTCTCCACCGCCTGCAAATCCCAGGGTATGATGGGAAACACCTGGCTGTTGCCTGATCAAAGAGCTGATTGGCTCTTAGTTTTTGCGACAAACACCACGTTTTGTAGAAAATCCATATTTTCTGTGTAATAGTAAAATGTAACACTACATGTTGTGCAGAGAAGGTTTAATCTGTTAACAAACATATTGTGTGGTTTGTAATAATAATAATAAATGTTATTTATATCGCACTTATCAAAACAAGCAGTGGTCTACAAACTACAGGTAGCCTACAGATGGATCTAACAGGATGCAAATATTTCTGTGACTTCCTGTATATTCTTTGAAGGCTGCTTGAAACTGTTGGACTTGACTGCAGCGTTTTGTCACCTCCCCCCAGTTGCAGGTAGGGAGGGAGCGGGGGGGGGAAGAATGGGGAAACACACAGAGGAAGGCGAGGGGGGGGGGAGTGGACAGGTAGGAGGGGAGGGAGGAGGTGTGTCAGTGAGAGGAGATAAGTAGGTTAAACTTCCTGAGCTGAAAATAGCTATCTTCTCCATCACATGGTAGCCAAGCTGCCCAGGGGAGCCTGGCCGTATACAGCAGAGCCTCGGAACACTCTTTCTAATCTGTAGTGTTCTCTGTGCTTTTCTCTCTTCTCACACACACTACCCAGAAACACATATCCCCTCCAACCGCACCATAATATCACTATATCTATTTAGAGCAGGGCATTTGTGTGACACTGTAGCCTCAGGCCGGATGTGTTGTATTTGTGTGTTTGTGTGTCTGTTTGCGTGGGTGTTTCTTTTTTTTTTTTTTCCTTTCTTTCCTCTTTTGTAGGATCCGGCGACGTTATGAAATTAGACGCCTAATCTCATCACACACACATAACCTAAACCTGCCAATTAAGAATACAGTGTTAGACAAATTGACACAATGAAGAGCTGAGGGACAATTTGTGGATGTATATTGGGTAAATTACGAGTAAGGGTTTAATTTATTACATTACTTGTCTGGTAGAGGCTAATTCAAGACAAAGAGACAGAGAGAAAAGGAAATTCAATAGGCTTGCGAAAGTGTGTGTAAGAGTGTGTTGTTGTCATTCCCCATGCGTCCTCCATCTTTGATCTGTCAGACCTCAAAAAAACACAAATGCGTGTGCATCCTTTGACCTTCCCCTCTACATAATATCAAACACACTGAGCCTCTGTTGTTTCGAACTCTCCTCCTAGGCTTTTCCTTCTTCCTTAAGCAGATGCTTGTCATATCCCCTGTTTCTCTTTTTTTGTGAGCCTCTCCTTTCTTATGAGGCAGTTTTGATTATGTTTCACCTCCATTCTCCTGGCAGTGTGTTTGTGTGTGCGCGCCGTATTGGTATTCCAGCCTATTCCACTTTCCTCTGGAGAAATTGCCTTCCTTTGATGGGCCAGGGAAAACCACTAAAAGGGAAGCTTTGACTCTCACTCGTTTTCTTTTCTCCCTATCTATTTCTTCCTCCTCCTACTCTGTGCTTTCTTTCAGTTGTCTCTTCCCACTCCATCTCTCTCTGAATTTTTTCTCCTACTCCTTCTTTTCAGTTTGTATTCTTCGTTCCTTTCTTTAGTACTCTCTCTTGCTTGCCTCCTCTGCCTTGAGCTCATCTCGAATAGACGCACACACACACATTCCCGCAGCTTAAACACTGACTTTCAATTACTTCTTCTCCATCTGCCTGGACGTGTTTTTGTGTGCAAGTATGTCATTTTTTTTGCAGTAAAAGACACCTTGTGCGGTGTGTGTGTGTACAGTGATAAATCTTTGGGATGAAAGGCAAGGCTGGCCACTCTAGGAGGTAAATTGAGGTAAATTGTGTGATTGAGAACTTAAAAGCAGGCCAAACATTAAGCCCATTTGGGACACAGCGGGGTGTATGCTCTCCACGCAGCTTCATTTGTCTGTTCCTCATCCTTTCAAAGGCACACCTCAGGAGAGAGGCAAAGCAGAGGTGCGTTGTACATCATGACCTAAATCACTTAATTATGTGCTGTGGTCTAGTGCTTTTACCCTTGTACATGTAACATTATGCAATGGATTTAAATGGATGCTCCCAGTATCTTTGCAGTTGGTTGGTTACCTGAATAACTCTTAATGTGTTACAGTAAATAACAATACATCTTATAACAAACAGTGACTTTCAAAATAATGTAATTATGTGTTATTTCCAGCTAACAGACTTTTATAATTTTAATTAGCTGTAATTGCATGTAATTAGCAGGCTATAATTAAAAGGGGCTACCACAGGGATTACGGCTAAGGAAAAACGAGTTAATAGTTACTGTAAATGTAAAGTAGGAAGAGTGACAGCAGGCAAATAATCTAACAGGATTTATTTCAACTGGCTATCACTCTCCCTAACACATCTATCTACTTGTCGGTCTATCTATCTATCCATCTAGCTATAAGATCATTCACATTAACCCTGCGTATGACACTGGATATTACAGTAAACATGGGCTCACCCTACATTTGACCATTCAGGCTGTTGGTCATGGGTAAACAGTGGCTTGTTTAAGGCTAGTAAGAAAGTAGCTTCAAACATATTGCTGGCAAACAGGGTAGCAGCGAGTAATGTTTTTGCGTTCAGAAGTTTAACATTGTGGTCATTGAGGACAATAGTGTAATATGTTTTAATTTCTGTACCTAATGAAAAAATAAATCTGACTTAGGTTTTACAGGCATATTCATGCATATTTGCCATCAAGCAGAGCACAGGAGGAAAGTTAGAGGTCCATAGTAGAGTTTATGTAAGCCAGCAGTAACCCTATACAGTAATAAAGCTATAGTTACTGTATAAATGCATATTAAGCTTCTCATGGTAAAGACAAGGATTGTCTGAACAATAGTAAAATAAAATAAGATGTAATTTGTTAACAAAAGCAAAACATTAAGGTTTGTCAAGCAAAGCACATCTGTGGGAGAATGCCTCGCAATAATTATTAACTATCTGGTTTCCCCTCTCTGTCCCCCCCCCTTCTCTTTCCTTATCACTCTCTTCAGGACATGGGTCCTACCAGCATGCCCTCTGTGCCCCTCATGGTGGGCTGTGGGGTCTCCTGCACAGCTCTTCTCATCCTGCTGCTAATCTATGCTGCCTTCTGGAGGTACACGTACACACACAAACACATCCTTGATGGCGTCATGCCTGTCTACACTCACACATCCCCTGCGCAGACAGTAGTGATTTTTCTCATTATTTGGGCTCCTACCAATACGTAAAACGTGTGTGTACTCTGCTGTGCCAAAACTCCAATAAGGCCTAATAAGGAACAAATGGTTCAACTACAGCAGGGGGTGGTGATTAGATTTTGGTAACACACATGACAGATGGCGAAATCAAGCTAATGACTGCAAAAAAAATCTGCCGTTCAGTCCATCAATCTGTCATTACTACTTATCTCACATCTCTGTCGCCTCTCTCTCTGTCACTGTCTCTCGTCCTCTGCTCTGTAGGTACATACGTTCGGAGAGATCCATCATCTTGGTGAATTTTTGCCTTTCCATCTTGGCCTCCAATTTATTGATTTTGGTGGGACAATCACAAACGCTTAGCAAGGTAAGGCACTGTGCATGGATAAACGCATAGAGAAATTTCTATTCCCACTAGGGCTTTCAAAACAATGTGTTAATTTTGTTAAAGTGAAATGAAATGAACGCAACTTAACACATATGATATAATTATATCAGAGGCTCTAAACCTCTGAGAGCAGCGCTCTTAACACTCAGGGTGCCTCTGACCACTGGAGTGAATTTAAGATCGCACTCCTCTGACCCTGTGCATCCCTCAATACCAACCAGTCCGTACCTTTTGCGCATGTGAATAGTTTAAAAACTGTAGTTAATGTGGTCATCACTTAAATCCAGAGTGTGGGACTTTTACGTATAGATGAACATCAGTTACCCTCACCAAACGAGTTCACATAATGCTGATTAAGCCTCTTTAAGTGTTAAATCTGGTGTCTGCGGTTACATTCACACGCTGGTGCACCAGAAACAGATTGGCGGCGAAGCCGACATCAGCGCACTGGCTGGAATGCGCGAGGTAACTCCACAGTTGACAGAGAAGCAGTAAGCTTGTTTATTAGACTCAAGAGGCGTCCCTGGGTTTTATTTTTGTTGCCACCTGGGATCACTGCCAGAAGGGGGAGACAATAAGTAAGCTTATGTTAAATATTAAAAAAAAACAGTTATGGCCACATTTTAGGCTGTGATAGGCATGTGTTCAAAGATGAAAAGACATGTATTTGGAAAAATGATTGGAAATAAAACCATTTATTGATTTCTAATGCACCCTTTCTATTCTATGCCTTCATGTGCCACAAAAATGTTTTGTGTTGAAATATCCTTGTTTGGGGGCTTTTCCAAGCAAATATCAATATATGCGATTAATTTGATTAATTATCAGCCTATTATGTAATTAGTTAGATAGATACCTACTCAGCACATGTATGACTCCAGTAATAGTACTCCTTAACAAGCCTTTAATAATGCCTACAAACAGAACTGTAAAATAAAAAAAAATGGTTCGACAGTAGACAAGGTTCATACAGTGGACTTATCAAAGTGGCAGGCTGGCATTTTTGGCACACGCACTCTGAGTGCTCTGACTAAGCAAGACTGCACTGTGTGGTGGTCAGTATCGATCAAAATGAGGAACACAGCAGAGCCACGTTGGACTCTATTATTCACACTACACTATTCTTCTTAATACGTGCTTTATCAGACTCCCTTTTTCTCTTTGTCCTCTTTATTTTGCGTAGGTTTCATTTTCCTCTGCTGACTAGTTCTAAGAGATGATTTATCATGACACATCTCACGAAACTACCTTTTTTAACATTTTTGTAAAACGTCTTTTCTCTTTAGGGTCTCTGTACTGTTACTGCTGCCTTCCTGCATTTCTTCTTCTTGGCGTCCTTCTGCTGGGTGCTGACAGAGGCGTGGCAATCCTACCTGGCCGTCATTGGCAAAATGAGGTCACGGCTCATTCGCAAGCGTTTTCTGTGCCTCGGCTGGGGTGAGCTATGACAGTGTCACACATTACCACACACATGACTGACATGTACATTTTGGCAGCAGAGTTTTCCTTTTAAGGCCTGGTCACACCAGAAAGTGTCACAGAAAAATTCATGTGTGTCTTTGTGAAATATTTGGGTCAGATGTTCAGTGACATTGGTACTTCTTCCACTGGGAACTACTGTAGCTCTCTAGCTTTGGCCATGGTGAAAAGTTTAGTCATAGATTTAAATTTTTCTGTCTTCTAAACATTTTGAGGCTTCAGCTATTGTTTTCAACAACTATGTTTGGCATAGTTTTAACACCGCATCTGAAACATTCATGTACATTCATTCACTATTTTTGTCTGGCAACAACCTTCATAAGCATCAACATCCACTGTTAAGGAACTACATGTCAGTTAATCATTTGTGCCAGTACATTGTGTGTTAATGCCTTGAATTGCTGTGGTCACTGCATTTTTTAAAAAGAGACTATTCAGTATCATAGTGGCATTCACTATAACACTTAGCTGCTCATGTAAGTTTCTGCAGTTGGTGTTACTGGAAATATGAACTGTCCTTCTGTGCCAGAGGATTTTTAGCACAGCAGATGAAGGCGCTTTCCTGAATGGGATGCTGATTGAACCACTGATGTGTAACATGAATTATTGATGGCGAGCAGCAAGACAGGCCTTTTTTACATGGAAATGAAACTGATTATTATGTTGTAGTGTTGAAATTGTTGGCTACATTATGCTTAATAACCTTAATTTGCTCTATTCTCATTTACATTCCAATTTTCTTTGCTGTATACTATTATTTGCTGCTTCAAGGACTCGATTTCCCAAAAGACATTCATTACAGTTTCTGATGTAATCTTACTTGATACAGCAAAAGATAGACATTCATTTTCACATGCATCCACGCTTACAAAAGGTGCCACAATATTCATTCAGAGTAAAGATAATCTCACTCCTTTGTGCCATACAGCTGTACATCACCCCTGTTCCATTCATCCTCCATGTCTCCTTTATTATGCTGTCCTCTCATGTACTACAACCTGATGCAACAGGCACCAGGGATGTTGGAGGATAATCAAAACATGTGATAACATCTGCATAGCACTGGCAAGATGTTTTGAGATAGCCCTAGAAATTACAACTACAGCCCCGACCACCATCACCTCACACCCACACACACAAACCGTCTGTTCATTTCACTTGATATCGATCCCACCGGTCTAATCTGCCAAGTCACTGATGCCCTTACCTGATACAGAGGAGGGAGAATGTATAGATTGTTGCACATTCACAGATAGAGAGAGCGATACCAACACAGTGCGTGTGTGTGTTGGGTCTGCAGTGGAAGCTATGGAATTATCCAACACACTTCCAAATACACATGAAATACATGAAACATTCGAGCAGAGTGGAGGGGATCAAACAGCTTATCCTCCTCACGTCCATTTTGCAATTTTCTTCCCAAATTATGTGATTGAAATCAGTTGCCATGGAAACAAGGGATTTGGGGTGTGAATGGATCTGTGCTGGATTAGCAGCAGAGTGTGTACGCGTAATGTATAGGTGTGTGTTTACCGCATTATGTATCGGTAAATGCTAGATTGATGTTGTTGTTATGTAATTGAAACTTTGCGAATGCTGGTTAGTGGACCGGCCTGGCTCCCCACCATCTTATTTGTTAATGTTAATGTGACTTTTTCTAATTGCTTTTCATTTGCAGCCATAATCACAGCTTTGTTAATTACATGAATATTTCAGAGCCAAGCTCATTACGGGCCCAGCATATTTCCTTCTTTTTCTGGCACACGCTCTGTGACACTCAGTCTCACTCTCTTTCCCTTCTCGTTTACACACACGCATACCCACATGCAGACACACACAAATTGTTTGACTTAGCTAATTAATGCAAGACTTATTGACCACTCCAAGCTATACCTCACATTTCCTTTTAGTCTCACATGCTCACACACTCATAGTGTTGCTTGCACACACCCGCGCACAGGCATGCTACACGTGTGGGTCTCCTGTGGAAGTGGAAATGTACACAAGACGTCAGTGCGACAAGAATGACCTGTGTTGCTAAATAAGAGCTTCCATTTCTGCAGTGAGCTGGGATCTAAGCCCAGTTTTCATGCTTGTAGATATATCTGTGTGCGAGGGAGCACATGCAGAGCATTCGGGCTTACCTGCAGAGCACTCAGTCAGTTTCACTCACATGTGCACATGTTACGTGCTATTGCATGGCTGCTTAGCATTTGAATGGGAAGCGCCGTATGGGGTCGTTCAAACTAGAGAATCCTACTTGGCCGACAAGCTTCATCGTCCCCATTAAGGCTTCCCTTCATCCTTTGTCTCACCCTTTTGATCTTTCTCTCTTTGTTTGTCTGCAGGTCTTCCAGCCCTAGTTGTAGCAGTGTCGGTGGGTTTCACCCGAGCAAGAGGTTATGGCACAGCCAGCTAGTGAGTACTGCTCCCCGACCCCCCGCCCTGTTCCTCACACCAATCATGAATCAATTGGGATATCATCACTTTATCATCAGTTTTTTTTTTACCTCTTTGCATAGCGAAAGGTTCACTTTGTTTGAAAAAGTCTACTTTCCCTTTATTCCCTTGAAGGTTTCAAGCTAAGGTCTATTTCATAAGTTTGTATTTTTATACAATTTTATTTTATAACTTACCGAAGGTGGTCATTTATTCAGTGGAGGCTCTGCTATAAACAGCTGAATATATAAACTCTGGATGCATTTTTCACATTATTTGTATCAACAAAACAGTTTTTCTCACAGCCAGCCAATTTCTATACCTGCTTATTCCTATACTGTGTCACAGGGGGACTGAAGCCTGTCCCAGCATGTACTTGTTGAAATGCAGAACACATCTTAGTTGTTAATTTGATGGGCACAAGACAGTGTTGTTGATACCATTTGTAAGAGGGGTGTCTATTAGTATTACTCTGTAACTTTAAATATTCATGACTAAATAAGCAACAGTCCAAGTTAAAGTATGAAAAAAGTTTCTTCAGAACTGATTGTCCACTTTACATGCCAAAAGTCATATTCAAGACCTCAACAGCCATATGTAAAGCTTGTTTTGGATGTTTTGTTTGAATATTTAAAAACAACATTTAAAAAAACATTATTGAGAAATGCTGTTCCTTTCATACTCCTTCAACCAGTCAATAGTGTAATTGATTTGATGAAAACACATCTTAAAAGATGTTTACAAATGTATTCCCTCTTACTTTACTTAACATCTCATTAATACAAGGACTGCATATTAGCTTTTGGGCTGTGTGTTTTTCCATCTTCCTTTTTATTGAGCTGCAATTAAGACAACAGAGGGACCTCAGTATGCTCTGATGACATCACTGGAGGACACATTTAAGCTCATTAAGTCTCAATAGCTTTCACACCAAATGGAATTTACAGTTTGGGGATATGTTTTAGGTAATTTACTTACTAAATTTTCTCAGCACTGAGGGCAATATTTACAGAAACAGGCAGTTACCCAACCATAAAAATGACTTCTTTATCCCTCACTTAGGACATTCAAGTAAATGTGATCCTTAATTGCTTGTGTACTTGTTGTGGTTAAGGACTTGGCACAATTGAAATGTGAGACCTGAATGTGGTGAAGTGATATTTTTTGTATATACACCACTTATTCTGTGGTTTTGCTGGGTTTTTTGCTTAAAACACTTCTCTGTTTTTCTTTTTCTCTAGTTGCTGGTTGTCCCTGGAGGGCGGTCTGCTGTATGCCTTCGTCGGGCCTGCTGCTGTCATTGTATTGGTAAGTCTGTCCAACACGCTCTCTCTTGACGAGATTCCCTCACTTTAAGACGAACCGGCCTCCCTCTCTCGCTGGTCACATTGCATAATTCTACAAATATTTTGCTAACTTAGCCTCCAAGCCAAGAGCTTTGAAGCAGCTGCAGCTGACCTCTGAGCATTTCCCTTTTCCCCTTCGGTCCCACGTGCACATGTGACCATACACACCCACGACAAAATGATGAGATGAGCGCTTTGATCCTTGAGGTTAAAATGTCACCTCAGGAAAACTAAAATATATTCCAGCAGACGTGAAGAAGAGCTTCCCGGCAATGCAACACATGCGTGGACTGAATTCTACCCCAGTGGCAAAATATCTCACTCTTATGTGTACTTTCAAAGTATGAGTCACTGTACCCAATGTATTTAAGGCATACAAGACATACATCTATGACTAACAGTCTGCTGTACACAACAATCATAATGATGTGTCCTTTGTTTGCTTTCGCCAAATTGCTTTAAAACAGACATTTTCTGTACAAGTAAATATAGCTCTATATTGTTTTACAGCACAACGGAGTGCATTGATTGCATCTCAGTGGTGCTTTAATCATCTGTTGTTGTGTTGTGCGGTATGTGGCTGTTTTCTAGGATTAGCTAATTTCTCCTAAATGAATCCCTGGGTGCATATTTCCACCACCAAGCTTAATAAGTCTGGATGGGCTACTTTAACTTAGTTTGGTAATTGCTGCCATTGCTGTTGTTGTGTTTGTGTGTCTGCTCATGCGTTAGGATTTTTTTCCTCTTGTTACTTGCACACTTAACTTATATAGTACATGTCAGAAAGGATGCATGGATCAGACTGTGTCATAGATGTGCAAAGTAATGCAGTAATGCATGTTTTTGAGGTAAATTCCTGACAAGCAAGCGGCAGTTTGACAGTTTTTTTCTTGGGATGCAAAGGAAAGCGTGTTTATATAATGCTGAATGTTCATGATTATGATAATGCAGTAGCTTCCAATACTACTATTATTTAAACATTACATAGTCAGAAAACAGTCAAGTTGGTGCTTTATCTAATGAAATCCAATGTACATAAATGTATGATAGTAAAACTCACACATTATAATAAAAGAAAGGTTAGGTATTTGGGGTGTCTATGTATAAGAGCTCAAAGGTCCCAGTCATCATGTAAAATCAAAGGACAGTGTCCTCACACATTGCGTGTCAGAGGCTGGTGGTTCTTGAATGTCGCCAACGCTCCACCATTTCTACCTCCACAATGTCGACGTACACTCCACACCCCAGCTGCCATGTAATGGTCCCCGGCCCCCCGGTGTTGTTGCTGGGGCCCCACTCTAACAAACAGCTGTAATGAGAGTGGGACGTCAGGCAGAGAAACACAGACCTTCCCACAGGACTCTTCTCTAATTAATGAACCTGGCCTTGGGCAAATAGCGGAGCAGGATGATGCTGACTCACAAAGCTGGGGCCAGACATGACTGGCATGACAATAGTGCTCTCACAATCTGGCACATCGTGGCAAGTTGTCAGCGGCAAGACACACATGAGAGGGAAGGAGATCAGAGAGAGGGAGAGTTTTTAGCAAATTGTAAAAGCTGCCAGATGTACCGTAGATGTGGTGAAGAAATAGGCTTCAAGTAAAAATCCAGCTTCTGCAAAATCTGCAGGAGCTGGAAATTCAATTGACCACATGAAAGTCAGACTTTAACTGCTCAACTACTCAGCTCTTTCCTTAGGATTTATAGCAACCGTGTATTGAATCTATAAAACTTTTCTGCCTAGTCAGAAGTGCTCTTGGTGACAGATGAAGGAAAGAAGCTAGGCAGACATTCAGTTTAGGACCTTGATAAAAATAGGAATGCAATGCATACACAGTATAGGTATGTACTAGAGTGTACTAAATTTGTTGCTGATGCACCTCACCATGGACATCCCAAAGAACACAAGCAGATGAATAATCAAACCCTACAGAGAAACTCATAGATGGTGGAAGAAAGAGTACGGATGAATGTTGGATATCAGGATTAGAAGGAACATGTCGCCAGCATAGAAAATCTCCCATATGGGCAGGATTTCAGAGGGGAAGAGATCTACATGTGGCATGCTTTGGCTCAGATCTGTGTGTGCATGTGTCTAATAGAATCTTTATCAGTGGGTCACTATGGCCAGATGTTTGTCAGGCTTAGCTACGGGCGCCTCATTAGTAAGAGAAGCCAGGATGAGAAGCAATCAGTGTTTTTATCCCCCCACTTTTTTTTCACCACAAATGGAAAAATCACAGCTTAGAGTGATAATTATAAGTGTATGCTGACTGTTTTGTGTAAGTCAGTCGGATACATTTATGTCAAGGAGTTGACCATTATAAGCAAATGGTTTTACAGGTAGATTTGGTCGGAAAAGGCTTCGCCTTTTGAGGGAGCTGTTAAAGAATCTGAACAATGACAAGGCTTTCTGCTGAGAGAACTAATCCCCTTTAAAAAACACATGCATGAACATGAAATCTTATTTAAATCACCAATACAAAATACCACATACGGCTGGGGTGGTGGAACGGCATTGGCATGAGCGTAATCAGGAGAGTAAATATTGATACTGTCTGGTTATAATGTCTGTGCTATACGCCTGCATGACTATGTTTGGGCGTTACTTGCCACTCAGCTGTGAATTCACTCTAGAGCTTTGAAGCAAGAGTTTAACAGTCTTCCACTGATCGATTGTTGGTGGCATTGACGCGCAGCAATGTGCCAGCAAAGACAGTGAGGAAGAAGACTGTTAGCAAGTTAAAATGAATGTAAACAATGCACAATCTGAAATATTTTATAGATCAGCTTTGCAAGTGTTTTATAAGGAAAAAAATACATTCGACATGTTTGTTAGACCTTAAGGATACTTTAAGAATAAAGTACCTTTAAAGTTAGCACAGTTTCCAGTTAGATTTTAGTTCACTATGAAAAATGTTTTAAATGTGTCTCTGTATTTAAAGCACAGAACCAATTAAGAAACATGTCATCACAAATATGTATGCTGGGATGCTGTAGTGTAAAGTGGTTAGGATTTTCAAAACTGTAAGTACTAGCTGTGTGCTAGGAAATCTATTTATGCTTTGTGTAAATTATGACTGAGATGAGCTTTATGCTCCTCTTGCATAGGAGCAAGTCACCCTGGGAGCCCTGAAAACAATAGCTCACTTTTAGTCTTGAGTTTGTGGGACAATTAAAAAGTCATCTTCAATCGACTGAGACGTTAAAAAAAGAAATACAGGAAAACTCCTATACAGTGCATGAATTGAATCCCTGTTGGCAACCCAGTTATAATAGCAAACCTTGATCAAACTCCCCTTTCTGTCTATCTCAGGTGAATATGCTCATTGGAATTGTGGTGTTTAACAAGCTCATGTCTCGAGACGGCATCTCAGACAAGTCTAAAAAGCAGCGAGCGGGGTAAGTTAATTTCCTAAACCCTCTGCACCTCATACACACACAAACGACATTAACACAAACTCCCACAAAACACACACACCGCTTACTCATCCATCCACACAATTCTTGGTGGGAACTGACGACAAGTTTGCTGTATTAGATACATTTTTCCCCCCTGTCAGACACAAACTCGGGGAGACAACATTTTCATGGCAACTAACTCGAAGTGCTTTCAAGGGTCTCTGAACACACACCTACTTGTACACCTGTGCCTCCCGTAAAAATAATAAAAAAAATACAATCCAATTTTGGCAACCAAATGACGAGACATCTGTTATGGTCTGTTGCTCTGTGAAATCTATCAGCATTTCACAATCGCTTCCACGTACATACAGTTTCCATCTAGTTTTCTCAGTTTTATGTGACATAGATGAATATGCTGGATATGAAAATCAATGGCAGATGGAAACCTAATTACACAGTGTAAACACCAGGATTATGTAGATGAAACCTTATGCACTATTGAAATCCTATTAGATTTTTTTCTGTCAGTACCTTCAGACAAACATGCAAATGCCTACATGATACGCACATATCAGACATACATGCATATGCATACACCTACAACATTACTTCTATTGGATCAGTTGGCAGTTGTTCATCTTTACTAATCCTATGAGTGGAGATTTCCTCAGATCTCGCAGCCAAATCCATGTTTTCATTTCCATATCTATTGATTCCATTGTTTTGAATTATTTTTTTTTTGCTCCCATTACGTTTCCTCCAGTGTCTGTCTCTTGCACAAATTGAAATTGATCATTTGTTTATCGCTGCACGGGTTAACAGTACAGATTGGCTCTCCGGGGGGTTGATTAGCTTTTGTTTCCCGGTCATGCAACTGAGATTAAACCAGGTGATGTGTACAGACACACTCACACGCAAACAAACACACACGAACCTGTATCCCTTCCTTTGTTCCAGACAAAGTCCTGGGTGTTATCCGAGTATTAAGCCCGTTTCCGCTCGGATTCTCAGAAGTGTGTGTTTGGAAGCACAAACGCATCTAAGCGCTCCCGCACACAGTAGTTGCCGTAGTGTTGCTAACAGGACAGGCTGTCATTAGTGTAATGTATTTCCTCATGAAGCCGTGGGGATGTGGCTGCCGCTAAGGCAATGAGCTGTGATGGGACGCTAATGTAGCATAGCCCGTGCATTGCCCCATCATTCTCCAGTTGCGATACATATACACACACACACACATATACACTGTTTCTCTCCATCCGAGTAGTCAAGTGTAAGTAAAGAACCAAAGGAGCCTTTTTCTTTCTTTCAACCCCTATAATGCATACAGTGGCAGTGGGATAAGATGGTTGGTGTATTTCCTGTCTGTGTCACTGTTATCTGTTAATCCACATGACTCTGCTGTAACATTTGCAATGTCCGTCTCTCACTTTCTCTCCACTTGCTCTAAATCAATCTTTGTATTCTGACTGTTATTCATTGCTGCTACTTTTTGAGATCTGGTTTTAATTTGCCTTTCTTTCTTTTCTCCCCCCCCCCCCCCCCCCCACCCCCTTTTTTTCTTTTCCCCTCCCTCTCTTTGTTGTGTCCACTTTTTCTCTTTTTTCCTTTGGTTCTTTTTGCAACTGTGACACCTGCACATTCACCTGTTGCCATCACTGGAACTTGTTTCCACACATCCCCCACTCCCCGTTCTCCTCCCCCTCATGGTTGTGTGTGTATATGTGCGCGTGTGTCTGTGTGTGTGTGTGTGTGTGTGTGCGTGTGTGTGCACATGTCCTAAAGTGTCCCAGCGGAGGCGCGTAGCCGACTGCTCCTGAAATGCTCCAAGTGTGGCGTGATCTCGAGCACCGCTCTGTCCAGCTCAACTGCCAGCAGCGCCATGTTAGTCCATCTTCATCTTTCTATCTCGCTCTCTCTCGCCCCACTCTCTCTCTGTCTGTCTCTTACTCGCCTTCAGCCTCTCCCCACCTTCTTCTCTCTCTCCTCCATCCTTTTAATCTCTGGCTGTCGGTAATGATGCAGGATGACATTCAGACTTGTCTGGATACAAAAACAAACTAATGAAAGAAAAAACACCTGCACCTCAAGCCGCCACTATTTAATGAGAGCATGTTTTGATCCAAAGCGGATTTTCCTCCGGTCGTACTGAACAAACCTGACCTGTGTCAGACAGTATTTGTAAATCATGTTTAGAGTTTGTTTTAACTTATTTATAGTGCAGTATTGCTGAGGCTTAACACATCAGGGCAGTACAATGTCAGTAATACATTAGTGTAATTATCTAAGCTTTGTGGCTCTCATTATTTTTTCTTATGTGGTGAACTTTCATCCAGGTTCCCTAACCTTGGACTCGTGGTCACAAACGCATCATATTTCAAATGGAAAAACTGCTCAAAGATATCTAACTTACCAAAAAGATTACATATAAACTGGAGCTGCAGGTATTTAAATCTTTTTGCATTTAGCATTTTCCAGTTTACTATAAAATGTACTATATATCTCAGAGAAATCAATGAAGAAATGAATTTCCTAATTGTACAGAATTGTACACAGCCTCTGCAAATAGTTGAATGTTAATAGTAGAGCTCTGTCAGGTCTGAGAAAAATTATTACAATGACATTTTATCTCAGCTTGAGCTTGGAAAATCCAGTGTTTCTGGAACCTTTAGTCCCATATTAAGGACTAAAAGTAAGTATATCTTGGCGTCATTTTTGAATCAACTTGTATTGTTCTTGTTTTATTCTGCTTCTAACAAATCTCCCAACTTTATGGCAGTGAAATCCCAAATTCCTGTGATATTCTTTCTACTTTTTTTCCCCTCTTGGTATTATAAATAAGTTCATGTGAAATCACATTAGGTATCCCTCAAACCAATGTTGAAAACTGAGACAGTGGTAGATTTATTAAATTATATGTATTTCCAACACCATTTTTCTAAGTGCTTTATGCTTCTCTGTGAACGCTCACATCTCACATTTCCTTACCAGCATCACCTTTTGGGTGTTGACATTTTAGAAGTTACCACTACCTTAAGAAAAAGATCAAAGACCAAAGTCTTTTTTTAAGACAGGATTTCTTCTCTGTTATTAGGAGGTTCATCTTCATGGTTTCATGTCAGTCTGTTAAAGACCCTCCTCCCGTTTTACTGTCGCAAACAATCCTGTGCATATTTAATTATGTCCTTCTGCAAATCATTCATTATGGCGCCATGTTAATTTTGCAAGAGCACTCTGTTTAAAGCAGCAACTCTGTTCTTAGTTGTGTTGTTGCATGATTGGTTGCTGTGTTTGGAGGTTAATGGGCTAAAATTTCCTATTTGCAGTAACAAGTTTGTATCAGTTTTTCGGTCGTCGTTGGCAACACACAGCCTTGCTGATCTTAGATCCACCTACATATTTGCTGAATACATGTAGAGTCTATTATAAGATATGGTAATTTATATTCACATTACTTACTTATTTGGTTGGAAGGTTCTGATAATCTGCTTACAGAAAACCTTTGTGTAAAGCCATAACCATAATGAAATAGTCCTTGCTGTATAATTTCTGTATTATTTACTGAAATAACATTTGAACTTAGCAACTTAAATGTTGCTCGTATTACACACTCCTTATTATATAGTAAACATGATTTATTTATAACAACAGTATGTGTCCTGATAAAGCTTTAAACACTATTACTTGGGAAATTCTTTCTAGAATGAGATTGTGACAAAGCAGTTCCAAGCCTTGCACACATTTCTTTTGTCCCAAATGACTTTGTAGCACTTTGAAATATAACAGCTCATTAAGAAGCACTTATTATGTATGATGAGGTACACTTGCAGTTTTAGAGTTTGTATTTTCACATAGAATGTAGGTTCTTTCTGTTACTGTACTGAACCACATTGTATGGTTAAAACAGCTGGAAAGTGAACACATTAACAAGGGAACAGCACAGCTTTGGTTTTATTGCTCTATATTCTTTTATTCATTGCTTTTGGCCATGAACCTCTAAAGAGACGTACATGTTGCTGTCCGTCTGTCAGACCGACGGTTATAAAACCATGAATATATGCTCAAACAGCATGAACATTTTAAATTGGTGTCTGAATCTGAGCTACAGATGCACACACACACACACACACACACACACACACTCTCCCACTCACACTTATTCCTCAGAAGCCCCCATGTCAGCCCTTGTCAGTGGCCTGTCTTCCCCCTCCCTGTTGGGCCTCTGCCTATCGTCTCACAGTCCACCAGCATGACACTTGAGTGTGCATCAACCATGTAATTGTGAGCAATTGTCAGTCTCATAACTATCTACATGATTAGACATCATCTTCCACTTCTCAGTTAGAATATTAAGTCTGATGCAAACCTCAGTGTGCCAATCAACTGCAAATTGCCAACCACTGAACCTATGATCTGCGTGTGTGTGTGTGTGTGTGTGTGTGTGTTTGTGAGAAGTGGAGTTATGTGACTTACCAGAGCTGGCTGGTCTGGTTTGAGACTGAACCCCTTGTTCCTTCTCCCCCCTCTACCCTTCTCTGCCTCTGCTTCTCTTTCTCTTTCTCTGACAGGGCCTCTCTGTGGAGCTCCTGTGTGGTTCTTCCTCTGTTAGCATTAACCTGGATGTCAGCAGTGCTGGCCATAACCGACCGGCGCTCCACACTCTTCCAGGTGACGTATCTCACAACACTAGCAGATGCTCAAATACTTTATCTTGCACACATACACCTGTGAAAACCCATAAAAAAATGTCCATGTGCATGGCACCAAAATGTGCAACACAGATATTGCATCGCATATTTTGCATTAGTGGACATCTGCAACAGAATGGAGCCTCCATTCTTGACATTTTGGCATGTGTAAATATGGAATAAACCAAAAAAATAAAAAATAGGATAACTATTAAAAAAGTATTAAACAAACAACAACCTACTAATATCCTACAGTCAGGATCATGAGGAAAAACACAGTCTGTGAA
Source organism: Lateolabrax maculatus (assembly GCA_031216445.1). Taxonomy (NCBI): domain Eukaryota; kingdom Metazoa; phylum Chordata; class Actinopteri; order Acropomatiformes; family Lateolabracidae; genus Lateolabrax; species Lateolabrax maculatus. The sequence continues at coordinate 15,981,310 of CM062218.1, forward strand.
TGAAAGTACGAACAATTTATTATGAATAAACATGATTTGGCTGACTCATTTCATCGCCATATCAGTGTTTCTCTAATGAAAGAATGAGTCATTTCACTACAGTGTTACAGTCATACAGGAAATGATATCACAGTTGTTCCCAGAGTGGGTGCCGCAGCACCCTGGGGTTCCTTAAGGACAGTGCAGGCGCCAGTGTCCGACATAACCCACGCCCCGATGGCCCGAGGGCAGTAGAAGTTTATGCAGGGGAAATTGAGCGCGTTTTACAAGATGTCATCGTTTTCAGGACGCATGACCGATGAAATGCATTGTGATTCGCAGAAACACACAAGGGGAAGGTGGGCCTAGCCCTGTGGTGCACCAGCTCACTCACAGGGGCTTTCTACTTTCATGGAAGCAACAGTAGTCCTGGGTGAAAAAATCGACTGTGGTATGTGTTGTACAGTTTGCCAGGGATTCCCTGCCAAGGCCAATCAAGCCCATTTTTTCAAGGGGGCTAACAATTAAATACAAGCGTACACAAACAAATGGCCCATGAATTTTTCCAGGTGCACAGGGGTCAGAAATAGCGACTGATGATGGGAAGATGTGTCACTGTTAACAGAGCTCAAAGAGATGCTGATACATCTCAACAAAGCCCTCAACAAAGTCTGAGACAACTAGACCTTCCAGGCAAAATAATTAAAATCGGTCTGTGCAATGTAAGCAGCCAAAAGCTTACGGCTTTTCTTGGTGAGGAGAGGTTAGCTGTCCCACACTAGAAAGCTTGCAGAGAAAAACTGATTAATTAAAAATGCGGCAGTGGTGCCAAGTAAGCTCAATAAAGATCCTGAGACGAAACAACACTCTTAAACTGGAATACAGAATAATGAATTCAGAATTAACAGAATAAATTCATGATATCGTGTGTGTGTTTTTGTTCTTGAAAACCTAAATTGTAAGCTAATTTTACATTTGAAGAGAATTAAATAAACACATTTGACTAATTAGCATGCTTATTATAATATTACTATAATAAATACATTGACTGATTAGCATGCAAATGAATGGGTGCCATGATTTAAAAATGTTTGGGAACTCCTGCAATAACATAACAATTTGCAATAATTAAGAAGCACATTTTTCTTGTCTGCTCCAGGTCCTCTTTGCCGTCTTTGACTCCGTCCAAGGATTTGTCATCATCACCGTCCACTGTGCCATGCGGCGAGAGGTGAGTCCAGTTTCCTCCATCTGCTCAGCAGCTGTGTGGATCCCGGATATTTTGAATTCATGCATTTCTAATTCAGCACCACACAGTAACCTCAGTGACACTTACATCCTTTGACAGGTTGGATTCATGTTCCCAAATGTCACGCTAGTTTCCGGATCAGACATGAGAAGGATTATCACTGTATTTATGTCCTATGTTGCAGTGCTTCTTCTCCATAATGCAGTATGATAGTGCAGTATTGTCCGTCTGATTCAAGGCTGCCTTAAGGAGCTTACTAAGATGCTGTATGGAATAAGACGATAAGCCCCTAACTAATACCTACTAGTGCCTATTTGCTACAGGCTTTGCCCCCCCCCCCACCATTGTGCACAGGCATGTATTCCTGCCCTAGAGACAGACATTTACACACGCACACACACGCACACTCATTTTGGTATGGGCCAACTCACATTTGCACTTGCTACAATTAATGGATTTACAAGATCATCAGTTTTCCATAACTGCAAATGTGTCATCTGTTGCTGATGCATATAAACCACACACATTCTTGCCTATATCCAAGAGATCATTATGATATTGAATGCACTGCATAGTGTAAGTGAATTTTTAAATGCTTGGAATGCTTAGCTGCATTAAATCAATATCACAAAAGCAGCGGGGATCAGGCTACAGTAAATCCAGGAATTATTTATTTTAAATGTATGAAAATCCCCTGCAAGAGACTGAGCATAAATCCTTCGTAGCTGCAGAACAATAGTCAGGAGGTGAGTGCCACACCGAAGGGAGGGGGAGAGGAGAGGAACAAGGGGGAAAATGAGGAAACATTACAGCGTAAAAACAAGAGAGAAGGCAGTACAAAGTGTCATATTATGTGAAGTAAACTACAGACACTAAATGTGTTGGTGAGCGTAGCACCATGTCGCTCTCCTAGATAGCGCCCGCTGCTTGTAAGGTGCAGCGGAGAATGAAAGGACGTCAAATGGCACAGGCTGCCTGCTGAGATCAGTCGAGGAGAGGTGAGCGAATGAACATGTGCGACAGGGTTGAGGTGTCGTGATTAGGAGGCAGCAGGAGAGGAAAAAAACAAGGGAGAGATGTGAAGGAGAGATATATTGTGAGGGAGGAACTTAGTTAAGTGGGTAGACAGGAAGGGGTGGAAGAAAAATTGCATGCAGAGATCTTAGGGGGAAAAAAAACGTGATTCAAGAGCGAAGCAGGGGATGATAGTAGGGAAGGAGGAAATAGAGGAAGGTGGAGAGGGTTGGTACAGACCCAGAGAGGGGCACTTCACTTTGAAGTCAGAATGAGCTGTATTGGGTGCCAACCACTGCACACACACACACACACACACACACACACACACACACACACACACACACACATACTATAATAGAGAATATGGAACAAATGCCATTGAGGATGAGTATGGGTATAAAGAGGAAAGACGGACAGAAGGAAACAATGTAGGCAATACCCTAGCCCATGCAGAATTAATCAGACATGGATGCTACTCCAGTCCCCTCCATTTGTTGCACACACACACAGATGAGACCACCCAGCAAGAGTGGAGATGCTCTCGTTCGCTCTTGCACCGCTTCTTACACAACCACTCCTGTTTCCACCCATGAGATTCTTATGGGATTTGACAGCGGCAACACTGAAAAATGATGTTGCTCCTCAGCAAGTAACCAGGCTATCTATAATACAGAGCCTGATGTGGGGAAAGAATCTCAGACTTGGCTGGGAAACATAATACGCAGGGATCCATTTGATTTGAGCTGTGTTACAAGAACCAGTTCTTTGACAGTGGGCTGGTGTGTGTTTGCTTAGATGCCGTATGTGGGAGGATAAAAAGAAAAAAAAAAAAAAACAATATGACACTGTAAAGGCCCAGGGGTTAGAACATCTATATACTGTGCTGTTGGTTTTAATTAGGACTCTGCCACTGATCTCACAATGCTCAAATAGGCCACTTTGAAGAAGTGCTGTGTGCTTCCTATACCACTCCACTAACTGTTATATAAGCGACAAGCTGAGCTACTTTGTGAAGAATGTAGCGTTTTCGTTTACTTTGCCATTTTGCATAATTTAGTATTCACTGAACATCTGTCATTGCATTGATAAAGATGAAGAATATTAAATGTCTGAGGAGTGGGTTCCCCATGCTCCAACATTTGCCAAACTAACTTAAGTAAAAGTTCCTCCACTAACTTCTTTCCTTTGCGTCGTCCCTTCCTCTCCTTCATCATTCTTTTCCCCTCCCACTCTTCCTCTCTATATTCATCACTCCTCTCCCCCATCCCTTATTCCCCTCCCTTCAGGTGCAGGATGCGGTGCGCTGTAGGATGGGGGGATGTAAAGACGACAGCGAGAACTCACCAGACTCCTGCAAGAATGGACAGGTGCAGATCATGGTGAATAGCATTCCATTTCATCCCACATTGCAATCCATTAGCCTCGGACTAACATTAACCGGGCTGGTGCTTTCCAGAAGCTTCAACTGCAATAGCAAGAAGCATGATTGCCATTTTACAAGGGCTCAGACTTTCCTTAACCATTTTTTTCCTGAACAGGATTTCATTATTTTTTAATCATTATACATTTTCACATTTTATCTTCCAAAAATGTTTGATTTCACCCCCCATAAAAATGCAGTTTCGCTCCCAACCTGAAACTAACTTTCTCCATTGTCATACATTGACAAAAATAACAAATAGCATTTCTGAAACAGTATCCTGTTAAAATGAATATCAGTACAATTTTGACATTCTCGTTGTTTGCACTGACTTCATAATGAAAATGTGTACATCACCCATAGCATTTAATGTATTACCAAAACAGACACTTCAGCACTTTTATTTACTTTTAACCGATAATTCTTCATCTTTATTTGAAGAGCACAGAGCCCCCATAAGGTTATTGTATGTGTTCCAAATGTAGCTAATAGTGTGATAAATCATGTAGACTTGAACTGCCTTGCCAATGTCAGTGCGGTCACACTGCTACTATGAGGGCATGAACGACTCTCATAACGCTATTCCCTTTATTTCTCCCTCAGACCTGTTTGCGGTAATGATTATGGGTTTCTGAACGCCCCTCTGAGGTTATCAAGATTAAACTTTGAAGCCATCATTTTGCTCAGGGAACCCATTATGACACATTCTCTCTCTCTGTTTTCATAATGGAGAAGAACATTTACAGTCTAACTGTGCTTTTTACATTTTTGGTTCAATGTATCGTTGTCATACACACAGCTCGCAGTGAGTGCTAGTTGCTATGCCAACTGTTTCTCTGTTATGGAAGACAGCTGGTAAACCTTCAAGTTTTCTCCAGTTGTCTCATCTAAATGTGTTCGACTTTGAAGAAATCTTCCCAGACAGCACATATGGATGGAGCGCTTTTGTATTAAAATACCCTTGAGAGCATTAATTGTGATGGATAATTTGGTGAAGCTGCCACCAGTTATATCAGCGTCATAATTACAGTGCACACCATCCTCTCAGGTGTTCTTGCTATATTCACGAGGAAATCTCATTAGAATGATAAAACCCTGACATTTAGAGACATCATAAAGATGTACAACTGTAACTACACCTTCTACAGTTGAATCAAAGCCGTCTTCAGAATTATCATTAGATTAGTTAATCTCTGATTAAAGCTCAGTGCTCCCCTCTACAAAACTGGTTATATGTCCTCGTCTAACATTTCAACTTTATGTTTTCCATTACTTTGTTTTATACCATCAGAAGGGTCCAAATGCGAGCCAATGTGGGCAGCAGTGTGGCTCTCTGCGTTACGGCACATCCTCGTGCCTGCCAGGTTGCCACCCGCAGCCGTTCCCACCGACGTGCCACCAGGCATGCCAGCAAGCATGTTACCACAGTCTGCCCCGCAGCAACCACAACCACAACCACGGGCTAGAGCATGCCCTCAGCCACGCACATGAGCATAACCCCATCCTGAACAATACCCACAACCACGCTCATAACCATAACCACGGCCACAACCACGGCGGCAGCCAACCAGTATGTCACCTGTCATTCGTCATTATGAATAGTCAAGTCCATAGATGGAGAAAGGTGCAATCTGTAAAGCAATATTTTGCAACAAATATGAACAAATATTAAAGGAATAGTTTGACATTTTGAGGGTAACATCTGGTCATTTTTATGGTTTGGTTTTTATATGGATTAAGAAACAAGATCCAACGTGAGACTAAGAGGCACTGGTATGCATATTATGTTACTGTTGGACAGAGCCAGGCAAGCTGTTTCCCCCTGTTTCCAGTTTGAGTTTTTTGAGCTAAACTAATCCACTGTTGGCGGTAGCTTCGTTTTTAGCATACAGACACGAGAGCAGTGTCAAAACTTCCAGCAGGAACGCAAAGAAACATATTTCCCAAAATGTCAAACTAGTCCTTTAACCGGAAAGAGTCATCATTGGCTCAAATGTAGTTTTGTTTTGATTACATATTGCACCTTTAAATCTAAGTAGGAATAGATGTGATGTATAAATATAAACTAACAATTTTACTGTGACATGGTAAGCGACAAATGTATTTATAGTATGTCTTTGGGCATTTTCAATTGATTTAGAAGATGGTTTCTTTCGCATTCATTTCAGCAGTAACATCACCAAGAATGCAGGATGCTACAGGTTGTTTTCTCAGTCAACAGGACTGTGCTCCCTAACAGTTGATGTTGATGACTCACTGTACTTAATCTGTGAGGCTGTTGCAGAGAGAGTATATTATAGTTAAAATAAACATGATTTGTTTTTCTCAATTTGGATGGGAATGACTGAGAGAAAGAGAGAAAGGTTTCTTTCACATCCGCATTCGTCCATTTAGTAGAGACCCATTTATGGTGCTGCGGGTGATTTGCGTACTAAGAGCTTTTCCGCTCCTCTGAGACCTTAACACATTCTCTTCCTTCTCTCTTTCAGTTTTTCATTTTCCCCCTTCCTCTTCTCTTTGCCTCTGTGGCGTGCCCAAACTGTCTAAAATCTGTAGTTTATTATCCAAACAAAGGCTTTTGTAAGAGAATCCCGCCGAGGACAGGAGGAGGCTCTATCGTGAGAGAAGGGGGGGACCCCAACTGCATAGCAATGAGCTTCACTTTCACGAAAGTTTGGGAAACTTGAGAGGTGGCCATTTTGGAAAACGAGATTTCTTCATTCAAACCACTGCCCTCTGGGTTTGGGAGTGTTTCTTTACCCCAAGGAGTAGTGCCACCCTGCATTTCTCAAATAAATTCTAGATCAAAGCAAATAAATACAATTTTTTCTTGTTCCCAAAACACCTTATCTACATAAAATCTGAATAGTGAGTGCAGGTTAAACTCAGTGTTGCATGGATGTTTGTGTTTTGGTCGTCGGTGTGAACGGATTGTTAGATTATTTCTGTTACATTTAATACTTTTTTCAGTCCAAGAAAAAGCTTGGCTAGAAGACAAAAAAGTTTTGCTTCAACTGGCACAGCAGATAATAGTTCTGCTGCTGTGTAAATTTCTCTCCTGCTTTTCATTCAGACGATAACCAGGTGACTGATGAGGCATACAGTAGCATTACATACCAGGCAAAACTCCACGGCGTTCTGCTCGTCTTTTTCAAAGGCTGTATTTGGATCTGCTGCTGTGAACTGATACACATCATAAAAAGTAGCAGTAGTGGATGCCATCACACAGAATTTTCTCTACTTTCTCTGTTCTGTTTTTGGTTTGAAAAGGCTTTGGATTTGGACAAATTCACTATAAAGAAATGGAAACTTAAAATTTCTGGTATGACTTAAGGCAACATTTTTAGTTCTTGTTCATAGAGGGCATTACTAATTGACTGAGTTGTAAAGTGTCACCATGGCAACAGATCATATCCTTTTCTCTAGAGTCAAATTAGAGCTAAGAGAATCATTGGATACAGCATAACCATTCAAGATACAATCCTTCATCAGGCCTCTACTAATGTGGTGAATATACTGATTTGTACGCACTCATTGTCTTTCCTCTCTTCCTACCCTGCCTCCCTCTATCAGACGGATTTTGAGAAGGATGTGGACTTGGCATGTCAAACAGGTGAGCTCTTCCTTCCACCCGATTTCTCTTTCCCTTTCTCCCTTTGTCTCTTTCTTTGTCCAACACTGGATTAGCATTGCAGAGAGGCAATGGGGAGCTGTAACGCTCTTGGTTTGCTGCAGTGCATGTTGATAAAATGACAGATGATGTGCTACATCTCGACACACTTGTGCTCAAATTATTATGCCTTATCAATCACACTGATTCTGCCCAATAAGTGTTCAGTGAGAATATGTCTGGATGAGACTGTGTTTAATTGTGCATGGTAGTAACACTCCTCAATGTGTTCAGACCTGTTTCACTCGCTGGTGACAGTGGTCCTGTGCGCGGGTGTTTGGATGTGATAAAAATGTACCACAATCTCGTTTGTGTTGTGCTTTTAAATATTAACACAGTCACTTTCCCCTCCACCCTTGCAGAGAGAGGACACCCATGTAAGTTTTGCATCCAACTGACCTTCTTAACACTGCCCTAGACTGAAATAATTCCTATAGACGAATCCGGGTTGTAGGTGGAAGTAACTGCCATTACTGCAGCGGGCCCCTTACTTGTAAACTTGCATGTAACACTGTAGGATTTCACTGCATAAGCACTTTTGGCAAGAAATCTGTCCAAGAAATCCTGTATAACCTTTTACATATTGAGGCTGTGCTGTTATCAGTTGCTTCAACAATAAAGCTGAACTGTGAAAACAAATTAAAAATTAGAAATTAGAAGCCACAACTGAGCAACCCGCCTACATGGGGCCGATGGTTAGGCCATCACCCCGCATATCTCTTACTATGATGATATAAGTAATAAGCTAGCAAGTCATTTCTACTGGGTTTAAACTATCTTTATTCCTAAAATATTATGTATTGCTACTGTCCGTCTATGGAAGACGGACAGTAGCAATACATAATATTTTCCCCGAAGGCTGTGTAATACTTAATTTTAGCTTGTGTGCTTTGAGACTGAATAACTTTAACATTCACACAGACTCCCTTCATCTGTCAGAGGTGGCGATTGCCGACAGTGATTAATCCAAACAACCTCTGCTTTAACCATAAGTGGAAATGTGCCCAGTTGAACTATGCCATGGCAGTAATGCAGCAATGTTGCCTGAGAGCGCAACAAGTAAAACAACCGCCAGATTCGTCTAAAGGTCATTCTCTGGGTCTCCTCTGTTGGATGCAGATGTGAAGGGATCAGATTGGTCAGATTTCCCCAAAAACCTGTCCAGTCCTTTCACATCACTTTGCACCAACAGGACGGTAAAACAGAGATAATGCTAGGATCTGTCCTTAGCCAGCATCCTTGCAGCATTCATTTTTGATAAAACGTGTAGCTTGACATTTTGTCACATCAATGCAGTTAACATGAAAACGATCTGCACTACATGCTTTGGTCTAGAATTGGATTTTGGGGCCACAGAATAAACATTCTTTCCTCTGATGGTGACAGAATGAGCATGATATCTAGCATGAACCTCCAAATGGTTTGAGCTGTGTTTGATTGTGATGAGAGATTGATGTTAGCTGTGATTAAACATCGTCTCTCATCAGCATGTCGTAGTTAATTTTGGAGTAGCTATTCTAGAAATGTGAAGTATCTGTTTGTAGTTTTGTTTCTCAACAACGTGCATGAAAGCTAACCCAAAGCCACTGTCAGTTTTTTCTGTTCTGTTTTATTTACGGTATTATGGAATAAAAGCAGGCTGTCAAACAGAAATACACACTGATACACATTTATTAAAGCGCATGAATGCTCACAGACTCGCACTTATATGCAACAGCGGGGCAGGGAGTAATAAGCTGGTGAGCAAGATATGGGACAGGGCTCAGTAGCAAGGGAATTTGGCTCCATTTCATTTGAAGCACACAGCATTTTGTACTGAGGCTCTTTCTCCAAGCTAATAAAAATCCTGGCTCACCAGCAAATCTTGAGATGGAGCAAGACTTAAGGTCACAGTGTCAGAGACAAAACTCATCGTAGTTACGGTGAACCATGTAAGCACAAAAGGAGAAGTGAAACTTTTCTTTGGAGGTGCAATCCGTCTCAGAGCTACATGAAAGCTGCAAACAAACTTCCATCACTCCCTTATTTATGTTTTAGGCTTCTGTTTTGCCTGTCTCTATGTCAACTGTATTCTGTTTGGCATTGACTATATCAATTCCTTTCCATACAATATTCATTCCTCTTTCTCCTCTTCTTCACTTAACTCCTGCTCCCCTATCACCTGTCTGTCCCCCACTCTCTTGCTCCCTCCACTGCTTTCTTTGTCTCCTCACATCTCCCTCCAGTCATATTCAAGGAGGTAAACACCTGTAACCCAGCCACCATCACTGGGACCCTCTCCCGCATCTCCCTGGATGACGAGGATGATCCCAAGCTGGCAGCTCATCAGGAGGGGGGAGTGGGGGTCAACTTTAGCTCACTCCCTGGGAATATCCCCCCTCCCAACCTCATCGTGCAGGTAAAGGATTGAAGTTTGCACTGACCAACAGATAGGGTTGACCAGTGAACTAGATAGAACTAAGCTCAATATAAATTAATTGCCACATGAGCAGGAGTTGAAAATTCAGACTTTGGTAGTATCAACACTGACGGCCCTGCGCTTTATTTTCCACAAGGTTCCACCCCTCAGCGGGCTCAATGAGCTGAGCGAGACGCCCCTAAAGAAGGAGGTGAACATGGATCAGCAGAGACAGCAGGGGCAGCAACGCAGCGGCGCTCCAATCTACCTGTGCACCGAGAGTGGCCTGGGCTGGGCTCGACCGCCCGCTTCCTCCAACACCTCCCAGGACGGAAGTGCCGGAAGCGGGGGAAGTGGAGGAGGAGGGGGAGGAGGAAGTGGCGGAGGCGGGGAGGGAGACTACATGGTCTTACCACGTAGGACGGTCAGTCTCAAACCTCCGGTGCCCTCCTCCCAGGGAGGAGGCCTGGGACTGGGGGGCGAGGACAAGCCTCTCAACATCGCAGTGGAGGATCCCCCCTTCCCCCCACCTCCCTCTCCCCTGACCCTCCACCCGGCTGAGAGTGAGGCCTATCCGGCGGATTTTGTGCCGTCCAGCGTGGGTGACATGAACATCACCATGAACCTCAACCGCTCCTACGGGACGATCAAAACCATGCCCCACGGGCACGGGCACCTGATGGCTCCGGGTGGTCTCGTACACTCCCACGGAGGACACATGCACTCCCACGGGCATTCGCTCCAGCTGAAGCCGGGCCAGAGGCCGTCGGTCAGACAGATTCTGACAGGGGGAACCACAGTGGAGAGAACCAGGACCCTGCCGCGCAACCTGGGCAGCACCAATGCCAACACCAGCCTCTCAGCAGGATCCCTAGAGGTGGGTAAGAGGTTGAGGGATAAGGGAACGAGGGACTCCCAGTGGTGGTACAGCTTCTTCCCCTTTGTTCACCTTTCACTTGAGCACTCACTTGAGGTTTACAGTTATTGTTGTTGTGGTGGTGGTGTGGGTATATAAGTGAAGTTGTAGTTGTAGTTATAGAGTGATAAAGCGGAGGGAAAGAAAGCAAGGGAAAAGGTCCAGTTATTTAATGAGACTTGCTGTCTATGCAAGGATTGTAAACACTTTCCAATATTTTCAACAAGAAAAATGCAAATAACACAATTTGCATCTAATGTAGTGTCACTTAGTTCAAGAAAAAGATATTGGGAAAAAAACTAATTTACATTGTGAAAAGAAAACTATTTTATCCAATTAACATTTCTTTTTACCTTGAGGAAAATAAGATGTAGGATTATGTTCTACACTAAATGAATTGTTGTGATGAATATTTGTGGCTACAGCAGATTATGGGAAGAAGATAAGTCAATTTGCGTGGCTAATATACAAATAATTACAAGTGTGGCCTTCCAACAATTCAAGCAATTTCTCATACATATTGTTGGTGATATACAGTAACAATATGTCCAACACACTGTGATAACAGCACAGTTGTGTGCTTAAGAACAAATCTGCTACAACAACTGCTATTATTTTTAGCTGAGTAGTATTTACTGCTGCTGACAGAGACAATGACCGTTGAAATGAGTTACTCTCTTAATGACAGACAGTTTCTTCTTAGTTCACTGTGTGTGTGTGTGTGTGCGTGCGTTTGTGTGTGTGTGTGTGTAATGTGTGTGTGATAACTAACTGTATAAGGTGGCACAGCAGATGGACTGAGACAGACAGGATCAGAGGAAATGCCCCTGGTGAAAGTGTGTCAGCCCAACTTAATTTTACACACACATCGACATACATCGACACAAAAACAAGCCCACAATAACATGGACACATAAACACATACATACACACACACTTTAGATCTTCCCCCAGTGGCATCTTGCTGACTCACAAGGTTGATTAAAGAGATGGAAACGACACTTTCACCGAAAAGTGCAGATGCTTCATTTAGGGCTGAGGACGTTAAGGACAAGTCATTAAAACTCATAAAAAATCACTGTCAGAAGAGCTACGAGTGCACTCATGAATACCAAAAAAGAATCTGCACAGAAACCTGCGGGATGTAATTTACTGCTATAATTTCACCCTATTTGAATATGCTTGATTTGAAGATGGATATCAGAGCGTGCCTCTCAAGATTAAATCACAGCAGTGTCACAGCAGTTACTCCCCAATTCAAACATGGTGACGCATAATGGAGGGATCACGCAAATGTACTCACAGTTTTCATTTCACTGTTGATTTTTGGTTAGAGGCTTGTAAATTTAAACCCTAGTCAACGCATGAGAAGGCTTCAAGGAGGAATATTATCCTAGTATCACACAATAGAAACCAGTGGAAGGGGTATGGAAATATCAATTAGTGTCACCTTACAACAAACTGTTGGCTATAGAGGTCATCTTATCAGAGAATGTACTACATTCTATACATGCAAACTAATGAAAAACTAGTGTGTGACTAGTTGGCTTTAGAACCATCATGCCATCAAAACAGCGAATCACAGGAGCAAAGAATTCCTTATGAATTTTGTATGAGTGCGTTAATGACTGCTTTATGTGTGTCCCCACCAAAACATGCAATATACTGTACACTTACTGTATATGCATGTTGCATGTCTACCAAATTACAAAGCAAAGTCAATAACGGAATTTCTCTGTTTAAGGTAAGGATTTCTCCATAGGAGGGCAGTAATTGCATTGTGGTTTTTAGAAGCAGTGAAATTCACAAAGTCAATAGGACATCTCAGAATGAAACTTGCCTTTCTATCTGTTTCCATTGCTTTACCTTTTAAAACCTTGGCTGCTATAGCATCAGATCAGCAACTCTGCCCTTTCAAAGAATGAATACAGCTTTTAACTAACTGTGGAGAGCAGCTCCTCTCGCTGCCAAATTCAAATCTGGCAGACACTGAGAGCCAGATAGGAAGTCAGAGATGGAATGTAATGCAATGCAATGTCAGGGCCAGATGAGTTGGAAATGTCTGCAGCTGTTAAATTTGTGGCTTGTGTGCCACTTGCTACAGCTATAGAGGCACTTAAGAGGAGAGCGGTCGGGTCCAAACAAGATTAGAGGATGAAAACCACCTCTCATGTGTTTGTTGCAACTCTTTTAATCGGAGTGTCTCCAACAAATCCTCCAAAAATAGCAAAGAGGATGATTAATGCTGGGGTTGTAATGATTATATTTGAGAATATGTGAGCCGAGAAATTATTATTTCATTCTAATTCTGGGTTATTCCACTTCACTAATCTCATTACGTTGAAATAGACTGAATAATTTGCTTTTTGCCTTGACATTTGTAACAATATCTGTATCATGTTGGGCAGCCAGTGCATATTAGCCCTCGTCTTGTTACTGAACAATAGAACTGAGAGATCCACAGATAACTTGAGATAGGAAGGCTCTAAAGTTCAATAGTGGTCCAGGGGTGGTCATTGATGCTTTCTTCTCTCCCCCTGCCCCCTCCTCTTCCAGAGGAAAAGAGTACGGTACTCTGAGCTGGACTTTGAGGTAAGATCTCGGACCTCACCCCCTGTCATCAGCCTGTCTCTGCTTTCTTGTGCTTCTGCCAGGACTTGAGTAATGCATAGAGGAGCAAAAAGCATTGCTAAACCCCTCCCTTCGCACCTGTTTCTCCCTTGCATTTAGAACTACTGTTTCAGACTTACCTTACACAATATGCTGTTTCTCCAACAATGGCTTCAACATGTCCCTACTTATTATCTGTTGTAATAAATTAATGTATTTCAATTAATCATAGATAGCATCATGGAAACAAAAACATGTACAATTAAATCAAACAATGCTGTCACGTTATTCTGGGGGTCCTGGTTGAAGAAACAGCAAAGTAGAGTGCTTCTTGTGTCTGAATGAATACAAGTAATTTAGTTACGAGTCAACACGTATGTGGCCGTAGTCGATTGGCTGGTTTTATCTGTTGGAACAACATGGTTTGGCAGTGTGTGAGTATGTTTGTGTTAAAATGACTTGGGTGTCCTGTGAATCTCCAGTCTTTAGCGAGTATTCCTATGCAATAAAACACAGTAGCTTCCTTTGCATTACTGCTTTTTTGGTGAGAATTCAGTTCCTTTTAGACTGCTGTAAAGACTGGACATTCACCCTCCACCATGGAGATATATCTTTAATATAGAGGGTATGTGTGGTAACAAGCTACTAACAGTGACTATGGCTGATTCTTTTACTTATCTGGCAAATTTACTGGAGAGTCATTTGTGGCCGCTGCATGAATTTAGCACAAGGAGATTGGCTCTTCTGGAAATTAACTCTTTTCTCTGCAATTGACTATTGACTTTTGAGAAAGAACCTTACGTAGAAGAACCACTAAATTAGGGAAGTGTACACTTCCATTATTTAATGGAAGGTAAATCCATTTTCATCCATGTTTTTTTTTTTTTGTTTTATTGAGTTTACCTACCTTTTAAGTCAAAAATGAACTTCGTGTGTGTGTGTGTATATATATATATATATATATATATATATATATATATATATATATATATATATATACACACACAAGATACAACTTTTATCTTTCTAAGCAGTTTTAAACTTAAGTAAGAATATTGTCTTTTAGAGGAAATAATTACAATAACTTACAGGAATACTCCATTGATATAGTATTGCACTTAAAGTTGGGGGTCTTGCAAGAGACATTTAAAAAACAGTCAGACTCAGAAGCTGACATATCCTGACTTATAGGTCCTACTATGGATCAAGCTCCAATAATGCTGGATACTACAATTAACATATAACTTAATGCCGTCTTTTATTAACCCCAACCCACCCGCCCCCGCCCCCAGCCTCCTAAATGCCCACTTCTTTTAAACACCGCACCTGATGCACATAGGCTTTCTGTTATGAATTTTAAATCAGCCCAAACTGAGATTACCCTGGTGACATCATCAGGGTAATTTATTCAAACTTTGGGAATCTCCTCCAGAACCACAGAAGACATTGTACAACTGTTTTTTACAGACTGGGTAACTTAACTTTGGCTGTTAAATCGTTGAACTCCCTCCCCCCCATAAATAAGTGTTCTTTATTTTGAAACTTATGTTAACACTTACAGGAGATCATAGTTTATACCAGGTTTATTGGATTTTAATGAAAACCTTAAACCATATGACCAACAAGGATATGCCAAAAATGAAAAAGGAAAACTAGACATAACAGCAAAAAGGCACAAAGCAAAGAACTAGTAGCACCTTCTTAGCTGAGCAGAGATGAGAGTGCCCACTCTCAAGTAATTGGAGCCAGTACTAAGCGCCAGTCCTGGCCGGTAAGTGTGCGAGTGTCAGTGCTGGCATCTTGCCCCTGTGTCACTTTCAACCTCGCAAGCTGCTTTGACGATTAGCTACTGCCGAGCAGCTCCAGCACTGCCCATTAGTAGAGGGAGACAACAGAAGTGGCAATGACAAATGCAGTTTGCTGTCAGAAAATTAAAGATCTGGATTTAGCTGCCTTCTAGACAGACATATTCAGAACACAGGGAAGGCAGTTTTTGTCAATATCCTTTTGCTAGGGCAAGAGTTAAATTGCACTCAATCTGTTAGACGTCTAATGAGTTAGACTAAATCCTGAGTTAACAGGACCAACAGCTAGCAGGCACCAGTCTGTAACAATGGCATTTCTGTCAGTCATTTTCTCCAAATTTTCGCTTGAAGGACTCCTCTGCAGCACTCCCGGTTGCCAAATTCTTAAAGACTGAGGAAGTGGATGATGTATGAGCATGAGCCAGCAATCGATAGATCTGTCGGCGTCGCTCTCTAACCCCTTTTCATGGCCGGCATCATTGCAGTCCCTCAGCCTTTTACCCATTCCCGTTCCCCTGCCTGCCCCTATATTGGGCCCCCCCCCCCCCCCCCCCCTTCCTTTTGCTTTTTTTTGTTTCTATTTGGTTCATTTTTGCTGTCCCTTCCTTTCTTCCCTTCCAGAAAGTGATGCACACTCGCAAAAGACATTCTGAGCTGTACCATGAGCTCAACCACTCGTCCAAGTTCCACACCATAGACAGGTATAGCAGGGACCCAGCCATGTCCACATTCAAGGTAAGACCATTGCCCAAATGCGGGATGGGAACCCGCTGTACTCATGCACCTTCCCACCCACCCTCCCGCACTTTGTCACAACCCTAAAACCCCACCCCTGTAACACTGAATAATTGACACTTGAAAGCAAAAGCTGACTTCTGCGCAGATCAAAATTGCAGTAGTATGCTTCACAGAAAGTGGTCAACTCTGGCAAAATATTATCAGCACCATAGTGACATTGCATTTACTTTTAAATGCAGCTCTCAGACGATTATAGTCCGAAAAATTAAGAGTAAATCTCCAAGTCATATAGAACAGGTACTTTTCAAAGCGGTTTTATTCATTATAATGTCTTTTTGTCCTGCCTAACTGCTACCTTAGAAATGTGAAAACATTGTTTGCTCTAACAATGAAACTTAAATGTAATGCGAATAGTGTATGTATTTATTAATTTCCGTTTGATTAATTCACTGTTGTACTTATTATTTCATCCATGGAACAATAACTACCTCATGAATATAACTTCAGAGGCACATTTTATTCCAGCTTTCCTACTGTAAATATCTTTTCAAACCTGTTGTAAATGGCCATCCTCACTTTTGGTTGGTGCCTTATTAAACAGCTGTCAAAACAGTCGATTACTTGAGCTGAGGGATAACCAGTCATAGCCCGTTAATGAAATCCCAATTCTGCAATTTAAGACCTGTGGAACGATTTCTCACTCTTAACAAATCACCTCACCATAATGTATTTGCTGGAGAAAAACAACACATGTGCCTATACACACAAGTGCTTTGTCTATGCCTGTCACACTGGTTAATCTGTCTGTTTAATCGGATTATTTGTCTATGTGTTTTTTCGTGTGTGTGTGTGGGCGTGGGCGTGGGTGTCAGTAGGGTGCTTGGGTGGGCACCTGTAAGCATGAGACTTCTTTGAATCATTAATATACCATTAGCAGCAGACAAAAGAGTCCCTGCTTGCTCTGCACTGACCTTCAGAGGGCCAGTTTCATTAAGATTTAAACACGCGCGCACGCGCTCGCACTCCCCTCATCTGCGGAGCTTCAGTGCGTGGAGCCATGAGTTAGTCAACCTTGATAGGTGTACTTTCCCCTGGCATCGGCAGCATGCTGGTTCACATCTAATTTACACCGCCAGTAGAGGAACAGAGGCCAGCCTGACATCTCTCATATCCCCCATGCCATGTAGCCACACACATACTGTACATTCGCACTCACACACGCAAACACGCTGCCATTTCCCAATGCCAGACTGGCGGCCTTTTCCTTCACTCCTCATTTGCTCAACGTCTTGATCAAGATTTTCAGAAGCGCTGGCCGACTCCCCATTCATTAATGCCAAGCAAATATTTTATGCAAGAGAAGAAAAATGGCAGGCCGCTTGCAAAGGCATGAGCCATATATTAGAAGTCTGTAGTTCTTAACAGTTATGCTGCAGCATGCTAATGTGCCTCAGAGGGAGCTCAGGTGTGCTTTGAGATTATGCCCAAATGTAAAAGAAATAAAAGCCTAGCAACAAATAATAGATAGGCCGTATTTAAACTAATTAAGACAAATTGGAATGCATATTTCCTCTGGGTTAGTGACGTCATATAAGCTATGAAATGAAGGGGCAGCATAGATATGGCTTACTCTTTCAAATCCATTATGTTAAAAGTAAGTAGGCAGTTCACTTAACTGTGAATAATTACACGGATAATGCTATCAGTGTCGGGCCTTTGACAGGACCCAGCTTGAGTTCAGCTCTGCTGTTGTCAACATCTCACTTTGAGAGTCACCCCCAGACACGGACATGCTGACTATACAGTAATTATGGAGATGAGAAGGGTGTGTGTGTGTCTGTGTGGCTGGGTGTGCGTGTCCATACACTTGCCATATGAGAGCGCCTACGTGTGTGGCTGCATGCCTCAGTGTGTGGTTGTAGGCATGAGTGTGTCTGTGTCCTTGTGTTCCTGTTTGTTTGTTTGTTTGTTTGCTTGTGTGTCTTGTGGATCTGTTTTATGTTTATGATCAGTGTGGTGCACAGCCTGTGTTTGAAGCACATAAACTGTGTTTAGGAGACAATTACTGCATGAGTAATGATATAATCATTTCATGATAACTTTAATAACATCCTTTCTATGCCATATGACACACACTGACCATGATTTTCACATAGACTACATGAGTGCTGTGATTAAATAGCAAACCTAATAGCATTTCATTAGGATATATCCCAAGTACAGTAGAAGTTGATACTCACCCACAACTTCATATAGCCAATTGACGTAGTCACTTAAGGACTGGCAATATTGAGCGTCTCCCTTTCTAATGATGAAGGACGATAGCCAGTTCCAGGCTGATCTAGTAAAAGGAAAATCCTGAGTCCCCCCTTAGCTGTCTAACAATGAGTCATCTACCTAAGGCAATGATACCTTAAAAAATCATTAACCTCCCTGACTTTTGCAGGCCTCTCTCTCCTTTAAAGTGCCTAAACGGTGTTTTAACCCAGACCCTAAACAACCAGTAACCCATTCTAACCACCGCGGCTGGTGTTCCTCCACCACAGGTCCCCCCTCCCCCACCACCGAGGCACAACACCGAACCATCACTAGTGCGCAGAACGTCCCTCGTTTACAAAGAAAGTCAACGTAAGACTTACTAAACCCCACATAAACCCTGTGCAGTAGAGCCCCTCTAACTCACTCTAAAGTAGGCCGATGAGTTGATGCGCTACATGTCACTGTATGCATCTCATAGTTTGCCACTGTACATACTTGACCTGTGTTTTCATGCTGCAAAAATGTACATTTCACATGCAATTGACCATTTCGCTAAACCTCTCCCTCAACCAGGGATTGTGCAGTCATAGCTTAGCCACCGTAACTGGGCACGGCAGGCCTGTCAAGCTATGGATTTCTCCACATGCTGAAGCGATGTGCATGGGGCTGTAGTAAGAGCAGTACTCAGCTTTTAAATAGTTTAAATAAAATAATTTTCTGAATTAGTTAGATAGCAACCGCTGATAAAAATTGGAAAGTTGTCATTTTAGGCAGCAAATTCGACGGTCGCCAACTGAAAATGAGAAAACCTGCTTTTGTTCGCTTCTGTCACGTTTGCACGCCGTCAAAAACTACTAAGAACCGTTTTCGTTGTAAACTGCGTATGTGTCGAGCGAGAATGGAAAGCTTGACAGGCGTAGCAACAGTAACTAAGGGGGTGGGGTTTGGCAAACGGTCAAATTCCGAGTATGGTACGTCATACTTCTAACATTACCTGCCAGAGCGCATGTCACACTGAAAAGGCTGCCATTTCAAGAACAACAATTTTTTGTAGGTACAGTCAAACTATAAGCTTACTCCATGTAGCTGCTCATCTACTATCTGTCAGCGCTATCTTATAGTGAAGCAAATGTATTTGATGAGTCTAAATATTAGATGGTCCCCTAGTGGTGTGGTGGTGTAACAGCTTGTACCCCCTGTGCTTCTGCATTCATATAATGGATGCTTATTCCCCCTTCCTTCATCAACTCCTATACAAATTCATATTGAAATACACAATCTGGAATCACTATAGCCAGAGAGATGGATTTGTAAGGTGGTCTGATGCAGGACTGGATTTATCTTCCATGATAAAACAAAAACGTAGAAGGACTTTTTTTGTTGTTGTTTTGGGGTTATGTTTCCTTGTGTCCATACAGTCATTGTGTCCATTTCAGTGCCTGAATTAAACCTTATGACCTAAACACCATAACCAGGTGGTAAATCAGTCCATAAAGACAATGACCCATCCAAACAGATTTATAATCACCTCATAAACCATGATATTCTGCCCATAAACTAGCTCATTGGCACTAAAACGGGCAAAACACGATGCACTTTGTATGGGTGCTGATGAGAGATTCTAGGAAATATCACAAAGGCTTATGGGGTCAGAAGAGACCTGATCCATTTTACCTCTCTGGAAAGGTAGGATCCCTGTGTTGGCTGTGTTGAGGAGACGAGTGGATATCAGAAAATGTCCCACACACTCAGACGGGCACATTTTTCTACTTTCACATTTTATCCAATTTTTCTGTGTAAGTGCAGTGGGCTTAAAGTGGTCTTGGGCATTACATGTGCCATCACAGATAGAATCCACATACTGCGGTCTTTTGATTTCTGCTTTTCTTGTCTTCCCTTGTCTCTTCATACCACCTACTCACACTGTTGTTAACTCTGTGTTGCCTGGTAACTTGTAATCCTTATATTTACCACACTGAAGGCTGGAGGCTGTTCAGTGATGATTCAGTGTTCCGCTTAATAGACGGAAACAAAGGGGACAGACGTGACTGGAAAGAAAGGGGAGGCCGGCACTATATCAAGACTCCCCATTAACCTCAGTGTTGAAAATCACCTTGTCTGTCTTTTCTATTCGGCTGCTGAGGCTAGCGGAGCTATTCCTGTCGTCTTAAAATAAATGTACATGTTGCCCTCTGCTACATATTCTGTTGTTTTGTTTTTTTTAAAACATATGCATGACCTTTAAAATCTACTCGGCGAAATGGCTTACTGCTAAACTATCACTAACAAAGGTCAGTTGTAGGCTGTGACACAAACATATATTTCCCCTGCTGGTTTCAGACATCCGCATGCATTTTTAATGCAGTAGGATATATAGCAACACATTCTGAAAACGGGCAACAAGAGTTACAGAGGTCACTGTGAGCTTATATTGATTGATTGTAGATTGTAAGCTATTATCATGTTGACATCGCAATACTGACTTTGAATCCTGTGAAAACTGTGTGAAAAGTGTGTTGGTGTAGATACAGTTGTCTGCCCCCATAAGAGAATAATATCTGTTGCAGTGGTAACACTTGTAGTGTACTCTGTTGAAGTGGATAGAAAGTGCGGCTTCCCATTAATGCTAATGATGAAAACAAATTCAAATCCTAGTCTGTTTTAAGTACAGTGGATGCTCTGGCAGGGGCCATATGACTAGCTTGGGGGATGGAGTCCATTTTCACTGAGTATAAATGGAGTCAGTGGGGTTACTGAGAGACAGAGTGGATGCGGTGTGTATGTAACACAGTATGTATCAGCATTACTGTTTGCGCTAGTGTTTAGATTGAGAACGGCTTGTTGGCCTTCATCACAGTGGAGAGTTGGCCTGTCGTTTTCTATCCTCTCCACAGGGTTCAGAAGGTCATAACACAACTTTGCATGCAGTGCCCAGTGATGCAGTGTTGTGCTTCTCTGTGTGTGGGATGGACAGTGTGTGTGCGTGTGTGTGTGTGTGTTAGAGAGAGAGAGGGAGTGTGAGTGTGTGAGAGAGAGAGAGAGAGAGAGAGAGAGTTCGCACTGCGTAATGGCCTGGCTGATGCATTTTTTAGCTCTCAAATGGGATATATTTCCATCCCGTCGTCTGCTGTGTTCTTGATTAAATGAAGCGTGCTTGGCTTCCCTCTCCAGATAGACAGTGAGGAGTTGTGTGGACTGCAGTGCGATGGAGAAAAAGACAAAGGAAACAAGTTCTCTACTTTGCTGTGATTTCACTCGTGCTAGATCATAGTGGGGCAATTTTTTCTGTTTCTATTTTTTATGAAAGATGCATTTGCAATTCAGTCCAAGTGGCTGTAGGCTTGTGTTTGAATTCTATGATGAAATCCTAGTCTGTTAGGCTACGTATGGAAAATGATTGTGGTGTGGTATTGTATAGTAGTATATTGTGGAGGGTTCTTCTGTTAGCCAGCCACATAAGAGAGAGGTGAGACCTCTCTTTATGCCTCCACAGTTGACATTACTGGCTGTTATTGATATTCCAGCAATGTTTTAGGCCACTGAAGGGAAATTTAGCTTAGGTAATGTGCAGGCTTCGACGATGTCTCATGTAAAACGGAGATGTATAATTTCAAGTGACACAGACCCCATCTTTGTTGATTCAGTGAGGGCAATTTGCCTGCACTTGCAAACCCTGCAGGTCTTGATAGTCAATTTGCTGGCATTAAGCTAAGGGGCTTCAATTTCACATTCCAGAAATAAAGCAAGTCCTCCCCTTCATATCTCATTCTCTCCTCTATTCATCCTCATGGCCTGACATTCACTCTCCTGCCGTCTCCCTCATTTTCTCATTTCTCCCTCTAAACTCAGCCCTTGGTGGCACGTTTGAGGCATTAATTGAATAATGAATTCCTCTCATTAGCTTGTTTTTAATTATTTCCTTGCCCCTTTCTCCGTGCCGAGTATAAACTCATCAACTGTTTTCACCCTTCCACACAAATTGCCCGTGAAAACTGAGAGCTGGCGGAGTGTAGCTTTAGCACACTGGCTCTATCAGTGGCTCCTAATGAGGGGACGGTTAGCCCAGGCGGAACCAGCCTAACACTGGCTTCGTGCACCAAGAGGCACAATACTAATTTAGCTCATTTAGTGTCCTTGGGCCAATTAAAGGGAGGTGAAAGGGGCCGAACCGCTCGCAGGAACTGTTTTCACTGTAGGAGCACTGGTTTTGGATTGCATTGCGCTGCACTGCACAGGCCCAGGCGGTAGCGAACCACGACTGTGTGTCTGATTGCTCGTTTGTTTGCAATGTGTTGCACTAATGGAATTTATTTGCCCTACATTCTCCAGATTTGGCTCCTTTGAAGGGCCTTATTACTTGTGGCACAGATTCCTTCCCAGCTAAGGGGTAAATGGTGCTAAAGACTGCTATGCCCAGTCTATTTTTGTGGCCCCTAATAAATTATGCCGGCGCAGAATAGAATCTGGATTTTATGATTATCTTGACGATGTAATGAAATAAACACACACGGAAACCTTGAAATAGTCCAGTGACGGTTCAATGATCCAAAGCCCACTGACCGCTGCAACAAGACAGTCATGTTCTGGTATCCACTCAGTCTACTCCTGATTTTACTTTCATTTTCTTCATGAATAAATGTGATTTACATTTGTTTCATGTGAGCTTCACACTCAGTGTATGTCTTTTCTTTGCCGTACTGCCACATTTTATTGATTTCTGTTTTTTTGTTTTGTTTCCTGTTTCATGTCCTTTGTTGGCTGACCGGGCCTTGTTTTGCATGCTTGTTGTCATGTCCCAGTTTGAAAGTAGCCAGACAGTCAGCAGAACCATGGGCATCCAAGTCAACAAAGGTAAAGTTAACCCACTTACCCACAACCACCTGTCCTCCCCCATCATCCCCCAAAGACAGCCTGCCACATTGCTCACCCACATCCAGACACCATTCCCATTCCGTAGTCCAAATGAGGGGGACTCTAGGTGGCAGAGAGTGGGCCTCATCCACCCAACACTGTAGCGGAGGCTTCTCTAGATAGCTTTATGTTTGTGCAGTTACATCTTTTTCTAGTATGTACTATCCTTACAAACTGTTGTCTTGTCTTTGTTTTGTCACGCCTGCAGCCTGTAGCATTTTTCCTCTACAAAAATCATGTAGCTTGCCTGAAACTTCAAGTGTTTGGCGATTAGGCAAAATATTTCCAATTGGTGACTGTCACCCCTATAACCAGTGAAAGAGGATGGATGTATTTGGGGGTCTTGCAGTGCTTCTGGCCGCAAAGTATAGTTTGAAAATGCTTTACTGTACCCCCATGATGCCTCTTTAAAGGTCACACTGTAGGTGAGTTGTTAAAATGGTTAACACTGATCAGTAACAGTGTCAATGACGGAAAACCTATATTGCAAGCGCAAACTGTGCTCATAGGGTTTAATACGGAATCACGTTTGATGTTCTGAATGCTGATAAGGCAGAAATATAAAGGCACTCATTATGGTGATTGAGACTGACCAGGAAAAAAAAGTTTGTCAGCCATAAATTCAGCCTATCACAGATGGCTGATAATGTTTATCTTATCGCCCCAGTCTTGATATCTCAGGCTTTTTAGTGGCTTTTGTTTGTGGTATGTGGTAAGATTTTTTTTTTTTTTTACAAATGCTGCATATGTTCAGACATATGTTGAAAGCAAATCAAAGTGAGAAAAAGAAGGAGTGGTATTAGGAGACAAGGAAAGCAGACAGAAAGGAACTATTTATAAACTAGATTGGGTTATTTCAAGATCTGCTTTGTCCAAGCAGCTCAGTGTTAGAGAAAATATTCACTTAAGTAAAAGCAGCAGTACAAAAAATAATCCCATATTGAGAATGTATGATAATAAGTAAAAGTACGTACATATTATTAGCAGTTGTAAAAGTACCCAAAATGCAGAAATTGGCCCTTGTGAGTGATACTAATACTGTATACATGTATATATTATCATTGGATTATTATTACTGATATGATTAATGTGTCAGTAGCATTTTATTGTTGTAGTTGGTGGAGGTGGAGCTCACTTTAACCACCAGCTCACACCCTGTCCAGCCAACTAGCAAAACACCTGTTACTTCAGATCACCTGTACATTGTACATGTTAGACAAAGAAACAACAGACCCCCCATGCAGAAGCAAGCTGCCGTAAGCAGCAGTTTGCTCAAAAAAAAAGCAAGAAGCCAGGAACATTAAAAAAAAAAAACGATAGATAACACTGCAGAGGTACAGCAGGGGAAGTAAGGTTTATGTGTTTAAGCCAGAGGCGGAACATACAGAGTCAGCAATGTCCACTTTATAGCCAAGATTTAACTGTTTTATGTGTTGTGTTAACACATACAGTATCAAATCAATAATGCAGATAGTGTAGATAGCATTTCCATGCACTAATAACCAGATTAGTTCTCCTCTTTCAACATTATTTAGAATACATGAGTTTCAAAGCCTCCAGCACTGCACAGTAGATTCAGTGTTACAACTTTTAGGATCAGATTACTTTGCGCCCACATGCCGTCCTTTCTTTTATCCCCTTCATAGTAGTTGTAGTTGCTATTAGTGGTGCGTAGCATGTAAAATCTTTCATTCCTTGCTTTGTCAGTTTTTCCTCTAAGCTTTGACAGCTCAGGGTGTTAAAAATACTGCCTGTGTTCCCACACAGGCGCGTATGACCATGTTGACATTGCGCGTCCGATCATTGTTTGCACTGTTTCTGTTCATGTATGCATGTTGTGAGTGTCTACACATTTATATTTTGTCATGAGAGAGCTTGTTTAGGAGACGGAGGCAGAGAGAGAGAAGGGGGTAAGGTGTAAGCACCAAGCAACAACCGCCTGTTCACCTGCTGAAGGTGTGGGAACAATGCTATTGTTTCAGGGCAGAGTTGTCAGTGACTATGATCCCCCCCCCCACCACCCTCCCCCCCTCTTCTCTCTCTTTCTTTTCCTCTGTCTCTCGTCACCCCCTCCTTGTCTTCTCCCTCCCATTTCATCACCACAGAGGGAAAAGCGATGGAGCATTTCGTCTGCCGGAGGTGAAAAGAACTCGTCGAGTGTAAGTAGAGGGGTTTCTGGCAGAGAGAGAGAGAGAGAGGAAGAGGAAGAGGGAGAAGGGAGAGGGACTGAGATGTGGCTCTGGGACAAGGAGGCAGAGGGAGATGGCGAAAGGGAATGGATAGACACGCAGTGGCAGCACAATCGCGTTAGCCTAGTCTCCCAGGGATAAAGTTGGGCTTAACTGCAGCATTACCCACACTCCTGCATTACAAAATGTTCCTTCGCCAGCATTTAGCATGCAAATTGGCTCCCAGATTATGCCTTTTGTATTCATTTTACCAACTGTCAGGCTGTGACGCAGGGAGAATGATAATCAGGCAGATATTGCCCCCTAGCGCTCCGGCGACGATCATCACACTGCAAGGGGGGGAAGGGAGTGCTGTGCTACTGCAGATCAATGAGTTGTGTGTGTGTGTGGGTGTGTGTGGGTGTGTGTGTGTCTGATAAAGAGATAGACGGGGATTGAGGGTGTGATGGCTCCAAGGGAATTATACACAAGTACTTTATAAGAGTATGGGCGATGAAGGGAAGGTGGGATTGTAGCAAAAGAATAAGAATATAGAGAAAAACAACATCATGTCTGCGCAAAGCACCACAAGTAGTCCGTCTTGTTTTATTTTTTTGTCTTTGTATGTTTTGCTCCACCAAGAGTCATCTGGG
Source organism: Lateolabrax maculatus (assembly GCA_031216445.1). NCBI lineage: Eukaryota > Metazoa > Chordata > Actinopteri > Acropomatiformes > Lateolabracidae > Lateolabrax > Lateolabrax maculatus. Next base: position 16,007,103 of record CM062218.1, read on the forward strand.
CTAGCAATCCCTCATGTCTTTCCCAGCTCGTATCTGTGAAATCATTATCTGTGCGAGATAATGAGTCCGATTTGAATAATGACCCTTATCTGATGCATAATGCTACCTCTGATTCACTTTTTAGCTAATCCCCCGTCATGTATTTTACATGCATGGTGGGCACATCTGCAGACCACATGCAGCGATCACAGAACCAAGCTGGACGCTTTCATGCTTTTATCAGATCATCTGAAAAGTTACTGATTGGGAGAGGTGGGAGATAAAGGAGGGCAGGTATCATTTCTGTAAATAAAAGAACTGAGGTCATATTTGATGATAGAAGGATGGATAAGTGCCTTGAACTACTGGTATGTATGCTCCTGCTTTTTAGTATTTGTGAGGTTAAATAACGTCTGAGAAGTTGCCCTGAGTGGTTGCCCTCCCTGTGTGTATGTTGATATTTGCAAAGGTTAGAGACGCAAGATCCAATGAAGCTTCTGTGAGTGCATATTTTAATGTATCCACTCCAGATCTGTATTCTGTCCAAAACAAAATTTAAAGGAAAATTCCAGTTTATAACAACTTGGGTCTTATTTCATAGTGTTGGCCATCATTTGTATACATTTTGGTAACACTGCTACAAAGTCCGACATGACACTAGACACTAGTGCAGTCAGATGATCAGACAATTTGGAAACAAGCAAATAGTTTAGTGAAATTATCTAATCTCCTTCCTTTGGAAATAAAACTGAAAGTGAGTGCACCCAAAAGGTCTGTAATAATCCATTATTGCATAGGAAAACTGGATTTATGGACGGCTAAGGTAAGTTCAAAATTGAAGCAGGGAGTCAGGACCATATTAACCCACCAGGGTGCCCCAGGGTAAGCATGAACTGTGTTCCCTGACTCCCTGGTTCCCAAAGTTAATTTGGTTATAATTTGATCGAGACCAAGTTTATGTAAGAATATGCCATATGTAAGCATAATACCAACTGGAAATATTTAAAGGGGAACTCCACCAATTTTACACATCAACTCTGTTTTCAGGTCCTGGATTTGTGAAGTGTCTTGTGGGATCCGTGCAATTTATGATAAACTGCCTCGAGTGATGTCTTTTGAGTCAGCACTGGTTAGGGCTGAATACTACAAGTTAGAAACAAGTGAGATTAGCAGACTTCTGTAGCCCGCTCCTCATCTCTGCTTGAGGCTGGTGGCTCGAGACTACATCGGCCGCTTCTAGCCTAACGCGCGCAAATGTCGCTGGTCACGTTGCATTGTGGGTAATGTAGGCACCAGGTTTGGACAAGAAAAAGAAAAGTTTATATTGTGCCCCAAAAAAATGGTGTCCAAAATCATCAAAATAAGACCCAGGTTGGATGAAACCAGAACATCTCTTTACTAGAGATTTTGTATCTTTTTTTTTACGTCCACACGGTGCCTTCATTTGCAGCTTTTATTTTCCTCATATGGCCCTTTTCCCTGTCCCCCTTCTCCATCAGGACAAGTCAACCCCGGAGGACCAGAGCTCCTGGGACAGCTTCAAGACCATGACCCCCGAGCTGTCCATCGTGCCTGGGGAGCAAAAGGACCGGATGGAGCTGCACAATAAGAACTGGGACTCCTCCTCTGCTAACACACCTGACTCGTCCGAGGGAGACTTCCAGACTGAAGTGTGAAGGCACACAGACGTACACACTCTCACTTGAATACACACATTGCTCGCGCCGAGATGCAGATGCACACAGAGATACTGAACTTCTGAAAAGCTATACATAAGTACATGATTTTTGGCAAAGATCTCACACACACTGCTCCCCGTCTCCTGCAATGTGCTCTGTCGGATCCCATACTGTATTTGTTTACTGCTGCAGTGGACAGACATGGAAAGAAGACTGTTCTACTCTATATTTTCGCAAAAACTATTGAAAAGAAAGAACAGGGGCTTGAAACGTCTGTGACTGGAGGAAATTTTTAAATGAACTTAAAAAAAACTATGAAAAACTTATTTCTGAGAAAAATGTCTTGATTTTATTCTGGAGAAAAAAGAAAATCTCTTTCAATTGTTTGATGATTTGGGGGGGAAAAAAGAAAAAGAAGAATATTTCTGCACCGTTCAGTTCTTTTTATAGCAAAGGGAACAGATCTCACTGAGGTTTCTCACACTGGTAGCCCCCCCCCAGCACCCTGCTTTCATTTATCTCCTTTTCCCTTATAATGGATGACGAAAGCACTCTGTCTCTTAGTCGTTCCTTTTTTATTTTCATTTGTTTCTTTCAGTCATTTTGGAGGGATAGGGAATGGGGGACCGGGAATGAGCTGCTCATTGATATGTGCCATCCTCTCTGCTTTCTTCAGGTTCCAGTTCAACAATCCCATCCATACCTCTCACGTCCTCTGTGTCAACATTGTATTCCCCCTTTTTGTGTATTTTCTATGGTTTAGTTAAAAAAAAAAAAATGTCCTTCCCTATGGTTTGAAATTTTTAATGAAAAAATAATACAATTGAAACAAATAACTGAGTTGTGTTCTATGGTCTAACTGTTCAAGAAGAACTGATTTATTTCCAGACTGGTTTGGTTTGTGCTTGTGCTGCCTTTTTGTTTTCATTATTTTTTTCCTTTTATTTTCATTTCCTGTGAGAATTAACCCATGTGGAACTTACACATACAGAACATAAACGCGAGCTTGCTGTCTGAGGTAATGTGTGCCGCATGTTATCCAGCCACGAGGGGGAAAAAGGGATAGCGATGGTCATGCAGAATCACTGCTTGGAGATAAAAGCCTTTCAAGATCACAGCATCTGAATCCATTTCAGCCACGACCAATCACAGTGATGCCAGAAAGAGAGAATATGTCAGCCCAAATGGAATCCGTGCGAGATCTGTTCAGCATCCCTCATTCCGCAAAAACGTACGCTTAAAGCCGCTTAGAGTGAAATATGGATCCATTAAGCGGCTAACTTGCCCTTCCCCAGTTACTGAGGAAATATTGTTAACTTTACGTGACCTGAGGAGGTTTTTTTAAGCCAAGAATATGTGAAACTATATCCACCTGAGCTAAATTTTCAGCTTTTTCCAAGAACCCCATCACGGATTTAAAGATAAACATTGGCTTCGCTTTCGGTTACCACCTCCTTCCCGTCTCTCCTTCTCCGTTGCTCATTCTGCCCACCCAGCGTCGTGCTACCAGGAGGCTTGAAATCCTAATGTTAGCAGTGAAGCCAGATGTATGATGCCGCATTCACACGGATCCCACTCCGTGTGATTGTATGCTGCGCTCGTGAGCACAGCAGCTGCAGCAAGAATGAAAGGGTGAAATAGAAAGACAGAGAGGGAGTCACAGAGGTTATAAGGCTACAAGGTGGCAGACTGAAAGAAGAAGAAAAAAAAAAAGCCGGCAGTGATGCTTCCTGCTTGACATTCTACATCCGTACCTCAGTCGCTACAAGAGGACAACCAGTTTCTTGCTGTTGCTACATTAGCGCATCAGCCCTCCACACACCGACGGAGAGAAAGTGTCAGAGTGCAGGATGAATTCAATGGATGGCTCGATAACTTTTCTGTCGATGTTCAAAGCAGCTCCCATTAATCTAACAGTCTGGAGAAAGAGATGAGAAGCAATTTAGGGGGAAAAAAGTGCAACAGCAAATGGTAGCCGAGGAAAAAAGATCCAGAAATATATGTAACGAGAAAGCTAGAGGCAGGCAGAGATGCAGATGAAGAAGGGGAGTGCTCAAAACAGTAATTATCCGGGGATGGCGATTTGTCCTGACATTTTCCAATGCAGCCCTCAAACCATCTGTTTAAAGATCCCTAATGTGGTAGTAGTGCAGCACGGCGCAGATGGTGAGACAAGAGTGCGGCCCTTCTAACCTTTCAAGCTAATCAGCTGATAGGCAAACCTATCGCCCGCTCCCTCTCAGAAGAGCGAGGTAGGTTCGGCCCAGAGTTGCCGAGTTAAGGTCACATTCACCTAACCTTCTGTGAGGCTCAGGATCCAGAACCACTGTACAGTGTGTCCAGACGGAACGAAGCAGCAGCCTGTCTGCCACACAGTCTCTATAGCAGAAGAAAACATCAGTCTCAGGGGAAACAGATTTGACCTTTACACAGACAAATTAGGTTTTTTTATATATGAAACGTTTTAGAGAGAAAGCTTTAGATGAATTCTCAACAAAGCCTTGTTCCCATGGTAACTTACAAATGGGATTTGATGAAAGAAAAGGAAGCAAAGAAAAAGAAAGGAAAATAAATGTTTGATTTCAGCGCAGTGTGAGATTTTTTGTCCCTTTTCCCATATTTTGCTCAGTGCACATGAACAGTGTGACAAGTTTCACCTCAGTGAGGGCTGGGTTTTTCAGTTTTCATCTCCAAGGTAAGTGAGATGCTGTTTGACTGAAAGAGATGTTTGAATGTTCCACCACGACTGAGGATCATCTTGTGATTTTTAAAGTTTTCTTTTTCTGTAAAAAAACAAACAAACAAAAAAAACCCCCGCTATGATGCACGTGATGATGGTCCGGTGGTCAGAGCCCGTTAAACTTAACAGCCGTTAAAGAAATATGAACCACAGTCGAGTCGATTTGCAACTTCACTCCAGGCGGACACCAACTCCAACTATGCTCAGCTTCACCCTCACCCTTCAGCCTTCTTGCTTAGGTGTTAACCGACTGCTACAACCATCCAACATTCCAGTTGATTTATTACTGAAAAACCCTCCCTTTCCTTTTCTCCCTCATTTTTTGTTCTTTTTATACATAAGATTGTACAAAGTAGTCCTCTAATGTTTTCATAGTGTCTTTTTATATGAAAATAAATTTTCAAATTGATCTCAGTGTCTCGTGTGTATACACGCTGCTTCAAGGGCATCTGTGGACGAGAACAACTGGGCTCTCTCTTGATTTGCAGTGGACTCGCAATCCCATGTTTTCATAATATCACTCTGGGTGTTGGGCATGACAAACTCTGTTACCCAGAAGCATTGAAGCTTAACTGTGACCAATCAGAGGCCCCGCTGGTCTGTCTGAAAATGTAAGAGGAACAGTTCTGTGGGTTTGAAGTTATGTTGCATTGGAATAACCAAAGGGGGAAATATCAACTCAAAGTGATTATTTCCTTAAAAATGTATAAACTTTGAGCGATATTTATGCTAATGACGATTTTCTCCCAAAGTGAAATTTCTTCCAAATGGTTTTATTATGTAACATGGGGAAAATAGTCAGAGTGGACGGGCTTTAGTAGTCCAGTCAGCGGTGCTGAAGTATAGGAACATAAGGGGATGACACAGTGCGCATGCCTCAGTCTCTTTACATATGTCCTCCAAGGGGCTTGTGGGTAATTAAGTATGAATGAGTCTGCCCATGGAGCTGCCGCCACTCGCCCTGGAGAAAGGCCACCAACTGGAACTTTCTTTAGGGAGTGAGAGGAATGAAGGAGAGGTCAGAGGAGGAAGGAAATAGAGAAGCCCGCCCCAAGGACGAAATGCATGGTGTCAGAGTAAAAGCGAGGAAGGGGTTTTCACAGTACCCCTGGCAGTGGAGTCGCAGTGATTGCACTGCCTCTTGGTTATTTTTCCCAGAGGTTCGTGGGTAATTAAGTTGTGGTACTAGTTTGTCACCAGTGACTTGAGGAGAAACGCTGATGTGAGTTGGTGGAGGAGATAACACTTTTCAACTGACTGGGGCAGTGCCCACCAGGAACCTCCTGTCAGTGCTGCCTTTTTCTGGATATTTACAATAAAGACAGGGCATTGCGTGTCCCTGACAGCACTGGGAGATGAGCAGCTAAAACCTGCTCAGAACAGCAAGTCCTGAAAGTTTAATATAGCTGAGTCAAACAAAAGAGCAACACGAAGAGTTCCACTGTGGCTTTTCAATAGTGACACAGCAGGAACATGAAGCGTTTAGAATCATGCATAGTTAAACCCATAATCCACAAGATTCGTTTTTTCTGTGTGTGTTTTGGCTGCATCTTCCGTAACAAGCAGCTATTGCTGTGGTGTTTTGTCTTGCTATTCCCAGGGATCACTGCACAAAAGGCTCGCCAGTAGTGTGACGTCACTCCCTAAAAAAACAAGCACGGGCTGTTCTACAGAGGCCAGGAAATAAGAAAAACACTAGAATTATCTACATGATATTACTATAACATATAAAAGCTTGGATAACCAGCAGGCAGTTTACCCCTTTTACTGTGTCAGTTGGTTTTATGTCATTTGATTAATTTCAGCCGGTCAAAAAAGAATTTCGCAAGTGAGCGCAAGGGGAGATGGAGAGTGAGAAGGATTTCACAAGCAAAGTCAAAAAACAAGCAAAACATATACTCCAGGGAGGGAAAACAAAAGACACCCCCGTAACATTGAGGAACTGGCCAAAGTGACAGTGTGAGGTACCTTGGGAATATGGAACAACATGTCTCACCATGACACTGCAATAAAGTGAAAGCGTGCAGGGCACGCAAGGATGAAGTTTTAGTCCTGACACTGGGAGTGGTAGAAATGCATCGCTCTAATAGTTGTAGCATGTCTCGCTGTCCCTCCTCTGTGGCTGACAGATGGTTCTGTCCCACAGGCTCCGGTGCCATGCTGCTCAGAGAGGACACTGAGACTGGAGCAGACTGACGTATAAGAAGGGAGGACAGACAGGAGCGCTGATGAAAGTTTTTCTTGGGGACATAATGCAAAGTAGAAGATCACAAAGTTAGTCATCTAAAACTTAAAGCCGTTACTTTGCCTTTTGGACAATGCCATGGACATCTCTTTTACTATGTTTTGAATAAACAGCTTATTCTCATCTGTGCTGTTATGGATCAGATCCCTGAATGCTTTGCAATGCCAACATTGCAGTTTTGGCCCAGCTCTTTGGTGCTGATGGCACAGCCAGACTGCTCCTTTGAGGCTGCTTTTCCACAATGGCGTTAGATGGCTGTCCATATGAAATGCCTTCGCTGTCCCTCATTCAAATTCTGGCCCTGCTAATCCATTGAGTGTCTAAGTCCCCATCATACAGACTGGGATAAAGCACAAGTGGTCTTTGACACTTTGAGGGTGATTTATTCAGAGCTGAGGTAAAGGACTCATTGAAGCTTCTTTTGGCGCCACCAAGCTCTCTCCACAAAGCACTCTTCACATATCATGGCAACCTACATTTAGTCCGAATGAATTGCCTCTCCACACAGCCAAGGGCTTCTCGAAGCATTGGCATAATCTAGAGGTAGGCTTAGACTAATGCAATCCACCACAGCTCCTGTCACATGCCAAAAAATGCAGCGCCTGGGACTTGCTAGATGGTTAACAGCTACTTAGCCTTCTCATATCCTGCGGTAAAGCGAGAAAACCGAGAAAAGAACACAGGATGAGGCTGTGCAGGCGGCTCTTAACCTCCAGGCTGTTTGTCAGAGGACAGAGTGTAGGAGATACGCTGACAGGGACAGGGAGGTGAGGAGTCGTGATGTGCCCCCACACACATCTGGCTGCGGGGTAATGAGACAGCCGAGCCAGCCTCTCGCACTCCAACTGCCCAATAGCGGTCAGCGGTGAGGAGTCCAAATGAAGGCGACCACCCCATGCCTCCTACGTGCTCTTGAGTCATTCATTTCAGCAGTGTGTGTGTGTGCGTGCGGGTGGGTGTGTGTGTGTGTGTGTGTGTGTGTGTGTGTGTGTGCGTGCGTGCGTGTGTGCGTGTGTGAGTGTTGCGTGCGTGAGTGTTGTGTGCGCTGGAGGTCGATGTTCATCTGGCCTGACATTTATTTGGGCTGGATCGAGAGCCAAGGAGTGATTCAAGATTGAAGGAGTAGTTTAATATTTGACAATCTTTAAGAGAGTTAGATGAAAAGGTTTGTGCGCTTAGAGCAGAGCTGTAGTAAGGACATGTTTAGCTTATGTCTTATGTTTGGGGGGGGTGTTATGCTAAGCTAGGCTCCATACTCAGTCCTGGCCATGTATTTTCCTGTTGCCTCGGATCTTTCGCTAAATAAAGATTGGTGTAAATTCAGTACTGTAAGACATAAGCCAGTAATTTACATCATTTATATCAGCAGAATCTGGGCTACATGAATATGTAGTCTGCTGTGATGTCATGTGATATAAACAGAGAGTGCATGTAGACTAAAAAGCCAAGAAAAAAAAATGACATAAAATATGAATTATTCCCAAACTGTATTAATTTACCAACACACACACAAATGTCTGCAAGTGTCCTGCATTTTCAGCTGTGTTTCAAGGCCTTAAGATATACATATAAGAAAACTCTCAATTCTCAAATGCTTATTCGCAAAATTCAACTACTTGAACCATTTTTTCACAAGAGTCCATTTTCGTTTTTGCGCATTTTAACATATATACTTATATAATTGGTACCCTCGTACTTACAAGCATGCATGGTCGTCCTTGTGTTACTGCATAAGATTCAAACAAAATGGGGACACAGTCATCAAAACTTTGCTCCATACTGCTAGTGCTCAAAAATTCTACGGAGTACCCTCAGCAGCTGATCATTTGAGCAAGCGAAAGGATGCTGGAGATGTAGCCTTTCAACAATTATGGTTTTTGGGGCTTCAAGCGAAAGAAATTGAAAACAAATGATACAGTTTCTTGACATTCTGTATTGGCAACAATCCCTCTGGAACTTGGACTTGGTATTTCCGAGCATTGTATTGAGTGTTAGGCAGCACAAGATTAGCTATTTTTTTTATATTACAGTGTGTGTGTGTGTGTGTGGCGGGAGTGTGCATGCATGGAATTTAATGCCACAATCACGCTCAAGATATGTATTCCCATTTCCTTCAATAACACACTCCCTCTCTTTTCATTCACGTGTATACATGCTCATACTGATCACACTGCCCTCCTCCTAACCTTCAAACAAGGCTGTTGTATACTGTAATATACCACGTAAATGCTATCACCAACATACAGACAACATACATTGGATGCCTCAATCTCACCTCACCTCCTTTTCATCCCCCTATTCTCTAAGATAAGCTTGAAGCTTTAAAGAGTCGCCTGAGATAAAAGCAGGAAGTGTTCAGGGACCCTGTCTCACCCCCCGAGGGAGTGGAAATATTATTTGATCCCACTCAAAGAGGCTCTCTGTGCCAAGTCAAGCCAACCCACGGCAATACAGGAATAGATTCCTCCATCTCATTCCCTGCCTCCCTATCTGCCATCCCTCTCAGTGAACCATCCCAACTGGGAAAATTGGTTTTGATTTGCGCACATGTTTTTGCACGGTGTCGGTAAGACGTCTGTCACAGTTGATATGTCACAAACATGAATGTGTATATACAGTATATATGCGTATATATGATGTTCATATTTGTTTTACTGTGTCACACTCTTAACTGTGTCTCGCTGTATAACACCTGATAATAATTTCCAAAAAAAGAAAAAAAAATATTTTAGTGTCAGCTAGCTGAGTCGGTTCTGATGTTCAACATTTTCCCCCAAGGTGAGTATCACATTTGCTGATTACTAGTTAACATTTATTGTATTGTGTTGGTTTGGGTAGATGGATAAGACAGGATTAGATTGGGGTCTTAAATTAATAAGAATTCAAACTATGTCTTTCTGGGTCAAACAATACAAGTGACTGACTACTACTGCCATTTTCAGGAGCATTATACAGTCTTCACATTTGCCTTACTGTAGAACATTTTCATGTTGTACCACACCATTAAAACTTGAAATACATGCTTATTTTCTCACCCCTTGTGCAAAACAGATGAATCACTGCACGTCGTCAAAGAATAACATGCATTAGCAGTGTCTGAACAAAGTCTCTATTTTTAAAAGTGACCTTGAACAGCATCTTAAAACTCTAAAACAATTTGCAGGCTGTCTTCTTTAGTACTTCCATGAAATTATTAAAATGAACATGAAAAGAGAAATATATTTTTCACATAATCATCTCCTGCAACTAAAGGAAATGTGGTAGCTTCACAAAATGCACTAGAGCACCTGTACTGACATTCATTTGTACGCAGGTGATTAATGTTGTGATTAATGTGCAGGATCTGTTCTTATTAGATTCTTCTTCCTCACCAAAAGAAACTTGTTCCAAGGACCTCATTAATCTTTGGACTTAAGAAAAGCATCGCCTGTTGCTGTTCAAATAATTGTTCTGAAAAGAACAGAAAGGAAGTTTTCCTTGCACAGTCACAAGATAACATGCACAGTCACAAAATAACAGCTGAATTTGTTTGAGCATATTTAGTATTATTGTGAGTTCAAGTAGCTGCATCGATCATTTTGCAGGTTTAGAATGTATTGCATATCTTATGTTCTGTAATTAAATGCAGCTTTTTTCAAAACACGTTTTTTTTGTAACGCATAAATCCAGGATCCTTCCTGTAGTTGCTGAGGTCAAACCATAATTGAGCAATCCGACTACTTCAGAGTTCAGAGTCCAGTAGAAGCAGAATTTGAGTCTTACTTTGACTTAAGTCGCAGTGTTGTGAAATTTTGGTTATTAAACAAACAAGACGGGTCTGGTCCAGTTGCAGGTAGTACATTTCTGGGTCTTTTTGGGTGTGGGGCACAAATCTTTGAACCCAGGAGGCCTCTCGTCTGGAGCCCTGCACTAAATGCACCCGCGGTATCAGATTGAGGGCAGCTACGTGATTCTACGAACAGTCGACAATAGGCCAGACTTGACCAATCAGAGCCAACTATGTAAATTCTTAGCTGGGGCACACCCCTACTATACAGTAGCTGCTCGGAGCAACGTCTGCTGCATTAAGGAGAAATGAAATCTGAAATGCCTGTTAATGCATTTTTGCTCACTAATGGGGAAAACCTCAGGAACAACACTTGTTATAGCAAAAGATTAGCAAATAATTGCCCACTTACACAGATCATTATCATCCCACGTTGTTATGGCTGACGTGTTTCATGGACAGTTGCCATGCTCACAGTGACTTAAAGGTTTATAAGTGACTAGTTAGTTTCACCCAATCATAATAGAAACTAAAATAGCAGGAGTTAGAAATAATTTTGACATATTTTTATTTTATTTTAGAGGCATGTCTTATTTTATGCATGAACCCCATAAAATATAACACAAAACTTATCAACAATGCGTTTGGGTAAATGTCAGCATTAAATGTGTCTGGCACCTCGTAAGGCAGTTAGCTGATATGCATTTAAACTGCCTTTTAATTAGTTTCCTACGGTAACCTGTCACAAAGTCTTTTTTTTTTCACTGACCTGCAGATACTAGTAAAACTGGAAGCAGCTTTCACTTCTTACCCCAATTCGTTCATGAAGACAGGAGTATTTTTTTAAGGAAAACTTGATGGCTGGATCAATAGGCAAGCTAAAAGAGGTAAGGTGTACATGCCAGATACACTCCTGCATGAATGCATCTCTCCGACTAGTCCAGATCCTGTGAAGAATGTCAAAAACCTAGCAGGAAGAGTTTGACTGACAAACCTCTACCACAGGCATTTTATTTCCTTTAAACCAAGCGATAATGTTGAGGTTCAAAGTTCATTATTGACCTTTGACCACCACAATAACAGTACTGAAGGGGAGTACAGACTCTGCAACAAAAATACATACGTAGTCTTATATTATCTCTTTAATGGCCAATAGCTATTAAAGAGAGATGATTTAATGTCCTGCTCCTGCGCTTGGCTCTATACTGTGAGTCCCGCAGCAGCTGGTGGTGGTCCTGCTTCATCAGCAGATCTGTTGGAACAGAAATTGGTGCTTGAAATTAGTTTATTAAGGAAACACAATAGGCTCCTCAATTTACAAGAAAAGTGCTACTTTCAGAGCAGAAGATGTTTAAAACAAGATAATCTTTTGAGCAAAAGAATTCTATTACAAGAACAAGTGTTTTGACTTGGTTCTGTAGATACAAACTCAAGCTAAAATTATTGCAAGCTCAGCCAAGTTCCATGTAGACAATATAGTGTGTATTGGTGAAGTTAATTTAGTAGAAAATAGGAAGTATAAGCCCTTATTCCCTTAAAATGTAAACCTGTACCTGTAGAACTGCAGAAGCTCAGTGTCAGTATCAACCTTGAACAGTTGCCATTAATGTGATCTCCCATGCAAGCTCAACGCTGCAGCTGCTGCACCTGCCTCTCTGTCTACCAGAGCCTCCGGGTGTCATGAGCATCACAGCAATCTAGTCAGTATTGCTGTGCTGAAGGGATTCAGTTCCTGTTACCAACGTGGGTTCAGATTGCGATACATTATAATGGAGACCGTTATTTTTGTGGGGAGGTAATCACTGATGAGGCATTGCCATGTCCATGCATGTGAATGTGTGCTCATTATTATATTATGCCAACTTTTCACAAAATAATTACTTGGCAAGCAGTAAAAAGTAAGGAGTAGCCAACAAATGTGACATTAAAGCATAACTTTTTTGAGTATTCTTCCATTAGGATGACATATTTGGTATTCAGGCACTAAATATATTTTCCCCCCCAAGTATTCTGCCTAGCAATGCACACCAGCCAGCAGTTCATGCTTCCTGTGCCAATGTAAGCGGGGACGTCACCCTGCCTCTGCCACACCGGGATGATTATCAGGTTCTTTTGGAAAACAAAACCAAAGAGGAGTGTCCCTCTCTTCAAGCACAGAAATTGCACTAGAGGAACCAATTAGGCAGTTCTCTATGAGATCGAGCCCAGCGGGTTGCTGTAACATTTGGGCTCCCAGCAGGTCTGTAGAGTTTGCATGTACAATAGGCTGGTACAGAACTCCCACAAATCAGCTCATTTAACAGGCCACTTATAGCGCCGCAGTTTGCTTTAGCGGGCCAAAACCCTGATGTTAGGAAATTCAATGCTGCAAAGCTCATACAGGAGAAGCTGTGCTGTTCCATAACTGATTCTGCCATCGTCCTTAAACCATACATTGATGAAAACCATTATTTTATAAATTGCTTATGTTCAGCAGGATGTTCCGACATAACATTGCCCACTTACGTTTTAATGTGAAACTCTCAGTCAGCATAATTGGTGCCTCATGGACTCAGCAGCACTCAACAGCCTGATCTGGTATTATAACTCTAAGACAAGCCCTTTAGCCCATGTGCTTTTTCAAACAAGACCAAATAGTACATCATTGAAAATGGCTAAACATCCTTTTTCAAACTGCTTTTCTTTTTTCATCAGTTCAGCCTGCACACACATTACCCTACCTTGTGCTTGTTTTGCATTAAGCACCCTATGTGGAGGATAATTGGATGTATTTCTAAATAGCAGTCATTATGGTTTGCATTAAAGTTTAGTCAAATGGAGGGCATTCAATACAATGTTTCTTTCTCTTCAATTAACTCAGTGTGTTGTGTGCATTTCCATATCATAGCTTTGTCTTTAATATTTCATGCTGCGGAAGGAAATCAAATCTTAGCATGACATCAAAAGTAACCTGTTGCAAAATAAAGCATCAAATTTGCTCCTCAGACAGGTCCATAGAATAGTGTGTTTATTGTACAGTTTATTGAAAGCTTTTTTTCAGCTCATGTTCAAGCACTGATAGGTTTGCCGTGGCAGAGTGCAGGCACATTCTTAATGGCTATATTTGTCACCCAGTTGGAAATTTATCACAAAGAACTTGCTTGTTTCATGAAAATCTTCACTCACATTTATTTTAACCAGCACATACTCGTAAGAGGTAATGTCTTAATCTTAAAGTTCTATTACTTGCACTGCCCTGATCAGAAAAAAATAAAATAAATTCCTTCTAAATATAATGATTGTTCTAAATGTGGTTTGTATGAAAGAAATCAACACTGACACTGAGTCATAGATAATAAAATGCTAGAAAAGAAAAGTGGAATTGTAAGGTGTCGCATGCTGTTCCGCTGAATGCTGCTCACTGAATGAAGTTAGAGGCTATCACTGGTTATTTATTTTATACATAGCCAACAATGCCCATGAGAAATCTGAAATTTCAACCAATTTCTTTTTCACAGTAAGAAGCTCCTACTACCAGCTATTACACCTGCTGGATATTTGCCCCGTCTCCCTGATGTCATAGGTGCCCATTGTTTTCAGAATTGCAGTAAAAACAGCCTGCAGAGACAACTGCTAGCTTGACATACCTAATCTAAAATCGGAAACTACATGTGTGTTGCCACGTGTGAAGGGGCCACAATCATGCAATAACATGAGAAGTGATACCATTTTTCTACACTGTAATGTGATAAGCTCAAGCCTTTCAAAGCCAAGCCAGCAGCTTGGCTGTGGGATGGCAATATCCACCACTTTGCTACCGAATGAATATCTTTGCCACTTTTTGATGGATTGCCATGCAATTTGTACAGACATTGATAGTCCCCATAGGGTGACGCCTACTTACTTGACCCCTTCACCCTGACTGTTCCTCAAGCACCAGAATGACGTTGTCATTTTTTTGTTTTTTAAATAAACTATTGGCTGCTTTACCATGTAAATCTGTACAGACATTCATGGTCCCCCAGAGGATGGTCATCAGGTCAAAATGGAAATTTGGTTAATACCCACAAAACTAACGCCATTCTCACCAGCTGCTAACATGCTAAACTAAGATGGTGAACATTGTACCTGCAATACCTGCAGCATGTTGTCATTGCATCTTAGCATGCTGATGTTAGTATTTGGCTCAAAGTGCAGCCTCACAGGGCTGCAGGCAGTGGCTGTAGACTCTCTACTCACTACTTTTACATGTATTGCATTAGTCTGGCTTATTATTCTGGTTCCAGTGGTTTACAGTGCAGTTTATGGTATTCAAAGCATTAACGTCTTCATGTTACGTGCAAATTGAAGTTCTCATTTTGCTTCACACTGTAATGTTTATGATGGAGACAGCCTGGTTGTCCTCCAGACCCTCACGATGTGCTGTGTGATATATGGGGTTTCTGTGGTGCCTGATGTCGGTCACAAGAAGTAATCAAATGCTTTAGAGGCCACCATCTTTTTATAACATGTTCAATGACATGTGAATGACACAGTGATTTTCTAAAGGTGAAACCACTGGACAACATTATGACAACGCGCTTATAAGCCTCTGAACCACCAAATCCACTCTCCTGTAAAATAGCATAACACTTTGAATTCTTTTTGGCTTCTGCCTCACTGTTTGTTAATTGGTCTGGCCTTGTCTTTGTTACCTTGACAACGTGTTCTCTCCTCTCCTTTCCCTTCAAACTCTCCCTCAACTCTCGCACAGTGCACAGGGTGGTTTAGTGGATGGTGTTGTAGCAAATACATCTCATGGCTCTCCAGTGGCATATTAATGCTTAAGTTGTCCCTCAGGTCAGGGAGCTGTAAACACTCATGAATGTTATGAGGCGCTTCAGCCATAAACCCTAGTAAGGCCAATGGATTTGAGGGATTTCAAAGAAGACCAAAACACCAAGCTGGCTGGTTACAGACTGTTTTTTTGTAAGTTTTTTAACATGTATTTCATATCTATCTTTTTGCATCAGTTTTTTTAATTTCTTTTTTATTATCATCTTGCCAGGACCCTCCTTCTGTCCTTTCTCTATCTCACAATATTCCTGTCCTCACCAAACCCCCCACTAAAAAACTATCTCCCTCCCTGTCTTTGTAGTGTCTGCCAGTTCACTCTGTGGTTAGGGGGCTGTTGTTTTCACAAGTAGGAGAAGGGCACGTCTTGCAAATGGACATGTCATGTGGAGCAATGCCCAGCCAGTTTGCACTGGAAAGAGCCCTGGGGTCTAGAGCAGAGCAGCCAGGCAGACACAGAGAAAGAGGGGAACTATCTTTGGCCAGGCGAGCCAGGATGCTCCCTAGGCCAAGCTGAATTCATGGAATAGACGGACGCAGAGAGAAAGAGATGGAGAGAGAACAGAAAGGGAGTCGGGGGGCAGGGTGATGTTGTTGATGGTGCTGGCAAACAAATGTACTCTACTGCATTAAAAAAAAAAAAGAGAAGCTGAGCACAATGAACTCTAGTAAGCCATATTGTGCACAAAAGCCCCTTTCTCACGCAAAATTACATTTCATATACAGGTGCTCATGTGATGTTTGTTATTGCCTATAAAACTCACCCATATGAGTGTTTTCTGATCTTGATAAAATGTCAGTGCCATTCAAAACCTTTATAAATGTACTGCAATGTTACAATGTTTTTACAAAATTATGTGGTCAAAGTTATAATCCTTAGTAATCATATTGAGGATTAATACACACATAGTCATAACTAACCCAACTTTTGATACTATTCATGACTGGAATTTATTCTGCTATATCTTTTAATGTATCTACACTCATTTGTTATCCCTCTGTAGGGTAGTTTGCATTGTCAAGCCTTTCCCTTAAAGAACGACAAGAGCCAGCACATGACCACATGTATGTGGTTTGTGCACATATGCATATGTCACATGACGTAATCCAATTTTGAAGAAGAAACATATTGAAGGACGAAAAAACATCCGGTCCTAGGTTTGTTGACGCTCTGTTATCCTGCCTCAGCCACGTGCCTCATTCAAAGCAGAATAATGGCTGAAGCTACAGCAGGAGTAGGCTTCTGGTCAGATCTTGGTTCATGGCCAAAAGAAAACAATGCTGTCTCCTGTTTTACAGTCACATGCTTGGTTGATCCATCCATCAATACTGACTTCTTCCCTTTTTTGCACCACAACAAAATCATGCTACTTTCACCTATGTTGTCTTAAAGGACAACGGTCATAATTCACATGATCTCAAGAGGTCATTGTCAGGTTAACTTGAATGTATGGTAGATCAATCATTTAAGGAATTTGTACAAATTAGTAATGCTGTCTTCTTATTGTGATGTCTCATTTTGCCGTATTCTAAAGTGAAATGTTCTGCTTTATATAACATATCATATAACAAAGTGGACAGGGTACAAAGAGAGAAGAAAAAGGGGGTGGGGGTGGGTAAGTGAGGGAAGGCACATCAAGATGAGAAGCAAAGGGCAAGTGAAATGAAAAAGGGAGAGAAGTCCAGAGAGGGGGGAGAGAAATCAGCCAAGTGGATCACTTTAATGAAGTATCATGACTCCCTCACTGTTCGTCTGTCCTCCTCCTCTCGACTCTCCCTAGACGCCACGGTGTCGTCCCGACAGGGAAGGTGTGACCGTGGCTGCCGCTGAGCCAGACTGTCATGGCGGAAATTCTGAACTGATTTGGAAAGATGACCTGGGGTCTGGAGAGCCTGAAATGGATTATCGGGTGCGGGTAATGTGACTCTCCAGGGTTTCTGCTGAAATTAAAGAGTGTCTTTAATGGTGTTATTAATACGCATGAGGTATAATCAATATTCCCCATCTATTGCTCAATGTTCACATTGTGCCCATGACTGATCTGCTATTTATTTTCTTTACTGCAATCCCTATTCATAGGTCCAGCTTTTTAATAATAATTATAATTATGATAATAAGCATATGGCTTCATAATCATCATGATTTAAAGAAAAAGAATGAAAAGGAATTAAATTAATATAATTTACTATTATGGCACTTCTATCTCATCATTTTTTCCACCCTCTTCTCCATTATTTAAATCTTTTTTTTTTCAAGCAGCAACAGGCAGATGACGTCCCAAGCACTACCTCTATAATTACATCGGAGCCATATAAATAGCAGGCAGCTCCCCCCTCTCCCTCTCCTAACTGTTGTGAGTGTGTCCGTGTGTGGCTCAGCTGTGCGTGACTGTGTGACGCCATGATTTGATGCTCCTAAGGAAGAGAAGCGTGACACCAGCGAACAAGAGTGAGACAGAGAATTAGGAAAAAAAAAAAATCTGGATGAGAACGAGCGAGAGCGAAATGCAAAATGAGGCGAAGGAGAGACGAGGGAAAGCCACTTTAAATCAAGCACCTTTTAATCAGCGCTCTCACAATGGGGGACATAAAGATAACAAGGCAGAGAGAGGCTCCTGTTGGCTCTCTGGGCGGCTAAAGTCACAGATTTATGGCTAGCTGGGGAGAGTCCTCTCAACCATGTTCAAGCCACAGCGCCAAGCTCCTGGCGATAGGGATTACACTGGCAAGGCCATATCCAGGCAAGTTATGAATTTATCAGGAATTAGGACTCCCAACCTGCTGTACGTGCAGGTGGCCGTTTGCCTCTGTCTTCATCAACGCCTCGCAGGAAAGATCCACCTTCAGATGTTTTTACACCGCATGCCAAGGGTCATTGTGTGTACCGTCGAATCGACTTTTTGTACCCACTCGCTTTCAACCTGTCAAGTCTAATTGTACTTCAAATAAGGATTTTGTACATTTCTCACTTTCAGCAATCTCGGGAGAACATTTTCAAACTTGTCGCCTCCACCAGTGAGCATAGTAAGAGCAGGAAACTTGGTTGCGTTGCACAATGCATATTGAGACAAATGTCACCTATTTCTGTTATGAATTGTTCCCGGACATTTGTTGAACTACAGTGCAAAAACGCCGGCTCTAGAGATACTTTGATTCTGACGGGTTGATACAAAATCAGGCAATTCAGAACTCCTTCTATAAAACACATTGAGAGTCAGACTAAGGCGAAAAAGTCTCTAGTTACTTACCACACTTTCAGCAAGGATCATGTATTCGTAACCACTTGTCAAAGTGGTGCATAATGGGGAGCGAATTGACAAGGAGGGAGTGAGAGAAAGTACTAAATACTGTAAGTCAGTAGAAAGCTCTGTGTGGAAAATCTGTAATATTAACTAGACTGAGAGTCTATAGCGATGCAAGCTGCTCAGTATTCAGGCACAGCGGGGGCTTTGAGCTACATGCATGCTCACATCCACAGTCCTACCATGCTGATGTTTAGCAGGTATAATGTTTACCACGTTCTCAATCTTAGTTCAGCACATTGGCATGCTATCATTTGCTAATCAGCACAATGCAAAGTACAGCGGAGGCCGATGGGGCATGTCATCCTTTTTGCAGGTATTTGGTCAGGTCAAACACAATTTTGACCTGATGATGGTGCCAGGTGAAAAGTCAGACGTCAGCGTTTTTACAGTTATGTCTGAAAAGAACATGAATGTCTGTCCATTCATAACCACAAATGTCAACTTAGTGGGGGATAGGTTTCACCCTCTGGGGACCATGAATGTCAGTACAACATTTTATTGCAGTCCATCCGGCAGTTGTTGAGATATTTTGATCGGGACCAAAGTGGTGGGACGAAAGTGTGGTATTAAAACTATGACCAACAAGAGTACAGATCATAATACAAATCCTACCTGTTGCAGCTACATTTCCATGTGGCAAAAATGTGTGATAATGTTTTTTTCTGCATTGTGAGCAGTTTCTTTTTGTGGATATACTGTATTGGAGGAGATCAGATAAGACAGGGCTGCACTGCTCTTACATCTTGTTGGAAAAAAGATGACAAACTAAAGGTTGAGAACATTAGTACAATAATTTTACTCATAAGCCTGAAAAAAAGGACAATTGTGCGTCACTTTGATAATCACAGGCTGGGAAAGAGACATTTTGTACTCTGAGATGCTTAATTTTGGGCCAGTGCAAAACTACCTCACTAAGCTGTCTTGATGTGGCCTCGCGTCACCTTTATTTTAATTTACATTTTGGCTGTAATGTTTTGCTGCCTCTGCTAACACACATTTCTCTTGGGCAAATGGCTTGTGTACTTAATATTTCCACTAGAAGATGATGTGAACTATCTTCCCAGTTGGAAAATGTTTTCTGTAATCTTTACCATAAGTGAGCATGGCATTGACACTTTAACTTAAGTACATTCTACGCTCTGTAGGTTGACTCAGAATGTATTTCTTGAATAATGCAGTAGTGTTTTCTACAGACATTTTGCCGAGTGGGGAATGCTATTTTCTTTTAAAATAGGGAGATACTGGGTGCCCCCTGTGGAGTTTTAATTTTCATACATTTGAGTAATGACTTCCTTCAGGTTAGGTTTAGGAAGATGATCAAAAATAATATTAATTATGGCTGACACACTGTACAAGGCCTTACAGCAACATATAACAACGAAGAAAAGGTTGTATCCTATGTATATTCTTTAGTCATCTTTTTTTTTTTTATCTTTCAGCACTAGATGTTGAGGATGCAAATTTTGTTATTATCCTCACAGCACGTCTCTCTCCCTCCCTCTTCCTCTCTCTCTCTCACTCACTCTACCTCCCTCTCCTCTGCTATCAGCACTGCTCTAGGTGGTCCGCTCCACTGGAGACAAACATATCCATGCCTTCGGGCAAAGCAGCGGGCGCAACATTTCCTCTGCAATAATTCTGCATTGTGTCCGAGCAAGCACTTTTGTCTCTTCCAAATAGAGCGCATGGCCTTTAAGCGACTAACCCGGACATAATGATGGCTGGGGGCAGGGGGGGCTGTTGGGGGTGGGTGGGGGGGGGGGGGGGTGCTCAAGTCCTGCCTGCAGCTCCAGTTTGTGATGACTGTTTGTTAGCCGTAGGAGCACTGCTGTGCTCTGGATGCTGTGTCCTGTGGTGGCACATCTTGCAGAGAGAGGGCTCTGTTTCATACTGTATACTTCCATTTTGAGTCAGTGACTGACAGTGTTTCTTGACATTTCTGACTACCCAGAGGGCAAATGTGTGTGTGTATGTATGTGCGTGTGTGCGCGCATCTGACCGCTATCTAGCACCCACTGCTTTTTCCATCTTTTTTCACTTCTCCTTAGACAGCAATGTTTTTACAAGTAGCAGTGACTCTTTGGGGGCTTTTAAATGGGTTTTTATATGTTTCACAAGGGAATGCCATCCACCAGATACACAGTGTTTGCCAGCGTTTCCCATCTTTGTGATATTAAGTTTTATTGAGATTCAAATCTAAACATGGTGTGAGATTGTACATATACTATTACATATTTTAGGGTATTTCTATGTGTGTGTGGGAAAGAAGAAAGGAAATGGTGGCTACAGAGATGGGCCAGACACAAAGGGGTGATGTAATGAAGTGATAATTCTTTTACTGTCCACCGTTAGGAAACTCTTCCTGACTTTGATAGATGTGTCTGGCCGAATAATATGACATTTCCACACTGTAGCAGGAACTCAACTTGAAATGTCAGACTGCCCAATACCCCCTCCTCTGCCCTCTCTTTCCACTTTTGGTGCACTTTCTCTCATGTGACCTGGTGAGCATATATGTGTGCACATATCCGTGTCTCCAAGGTAACGGCAGAAAAAATCAGGTACACAGAAAATCCCGTTTTTTCTCTGTACTCTCTTGGTGTTGTCTATGGTATAGTTTTGGGTTTGTTTGTTTTTTTTGCTGTTCTTTGTTCTCGTGACAGCTTGCCATAGCCTGTGTTTGATTTGTCTTTTCAAGACAGTGTAGACAATCAGTTTAGGTAATGTCTCTGCCCATCAGCCCCGGGTTTGATAAGAAAAAGCATGGAACAAAGTTTTTCAGATTTTTCAGAGTGTTGCTGAAGATTGCATTTAATCTGTTAACTGTGCAGGTTGATCAAGGGAAAATGATTCAATTAATTTTGTCCCTGCAAAACAGTTGCTCTGACAAACATCAACTCATCAGTTTGACACTGATTTTTTTAAATGTTTACAGTTGTCATTCATCAGTTTTCCTTGAATTTACTTGTATTGAAATGCAGTTTTTGTGTTGGCTGCAGTACCAATCTGTGCTCTCAGCTGTGATGTTGTCTCTCTGTACAGTGTTGATTTGACTAAAGTGTGTTATGGAAGTACATCCATACATACGCGCAGCAGTGAGGTTGAATGTAAGGTTGAAAAACACTTGTGCGTGACAAGGATTCGGCGAACGGAATTAGCCACAGCTTTTTCCATGCTAACCCATTATTATCCGTGACGCTGATTTTATTCTGAATAGTTTGGTATTTTGAATCAAATCCACTACCACAGTGGCCTGTAGGTGCTCTCGCACTATCACACTATTCCCCACAAGAATTAAAGGTCCTTGTCAGTTTAATTCCAGTGGACAGGCTAATTGTGATTAACTGAACTGAACAAATTGTTTTTTCCACAAGAGAAGGGGGACTTTCATTTTAGCCTAAGGGACATCTTGTTCAGATGATATAACTGAGGAAATGACACCTGCTTATTCATATCAAAGATGATGATTCGAACCACTTGACAAGAAATTGTCAGAGCTTCCAAAGATACATCCAGAGTTCAGAATGAAAACACCGGCTGTATGCTAATTCCTCAATATTGTGCACAGCAACTGACAGAAATAAAAGCATATTTTCAGGCTAAATGTCTGGCCCTGCAGCTCCTGACATTTTGTGAACTGTTGCAATGCGCTTTAAAGTTTGTTCCATTTATGTCACAAATGGTGGCTGCAGGGTGGAGGCTGAACCTAGATGTAAGGGGGGGTAAGAACCGGGATCCTGTAAAATCTGAAATGGTTTATGTCTATGTGTTTATGTGCATGTGTGTGTTCATGTCGGTTTTACCTACATCATTTTTCAGTTCAGTTCCGTCTTGGTGCACTTGCACTCAGACAATTTATTCAAAGAATTTCTAAAGAAAGTTACTATAAAAAAACAGGTATTTCAGTCTGTAACAACATCATTATGTACATTGTTTTGTTTGTGTTCACATGCTGTGATGATTGCCTTCTTTTCAAAATTTCCACTCGCTAAATTGGTTCTCACATTAACATTATCGTTGCCTTTTTTTTTCTCACACAAGTGGCAGGTGCATGGTGTCTTTCTTATTCATAATAATGCTGGATCTGTCTTTTTGTACATCTCTCCCCCCCTTATTTGCCACCTACACTTTTCTTTTCTTGTGTCATAAACGGAAGAGCCCTACGAGGCATTGTGTGACACAGATCCAAGCTGACAGCTTGAAATAACAGTTAACAGTTCTTCTGCCTGGTTCCCTCTGACAAATTCGCAGTGCTGTAATGTTAAATGGAGTGTACCACAGACCAGGGAGCGGCACAGGTGCTCTTTGACACCACGCCGACTTCACCTCAACACCCTTATTCCTACAACCATCAATCCTATGACGCGCCAACACTCCTCTTTTCACTCTGTCAAGTTCCACCATGTTAATTTCCACCCGATGGCACCTGCCACCTTCTTTACTGTCATCTTTCTGCCATGACTTGTCGTGTTTTTTCTCATGTTTCCTGGCCAACACCATTGGTGTCTTTCAAGACCTTTCAGCTAGTGGAATATGGGTGAAAAGGTGCACCAGGATGAGCCCTGCATCCTAATTTACAATGATGAAAATTTAAATGCAACTGATATTAAATTAAAAGTTTTTTTTCCTGCTACAGCATACAGATCAGCTTTACATGCCCTGCATTGCATCCAGCCAATCCAATCACTGTATTTGCATAAAGCATAAACCATCACCACTCTATCATTGCCTGACTTTTACTTGCAGCCAGAAATCTTTGAACTGCAACACTCTTAGCTTTCCAGTTAATGTCTCTACAGTCATGAACATATCATGCAACCCTGTCTACCAGAAATTACGTTTACACACTATTTGCAACATCAGATATGTATTGAAAGAAAAGTAATTATGCTCCACCAAGATTTTTCTTATTATAAAAATAATGACAAAACTTTTTTCCCTTTCCCTTTTGCTCTTCCAAAACAATATATGCTCCTAGCAACTAAAGCATGTTTCAACTTTTTCATGGTTATCGACAGCACTACGTTAACGTATAGGGAAAGATCTTGAACTTTATAAATAAAGTAAGTACATAAGTAAATGTAGAAAAAGTCTAAAATAAATAACAAAACATTGCAAGGAAACATAATCTAAGCCGCTAATACGCTTCTCATCATGTTTGAGAGCTAGATACCTAATAAGCTTGTCAGTTGTAGCACTTAGAACAGCTCAAAAAATTACCTGAAAATGTCAAGATCAGTCAGTCTCAATGCCAAATGGTGTGATAATTCTCCAATACCACTCTACTTAGGGAGTTAGTTTTGTAATTGGAGTTAAAGAAGAAAGAAAAGATCCAGAGTAAATAACTAAATAATCATTACAGCCCTCACAATGATCTTTGAAACAAACTCTTGTAGCCTATTATTTCTGTATTTCTTGAATGCAAATGCGCTGTGGCTCAAACAGAAACCCAAGCCCTCCAACCTTTTGTGCCACAGCATGCATACATCTGTTAAAAACCCAATAATACATGACCCGTGTGTACAGCACATTTCTCATCAACAGAGCCATTGTGGTGGAACCCACCTCTCTGATTGCTTCCCCTTCTTTCTGTGCACATTTCTTTCATTTTCTCCAAAGCTCTCCTCTATTCAGCCTTTTGTTTCAAAGCAGCCACTTTAATTACTTTAGCCCGCGATGTGAGCTTTGCATGACGGCTTTCGCTCAAGCCTGCCATTGGGGAATATGGGGAGAGATGATTTGTATTAATAATGGGTGGCAAGGAAGGGGGGATGACGAAAGGGAGGAAAATGATATGAGACAGAAGGAGAGGAGGAGCTGTCAGGAGAAATGTGGCTGATGGGCACCAGATCATGGCTCAAATGAAGCTCGTCCAACCTTTTACCTTTCAGCCCATTATCAATTGTTTATCCGTCCATCAGGATGAGTTTTGCATGCTTGAGCCAGATCCTCAAAGTCATGTCTTAGCACATATGCTATGAGCTACCTTGAAATATTGTTGTTTTAGTTTTCAGAGTTTGATGTGTTGGCCTGCACGTGGCGGCTTTCACCCATCCATGCGTTTCATTGCACTTCACCACACCCGAACAACTAACATGCTTTAGCTGCGGGGCTCGGGTTGTGCGGCAGCTCATCGATTGGTACTGATGCCAGTCCAGAGGATGTTAACAGACAAGAGGTGAGCTCACTTGTTCTTTAAGGCCCCTCAGATGGTGTGGGCCTCCACGGAGCTTTGTCCAGCCGGAGCTAAGTGTTGATCAATGCAGCAAGCAAGGGGAGGACAGAGGGAGGGGAGTACAAACAGAGGAGAGAAAGGCCACTGCCATCGCTCTTCCATGACGCTGAGGATCTGGATCCGCTGGGCTCCCAGGCTAAATTAAAACAACCGGCGTCCCATTGATTCCAGGGCTGACAGGGACCATACATCACCCCACAGCCAGGGAGAGTGGAAGAGAGAGTAAAGGGAGGAAGAAGAAGGGGAGGGGCGGTAATAGAGAAGCAAAGAACACATTCAGGAAAGAAAATGATAACCAGAATGATAGGAGGAGAAAATAAATAAAAGAGGAGGGCCGTCTTTAGAAACGAAAGAGGGAAAGGAAGGTAGTTGGAAAGGGCAGAGGGAAGGAGGCGAAAAAGATGAGATGGCAAACCAGACGCAAGCAATCGTCCACTGACAAGTCAATTTATTTCCTATGCATGGCTGACTATTACTAAGAGGCAGAGGGAACTTTTTGGTAGAGAATTGGAGGTGGAGAAGAGGCAGAAAGACAGCATTTGTGACTCTTTAGTAAATACAAAGCTGCTGAGATGGACAAAGCCAGTCGGGAGAGCTGGGAACAGAAAAAGCAGGAGATAATTGAGGGTTAGAACGAATTGCAGTCTCTTCAGTCTATTCAGTAGGGACTTTTTTTCTTATTCCTGGAAATTTAATGACCTCTTATCTCCCAACAATATCTTGAGAACCTCAATCTATCTTACTGACTTTCTTATTTCAAATCTCCTTCATCCTCTGGACTCTATGAAAAGAGTCACGACAGGGTTATTCAGCTATTGTTCTTCATCATCAAGCTCTTTGATGAGGCATCAGCATCCAAATGAGGTCTTGCAGCAATAATAGTAGTTTGACATGCGAGGTAGTATGGTATTGGTGAATTCAACAGGATCTCACAAGAGCTAGTAAAGAAGAAAACCTTTTGATGATCGGATGAGAGCTGTTTTATTTATCCTGTCATTACCAATTTACTGCATTTATGAATGATGTCCAAAATGTCAGACCTACATGCTGTTTCCTTTCCCTGTGGCTCTTAATGCTCAATTTCCTTTCTGACGGCTTAATTTGACCTATGTCACTGAGTTGCATCATTGCAAATGCATTTCAGTACGTACGTCAGCGAGCAAACGCTTCACCATTCAAAGGCACTTCAGTAGGACCAATTGAAAGTGAACACGTCAGAGTGCTTATTCTGACTCTCTTCAGTTCAGAAGCATGTTCAGTCTGTTTGTGGTCCCAGCTGTCACGTTCAGTTCAGTACAAAATTAGTGATGACGCAACTGTACCTCCCTGACCAAGAAGGCACAACAGCGTCTCAACTGCCTCCCCCGTCTGAAGAGAGCCAGCCTCCCCCACCAGTCCTGTCCGACCTCTACAGGACGACCATCTAGAGTGTCCTGACCAGCTGCATCATTGTCTGGTATGGGAACTGCAACAACTTAGACTGCAAGTCCATGCAGAGGATAGTGAAATCAGCCAAGTCCATCACGGGTACTTCTCTCCACTCCAGATGTATTCATGTAAAGGCAACTTTGATGGAGCTGTGCCGAGTAACGAAAGTTGAGGAACATGTAAACGTTTACTTTAATTTTCAGGTCGTTAGTAAAGTTATGTCCTGACTTTTTCAATTAGTAAAAGCCATCACCACAAAAACCCGAGGGTATGTATACACAAGCATCATACATTAGTGAGAGGCATATCTAGGGCTCCCTGTCTTCAATCTTCAGTTACAGGTTAATTCTGCCTATTTTCAGTCTGGGCTTTATTACATCACTATATAGAGGTGGTTGGGTCATGTTTTTTGCTTTGTTTGCAGGCTAGCAGGATGTCTCAGAAACTTGCTTTGCTCAAAACTTTGTGGAAAGTTCAGTCATGGGGCAGGAAAAAATGAATGAACATTTCATATAATTTGGGGCCAAGACTGTACATCTTTTGTAAGAGCTCAATGCCATTTCAAATGATGTACTGTAATAAAGTTATCCACATTGTTTAAAGTTTGCATAATTGTGCAGCACTTCAAATTAGAGACTGCAGATGGAACACACATCACTCCTGCCGCTGTGTAATGGCTACAGAGATTTAATCAGCTGAAAGGGAGGGACCTCATATATCCTAGATGTAGTTGTAGATGACATAAGAACCACCCATTGATCAGACCCAGTACAGATTCCGCCGTTACTGTATACAATTTTGAATTGTGTGCCTTAAAAATTGGCTAGATTAAATATTTATATCATAGCGACAGAGGGAAAACTCTAGATAAATAGAGTATTATTGTATGTTTTGGGGTATGTGTGTCTCCCATCTTTTTACAGAGCCTAATACATTAATGTTAGCATTAATTTACCATTTCTGTCTCCATTAATCATATCTACTTTAATTACTTCCATTACAGTGTCTTACAGTTTCTTGCATTCCTGTGTTTAAAATTTGCCACCATACAAATGTAATATTGCTGCCTCTCAGGTTCAAAAACTAATTTGCACCTATACATGAAAGTCTGGATTACGCGTCCAACATTTGGTTCCAAATAAGGTCCCGCCTCTGACCGGACAGGTAGCCAATCAAAGTTTAGGATAAAGGTCTGGCACCCGGGGTGGCCTGTGCTACCCAAGGCCACTCCCTGGACACGCCCCTGGAGAAGGGATGGATTATTTTGGCTTTTACAACACCTAAAAGGACACTTTACTGAGACATTGGAGGAAAAAGTGCCCACACCCTCATGAAACATGGGCTACAATAATCAGTTGGCTGCTTATGAGAGGGTGACATACTCTCTATTTTACAAGCTTGATCAACACGTTTACATACTCAACCGTGGAGAAGATGCTAGTGTGTCTGTGTTTGTTTTCTCCCTAATTTGTACACCTGTACGTGGGTGTTCACTTCTGATAGAGCTCTATTATCTCTATGAAATGATCCTTGTCTTTCTGTGTCTTTGTAACCTACAATGTTTTCCAACATTTTACATGACTTTGTGCCAAGCAACACATTCCCACATCACATGGAATCCCACAATGCCTTGCAACGTGATATGCTCACATTCCATGGCAAATGAATAGGGGCAAACTTTGCGTGATGTTATAGACTAGTCGCACTACGCAGGAATCGCTTCAAGGCCAGTATGGAGAGGAGGAGTGATTACAGCGACTTGTCAAAGTACATATGGTATGTGAGTGTATTATAAAGATAGGCTTGAAAAAGAATGGATTATAGCAGACAGAAGCACTGTCTGCAAAGTGAGTTTTACAGTGGAAAAGCTGGGAAAACTAAAATAATCCCTCAGTAACAGCCAATGTGAGTGACAGTTGCTCTCTGGGTTATAGAGAGAGATCTCTGTACGAGGGGTTACAGCATGTGCGTGTATCCGAAACACAACACATGTGCCAGACATATTAAATAGCAGAAATTGATTTAATAATTAAATCAATTATTCCGCTGTTCCCTCCCCAACTCCTTTCTCCATCTTGTCCGCCTCATCTCCATCCCTCACCTTGTGCTTCCTTTTGCTGCCATGCTTTCACCTCTCTCATCTTTAATACTCTCTGCTCTCCTCTCCGTTGCTTAGTCATGGATATGCTCTGCCCATGTTTCCCTTTTCATCCATCTTCTTCTCTCGCTCTGTCTTTCTGGTTTTACTCATGAATTCATTTACAAGCTCCCTCAATACATTTATTATTTTTACGTTTTATTGTACATTTCTTGTCTTCTTTACCATTTTTAAAAAGTTGGGTGTACTCACTGGTTCATTTCTCTTACTTTTCCCTCTTTATCTCTCTCTTTCCCACCTTTTGATTTTACTCCCTCTTTGAAACCCCACTGAACCTTGTAGCTATGGCTGCAAATGAGGCTTCTGTGTGTGTGTGTGTGTGTGTGCGTGTGTGTGTGCCTTTGTAAAATCTGGTCTTGATCTGGGGTTCGTCAATCATTTACAAAGTCAGATGTTTTTGAAGTTTGTCAAAACAAAGAAGGAATTCCGAGATCACTTCCGCTCCTCACTTTTAAAATATTAATTTGTGAAGTTGAGTTGTTGAGTCTCAGTTATTCCTTTCCCTCATTTTGTTTCGTGTTCTCTCCCTCTGTTTGATGCTAAGATTTATTCTAAAAAGACAATAGGTTAAGACTAACGATTTTTAGACATTAAATGATAAAATACAGATATGCAGATGAATGCCAAATGAGAAGAAAAAATAACATTTAGTAATTGTAAGATGTTACAGATGTGTATTAAGGTGCATTTAGATTGTAGAAATTAGTCTAGCGTCTGTGACTGTACCCATAGGTGTCTGACAAGCAAGCAGAAACCACAGTGGGTGAGTGTGATAGGCTGACACCTGCCAATCAAATAAATTAGAACAGGATTTTTGTCTGTTGAGACTGCAGCTTCTTTTTCACACTGTATCACAAGAGAAGAAAAGTTGGAATTGTATTCCCCCAGTTAGCTGTGCTGATGGTGCAGTAAATCAGGAGAACTGGGCGAACCCCAAACCAACAAAACGTGTATCCATCTGTGAAACTTGTGCAGGCCGGCACAGATGTGTGTGTATCATGGCCGAGCATATCAGTGTTAAAAATGACTCAGCTATCATGTGTGGAGGTTGTCTGATTATTATCTGCAGCGTGACATTTTAGTAGCTGAATTATAAATGATGGAGCACTTGCACAACTACATTGTATTAAGAAAATCTGATTGATATCATAGTGGATGAAGTCAAGTGATATGAAAATGGGAAAAGCTCTTATGGTAAGCTGTGTGTAGCTGTTCAGCAAAGCCAGCAGTGCAGTGTGTGTAGTCGCTGTTTTGATGGGTTTTCACATTGAAATAATGCCAACCTGTAATCCCCTCGAGTGAAATCTAGTCTGTCCTCTGAATGAAAACCTCTCTCCTTTACTCTGAGTGAGCCTGCCTCTCCCTTAAGGAAATATATATATTTATATATAAATATCTCTCACTGGGTTTCAAATTATCCTTTGAATAAATATGATTATGGGTGGGAAATACTGAAGTTACATGACGATTAAAGGGATTGATACAAGTTGTCCAGGCACAAGTCAGTAACACAGACTAGCATATGAAACGATCCTTAACAAATCCATGGCTGCTTTGATGTGGAACAAAGCAGCCACGAGTCTGTGTTCGTGCAGACCTGAGCGGTTGAAAAACAAAAGGACTCCATCCGACCTGAGCCTGCTGCAAACGTTCCAGTCAACATGCGCTTTGCCAAAATCTTTTGTCTATGCCAAAACTTGATTGAAGCCAACAGCAACCAACAGCACCTATGAATAGAGTCTTAAAACCAAAGCAACAGCTTTTACATATTACTGAATTGAACATGGCTTTATTGTGTATGAGTTTGTTCCTGTTTAACATTTCTCTTTATCCTGTGAGTTGTTTGAGGGAAAGATGTGTGTATGAAAACTGTGATGCTGATTTACCCAAAATGATCTTTTTTTTTTTCAATTTCATCCACAGATTTAAGTAAAAACTGTGATGGACCCAGCTGTTGCTGCATGAAATCTCAATTTGTGTAGGCACGGATGCCTACACAGTGCGTAAAACCCCAGTGGAATGGGACTGAAAAGGCTGCCTTCCACAGCATTAGCTAAATAGTACTATTACTGTTTCGCCGCACTCCCATAGCAGAACACCCTCTACCCTTGAAAAGATGGAGGAATGGAGCCAGAATAGAGTCATTGCCTAAAAATTGCAGGTTTTTTAGAATCACTGGAGTCAGATTTATGATGCAATTTATATGTAATAAGTGTTCAAATTTGAAACTGTAGAAACATCAGAGAAGAGCTGGAATTTATATGTTTATCTTTCGACCTACACACTGAAATGAATGTGGTTTTGCAGCGCTGCTTTCCTTTGAGCATCCCCCGACCTCACTGACATGAGATGTCACCATGTACCGAGTGCTTATCAGCATGCAAAAAACAACTGGGAGACTTGTAACTAAGATGGATTTGTTTACAGAGCCCTTGTGATTGGTACTGTTTTGTTACAATTGCCAGTTTAGGCTTTAATCCAGCAATTGTGAGTTCAGGCTTAAACCTTTAGTCCCGTGGCATTTTCTGGTTTGATGGAAATGGAGAAGTGCCATTGGTCATCACAGTGAAAGCTAGTTCAAGGCGCTTGAATGGCACTCCAGGCTGAAACAACAGCACATATTTCCCCCTCACCTGGTCCTGTTCTCTCTAAGAGACAGGCAATATGGTAATGAGGGGAATGAATAGTGAGTCTCTGGGAAGACTTTCCTCTTGCCTGTGTATGTGTGTGTGTCTGAGCATGTGTGCGTGTCCAGCTGCTCTCTTGGCCACTGCGGCCATTACTGAGCAGCACCAAGCAGCAGAGCATGACACACACCAGCTGGATCTGCACACACCTCCGCTGAGAGACGAGGCCTGTGCCAATGAGACAAGGGGAAAGAGAGAAAGTGAGAAAGGAGGGTGAGGGGACGGGGGAAGGAGAGCAGGAGACAATGAGGGACAGAGGTGCCACAGCCAAGGAGACAGAGGAGAGGAGAGATACATCCTCAAGGTAGGATGAAACTGATTTAACACTGTACGAAAATGACACAGACAAAGTCAGCAACACCAGAAAACCCTGCAAGAGAACACACACATAGCAAACACACGATTGCACTCGCAAAATATATTATCCTAACCTCAATGTCAGATTGTGTGTGTGTTCATGCATGGTGACGAATTGTGTGTGTGTGTGTGTGTGTGTGTGTGTGTGTCAGTGGGCAGCTCCTAGGGTGAAAAATTTCCACTGTGTCATATTGTCATGGTGACCATCAGAAGAGCCATAAATACAACTTTGATCTGCTGCATTAGGGAATGTCCAGCTTTGTGTGTGTGTGTGTGTGTGTGTGTGTGTGTGTGTGTGTGCGGGCACATGTACTGTATCTCCTAGACATATTGAGGCTGCCATTTTTGTCTGCAAGGCATGTACTCTCACCCTTTCTCCCTTCTTCCTTTTTTCTTTGCATCTCACTGTCATGCAGCTTTTCACAGGCACGTTTGCCAGTGATGAAGAAAAACATTATGCATGGATGATTTGGTGGGGGGGGGGGGGGGGGCAAAAAAGATTATTCATATGCCAGAAGATTAATGTATTTTCTCTACTTGCCTCCTTCCCTTCCCTGCCCTCACTCGCAGCCCCTCTTCCATCTCTTCCTCTTCCCTCATTTTGTATTCCTTAGTCCAGCCACATTATTCCTGCTCCCTCTCCTCCTTGCCGCTGTCTGGCCGGCTGACACGAAACGATAGAGCATTCTGTCATGGTGTTTGGAACACATTGAACATCACTTGTCAGCTGAGGGACGACAATGGCTGGCACGGAGCGGAGGGTGCGCGGGCAAAGCGAGACATTCTACCTCAACCCACTTCCGTCTTTGTTTAAATCCCATTATAGACAGACTGGAGTCTTATTTTCTTGGCTTGGAGTCAATGAGTGTCTCACTTTGTGTTCCACATCTTGAATAAGTCTGCAAGAGGCCAGGGATGCTAATGCATTAAAATCTCAGCTATTAAAAAGCATCAAATGCATCTAATATTGTTTGGCAGTAAAAACTTCCAAAAGCCTCTTAGAAAAGCTACTTACATCGATTAATTCTGCAGGCAAGCAAAGCAGTCAGTGACAAGATATTTATCTTTCCAGTGTGATACATTATCGATGCAGTTCAAAAACTAATATAGCTGAAATTGATCCCGAATGCCTCCTTAATGTGAACTGTTTTACATAGTCTTTAATGCAGTTCTGGGAATGTTGTGAGATTGTTGCCAATTGTGAGCATTAAACTTACACGGCCATTTACAGTAGATGGTGACACAGTAGTTTGACAGCTAATGTGGTGCCTATAGGTCAACCATGAATGCTGGTTTGACTAAGCGGTGCAATGTTTTCTGTCTAGGTAGTTTTTCGTAAAGGTTTTTTACTTTTTTGTAAAGTCGGATGTTTACCAGGACCATGAAACCGAAACAGCTAAATGGAATTCAGCCATCATTCATTTTATTATTTACACTTACTATTTATTATTTTGTAATTTCCACTTTTGCGTTTCCTACTGTGACAAGTCTTCCATGAAAAAAAGCCCTTATTTTTATTTTTTATTTTTGGCCCTTTTGGGCAGAAGTCAAGCTAAAAATCATATATACTGAATAGCTACATTTGAGCAGCTAACAACAAGCCACACCTCTCCTCTGTATTCTCTGTATTCCCATTTCCATTTTTTTTTTTCACTTCCTTCTCACGTATTTACCTGTTTCGATAAGTAACAGCTAGTCTAGTGGTGGCTGATGCTCGTGCCACCATCTGTGTCAGTCAGGAGTGGCCTATTTAGGGCAGCTAATTCATCATGGCCTGAGAGCGTACATACGGTACATATAATTACCCCCCAACGCAAACAAGACCCTCACAGTCCCTGTGATTTATTGTCGTGTCAGGGGAGAGGAGACACGGAAACAGGGAAGAGATAGGCATGAGGATGAGGTGGAGGGGGAGGAGGATGAGGGGGAGAGTAAGAGGAGGGAGGGATAGAGGTGAGCAGGTGGAAATGAAGAAGAGGACTTTCTAAGAGGACAGGTGAAGGCACAAAGGGCACAGAGAAATCCGAGACATCCGAGGAGTGGTGTGGCTCAACAAATCCCCGGGTTAGACAATATTAATACTAGTTCTGCATGTCAAAGTCAAGGCTTCTTTCTCTCAGCACCTTTTTTCATTTGCCTCCCTCCCGACCTGTTCGCATAAAATCCTGGAGGCGCCACGCTTCTCATTTCAGACTCCCAAAGACAGTGGGCTTTGCCGTCGCTGGCAGGAAGACACAGCTTCGCCCATTGTTTTCCCAGATGCCCCCTGTGGTGCTTATTTTAAAAAGCATCGCTGGCCTGTTTCAACCTTGGCGGCTGTATTGTACGGCTGAAGGCCGATGAAATGGCTATATAAGTGAAAATGCAAAAAAGAAAGGGGGTGGGGGGGTGGAGGAGATGAGGGTAACAATGAAAGATTTATGACAGGCATTGAGAGCAGGCGGCGGTTTTATCAGCCTATTATCAACCAAATCGCCCCCACTGAGACGTAGCACACATCTACTCTGTTCTGCACTCTCCCTCGCTCTTTCCAGATCAATGCTCACCCCTGCCGCCATCACCATACATAACCTGACTTTCCCAACCTCACCTCTTACTGTTCACTCTTTTTTTACCTCGCCTCTAGTATTTACTCACCTCTCACCTCCCCCCCCCCCCCCCCCCCTCTTCCTCCTGGTCTCTTTGACTTTGTGTCTCTTGTTCAGTCGACCCTCGTGCCTCTCTTTTTTCTCGAGCTCGTTCTTGTCTCTGTGCTTCATTGCTCTCACTACCTCCCTCCTTCCCTCCTTCCCTCCAGCGCCCCCCCACCCTCCTCCGGCCGCTGGAGTATTTTCTGTCTACTTTGCTTACGCCGTCTGTTTTCCCCCCACAGCCTGCCTCTATATCTGCCTTCTCTCCGTAGCCCGTGAGGGCTCTTAATAAACGGCAGCTCACTTTACCTCCCTCTCTTGCCCTACCTCACCCTACTTCCCCATTCGCCACGTCCTCCTCCTCTGCTCCAGCCTCTTCAGCCCCTGCCTTATTTTAACCCCCCCACCACCCACCCCAGAGAAAAGCAAGGCACCTAAGGGTGAAGAGGTTAATGTTCTGGCAGTTTGAGATACACTTGTGACATTTCAATCCGGCATCTGTTTTTATCGCAGCTGATTTAAGAAGTGCGGGGGTGCGTGAGGGTAATGGAGGGATGAAGGGGGGAGGGAGGGTGGAGCGGAGGAGAAGGAGGAGGGAGCCCATGGGATGGTGCAGCTACCCAGAGAGACTGTGGACTGTGTATAAGGCGCAGCAGGGGCTGTGGACCTGCAGTTGCAGATCAGTTCATAAATGGAAGGATATGGTCATGTCGCCCCCAAGTGGCAGGCAGCAGAACTCTTGGAGCAGGGACAAACTGCGGCAGTGCAACGGACAAAAATAACAGCAGGTTTTCTTGAGGTACAGGAGATAGAGTCCAGCAGAAATGCAAGCAGGCTTGAAATAACTTGGTTTTATGTAGGCAGAGCACTAAAGAGTCGTCCACATTGTCCTTGGCATTGATCATGACCTTCGAAAGGAATAATACAGATCTGCAAAGAGTTGATTAGACTGTTGGATGCAGAGAGATGATTACAAAATGAAGCAGAGAATGACATGTGAGGAAAATTGCAAGTGGTGGAAGGAGAGGCCAGGTGAGGACAAACGCAGAAGGGTGGGAGAAACGCAGCTGAGGCTGAGTTAGAGGGGATGGGAAGGGAGCATACATGGGAGAGTGAAGCAGCCAGAGGATCCCATGAAGAAAATGAAACAGAGCTCCAGAGGTTTGACTAAGTGAAAAGAAACGGATGAAGGGGAAAACAGGGAGAGTGGAGGGGGGGCAACTAGACTTCCAATGAGCAGAAAGTGATAGAGACAGGGAGGGGAAAAAAGAGCAGGGAAATAAGTGAGAAGAAGCAGATATGACAGAATAAGTGAATTAGGAGAAATTGGGCTGTAGATGAGCTGGGGGGGGAGCGGTGTTGGAGGGAGGACGGACAGACGGACAGGCGATGGTGGGGAGGGGTGGTTGGATGGTGGGACTGGTACACCGCACCTTCAGCTGGCGCTTTCTCCGAAGTTTTATTTGATATGAATTCAATAAGCAGCGGCCGATCTCCGTGCCCCGGGTGTAATTACCGGCAGAACAGCGGAGGCATTGTGAGCTTCGCCACCGCCTAAACGCCCCCCCTGCTCGCTTGCAGGTCAGCACTGATCTTGTCTGAGAATGTCAATTATGGTCTTAAACGCCGTCTGAGGAGCAAGGGGGGTGGGGGAGAGGGGAGTTGAAAATGATGAAAAATGGCAAGTTATGGAGGAAATATTTGCCCAACGTCCGCAGCATAAGAGAAAGAGGAGGAAGAGCAGGAGAGATGGGGCTACAGGCTAGAATACCAATGAGTTCCTCTTCATTGTTTAATATGAGATAGAAGGCCAGAGAGCTATACTGTATTCCCTGTGCCACTTGACTTAATGTCCCATCATCTTGGACCTATTGTACCAAACATGGCACAGCGGAGGTGAGGCGAGGCCGAGGTGGACCTGCAGCCTCTGCAACCAAGTGTCCTAGGAATTACATCCATGTTGGATGAAATCGCACCATGCAGGTCCAATCCAGTGCCAACGTTTAGTCCCAATGCAGGATAGTAGTGTGTCCTTTATGTAGTGAGGCAAGTAAAGAGGAAAGTATTGAGAGTGGAGTAGAGATCAGGAGTCCCATCACGGACCTGCATTAACATTTGCCTATTTATTGATAATATCTATTGATAAAGAGTAGCCTTACAGGAATAGTTCGACATGTTGGGAAATACGCTTAATTGAGCATCACGTTAGTTCAGGCAGCCCACAGAGTCAAGCTCAGCTCAATATCCCAGCTACATCAGCTGACCATTGAAATCCAGGAGCCACATCAGCTGATGGATCAGCTGATTCCCTTCTACGCATCTATTGGCAATCTCATTCAGGGCGCCCTATTTAAGCTGCTTTAGCCTGCCTATCCTGGCTGCTTCCTCCGCAAGCCGCTTCACAGCCCACCTCCACCCCAGCTCCTCCCTTCATGCTGTGTCTGACTTATCAATGTCATTTCTGTTGTCATTGATGCCTGCTCTGTTCTGTACCCTGGGGTTCTTGCTGCTGCTCTCCCTGCCTTAGGCTTTCCATGTGTGCGCATGGAAGGGCAGGGAGGTGTGCGCTCCCTGCCATTCCCAGAACAGAGCATACCGCCAAATACATCTAACTTCAAATATATCTACTGCATGTAGTTCAAGTATTTTTGTCATAGTGGTCCTGACTGAACTCACTGTCTTGCCGATGAAGCTAAAGCCAGTTAGCTTAGCTTAGCACAAAGACTGGAAACGGTGGGAAACATCTAGCCTGGCTCTGTCAGACACGTTGCTGTGTGTTGTACTTTGGTTTTCAACCATAAGAATTCCGTGAACTGTGTGTTTTTTCGATGAGTCATTTAGATTTAATAATTTTGCCCTTCATTCTTTTTGTTATATATTTGTCCTCATTCTTTCATTCATTTCCATTGAGGGGTTTACCACTCTTTGTCCTTTGACAAAGCACTTTCACTCAGCAGTGCCTGTCAGCATTGATGTTGCCTTCAAACCCTTCGTGTTTACACAGATTTCATCGAATTTACATTCACTGCTGCATGTTCAGACATTTTTTCTTAACATGTGCACTGGTAATGCATGCACATGCTGAATATTGTTTTTCCCTACATGCAGCCAGCTGCCAGTAAGGTTTTTCATAATGAAAACATGTGATCGATAACCACGTCTAATGAATGTTATTTCATCCTACTCGAGCTTTAGTGCCTTTCTGCACCTGCCGTGAATGGAAGCAACACATGTGCATTACAAATTAGGTGTGATGTATGTCTGTATCCATCCATCTAAGCATCCATGACTGAATCCACCCATTCACCCATCAATCCAGCCTCATAGAAACTCATTCATCCACCTCTATTTCCTTCCCTCACCCCTTCCACCACCCCCTCTCCCCTTTGGTGGGTGCCAGTGGGAGTGGTTCGCCCTTGATCTGCTCTCAGAACAAACAGCCTGGTAAACATCATGAAACATTTAGAGGAGGCAGCGCAGCCTTCTCTCTAATTCACACTGGCATCCCGGAGATGCACAAAAACAGCTGCTCCCAAAGCTCGCCCCTGCAGAGGGGTTTCACTTCATGTGTGCACGTGTGCTGTATATGCCCTAACATATGTGGGAATTTGGATGTGTGCACGAGGATTACGCATGTATGTGTGTGCATTCGTGTCAGTGATATGTATGTGTGTATACAAGAAAGTGCTTTTCATGCCACAGGTATGTAGAACTAAGTCAGGGGGTATTGCTTTAAAAAAAAATCACACTCTGCACTGTAGAATAAGTTGGCATATGTGGGTAGATTAACATATTTGGCAATTGCTTTGTAGGGAGGGAGGGAGAACAAATTTCTCACTCAGCTGGAGGTCTGAGTCAATGCCTTGTACAGAACAAAACACTCTTCACTGATTCCTTCTAACTCTGGCACAGGAGACCGTCTTGTACTCAACATTTATAGTTATTTGTAAAACTGGATTGCCTCAGTAGTTCGGTAAATGGAGCAGAGCTGCCTTGAGATCTCACCTGCATGTAAACATCACAACTCAAATTTTGTACCTCCCCTAAGCCCACAGACGTTTACGTCTTGTCAAAGTGTGATGTCCCAATAACACCATTCCTCGGTTTGTGTTGTACAGTATGATTCCGAATGTGTTGTTGTCAGCCCCCAAAAATCTGATTTTGTTGTTGTTTCTCCTCAAAATCAATAAGTTGATTACCTGGAAATACAAGTTTTCTGGAGGCCAAATTCTTAGCCGGTGGACAGTTTTTCTGCTCTTTCCTGTCCTGTCTTTTCACTGTGAAATATCCATTAAAATCAATGAATAATGAATTAAGGCTTGCAGCCTCTTACTCCCTTTAATAAAATGTAGCAAGCGGAACAGCTTATTCAGTAATGTCACGCATAATTAGCCGTGCTGCCTGGACCACCTTCATGCAGTAATCTTCCGAGGCCTGACCTGCATTCTGTTTCTCTTTTTTCCCCCCCGCTCATCTCCGTCTCCTCTGTCACAGATCTTCCTCTGTATTTCTCTCTTCCTCGGTCTTTCCTTCTGTTTAGCTTGCTTGGATTTTGTGCTGAGATCATAAACCAAGAAAATCCCTTTAAGGACATACGCATCCACGCACGCACACAAACGCGCAGA
Organism: Lateolabrax maculatus; assembly: GCA_031216445.1. NCBI lineage: Eukaryota > Metazoa > Chordata > Actinopteri > Acropomatiformes > Lateolabracidae > Lateolabrax > Lateolabrax maculatus. The sequence continues at coordinate 16,045,749 of CM062218.1, forward strand.
TCTGAGATGAAAACAACAAAGAACCGTGAGTGGATGAGCACTTGCAATGATAATAGTACAGTGCGAAGTCCCATGTGGTGTTGCAAATTATTTACTCTGTAAATTTGTGAAAGTCTGCATATGAGCATGCATGCCATATCAAGGCAGTAAAATCTCTTTTCAAACCAAACCACAAATTTGACCATGCCTGAATGAAATAAAGTATTAAAAACAAACTTCTATTGTGTATCAGTAGACTATGCAGTACTGCTGTGTGGGCTTCAATGTAAGCCACAGCGCAGCAGCTACTTACACTACGATCAATACTACTAGGCCCTGTTAGGAGGGAATCGATCAGCTTAGGACTTGATGTGGAACAGTCTCTTTCTCTCTATATCTCTCTCTTTCTCTGGCTGTCTTTCTCTATTCGCCCTCTCTCCATTCTTTGTCTCACACCATCATTGATCTCGGGCGATGATAGTGAGCATATCTTCTCTGTAGGGGTGAAGAGGTCGACGTTAAACCCTTTGAGACTCTCAATGACAAGGACAATGTGAGGGAAGAAGGGTGGTGGACAATAACAGGATCTTTATAGCCGTTTTCTCATATTAACTACGGACAACATCCCGAGAATCAGCCCCGGACATTGTCCGGAGTTGCCCTTTCACACATGTAGCACACAACATTCTCACCTACTGGAAATACTCCATTCACTTTTGGGTGAGGGGTGGCACCAAAGGTAAAGCCTGCAGCAGGCCAGACATGACACAAAAAGTATGCGGCGGAAACGCAGTGTTTTGTTTACAGCACATCAAAGATGGTGAAGTTCATCTCTCCGACATTTTCGTCAGCGTGGAAATCACATTTCTTCTATACCCTCGGATATTTGTATTTTTCCGGTTTCGCGCCAGTCGCATGACAGAATTGTCATTAACATGGCCACTTGCTCGCTGTGAATTCTCCAGACAATAACCTGCTCCACTACACATCGGCTCAATCTGACATTACACAGACTTTGTACTAGGGAGCTGGCAGGGTAAAGTCTGTTTAATGTCCAGTCCAACTAATTCAGACTTTTGCCTTTTCACATTCAGCTCCTCCAGGCATGTGTGAAAGGGACTTATGTCAGGTATTCAAACCTGAATGAATCTGCCTGAGCATGCTACACTTAAGACACAACGAGACACACTGTCTCTTTGTTGAGACAAGCTTCTGTTCACCGCTGACGCTGCGAAGACTTTGAAAATATCACCTGCCGACCTCATTGCTGCAAAGGGCTGGGCTGAAGCTGGCTTCCCCACAGCGGGGTCTAGCTAATCTAAACTAATTGCAAGGACCACTGATGCATATGAAAGAGAGAGAGAGGGTGTGTGAAAGAGTACACACAGACAGATGCCAAATGAAAGCACCATCTCCTGCTGCTGCTTGCCTACACCTTGATGAAAGACAGAGAAATTTAATCCATGTTCTTCAAAACTCACTGCGTTTCAACAAGAAGAGGAGTGCTGTAGTGTGTTTAAAAAAAATGTACAAACAATGAAAGTAAAGCAAGACAACAGTGGTGTTTTTAATCAAAAGGAACCTTTTTTTCAGAACCTAGGAACTTCACCTACTTTTTGCATTAAAGTGTCCTACTGGTCAAACACACACCTCAGGACTGCTACAGCATGTATAGTATTAATTCAAGAAAGCAAGTACATTTTTTTGTTTCATGTTATTTGAATATTTAAAGCTCTATAGCCAACTTCACCACTACTAATGCATTCAACCTCCCTTTCTACCTCTGTACTTATCTTTTCCAACATATATTCAAAAATGAATTGAGTGAGTTGTACAGAATCCCGCAAAAGGTCACATTGGGAAAAACGTTTTCTGAACAAATTTTGTGTTACCTCACGTAGAGTGAACACAACTATCATCTGCTCATTATCTTAACATTAGTTTTGAATGATACAGACTTACTGCTGAACCCGCCAATGCAAAAGGTGCATCTACTCACACTGTGGTCGTAACCACAAGCTGAAATGAGTACATTATTCATAATACTGTATTTTATCTTCAAACACCCATGCTGTATGCTCTTGTCAGAGCATACAACAATATACTCCTGCCACACAGGGCTGATATTTTGGAGGGTTAGGTAAAGGGGCTAATCACGGATATCTGTGTTTTTGCTCCGAAACATCTGAGCACAATAACAAAGTAAGGAAGCCTAAGGCAGAGGCATTGTGACACCTTAGCTTCCCTGCCCTGCAGGCTCCATTTGTCAGTGTAGGTACAAATTATGTCAACAATTTGTCAGTTACAAAGATAAAAATTGCCGTTTTTCTGTTGTTTTCATTTTGGCCATTATTTACTTAAAAATGAAAGGAAAGGAGAGAAAATATAGCGTGCTAGTCTGTCTAACCCACTTTCAAATCCTGTCTGTCATGCCCTGACACACACAGCAGTCACACAGAAATGAAAAGACATGGCAACATAAGATAAGGCAACGTAAGCTTCGCTTTTCTGACAACAGCAAGCCGCAAACTAAATGTCTGACAAGTAGCTTACTTTTATTCAATTTAGCCTACTTCTGAACACATTTACTAGTAAATAAACATAGGTCATTTAAGTTACCTAAAAATGAAATAATGTTCATGTTGTACTGCCATTTTTCAAACAACTTACAGCATATTAGGACTTATTTTTATTTTTGTTGCAGGTGCTGATACAGAAGAGCCTGTAGCACGGTGAAAGAAGAAGAACGTGATGTTTCTCTTTTTGAGCACTTTTGAGTCTGGTGCAAGGTTTGTATCAACATTGGTCATGCAGTCATTGGATTGCATGGACAAAATGTACCAGGAGGACAGCCGTACCCCCTCCTGTTTGTGTCTCCATCACTTTCCAACTCAAACTTTCGCCCCTTGTGCAGGATCCATCATTAGGGTGGAGAAATTAGGTGAACCTGCAGCCATCTGATGCTTTGTATCGGTAGACCTGCTGATAACATGCTAGCGAGCTCCAGAAACAAACCTGTTCTAATGATCTCTCAGACTGTTAGAAGTTTTATTGCATGCTGAAGCCAATTAGCCATGGATGTGGTGGATTGCTGTTGAGATAACGAGCCTGGGAGGGACAGCACGGGGCCACCGTCTGAGCCCTATGTTAATGAGCCAACGCTTTTATTAAACCTGCCACCATCGGCTGTCAGAAGTATCCTGAACTCCTGGTGTGCTTCGTTTACCTGGCGGACAGTTCGATTAGCCTGAAAGCCTTCGACTCGGGGCTGATTTACATTTCCAGTGTCTGTTTTTTGGGGATGTGGACCAGCATTAAACCTCTCCGAGATGTACAGTAGGCAGTTGTTCTAAATCCACCCATCTTCAGGATGACTTACATTGACATGCAAAAGGCTGCTCTTCACTAGCAAATCTAACTTTTTTTGTAAGCATTTAAGAAGAGTGTTGGGTCCCTACGGGATTAATGACGCAGGTATAACAGACAGGCATATGGCAGACACAGCACCGAGGTTACAGCCGTGATACACAACGCTGATATTGCTCATATTGATTTGATTATAAACACCCTGTGAGTGTGTGTGTGTGTGTGTGTGTGTGAGTGCAAGCATGCATGTGTGTGAGCATGGGCAGCATGAAGCACGCTGATATTGATTAGGTCGGACACTTGCTGTGGTATGTGTTTCGTATGTGCTTTATGACCTGCTGTAATTAGCCACAGAGCCACTGGAGGACATGCAGATGCCTCTATTTCCTCTTTATATTGTCTTGTAAAACTCCTCTTCATGGTAATGTGGTTTTGCTTCTGCTGGTGCAAGTCAGTGTGTGTTTTTGCATGCCAAGGTGTTTACCTGCATAGTCTGTTGATACAGTATGTGTGTGTGTTACATACACTGTGTACATACACTGTTGCCAGGATAAACTATCTGAGCTGATAAACAGACGGAAAAGTCTTGGGTGATGCTAAATGGTTATATGTATTCTAGGTGTGTCTCCGTAATCTCTTAAAGTGCAGTTTTGCATTTGAAAGCAGATTGCATGCCCATGCAACCCCCGGGCAATTACGAGGCAAGTGTCAACAGTCGACCTTGGCCAAGTCTTAATGCTCCTTTGGCCGTCTCCAGCCCTTGAACTAACGCCATCACTTCCTGAGTCCTCAGAGAGAGCAAAGTGAAGAGGGCTTTTTTTGCCAAGCTGCTCCGCTCCCTTGCACATCCGTAATAATAAATCGATTAACTTCAAGTGCTGATGGAAAGCAATCCACCTCGGAGGGAAGTTTATTTGCCCCTGCGACAAGGTACCAGCAGATGTATTAGTGATAATGATCCTGAAACTAAGTAGTCTGTTTATGTTGAATCAGAACTGGCCCTCACATGCTGTTCAACCAGTTCTGGTTGGGGAAACAGTAACATAAAAAAGGTTCAGTTCATACAGAAATATGAGTCACTGACAAAAAAGCAAGAGTTGAAATTAAGCTAAAAGCTATAATTATTCACATTCCCTGATTCACTTTCCCCAGAATTAGTTCTATTATCTTACCTTCTCTACCCCTTGCTTTTAAACAGGAAGCTCCTCCCCCAGCCCAACCAACAGTTAGGGCATAATCAATTAAGACAGTCAAATAACATTTCCATGTGAAAACAATGAAAAATATTCCTAACCATTATTGTAACTGTCCCCACACAGAAATATTAACCATACAAGTTGTTTAGGGTACTTAAACAAGACTATTCGCTGAGAATAGTAGACCCCCCCTCTGTACTCAGAATGGTAGAGTCTGAGTTCCCTCTACTGTAAAGGCTATTGGAAGCTCTAACTTCCTGTTTGGCTGTCTAGATTCAGGACCAGCAGATAAAATGGATGAATGCTCATGCAACAGACACTTTTGGTTACTTGAACTTATTTAAAACACTCATTTAAAACATATAGGGCACGAGTGAGCAGCATGACATGAAGAGATAGGGAGAAAAAACTAGAAAAATAAAAACTTAATCCTGAGTAATGTATTTGAATATGGTCATGTCAGTCAGTAGGTCCACCACTGAGGGCATTCATGGTTCCCAGATGACAAATCCTAATGACTTAGAGGTCCCCTGACTTTTCATCTCTCGGGCTAAATGACTTGGTCATGCAATGTCTCATCTAACGCAGATCAAATTTTAAGTTTTAAATTAAGCTTAAGTTTATGACCAAATATCAGCTCAACTAATGAAATTCCCATGTGTTTTGCTATTAGTGCTAATTAGAAAATGTTAGCATGCTGAAACACTGAACCGAGATGGTGAATATGGTAAACATATCTGCTAAACAGCAGCCATTGAGCATTGTGAGCCTGTTGCCACGAGCACTTCTCCTGTGACTCCTGTGAGCAGAGCCTCACACAGCTGCCAGCACACAAGCTGCTGTTTGAAGTCGACTGGCACAGAAAAAGAAATGAGATATAACAGGAGAGACTTCAGAGTTGCTGAAGCACATGGACGTACGGCAACACATTTTATTCAAAGACTTAGCGTTTCAACTCCAGGTGCGTCTTCACCAGAATCAATAAAGATCTGTGGGCTCCAGTACCCTTTGGGCCATATCTCTGAAGTCTCAACTGATATAAGATTGCCCTACTCTGAGAGCACCGGACAGGCCTGCTATTCCTTGTGTGTTTCTTCATCTGAAATAAGACAGAACTTTGTGGTTCTGAGTGAATGTAGCTGTACCTTTAACCAATTGTAACTAGCATGGAAAAAGTCTAATATTACTAAAAATCACATTTTCTGATGTGTCAGGGATGGATATTGGTGTGTATTCCTTTAACTGTGTTCATTGTGATATCTCAGGAATACAAATGAGCCAATATGCCAGTCTTCAATAATTGTCTGTTTTGGACAGCACATTGTTGATACAGTCCTGTAGAGACTCAGGTAGAGGCTTATTGGCTTAGCAGCTCCACAGGTGTGATCAGGTTCAAATTTGGAAGGGATACCATAATGTGAACATCAGGAATTAAACAAATTTACTCTGTTACTGTCAATGTATAAATAGGTATTAAGAAGTTGAGCATAATAAAATTGAGATACACAGTGTCGATTAAATTGAGGAAATGTTACAGGGCAAGGAGAAGAGAGTGGGAATGATCTAAAAAAGAAAGTTGTCTGTTACATTTAAAGTGGAAAATAAATTTGGCATGCTGTGAGACTCATTAAATTTATGCAGTACGTTTGGAAAACCTGGCAGGACGAAAATCCTTCTCTTTCCAAAGTCCTGGAAGCAGCTCCCATAAACTTCTGAATAATGTGGCCTGGTGATCATGTGACCACAAATGCCTCTTGGCTTGGAGTGAGGGGACTCTTTCCAGACTCCAATGGAAAACTACTGCTGCAGCTACTGTACTTCCTCCTCAACTTTTTGAGGTCTCTCTCTTCCTTTGTGTATGTCTCTTTGTATTTTCCCCCCTCTTTCCCTCTTTCTCATTAGCTTGTGTCAGCATATCCCACAGACCCCATCCCCCTTTGCTGCCTTCCAAACCTTTCTCCTGGATGGAAAGACTGAGTGGAGGGAGGGAGGGGAAAAAAATGAAGTGCTGTTGTTGGAATATGTGTCAGTTGGCCAAACAGACTCTACATGCTTGTCGTCATGGCGCAGGATGTGGCAGACATAATCTATGCACTGTTCATCTCGTTTTTTCCCTTCTTCCCCATCCCCCTCAGTAACCATCTTTCGCTCTTTTCTTTATGGATCCCATTCCTTTTCTTTATTGTGCTCTATTTTGTCCTCCCCCCATGTCACGACAGGCAAATTAGACTTCAGTAACGTATTACGGCGTCTTGCTCCAGCCTTAAATCCGAAGTGCGCTCGGTGTGTGGCAATGTTGTAACTTAAGTTGCCGGTTTGCTGCAGCAGTGGGAGTGTTTCAGCTCAATGCCTGGCAGTTTGACTTTATTCCATGGCTTATTGCAGCAATAATGCAGACCAGCAAACTGAGGAGCTCTACACACACACCCACACACACACACACACACAGACTGTTTTATTCATGCTGAGCTGAAGCCTCGGTTACAATATCAGTCAACAAGAGCCAGTGTCGGGTATTAAGCCAATTTACTGGTACACACCAGTGTACCGAGGCTTTTAATGACTATCAAAACAGGAGTCCCTCACACTAATTCAGTGCTGTGTGCTAGACTGTGTTTTGTGCGACTGCCCATCCATAAGCATTTGTGGCTATCTCTTTCCTCATTGATTGACTGATTTATATCGGCACTCATGCTTGAAATAGAATCCACTCCTCTGTCTGCAGTGAAGATGCGTGTACTCGCCGAGTGCACTGACCGTATCGTCTCTTCGGTTGAGTGTGTGTATGTGTGTGTGTGTGTGTTAGATTTTCCCCATGCATGTGTAAAGGTTCACTAACCGCAACTCTAAGGTAAATGCAAAAAAAGACAAAGTACGCTTCTTTCTTTCTCGTTTTCCCTGTTCTTTCCTCACCCACCCTAACCCAGCTAGGCCTAACCAACACCCACCCATCCTGTCTACTCCCCTCTTTCATTGCCTCCGTGCTCCCCCATCCCTCATCCTCTTAGGGGAGCACGGGAGCATGCAGTGGAAAAAACTGAGCCAATAAAGACACTGCCAGAATCCATCCACTCCCTGCGCCTCACATAGTTACTGAGGGAGAGAAAGAGTGGTGGGGTTGTTGGAAAGAGGAATAAGGGAGGGGAAAAGAGGTAAAAGTCCATCTCTAACATGGCTACAGCTATGGATGAAGGAGGCAGTGGAGGATAGGAGGCGGGAGGCGTGGGCTTGGGATAAGATGAATGAGGGGAGGATGGAGTAGAAGGGCAGGATAGAATGAAGATGGAGAGACTTAGAGAGTGGGAAGATAGGTCTGGGAGGAAACATGTGCACGCACATATGGTCCCCCCTCCCGTGATGCCTCTTCCTTACCCAGGGGTACCTGTGACGGAGAGTCTGGCCGGTCCTGGAGTACCCCCTAGAGGGCTCCGCAACAGGTGCAATCCTTTCCAGTCCCTCCGCTAAAAACTGGAGACTTTTATGTTTGTTAGCAACAGAAAACTTAAGAGTCCTCAGCTGTAATCAGACGGGATTGCCTTTCCGCTCATTTTCAATTAGAGGAACTCGAGAGAGCTTAAATCGAAAGGACCTACTTAATTCTGCAAGTGGTGTCCTGTGAACAAATATGGAACAGGTGCATTTAAAAAGAAGGGCAAAGTTAAAGTTGAACAGAAGGTAGAGGCAAAACTTAGAGCGCTGACAGAATAAAGCTGGTTAGCACGAGGCCTCTCATCTCGTAAATCATGGAACGTTTTCAGACCACCATACGACGCCGGTTGACTAGCTCATTGATCCTCCTTTTCAGAGATGCTCCCCCGCCGAGCACTGGAACCCGGCCAAACCCACCCACCACGCACAGTGAGTGTGATTGTAATGGTTCACACCATCGCATACACGCACACACATCGAGCCTGTAAAACTTGGACCAGTCTAACCAGGCCACATTCAGAAGCCTTGTGTTTCCTCGTCAATTTGTCTGACAACAGCACAGGCTGATTTGAGATGAGGCCAATTTCATCACAACCCGCACCTCCCCCAAGGCTCTCAATTTTACGATGATATCTCAGTCGTCGCTCCTTCACGGCAATCTTTTATTTTGTTTTACTGTTTTGTTTCCTTTTTTTTGTGATGAAGCATTTATGATCATGTCTCTCAGGGTTGTCATCACAATTTAGTCCCACCAGGGGAGGATATGAATGGCTCATATGCATGTGAACTGGAGCATTTACATCAGTTCTCATTGAAACTGTAGTCGAATGCCGCTGCGTGGCCTGATTTTCTTGTTCGCGTAGAAGAGCTGTGAAGAATTGGAAGAGAAGACAAATGTGCTATCCGTATGTAGTTCTCAGGAGGCCTCTGAAACAGCATCCTTTCATGTATAATACAGAGACTTTCAAAATAATTGCATCTTTCTTGTCAATCCTTTCTCTTTTTTTCTCCTTCTCTCACACACAAACGCTCATAGCACCTTTGAGGGAACGGTTTAGTAATTATTCTATGCAATTTTTTCTCTGCATCGGCAAGTTTTGAACAGAGTGTTACAAAGCAGAAAACTTTGGCAGAGAGGTTAATCATTGCTCCTTAATCAATGACATTTATTGATGATGACAAAGTGGATCAGCCAAATAGCTACAAGTCGATTATGATGAAACAGTGTTTGTTAAGCAGCAAAGATGAAGAGGTGTGCCTGAGAAAGTGTTTGTGTGTGAAAGGGACATATTCTTGTTCAGTAAGTGCTTCTGTTGAAGTTTTCTCTCACCGCAAATGCATTCAAGAGGCTTTTTTACTGGAGATGAAGGGTGATCTTATCTTATAGAATCTTATCTTTTCATTCTACATGACTGAACCTTTGCTGTACAGAGGCAAAGAAAGCCTATAAAAATGTGAAGAACACCTTATTGTGGAATTAAAAAGTCACTGAAGTCTTAGCATTGAAATATTTTACTTTGGAAACAATAAGTTTAAAATTTAACCGGTTTTATTTTTTATTAAATCAAATTTTCCAATTAGATTTGTGAAATTCATCATGACAAATTCAAACTTGAACATCCTTGCTGCCAAGGATAAACATCTGACCTCTATCTTATCCGGTTGCTTTCTGTCAGTCACATGATGAAGAAAGACACGTTCAGATGAGCCTTTGGAAACCCCAGACACTTGAATTTTCAGTGAATTTGCACTTGACATGACCTACTGTACTGTAAGAATTTCAAAGAGGGGAATTCAAACCACATAAATTTAAATTAATGGTTTTTAAAGAGAACAATTTCACTGCTATTAATTCAGTGGTATTTAAATTTCAACATTATGTATTCAGTAAAGGGTAAATTTCGAAACAAGGTGTTCAGTTGTCCATAAAATTCAAATTAATAAAGCCTCTCATTGCTTCCATATTATTGTGCCACCAGCACGTATAAAGAAACGTGGGCACACACACACAATTCCAGAGCTTCTGCAGACAGCGGCCAAATGACTTTCTTCCCACCAATATTGTTAGTTCAAAAAGGTCACATCCGGGATGAACGTTAAGTTCAAAAGGTGGCAGCTGCAAAAGTCATTGACGGAGCGTAAACTTCTTGTTCCTCTCATGCACAAGTCAAAGAGGCTTCGACTTGTTGTCGAGCCTTCTCTCCTGTCATGCTGTTTACACTTTTTCTTTTTCTGAGCAGGAGATTAAAGCTAATGAGAAGGGGAACGATAATGGCTTGGTAGAGAAGTTGACCTCTGAGCAGAGGACAGAAATAAATACCTTGAAGATGGGACCTATACAGCCACAGCAGTGGGGGAGGCACACATAAATCAAATGCCAAAGTGATATTTATTCGCCTCCTGAACTATTTACTTACTGACAATAAAGGTGGAATTTATGTGGCTGTTAAGACGAGTGTTTCTGAATGGTCAGGGGCTGCAACCGAGGGCCACTTTATGGATTGGATGCAATAAAACCCAGTGATAAAACAATATGGAAGCTGTGGACCCGGCCGTCAATCAAAGGTAAGTATGATAAGTAAGTTCATTCATTTTAATGGAGTAAATTCTTCTCAATAATGCACCGGCCGTGCTGCCATTATCCCTTTTTTTTCTCGTCTTAATACAGTGCTTTAACCCAGACAGGATAAAGGCAAGTCTTCCTTACCCTCCAGTAAGCTATGAATCAAACAGAGAGAGGTGGTGGGGGGGATGGGGTGGGGTGGGAGGATGAGGAGGTGATGGGGGCAAAGGAAGAGCAGAGGCCTGGAAGAGCTTGGTGGAGAGATCAGAGAGATGCCCCGGGCTCATTTTCCAGCTCTGCGGCCAAGGTGATGCGTTTCACCCAGGGATCTCCCACAGAGAGAGGAGGGGGACACACAGAAAAAGACACAGGAAGAGAGAGAGAGACACCGAGAGAAAAAGTAAGGAGGGACCGAGAGACCGCCACGGAGAAAGGAAAGGGGGAGGGGGGGGGGACTTTGATTGTGCAGCAGTGGGGGAGAGAGAGAGAGAGAGAGAGAGAGAGAGAGAGAGAGAGAGAGGGAGGGAGGGGAAAAGTTGGACACGGACAGTGTTGCAGGAACTTTCTTTTCTTCTTTCCTTTTCTCCGAGGAAGAAGCCTCAAGAAAAGGGAAAAAGAAAATAAAGAATAAAACAAAAAAAGTCTAGGGGACAACAAAAGCCTCTCTGGATTACATTTGAGTTGCGTTTGCGCCGCAGCACAGAGGTCCCTGGATACACACGCGCAGTCCTTCACGGATTCATGTGGCCGCAGAATTTGTGGATCTATCAGTAGTTGAAGGTAGGGCTTTTATGGACTTTTGCGGACGCGTCGGCGACGCTTGACACGCACACAGAGCGATGGAGGTTTTTTAGGTTTTTGCCGCTGAAAAACGCATGCAGCGAAGGCTTTGTGAAGTTTGTGAAGTGACTGGTGGAACTTCGTGGTGAACTTTTGCAGCGGGTTTTGTATTGAGACTGCTCGATACCGCACATCGTACGGGGACATCACAGCAGAGGAGCAAACAAACACAGCCAAGTCGCCGCAACTTCACTTTTGGAGCTCCACGGATGCAGTGCAAGTCCCCGTGAGATTACCATAGAGATTCCTAAAGAAAAAGTGGAATGATTTCAGGAGATAAAATAAGCATGATCTCAGTTTCTCCCGATGGAGATCATTAAAGTTGTATCTGCTGTGTGGCCCTGACACATTATTGTTGGGTTTTCTTTATTGGGTTAAGCCAGAAACTTTTAGACCACAACCAGTTTGGTGTAGCTGCTGGCAAAAGTGATGCTGATTTTCCCTTCACACCCAGGCCAGGCCTCACTACAGCACATCATGGGCTGCTGAGTGGTTGCTGTAAATCTTTTCTGGCTGGCATCCAACCCCCTGTGGCATGGAAAAGCCTCGGAGCAGCACTGCGCTTGGATCTGCCGCATGCATATCATTGGAGCAAAGTAACGTCTGAGCGCGGCGCTGCGCTGATCGCTGTCTCAGAATCCAACTCCTTCGTCCTCTACCTGGGACGAGAAAGGAGCGTGTGCAGAGGGGGGAAGCTCGAATACCACAGTCACATCTGTTTTCCTCATGACTCAGCCATCCCATGTTCGCTGGCTGTTGCATCCTGTCTGTGCACCCCACAAAAAAAAAAAAGAAAAGGTCATCGGAGTGGGTTTCTTGAAAGTTTTCTGTGAGTCTCTTCCCCCTCCCCCCCCCACCAAATGTGGAACAGCTCAATGCTGCATGTGTTTAATTGCCCAGAGAGCTGTCTCATGAGAGAAAATGAGATTTATTCCTCTGATCAGAGGTGTCGAGATCTTTTCTTGAAGCGTCATTTCAACAAGAACATAAACTGAAAAGCTTGGAAACCCGTGTGCCAAATGCTGCAGTATCTCCAGGGACACTTTCCCCCTGCAGTAAGAGGTTTTACTCCTTCCTCAGACCCTGGGGAATGCAGCGCTGTAAACATTACAAATTGGTGTCCTCGAATTTAACTACACATTAAGTTGCTCACTTGACCTGTTGCAGGCTGAACATCTGCAGGCCATGCAGTATCTGCCTCACTCGCTGCTTCCAATTCCAGCCTGTGCCATGGGCCTGCAGCGAAACGTATCATCCACTTGACTCTTTGCTTATTCTGGTCAGCAGTGAAGTCCACATCGAGCTATCAGAAATGTAAAGTAAAGATGAAGAAAAGCAGCACGTCATCTGCCTCCTGAAGGCAGGCTCAACCGTGCATAGCATGGGCTTGAGGCCAGCCAGTTCATGATGTCAGAGTGGGCATTCCTTTACATCATTACTTTTGTAAGTGGACCAAATGTGTCCATGGCAGTGGAACTTTGAGGCAGCCCTGAGCAGAGGGAGGGTTGTATGTATTCAGCACTCCCTACGTTTGTTCACAATCTGCAACTGTGCTGGCCTGTTTCTTATTCACAAATGTTCGAGTAAAGGCCCTGAACACTGCCCAGAATCTAAGACTAGTAAAAACTTGCCTCAGTTGCTCTTTAGTGTCATAGAGGTTTGGATCTACGCAAGTTTGCCAGTTTCTATTGCTCCCGGTCAGTGGCTATCTGGAGTGTCTATCAAAGCCTCGGGGCATCCTTAGTTACTTTTATTCACTCCAAGATCCCACGTTGTAACAGGCCTGCAATGCACTCTCAGGTTTGGCCTGAAGCACCAAGTTCCAGGAGCCAAGAGTGTACGTGCACATGTTGTGTTCATGATGGACATTACAGTAAAGAGAAGCTTCATATTCCACAGAAATGCTCTTGATACCTCGATACCTCCTGTCTGCTGAAAAGAACTCCAGGAGTGAAAAGATAGCAACATATTGACTGATGTCAACATCCATCTATTTTTAATTTTTTTTTTTTTCAGCATGGCTCTATGGGTGGCCACGTCGGTCGGTCGGTCTGTCAGACAGTCAGTCCACCACTTTGGTTCAGACTGAAATATCTCAACAGCTATTTGATGGATTAATCCCTGCCCCTTTTGCCTTCTCTGCTGTTCACACATGCTATACTGTATATGAATGTGTTTGCATGTCAATGAATATATGCATGCACACATGAATGTTTACCTGTCTAGTTGTTATGCAGGCTTTCTGCTTTAGGGCCGCATTCCAATCAACTTTTAGTGCACTTAACTACACATCCGCTGTGGAGAGACTTCCTCCGGAGGATTCAGTCAGGGTCACAACCCCACAGACGGATCAGGAGATTGTTTTCACGGCCCAGCACCAAAACCACTCTTGGCTGTGTGTGTGTGTTTGTATGTGCGAGATAGAGCAGGGTAGATTGGAAGCAGATACCCTGTGAGTGAGCTGTCCATCAATCTTCTTGCTGCAGTGTGCTGAGAGAGACAGCTGGAAAGACCGTGAACCCTCAAATTACATGACTGACACATTTATGCCGGGTTCTCCCATTTAAACACATGCAAAGTAGCCCAAACAGTGGGCTACTGGTTCGCTGTTATTTAATCATCTGTGACTGGGTGGCTAATAAGCAATGCTCTTGTCAGGCCATAGAAAGGACATGTTTCATTTAACTCTGTCAGAGTGTGCTCCTCTAAACAGGCTTGTGTTGGGGCTGTTGTTCTGTCTGTAAGCAGTGGCAATGATGATGAAATGTGTAACAACAAAAATTGCACTGAGCCCAAATTACCTCCATTGTTATATAGGACAGTATCAGCTCTGCCTTTGTCTGTCTATTCAAGCCATAAAAAGTACTGGAGCTGATAGCTGTTCTGGAAACAGAAAACAGGTCTGGACCTCGAACCAACATGACCCCCAGAGCCACTGAGCAGCTCTGCATCTTCAGGGGAGACACATTGTCGTCTTAAAAAAAAAACGTCCAAGCTGAGAAAAGAACGAGGGGCCGTGTTCTGATTGTGGATGTTGGTCACCACTTCTGTCCGGCCGTTGTCTTCGGGGTTGTAGCGCTGGAAGACATTCAAATCTGTCATTGTTTTCCTTCCTGTATTGGCTTCGCACCCGGTGACCCGATCACTCGCAGGCCCGCTCACCGGGCTCATGGCCAGCCCAGCGGCCAAGCCCAGTGGCCTAACCCCGTACTGCCTTTATCTGCTATAGCCAGCTGGGTGGCTGTGAAGCTGCAGATGGACTGCAGAGAGAAAAAGGAGGAAGAGAGACATACATGGCAACACATATTAGGAAGCCTATTAAATTGTTTTGGATTATGGCCAGACAATAATAGCAATGAGCTGTAACTTTTCCTTCAGCCTGTGTTCTCTGGACTGTGATGCATTATGTATTATGTACTGTGTGAACTTTCTTATTATTGTGATCATGTGGCATGAAGCCTATAATAATGGCTGCGGCTTTAGAGTGCTCAGACTCAGTCGTCTAAGGCTTTGATTAACCTTCCACTCGTCCAACTGCAGGGGAAAACTTTTTTTAAAAACTATTCATCTCGCTGTTTAGCTTGCAGCTACCGCTACATAAAAAAAAAAGCGTCCATGTTGTTAACAGTTGTGTACGCAGATAAATTGTGCCATGGCGTGATTATACAGTATCTTGCAAAGATCTTGCTCTTTCTGGACTTTCTTAAAATGAAAGAACACAAGGGAAGCCGCCACACCTCGAGTCAGTTGCCCCCAAAACGGAATGCATAATTCACAATGTGGTGCATGTCAAACTGTCCTTGTTACTTCAGAACATAATTTGAAACATTGTCCTCCACCACATTGTCTGTTAACAGCACGCTGCAGGCAGCCGGGTCAGGCTAGATGGTATTCACACGGTGTCCTCGGCCGGGCAGGAGCACCACATTGTGTATCCCCGGGGGAGCGTGGGGGTCATTTCTCCTGGCAGACGGGACAGGTGTGTGTACAGAGACACAGTCTGCTCGGCTGCCTGCCTTGAGGGCCCTGCTGTACCTGTAAACACTGCAGAGTAATGGGGTCCTCACAAATGCTGAGGGCAAGTCCAGGTCAGCTGGGATGTGTTTATGCGAGTCAGAGTGGGCGGTGTTGGTGTGTTTCTGCACATGCATTCTTGTGTGTGTTTGAGTAGTTGCAGTAAGGAGAGAATGAATCTAATGATTATTTAGACGTGGCACAAATTTTAATCTGTGTGTGTGTGTGTGTGTGTGTGTACTTGTTGTTGGGCCACGTGGAAGCATCTGGTGCAACACAACCGTGGCTCCAGTGGAATAGTCTCCAGATGTGTTTGTGTGTTTTGGCCCCACTGTCTGTTTGACTCGGGACCAACCAGCCAGCATGTAAATCATTTTACATTCTTGTGTGCCTTTTTCTTTGTTGTCTTGCATATTCAGTAGGTATTTGTTTGCAGCAGTAGGTGTACTTTCTTTTTGACTTTAAGAATTGTATCCTGAATATGGTCACGTGTATGTGCGTGTGTGTGCACTTAAGTGTACTCTCTCAGACATATTTACATTTGTGTGTGTGCGTGTGTGTAGCAGCTGCCCAGTGTAAGGCCAACCAGATGGACAGGATAATGACTATGATCAGACTTTATAGAGTTACACTCCTTAATGAGGGACATTCTGGTTAATTCATATGCCACTAACAAAGCCCGCATCATACCACATAATTAACACATCAACTGTGACTGACTCATAAATATACATCAACGTCTATTTAGGAGTCAAGCATAATGCGCAGCTGTCGGCAGAGTCAGCAGACCGGGTGGCATGCTGACAGAATGTGGGACAGATTTGACTTTTTTGACTCTCTTTTTCTGTTTGTTTATCCATCAGGTGGTGGCTGAGGTGAAGTGAGGTGAGGTGTTTTCAGAGGAGTGAAACCATGTGGCTTCTCTGCTCCTCTCTGACTCTGTTGGCCCTCAGCTTCGGATCATGTGACACGCTGACATCAGAGCAAGGTGAGTCTTGTCATCCCTGCTGGACTTTAAAAAAATGTAAACTTTTTTTTTTTTAAATGTCCTGCTTTAACGAAAAGAATAGTCTGAAATCTAGGCTAAGCTATAAGGCAAAATCTGCCCACCAGCGTCTCTGAAGCTTGCTACATTTATAACTCAGTGAGTTTCAAAGGTGCTGATTGGAGTATCCACTAGGTTGCCTAGCAACAGAAAATTTTAAACTGCTGCTTTGACAAAAAAAAAAATTAAAATAAAATTAAGATGAACATTTACTGTAAATTAGATGTATGAAATAAAATCACTGCATTACATTCATAGCCACTGTGGAGCTCTATTAAACTATTTTATTTATACCGCTGAAGCTGTGAATATAAAATGTTTATTGGTAAGGCCACAAAAAAAAAGATGGACTAATCATCTCAGAACACTCCTTATCCCTTTATTTAAATGCTAAAAAAGACAATCAAGTCACAAAACCATTATATCAGTTATAACTGAGGCTTTTTTCAAAGTCAGATGTTCAATCTGGACTTGAATGCTTGACCAACCCGTCACGCTTTCGACCCCATCTGAATTTGATGGAACTGTGTCCGTCTGTTCCTGTGTGTGTGTGTGTGTGTGTGTGTGTGTGTGTGCGCCCTGTGTGTGATGGGGCCCGAGGCTACAATGAAAATGGACTGTAATTACTGCTTATGTCTGTTTGATGCTGGTGGCCGTTGGTGGCAGTGTGGTGAAACTGTGGTAAGGAGGCATGTGTGTTTACCATGTGCGGTTGTGCTCCTCTTCTCAAGCCCTCAATCATTCTTAGGTTCTGTGTATTTGTAAAGTAGAAACCTACGTTTTTAGGATTTTGAATGTCTATATGTGCATATATGAACTTGTTAAAATGCTAGTTTATTAGTCTGCTGGTGTGTAGGAGTGAATGCGCATGTGTTTCTATTTGTGTCCGTGTGTCAAGCAATCAACCAAGAAATCAAGAGGCAGAGAGGTGAAGAGATATCTCTTTTGGTGTCTTGTTTTATTTATTTATTTCGTTCTAAACTGTCATACTCCCTCATCACACTGTCAGGGTTTTCTCAGGGGCCGGCTCTGTGATATCACTCAGGGGGGCCGAGCAATCCTCTGTAGCTCACGGAGCTCTGAAGGGAGCTTTCTGGAGGAGGGGGTCCCTCTTGGGAGACCCTAGTCAGAGCTTTTCAGATGAGACTGAGTCAGCTTGCAGCTCCCCTGAGTCCTCTCCCCCAGTGGTTGGAAGAAAGTGCTTTCTCAAGTGCAGCTATAACACTTTGTCACAGCAAGCACCACACACACACACACACACACACACACACACTATCACTATTCCTCTGACTCATCCAAATCTCTACTTACAGGTAATTTGCTGACATTACAGCAGGAAAGCAGGTTTAAGTAAAACTAGTGTTGAGGAGTCGAGCTGGGTGATTGCACTGCAGTTCTGCAGTGTATCAGCCAGAGAGACTAGTCCCCACAGTTAAATTAAATTGCTGAAATTCTCTGCCTTTGGTAAAGTGCTGCTGATATGGGTTTTTTTTTTGCAACACAGACCCCACGCAGTCTAAAGTAATGGATTTATGTATTGATTTGTTTTGACTCCGTTTCCCTCTGTCTGTGTTTGAGTTAAGTTGTATGTTTTCTGGTGCCAATGAATTGCAGAAGTAAAATGCTTATTTGCACAGGAATAGAAGTTAGAGAAGACAAGCAGCTTGAAGCGAAAGCAAATATACATTACAGTGCCTGGATAGGAGAATAAAAGTTGAGCTCTTTTTTGTTGTGAGGATATAAATGATTAAAGTGGACTGTATTGTTTGCTTTTGTTCTACTGATTTCCTACTGTTGTCCTTTACTTATACTACTAATAAAAAAGTAATACGCAAAGTATTTCTTCATATACAGTTGACTTTGTATGTAAGTGGAATGAAAAGTGATCTTAA
Organism: Lateolabrax maculatus; assembly: GCA_031216445.1. Lineage (NCBI taxonomy): Eukaryota > Metazoa > Chordata > Actinopteri > Acropomatiformes > Lateolabracidae > Lateolabrax > Lateolabrax maculatus. The sequence continues at coordinate 16,064,073 of CM062218.1, forward strand.
AATATTAATTTATACAATTCTTAATGCAGTGCACTTCCTGTGGAAAGAGGATGTTGGGATGGGACATCACAAGGAATTACCTATTTAAGTATACACCAATTAAATATTAATAGTGTGATTGAAGTGTGATTCATACAGGTATGAGAGGCAGAAAGGCAGGATTACATTAACATTTGTAAAAATACAGTTTTACAGTACATCAAACTTTTTATTTATTTAAATTTTTTTTTAGACCAGAACAAGCTGTAAGTTGATGACAGATGCTAGCTCTGTTTTGGTCTCCAGCAACTCCTGTGAACTCCTGTGGTTCTTTTGCTGCCAAATGATCCACTTTCTTCCCCAACTAATCAACTAAACTTTGTCTGTCTGCGTTTGGTGCTGGACGGTAGCGTACAGTGGGTTTATCAGAGCTTTTTAGCTGAAAGCAGCTGCCTGCTGCTGTTAGAAACAAAGTTGATGAGAGCAGTGAAAGTGAACCGAAACAGTAAAGCTGCAGGTGGGAAAAAACAAAAAAATGAGTTAAAAGACATTAAAAGGCTCTGTAGGGCTGGTGGGAACTGCACAGTCAGGTGATCATTTTTGGTTTGTTACCATGAGCGACCCCTACCACATTACGTGATGAGTAATACATTGTTATTATAAAAATATTGAGTTGTGCAGCTTTAAGTGTTTATTTCATGGTGCAAGTGATGTTATTAACCATTAGTTTTGTCATGACCATGAGTATGCCATGTTAACTCTTGTAACATGGCATTTGTGTGACTAGGATAGTATGTAGGAAAGTTTGTAGTAACAGGTGGTCCCTGAACATTACTGGCAAGAAATGAACTTAAACCTGTAAATGCATCAGGGTTCCTGTTTCATGACTGAACCTGTCCTGTGATCTCTCTACAGAAAAGCATAATGAACATGCAAAAACTTTGAAACACCATTAACTTGCACATGAATGACCAAGAAACCAATGACAAATAATTTGAAATTGATAACTTTGAGTTTGCATATTGGCAACAAGTTCCCTTACTCTGATGGTCTAATCCAATATCACAATTTCACTGCAGTTTACACACACACACACACACACACACACACACACACACACACAGAGAGACGTATACAGACTCCTGCATGTCCCAAGTCCAAGTTTATTGTTGTGAAAAGCTTGTAAATTTGTGTGTGTCGTGAGTGCAGTCTATGTGTGTGTGAGCTTGTGAATGTATTGAAAGTGGGCCAGAGGCCTACAAGGGGAAAATGAGTGAGCTCATCCCTCTGAAGTGCAGCATTTTAAGTCTTTCCACTCCTCTGTGCAGCAATTTTATCTCTGGAAAACAACCAGGAATGTTCTCTCTTGTCTGTCTCATTTGGCCGAGAGGGCAAGTGAGACACACACTCTCTACCTCTGTCTCAACCCCCCCACCCCCCACCACCACCTACATTGAATCATTGTATTTAATCAACTACATTACCCAGCATGTCCTTCTCTTTCCCATATGTTGTATGTGTGAAACAGCTCTGGTTGCTGGAAGACTCTCCCTCTGGGTCTGACTTTCTGCAGATCAGCAGCCCAGTCCAATTATCTTGGAATGCCACTTTGTAAAGCACATTCAATAACTACCATACCCTCTCTTATTACAAACCACACACTCTGACACTGTGAGCACACTTCTGACCTCTCCTCCCTAATGAAAGCACTCTGCCAAGTGTTTGCTGCTACGAAAACAGAATTAAAACTCGGAGGCAGTTGGTTTCAGTAGGCCCACAACAAAGCACTGGTATATAAGGGCATTGATTCGTAAACCTTCTGAAGGTTGTTAAATATCAGTCCTTATGCAAGAAAGGTCACACACTATCTATTTTTGCTGGGGTTTTGCAGTGGGTCAGGCAGAGTTTAGTTAACAGTGTACATGCACATTGTACAGTGGCAATCTCGGAAGCCATTGGCTATCGTCTGACAATGATTTAGCCTCTGGGGCGAGGGCCAATATTTCAGGGCCTCTGGTGTAGCCAACGGACATCTGGATGACAGATATCCGGGCCAAGACTTCCTATTCTGTGTGCCGGGCATCGTTTACAGTCCGATTAGCAGTTTGAAGCGACATGACCATACGACATTTCAGCTAATCTAGGTTAATAAAAATCTGATTTGTCGTCAAACGGTGGCCGATGGGCTCCAAGATTGCGCCTCTTTTGCTCTCCACACGGACTGCTTACCTGCATGTAACCAAAGCCCGCTCAAACGTGATTGTTTGTAATCCGAGTTGCATTGACCATACTGCAAACAGGGCCACTACCAAAATCTGTCTCGTCACTGGCCTAAGGACAAGTTACATTTGAGTTTCCTCGCTTTTTTGCATATTGATGCACTAATAAAAATCAAATCACCCAGGCCTGTCCTTGTCTGACACCTTTTACTTGTACACCCTCCAAGGGAAGTGTAAGTCTGTATACATCAAAAAGTTGTGTTTCACTTCTCTAAAGACCTAAAATGTCCTGAATTTTTATCTTTGGCAAGGTGGAGGCTTTGGGGGAACACTCAGCAGTGTGCTGCACGACTGCCAGTGTAGTATCATTACCTGCTTTGGCAAGACTCAGACACAACCCATCAAACGGGAAGTGAACCCAGCCAAGACCATCCAATCTCTTTAAGGCTACATGCAGCTACTAGCAGGATCCTGGAGTGGCACTCATACTATGTGCTAATTAGCTTGTCAACAAGCAAATGCTTTCCTTTGATCACAGCTTGAGAGGAAATGGGGTTCAAGTTCCGCTGTCTGTCCTCTGCCAAACTGCCAAAGCGCTTGAGTACGCAACAGTCCACTGAAATATTATCCATCCTCTTGAGTTATGTAGAAACAGCCTGTTTTCTCCTGTGAGCATGAGCAAGAGTTTAAGCATTTAACTTGATTCACAGCTTTAAGAAATGTTTTAAAGTTGTTAACCAATGTGACTTTCCCATACGCGAAGGCAGATCATACAGCATAGTGTTACATGGTTGGAGGAAGAGTCGAAACTTGCCGTCAAACTTCATGCAATAGGTTCTGAATCCAGTGACCACTGTAGGACATCTCAGCTTCAGCTTTGAAAGCTTACTTTTACATTGTCAGGCTTTGTATTGAACTTTCATCAGCCAAAGCTGTGGCTGAGCTCAGCCTCCTCTGGTTTTGGCATCTTCAGCTATGTTTCGTCATCATATAATTTACGTGATCAGGAAAGAGGTGTAGCAATGCGTATTCATGGCACTGTGCATATTGAGATAGCTGAACTTGTCCGTCCTCCTGTCTGTGTTTTCATCTTAGAACTTTGACCGTAGAAAAGAAGTGGGCATATCCCCGGCTCTGTAGCCTTAAACCTACCTTCGTTCTAATGGCCAGCAGGGGGCAAATCGACTGGCCAAAACCAAGATGGTGCCAGCCAAAACCCAAACTCAAGGCTTCAAAAAGGTAGTCCACAAACCAAATGGTGACGTCACGGTGGCTACGTCCACTTCCTTAAGTCTATGGTCTTAACATCACCTTAGAAAAAAAAAATATATATATAGCCTCAAGAGTGCTAGTCTGGGTGTTTAGCGCAAGTTGCTTTTTGTCAGGCGACACCTCTCTCACCTCCCATTCCCTTCCCTTCCCTTCCCTTCCCTTCCCTTCCCCTCCTCTCCGCTCTCCTAGGTTCATTTTTCCTCCTCTCTATCTTCTCCTCTGTTGCCTAACTTTTTAACTTTTCATAGTGCCGCCCACTTCCCTCCAGCCAGGATTAGTCCTGACAAAGCCTTCATCTTGATTCTGTCTGATGGAAATGGGGTGGTGATGAACAACAACAAAAAGGAAAAGGAAAATGAAAAAAAAAAAAAAAAAAGCATAAGCAGTGCGAAAGGTAGATCTTATACCATCTCTTGACTTCAAAAAAGCTGCAATGGGAGATGTGAAGATAAGCTATGTGTGAATATGTGTGTGTCTTTTTTTTTTTTTTTTTTTAAAGGCAGCAGTGTACTTTGTGCTGAGTTAGCAGATAAGGTTTCAGGTTGGACCACTATAAATACTGTGTGTGTGTGTGTGTGTGTGTGTGTGTGTGTGTGTGTGTGTGTGTGAGAGAGAATCAGCGGGCCCAGAAGACTCTAAACCTGTGCTTGATGCTTCCTGTTCTCTCCACTGTATGTTACGTTGTTCAGGAATAAGATTCAGCATTCTCTCAGCTTCCCACATCACCACTGTTTGACATCTCTTTTCCACACTTTGATTTGCACTTGCAGACACCAATGAGAGAATTATGCACTGTGCAGGCGGACAGGCCGAAATGTTCTGTGCTTGGAAATGGTCTCTGTGTTTTGAAACCGAGATGAGCAGAAGCTGCGGGATGTCAAGTGATGAACTTGATAATAGGTGATGAAGCGCTAAATGTGATTTAATTCTTTCTTGAGTCGGCTTCCGTGAAATTAAATTCCTAACTCTTAATTAAAGTCAGTTGGATGTTATTATTTTAATAATTACATTAGGCCCTTTCCCCTCGTTTTGATGTGACTTCCAGCTGGGATAAAGTGGTTGGAGTCACAGACAGTGTGTTGCTGTTGCATGCTTCAATGCAGCTCTCCTTGCAGTGCGATCGCTGTTTTGTCAAAAAGACAGCTCAACAACTTCATCACACCGAATCCATAAAACTGGGAGACACAAAAACATGACTGTTGTTTGGAGTGAAACCTTTTTCCTGTTAATCCCTGTTAGTTAATGTTGCTATGCCTGACAACAGTTTACAAAGATAACAGTGGGAGATTTGCTGCCTGAAATTTGCTGTAATTTTTTAACACTTAATGTTCCATATCAGAGAGGTAAACGAAAGCACGCTTCTCATTTCTAGCCGAAGATCATGGATTTGGTCAGCTGAGATGAACCGTCGCTGGCAGATTCTAATGCCAGTGCTGACACTAAAACAAATGGGTTTAAATAAGCACTTGATGGCTACATACCTAATGTAATGCTAAAATCCGGAGGCTCAAGCTGCATGTTGCGACTTGTCAATCACAAGGTAGCCCCGCCCTAAAGCATACCCTGCTTTAGCCAGTGGAGTCACCCCCTGCTGGCCATAAGAGAGAATGCAGGTTTGAGACACTTTTGCATTGGCTTCACTTTAACAAACTAAATAAAGAGCAGTGCAGAGCTGCTATCCTCTCTTTTACTGTTTTCTAAAGTAACCCATATAATAATAAAGTTAGCTAATGACATGTCCCCAGTTTCTGGTAATAATGTGAGGTTACAACTTTAGGTCGCTAGTTAGTCAGGTATTCTACGTTTGCAGCTTACGTTAGAGCTGATAAATATGCAGTTTAACCTAGTCCTTACTCTTGTTTGTTTTCTGGTTTTGGAAGGGTGATAAAACCATTCCATCTCTTTAAAATACAGAGAATCGCTCTCATCTGCTCCTCGTGGACATTGCTTCCCCATGAAAAAGTGTGCACGGGGCAGCCTTGATGGAGGCTAGATTAAAATATCTAACCTTCAGCTTTGGCAGAAGGCAAACATTAATGATTTAGAATATTACTGACAGCAACACAGCTCAGAGAAAATGATTAAGGTTTTATTTTTAGTTAACGCAGGGCACCACCTGCTTCCACATTCTCTGCAGTCATAGTAAAAGATAAAAAAAAACACACACAACACTTTTTGAAAAACTGTGCCCGGTAGAACGTCTTGCTCGGGGCCTTGGTCCTTGGCCCCAAAGAGATCAATTAAATGTGGATCACAGTGATTCACAGGTTCCATGTCTACCTGTACTAGCTCGGTTTTTCTACACATCTCACATCTCCCCCCTGTAGTCGGGCAGGCCGCTCTGACAGGCAACACTTTTCTCGGTAACCTCCCCTGACAGGGTGAGAACATATCCATCAAACGAAGGCTACCGCGACAGACAGGCTTGGTGCTAGACAACCTGTCAGACCGGGCCGTGTTCCTCTCTGCACAGCTTTGCCCTCATTTCATCTCGCGCTCTGTGTTTTACACCATTTTTTTTAACTCAACTCTTTTTCACCCCCAACCAACTCCCCTTCTCTTTCTTCAAGATCAATATTTCTGTTACTCTCAAATGTATGTATGTCTGAAGTTGCTTTTTCCTCTCTCACACAAACTCTGTCCATTTCCCCCAGCAGTAAGTGTGAAAGCTTATATTTGGGATAACTTCTCCAAAGACTGACGTGCTCTTCTTGACATCTCATGAATGCTTAAATTATAGCATTTCAGGGTTTTTGCAGTTCAGACACCCCCTTTTTTTTCCACGGCATAACCCTCTGTGTCGTCTATGTGTCTCCACAGATGTACAGTGCCCGTCCTTGCAAGTGGATGAGTGGAAGTTTCCTCAGACGGCCAGGCACAACATCACCGGTGAAAAGACAAGCTCGAATACGTCAAACACATATCCTTTTTATTTTTATTTTTATTTACGTGGGTGCTGATGAATGCCATTTGTTGTCAGGGTTTAATCTGGTGAGGCGGTTCTCCCTGCTCAAGAGTGCAGATGTCAAGAAGATCCGCAACCCTCGAGGACCCGTCAACCTCCGCCTGGGCAAGACTGCACTCCTACGCCCCACCGAGTAAGTTAACAGTGCATGTCCCTCACTTTCTCTTTTTCCAGCACCTACACACAAAACACATCTTGCACAAACACACTGTGTACAGCTTTAGGTGGTAGAGAATGTATCACAGGAAGTGAAATAAAGTGAATTTTCTGCTGGATTTTCAGCTTTCTGTAGGCCTATGTCGACGGGATCCGCTTTTCATGCCATTACTGAGCAGGAGAAAGGCAGAGGGACTGAAACCCTACGGCCAATCAGCCTCTGAACCCTCACCCAACATGTCATCGCTGTCCAATGGCTGCTGTGTAAAAAGCACACACACTTGGCAAACCATAAACCATGGGTCAATCTCTGATTGCATTTCCAGAAATATCACTTCATTTCCCTCGCCACTGACACTGGCTTGTAAAACTGAACTGTAACAGCCTTTTGGTTTTCCGGTTGTGACCGCATATACTTATTGTAAGTAGTTCTCATATGAATTGTCTGGATTATTTGCTTGAGTACAAACTATAGGAGTGATGCCTTAATTAGTTGACATGATACAGTTGCCAGTAAAAAAAAAAAGAAAAAAGTTACAAGGGTATGAACTTAATAGCCGCAGTTGAGAGCCTGAGCTTGTTCTAAACTTGTTTCTGGGCAAAAAGACCTGCAGCCATAAAATCCAACAGAGCAGGGCTTCCTTGCAAGTGTTGTTTAATTATGCCTTACTGGGTTTTCATGTTATTACACAGTAGTTGGGTGTAGATTGTGTTTGGAATTGCGTGACAAGTGCTTATTAGGGTTATGTGCTTGCTGTTTTTTAGTTGTCTTTTTGTGTTTTATTTTTTTCCTTTTGCAGTTCTTGCAAATTATAGCTGTTTTTCAGAATGCTGAGCTTCTTTCTACCCACCGATAAAGCAGTTTTTCCATACTTGCCAATTGGGTCAGCCTAGAGTATTTTATCACTCTGTCCAGCACTATGAGCTCTACTTGCTTGAAGGCCCGATAAATCTGTCTACAAAACACTCTTTTTTTGGTAGAGACATTTTGTTCTGAAAGTGTCACATATATTGTTTTTCACAGGCTTAGAGAGTAGTTGTCCTTATGAAAAGGGGAGGGGAGGGACACTAAAAACCCGTCACTTCTCAGGAAATCAGTATCTTTGGAGCCAAAGTGGAAAATCCATGATGTTTGTTTTGCCTCTAACCATACAGAGAGAGGACGGGAACACTATTCTCTATCTCTTCTCTGCTGCTGGTTTGGGATTTTGTTATGGTGCAACGTTTATTGAAATGTTGATGCCATAGAGAGCTTTGCTGTCAGTTTTATCAGTGTTGAATGCTACCTGGGTGACTTCTTTTTAACTCAGACAGAGAATAATCAATGTTAGCACCTCAGCCTTGCCTGTCGGGTGCCTTTCATTTTGCTTCTCTACATACCTGGATCTCACTGTCCTTTGTGCATGTTTCTCAAAATGACTAAACAGAATCAGAGGAGACGCTTGTTTTTTTTGCGTTTGCTTTTTTCTCCCCTGCCTTGCCTCACCGAAAAGTAGATCGAATCAGAAAAGACGGTCTATCAGCATCAGCCATAATGTTCCATTTTTATAAATTTGCCTTTATTTATTTATTTTGCATGTGCCTACTTAAATTGCATTGTACAGAAGGGTTTCAGGCGTTTAGAAAAGAAGAGCGGAGGCGTAAAACAGATGAGCGATTAAGGGATGTGGTGGTGAGGGAACAACAGGGTTAAAGGTTTAAATCCAGGCAATAATTGAATACATCAGAACAAACCCTCAGGCTTGTTCAAAGGCTTCTTCCGTCAGTAATAGTGTGTGTGTGTGTGTGTGTGTGTGTGTGTGTGTGTGTGTGTGTGTGTGTAATCCGTCTGTGCATGTACAGTATGCGTGAAGTTGCAGCAGTTTACTGTACATAACACGCCCCCCCCCCTTTCCCAGTCCCAGAGTTTATACTGTAAAGTGTACAGAACATGGCCCTCATCCAGCACAGGCTCCCTGTCACTCAAGAAGCTTGTTAATTCATGGCCTGTGAGGTTGACTGAAGTGTGAGACGTGTGTACAGTAATTGGAAAGCAGCGTTTTGCTGTGTATCAGAGGCTAATCCATTCAGCTAATCCGAGCTAACAAAGATGAGTGACAGCCAGATGAAGCTACTTGTCTCCCGCCTCTCCCAGTCGTCTGCTGACAGTGAAATGGGCACCAGTCACAGCTGGTCACATGCATTTTAATTTCAGCAAAATATGATTTGATTGCTTTGGGCCCGTTTCTTTTGTGCAGCTACAGTGTGTATGGGAAGGAGAGAAACCATTTTTGTGCTATGGCACGAGGCCAAGATCACAACTATTTATGTCAGAATTGAAATGCATTTAATGATTTAACACATATTATCACTTAGCAGAATTGGTTTAATTTACATTTTGTTTACACATTTAGCATTTTGCTGTCGTTGTTTTCCAGGAACAACTTAATAAGCACAACTGTAGAATTCATTTAGATTAAAAGATCAACAAAGTTCAACACATGTGAGGGCACTGGTGCTCTTAAAATTCTTCCGTGATTGTGGAAGGATCATAAAAGATCAGAGATCAAGATGTAGGAGGGAAATAAAAGAAAAGCTGAAGAGCAGAAGAGTGATTTTAATCTTAGAGAGGCAGATTGGGGATATGAGTCAGTGACAAGAGGGCAATATACTTTTATACAAAAGATATTTCAGCTGCAGGACTCTGACTAATGTTGAATTTGTGGTACAGCAAGCCTGCCCAGATTCAGTGCATTAGTCATACAAAATCAGTGATTTTGTATCATTTATATCAACCTGAGGAATATTTTCTGAGTGAACATGCTTTTTCTCCTTTTAAATATCTCTTTTCTGAGTCAAATTTGGGAGTTGCTGCAACCTTGGAGCTACTGTGAGCAGTATTCAGAATCTCAACTGCATTTATGGTAGCATAAGAACAAAACGTTTTAGCTACGACCAACAACATAGGATACATTCTTATTACTTTGGTGATCTCCTGACTTTTCTTTAAGTGCCACCAGCAGGTTTTAGCTTTTAGTGAAATTTGGTACACACATTCATGTTCCCGTCAGGATGAATTGTAATTTGGGCCAGTGCTGTTTGATGAACCATAGAGGTGTCACGGTCTTGTGTTAGCAGACCAAATGTGGACACAGACAAGGAAACTGATAAAGTTTAGGAGGTTTATTTTAGGTGAACCGAGTGGCGGGTGGGGGGGAATGTGGCTGGAGCAGGCTGACAGGCAGGCAGGAGATGATCCTGAGGCAGGAGAAACAAACGCATTACTCACAGGCTCATCACAAGGCACGAGGAGTAGTTCTTAGAATGCACAGCTTTTAAGAGGCCGGCACCGTAAAAGTACCACAGTAGCAGAGAAAACGATGTGGCGATGAGAAAGCCGGGGCTGATGTACTGGCAGGTGATGAGCTGATGGATGGCAGGTGTGTTGGCTGAGGGAGGTGATGAGCTGATTGAAGGCAGGTGTCCAGGACCCAGGTGGTTGAGCGTCAGGACACACACACACAGAAACACACACACAGAAACACACAGAAACACACACACACAGAAACACAGAAACACACACAAACACAAACACAAACACAGAAATACCAACAGGGGAAACACACAGAAACACGAGGCAAGATACTGGGGCACGGCCATGGCAGTGACAGAGGGGCACCATCAGCACACAGAAATTCCCTTATCGAAAGTATATCTTTGACAATAGTTGTCGAGGTATATGCATTTAATTTTCTCCCTAAAGTTGTATACATAATACATATAAAATCAGAGGAGGGTTGAGTACAAATATGTCGGGGTAGTAGTTTTACAACTTTTTACTTTTACCCCCAACATTGTAACACAAAAGTCTTAACCTGCTACTCCTTACGTTTTCAAAACAGGCTCTTTACTGTAGTATTAATGCATTTGAGGGGAATTATTGATCATTAAATCGACTGATTTCAACCTAAATGGTAACAATAACACAAACAAAAAGTTGATTCCTTGGTGTCCATCAGTGCATATCACGCACAACAGACCTAACAGACGAGAGGAAGTCTCGGCTGTGACAGGGAGAGAAATAGAACTACTTTATACTTTGAGTACATTTCAGAGCCTGTACTTTACTTGAGTAAAGCAGTTGAATGAGTACTTTTTACTGGAGTATGTTTTTACACAAGTATCTGTACATCTACTTGAGTAAAGAATGTGTAAATTTTTGCCAAAATGTACTTTTTGTTTAAAATACAAAAAAAAAAATAGAAGAGAGCCATAGGGAAAACATTGCAACATGTAACAACATTTGGCCACTATAGTTTGTGAAACTATATTCTTTCTTTTGTGTGTCAGCTTCGAGCTGTTTAAAATTCCTTTCAGTCAGGTGTGTATAATACATTCAGGGATAGAAAGCCTCGCCACTGAATGCAATTGATTTGAGCGCAGTTAGAACCTGGTATAAGGGTGCCTATGCACCTCTCCAGGTGATATTCCCATCTTAAACCGGAGATCTGCTTTTCTCAACATTAGATTTCCTCTCCCCCTCTTCCCCTGTGTCTCTCTGGCTCGCACAGACTTTCTTCTGCCTTTTTTTTTTTTTTAAACAAGAGAAGCAGAAGTAACTTTCTCTCGAGTTGGGAGAGGCTAGATCTGAATCTGTCTGGCCCATACTGAGTGATTTATCTTCCCATTGCCTGTTTGTGTGTATGTGGGTGTGTGTCTGTGGGGTTTATGTGTGTTTTTTTTCCAGGACTCTGAATGTAATAGGCCAAGGTGAGGTACTTCCAACTTAAAAGTCAATAGTTTGTGAGTAGTTTTGTGCCCTGCAGCTCTTGTCACTAATCGACAGCAAAACAATTCTATCCCCAACATTTGTTTGTTCTATTTGTCTTTCTTTCTTGCACGTGCACACTCCATCTTCATATGCCTACCGACATCCTGTTCTGTGGATTAATTAATATCTAACTTATCATACATTTTCGTATTATACCCAGAATGTCTTGGCCTCACACCACCGTTATCACTCGCTCTATCTTGGTTTGTCTTTCCTCCTCTCTCTATCTCTCTCTCTCTCTCTCCAGGTTAAATGTTTTTTTTCTTTCTCACCTTTTCTCCTACTCATCATCTCTTTGTTTTGACGTCCTGTGGTTGGCCGTTTTCCCTTGGATCTTCCCTCAGTCATAAATCACTGTCACCCCACTTCTAGGAGTGGGAAACCAGCTGCCAGCATCAACAACCCTGTGTGTGTGTGTGTGTGTGTGTGTGTGTGTGTGTGTGTGTGTGTGTGAGTGTGAGAGAGAGAAAGAAACAGAGCAAGAGAGAATATTTGAAAGTGTTCACCATCTCAGTGAGCATGCATTTCACTGGGCTTGTTTGTGAACCCCTTCATCTCTCAATACATCTACACACATCTATGCAGTGAATATTTTTATGTGTGTGTGTGTGTGTGTGTGTGTGTGTGTGTGTGTGTGTGTGTGTGTGTGTGTGTGTGTGTTTGTATTTCTGCACTTAGTTGCCCTTGACCAAAACTGAGGGATGAGGCTTGCCGGACTGTATCTGCTATGAAAATGAATGCCAGGGGGTTACACACAGCGGGCTTTGCGTTGTACTGCTCGCTGCAGTCACACAATGTGGGGCAACAAGCAAAAAAGGGAGGGAGGGGGGGCATGCATAGAATATAAAGGTGCTCACACAGGAAACACACATAAGATTAATTTGTCACTGTACTCATGGGGACATCAAAGTGTGTGAACCCAAATTGTGTGTATGTATGTGTCTCAACAGTCATGCTCCTACATGTATCCCCTTACCTACACCTGTACATGCACATATAGTACAGATATATAAAACTACAGCAGTGTTGAGAAGTAACACCTTGCATTCATGTGTTTTTTTTATTCAGAGCTGCTATGGCGGAAGCAACAAAAGCCCCTCTTTATCTGTAACCACAAGAAAGGCATATGAAGAGTGGATTGAACTCCATGCTCCCAGTCTGTAACACAGGGTTGATGCTAAAATCGCAGTCTCCAAGCACAAATAACCCCGTTGACCTCATCAGTGTTTATTTTCTCTAGTCACAGAACACATGATCAAACTGTTTTCACAGTGACTCGATGACCAGTATTTTTGTATACATATATAATAAGTAAAGTTCCCCTGTAAACTTTCCTGTACTTAGTTTCACAGCTTCCACGTATATTGAGGGCTGACGTGTCCCTGACCCTTCTGAGCTTCTGTGTTCCAGTCAGGTGTTTCCTCTTGGCTTACCTGAGGAGTTCACCTTGATCTTCACCCTGGCGTTGAAGAAATCTGCCCTGAGAGACACCATCTACCTCTTCCAGATCTCTGATCAGCAGGGATACCCACAGGTGTTCCTCACTCTCTGTTTCATAATTCCTCCTATCAATATTCCTTTCCTGCCTCATTCTCTCCTTTCCTTTACTCTCTCTTCCTCCATCTCATACCTTTGATTCATCACGCCTTTTGTCTTCTCACTCTCCCCGTCTCTCATCTCTCTTTTGCATAGTCATCCACTTCCCCCCCTTCGATTTATTTTCTCTCGTGGCACCTTTTCAATTCCCCCCCCCCCCTTTCATTCCACGCTTCTTTTGTCTTCTCTTATTCTTCATCCGATCCCCCTCTCTCTCGCACCCTGTCTCTCCGCCGCTCTTCCCTCGGTCATCTCCTGCTCTCCTCTTTCATTCACCTTCATTGTTATTCATGTGTGTTCCATGATGAAGAGCTGGAGTTCCTCAGAGTCCCCATAATCACTGAGAGTCCGAGGCCAGATTTAAATACTCAATGTGTATGATGGATGGAGGCCAAGTCGCCTCATTAGGAGTGATTGATTGGCTGTACGGCTCGCATGTGTAATTAATATGTCTTTCCCTTTACCCCAACTCTGCTACTGTGTTCTACAGCTTTGTGGAGCTTTGTTTGAGGTAGCGGCATGTACATATTACTCTTTGTGGAAGCCCCTGCCAATCAGACAACTTGAGATACCGTACATTTTTCTTATGCATTGTTTGGTGTTTAATTGGCACATGTGTATATCCATATATCACTTTTCTCCCACCCATCTCATCTTCGTACCCTTCACTCGCCTCTTTTCCCAAAACCTCACATCTCTGCCCGGGAACCCAGCTCTCTGTAGACTTCAACGGCCACGATGGCACCCTGTCCCTGCGTGCCAGGGGGGAAGACCCCGAAGCTGATCTGGTGAGCTGCGTTTTCACCGGTGAGGGGGTGGAGGCTCTGATGGACTTGCGTTGGCACAAGGTGGCCCTGAGCGTGCAACAAGGAGCCGCCTCCCTCCATGTGGACTGCAGCTCCATTGAGACCAAACCCCTGGAGCCCCGTGGAGTTCTGCCCACTGACGGTCACACTCTGCTGGGCATCCGGGCTTCAGACGCTGGGCCTGTGCAGGTATGGATCTAGGATATAGGAAAAGAAAATACTGACATGAGAGGAGAGTTTGTGTGAGATTTTATATGCATTGTGCAATGTATTTCAGTATACCCTTGGCATATAGAGTTTTTGTAACATATCAGATGTTTTTCCAGACCCCCATATAGAGCTATGTTTCCAGCAGGAAGGACTGAGTGAAATATATCTAGTGGAACAACCTCCCATAATGACTTTTGTACTGAAATCCTTTATTCACTCCATGCGTTTATGAGTATATTCATATTTGTGTGTATGTGTGTGCGTTTTAGACCACAGACTATGCCCCTGAGCTGTTTTCTTTTGAGGCAGTCTCATTCAGTCCTGATTTTAAAAAAAGCGAGCAGGCTACGTGGGAGAATGGGCCTGTTGTGAGCCCGGGACTATTAACACTGAATAGATCCAGTAATCCAGCACTTAATTTGACGATCAATCAACTTGCCTAGTTAGAAAGCAGGCAGGGTCTTTTGTTAGCACAGGGAGGATGTGTTCATACATATACATGTACACACGCATGTAAACCTCCTGACAGAGTGCTTTCCTAATACTTTATATAAATGAGAAATTAATTGGCTCTCAACCTTGTTTACTGCCTCATTTAAACTTTATTTACATTATTAAATAAAGAACCCAGAGGATTTATGGAGACTTGCGTGTTGAATACATCACATCTCTTCTTCTTTTTCTCTCCCTGTCTTTCTTAGATGGACATTCAGCAGGTGATGCTGTATTGTGACCCCTTCCTCGCCATTCAGGAGGCCTGCTGTGAGATACCTGGGGCACGGGTGAGACTGGCCACCCTCACCAACTGATCAACTGATCAAACAATGATTAACAATAGCAATGAATTTGTGTTGTGCAGAGACTATTCCCGACTGCTCTACACTGAATTCTGGCTTGCATCATCCTATATGATGCAAATAATGGTAAACCTGGAATTCAATTAATTCACAATGTACGCGTTTAGAGCGGGGAAGTGAGATCCTATCACAAGTGGCCACTTGAGACGCATGTGGAGACGCATTTTAATGCCAGTTGTGGAGTGACGCACTTAGAGCTGTCCACTTGTGATTGGATCACCCAGGACGGATGTTAATGCCAGGTCTGAACAGGGCCTAAGCTAACCACTTACTGGCTGTAGCTTTATATTTACCAGATAGTGAATGATATCAATCTTCTTATCTAACTCTTCACTTTCACTTTCACTGGTGTTTTAACAAGGTCAGTGTGGATGCTTAGCTATAATTGTCCTGGAACTGGTACAGATTCACTGACTTTCACAAGGATTCTTCAGTGGTGCTGGTGTTTCTTATGCAAGCTCAAAGGGAACTCACTTTAACTATTTATCGCCATTGCCATCCCAAATTACTGGTCTCCACATGGGGCGCAGGTGGGGTATGAGTGTGGCGCAACATCATTACAGAAAAATGCTGTGCTGTGGATTTAAAACAATTTCTTTAGAGGTTTCAGGCTTTTCAGGCTTGTATAAATCAATTGGCTTATACGAACGCAATTAGATAGACCTACATCCAATCAGAGCAACAAAACGTCATCTTGTCGTCAAACATATCTTTCTTCTTAACAAAAGCTTTAAGTGCAGTAATTAAGGATGTCAGCGGCGGTTAACCACTGTCTATGAATTAATTTAAAAAACCCGCGGCAGGGTAAAATATAATTTTGTGGATAGGCTGTGAAGAGGCTGCCGCTTCTTCTCAACGTAACAAGCAGGTGCAGGTGGGACGGAGCCAAAATGGCATTGGCTAGAGGTGTTATGACTTTGGCAATTTTGTCTTTGTAACGTTCATGCCAATAAAGCAAATTTAATTGAATTTAATTGTTCGCCACACACACTCCAAGTTGGGTGGAAAATTGTCTGACCAGGAGAGGGGCCAGAAGTATCTGCCACAGCAAATAAAACATGAGCTTGCAGATTCGTCTGGTTCCCATCTCTTCAACTGAGCCACTGAAAACCTTTTTTGGAGCAATTTGGAGCAACTTCTTACCTCAGTTAAACCTAATCTAAATTTACCCCTGTGACTATAACTCAACACTTGTTGCAGCTGCTTCACAATAAAAGTCATGGTTATTTGCTGTGCAACAGCTGCAAGAAAAGCTGAGTTTGCGTTATCAGAATGAAAAAACCTAAACAGTCTCTGCATTTGCTCTGGATGCTTATTCTTGTTAATCAGCAACATTTTGTCTTTATAATGCACGACTCGCATTTTGTTTCTTCTCATTTTAGGTGTCAGAAAGAAGAAAAACAATGTAGCTCCCTACCTTAGATTTTGGTTTGAATAGAGAGCCCTTACTATATAGCACTCTGTCAATTACTTGACTTAGGCTTCCACAAATATGAAAAAGCCTGTCTTATTATGTTATTAATCTCGCTCAAAAATATTCTTCAGGCTTTGTTTAACGTAGGGTATTATGTATACAAATTGACTGGGGCTTAGGCTAATTCCATTATGTGCAATTATGTCAGATGAACTGTGGTTTATTAATTTTG
The DNA here is from genome assembly GCA_031216445.1 of Lateolabrax maculatus. Classification (NCBI taxonomy): domain Eukaryota; kingdom Metazoa; phylum Chordata; class Actinopteri; order Acropomatiformes; family Lateolabracidae; genus Lateolabrax; species Lateolabrax maculatus. The sequence goes on from CM062218.1 coordinate 16,080,589, forward strand.
TTTGTATTCCAAAAGTGTGACTAAAAGCCTAATTGAAACTATCACTTGCTCTTTGTTGCAGCTTTAGAAATACAATTTTCTGCACTATGTCTAAGAAAGAAGTATAAAGACAATTATATTTCTCTCTTGCCTATCCACCTCTCCTATTGATCCGTATTTTTGTGCAGTTATTGTTTGCTGGCTTCAGACGAAAGCCTTCTCAAATAGAAAACAGATTCATAGGACCTAAATACAACAATATGTTTCTGTTAGACAGGCAAAAACAGAGCTGATCGTTCAGGTATGGGAGGTATTGCAAACAGCCAGTTCTTGGGTTTATTTTTAAGCTGACGATATTTTCGTGCTCAGCCAACTTTTTGTCAGAATTCTCCAGGGTGTCTGTATGTGCATGCATACAAGTCTTTTTCATTACCAAATGAATTTATGAAGTGGATACAAAAACGGTGAGAAGTTCCCCCAAGACGTTTGAAACCGGATAGTCTTCTGAAGGAAGGACTGAATGCTGTAAAATTGATTAGAGAAGAAGGAAACATTTTCTCCTTTGCTCAAGGCATGAGGCTGCAGGGTTCCCTCCAAGCTGTGTTCAAATTTAAAATGAGAAGTGGAGGAGCCCATGAAGGCTGCAGTTTCTTGAAACACAAAAGAAAAAGAACTGCTCATTGTCAATATCTCTGAAATTGTGGTCTGACTGCTGCAGTAGAAATTACATAGAGGAACATGAGTTGTATTGTTGGATTTTTGAGATGTGACATTTTAGCTAAATTTCACACTGTTACAGTTGAGTTTGGTTCTATTAAACATATATTAGATGTAGATTATTATGAATTTTAAATTGTTTTAGTGGCATGACTAAAGGGGTGGCAATGTCAGCTGGTCGGCCTGATGTTTAGTCCACTACTTTGGTTCCATCAGCCTCAGCTGTACTTTGTGTTTAATGATAATTAGCAAATGTTAGCATGCTGACGACAGACCGTAAAAAAAGAAGTGGACTTTGCCACCGTGATGTCACCCATTGGTTTGTGGACTACTTTTTGAAGCCTCGAGTTTCAAGATTGTGTCTCTGCAGATCGGAGACTTTGAGAGGACGGGTTAACTGTCAGTCATTCTTTAACCTGGCTAATCAGAGGCTTACGATCCTCCGTCAGTCAAAAACTAATTTCACCAGTAATCAGTTTTGAATTCAGCGTGAACAGGCCCGGAGCTGTCATGTCAGCTGGCATGTTAGCATATATTCGATAGTGGAATAAACGGGAGAATGTCCACTCCGCAGTGCTCCCTCTCCGTGTGAGTCACTGGTGTGTTTGGCTGTAACGCTGGTGGTGAACCTGCTGCGTGGGAGAAAAGAGCAGATTCCACTGAATCCGTCATGAACTGTCGTAGGCTACAGCTTTGCAAACTCTCGGCACTGACAATTCCAATCCTTTGAGAAAGATGATTTTTCAAATTAAAAAGTGATTGACATCTGGTTCTGGCGGTGTATTGGTGATATTAGTTTTTGATTGACAGACAATTGTAAGCTTCTCATTGGTCAAATTAAAAAAAGAGTGACCGTTACCCTGCCCTCTCAAAATGTCATGTCTGCAAAGACTGCTCTCTTTATACATCCATGGATGAGACACCCTAGTTTGGTATTTTGGCCATCGCCATCTTGGTTCTTTGGAGCCAGTGGAGTTCCCCCCTGCTGGCCATTAAAAATAATGCAGGTTTAAGGCACTTCCACATGGGCTTCACTTTTCAGACCCGGAGGCTCTTCTTTTACACATGGTCTATGGTCAAGTTCTAAGACAAAAACACTGACTACACCCAAAACAAGTGACACAGTCCCAGCCCCAGAGTACTATTGTGGGATTCACGTTGCAAATCACCAAAAGGTTCTTTTACCTTTGTTGTTGTTGTTAAATTACCTGTCTATCGTATGTTTTCAGTGCCCACCAGACGCTCCCAAGAGCCGCCGTGCTGCTGAGAATGACCTATTGGAAAACACTTTCAACCAGGTAAAGCAAGGCCTGCATGCACCCACAAATGCTCACAAAAAAATCTTTTCAGCAATTTTACAGACATAACAATGCAAGACATATGTGATCATACACAAACTCATAAAGTTCTATACACAAATACACAACATACCATACACTGAAAATACACTTCTTTCACTTCACTCCTGCTTTAGGCATTGTGAAATCAATGACAAGCACTAAAATCACGTAACAAACTGAAGGAAAACTTTATTGAATTTTCCAAAAACACTGTCACTTCCATCGTGAATTATAACAACACGTGGTTCCTATCAGACACGGACATAACAGATACAGACACAGACAAGCACTTGGCCTCAAACAGCTTTGTTTTTTTGAGATAGTTTGAGCTGATGCTCCTGCTGGCAAGCAAACCAAATAGCGTAGTTGTTTTCCCCTAAAACGCTGCAGTGGAAAACATGTTTTTTACTCTGCTGCAATCTTTAGCACTTCTGAGTTTTATATGACTTCAGTTCAGTTTTGTCTGCCGGTAGCAATCGTTCAAAGTGCCCAGGGCAGTGTCGAATGCATGACAAATAGAGCCTTATGCAACACATGCAAGCAGTTATTCCACAAATCTCCATGATATTTTTTATGGTTGCTTCAATGCCGCCTGATACATGAAGTTCGTCCAGTATATCATAAAGGCAATTTATTTTTTGTTTCCACACTCACTTGTTTCATCATTCATATTAATGGGATCTATATCCAATTATCTATTCATTAGGGCCTGGTGTTTGTCTTGTGGAGTGCTGGTGTTAACTTAGAGCTCTGGCAGACTTCAGGACACAGTAATCAATCCCAGAGATGGTTTCAGCCAGACACAGTTACAATAACTCAGGAATGCCACCTCTCTCTGTGTTTCTTTCTCTCTCTCACCTGTCATTCTTTATCTCCTTCTCCTCTATCAACTGTTGCAGACTGACTGTTTTAATATGTGTATTATGATGTTTAGCTTTATACTGTATAGTACAATATTATAGGCCTAGTAAGGTTGCCATGTAACTGACATGAATGCCATTTTGATACCTATTATGTCTCCTTTCTCTTTTCCTCTATTTCATGCACACACATGCACAGTCTAACTTGGTAGTTTCTATTTTTATCTCCATGTTAGCTTTGTACACAGTAAATGAACAATATCATCCAAGATTCCAGTGTGCAGGCCAGATGTTACTGAGCCATAGCACTCCTTCCATTAAACTAAGCCTCGCTGCGTGAGACAGGGTATTTATGTCATGGGACGTCATGTGTTCTGTATGTGGAAGGTGTGCTGTATATTATTACTGGGGAGTGAGTACTGAGGTCAACTATTGGTGAAATACCATTTGTGTGGATGTATGGTCCTTTATTAACCCTGTAACATACAGGTACCCCCCACCCCCCCTTTTGTATTATGCCTTTTGCGCCTGCAGAGGGAGCTGCACAAAGTCTGACAGATTGTCTCAAGTGATGTCACTCGAGGCAACACTGGCTGGGGGCTGAAGTTTAAAACTGAAAAAATCTGGGGATGTGGAGTTAGAAAGAAGTGAGTTTACCAGTCCTCTGTAGCCGGCGCCTCATCTCAGTTTGAGGGTCCATGCTACATTAGCTGCTGCTAGCCTTACACACCCGAATCTCTGAATTTTGGGTAATGTAGGCGCCAGGTTTTGACAAGTAAGAAGAATGCCGTGGAATAAGGCTTACAGCTACTTCCTGAAGTCTCCGCTGGTTTTCTTGCACACAAACGAGATGTGACATGTTGACAAATTTCAGAGATGCTGATAGCCGAGTTGATAGCGCAGTTCCAACTCTTTCGAATGAAGAGCCTGGGAATGAATGAGTTGGAACTGGCAGCTGGCTGTAGCTTTATATTTAACAGGCTTATATGAGAGTTGTATCGATACTCTCATCTAACACTCGGCAAGACAGCAAATAGGTGTATTTCCCAGGCTCTTTGAGGCTGGAAAAAACATCTAATATCACACTATCAGACAGTGCTACATACATATTCTGCCACCACTCTCAGTTGGTAATGGCCGCCTCCTGGAGCTGGTCAGTGAGGATCACAGGGTACCTATCTGACATAAAGTAACAATCTACATATTTTCCAGTAGTCTTAGTTTTTCTTAGTAGTCGTCTTAGCAGCTACTAGTCAAATCAGGTTTGGTGCAGAGGTATATGTACCACTGTTTGTGTCTGTCTGGGTCACTGCCTTCCTAGGTATGACAAATCTCATACACACTGTTTCATATCTTCCAACACTGTAAATTTATTTTTTCTTGCTTTCAACACAGCTCCCAGCTGAAAGGTCAGCTAGTCCTCAGTAGTCCCAACGACTTTTATGTGTCTAGTTTCCCTGGTGTGTTTCTACTTCAACTTCTAATGTTGAAGCCCAAAATCAGCTGTAAAATGTCTTCTGCCTTCCTCTCTTTGCTGAAACTCTTCCTTATTTCTCTCCTTCTAACTTGCCATCTTTGACAAAGTGTTTTCCGTTCCACTTTTAAGTCCTTCCTCCACGTTTCTGTACTTTTTTTAAATCTAATTTGTAACTCTAGGGTCCATCTCTAGCGTTTGCCTCCGGGCTCATGAGGTACACTACTTTTCTTTCTCTCTTTCCTCATCCTCTTTCATCTTTTTCTTTTCTCTCAGAATAAAGAATAGATGTTAATGACCCGTGTGTGAAACCAAGATGGCCCTCATCTCTGCTTTCTTTGTTGTGTATGATGCAATGAATTGTAATGGCAACAAGGTTTAAAGGGATCCACTGCCCATGCAACAGGAAAACAGCAGCTTGCCTATGCCAAAGATGACATATGTTGAATATTGTGGGGACTTTCTAATGCCATTGCTGCCATTTCTGGCAACATCTTCAACAGAGTAACTTTGAACTGCAGCAGAGCTGCCAGTGACTGGGAATATAAGCTAAATGCTCAAAGATTTGAGTAGAATTTTGAAAATGTAGATTAATTTGCAAGATAGATGCAATTTGAGCAAGAAGTAGGGCTGAAACTAGAAGTAGGTTACAGTACTGCCCAAAAGGAGAAAACCAGACTAAATAATATTTCCGTGAATGGCCTTCAAAGCTATTGGATTCAGTGTGTCTGAATACTATTTGATGCAGTTTTGGCCATGAAACTGTCAGCATTAGAGTCTAAACATAGACAGAAACCAATTCTGGACCAATTTGAAGCCAAAAATTGTAGTAACATTTAGGTCATGTTCAGATATGATGTATAAAAAAATGCCTGACCCTTCTTTCTTCCTTTCTCATCCTTTCTTTTCTTTTCTTTCTACCAACAGGAGATTTTTGCATCCAAGGATCTGGCGGAGAAAGTAAGCCTCACAATTGCCACCCGAACATACGCACATTTTACAGTACTAAACTTCTAATGAGACCTGTGGGACGGTGACAACGATGTGTGCTCAGGTTTCCTCCCTCAGCCCAAAGACAGGCAGGTTAGGTGAATTGGGGATTCTAAATTCCCAGTGGGAGACCAGTCAAGTGTTTACTGTTCTTTTAACCCAGTACATCCTGAAATATGGTCCAGGGTTACCAAGCATATGGATTCATAAAGAGACTTCCATGTGTTTGCTGCTGAATTTCAAACAGGAAGACAATATGCAGGCCATGTGTGTGTACGTGTTGTGTGAATGTGTGTTGTGCATTGGGTTAGAAAAGAGGTAGTATATCTCTATTTCCTCCTCCTCCCTCCCTCACAGAAATCCAGCTTGCTGACTGACCGAGGACTGATTTACACCTCATTATGCTCTGAGTCTCAGTCGGGAATTGCTGCTGCCTATTAATTTTGTCATTCACCTACAATGGGCATGTTCTGTTCACAAATAGAATACAGAACTCCAGACGCTTCATTATGTTGCTCCTGTGTGTGCTTACTAATGCAGCTGGCCATCTCCCCTGACTTCCTCAATGTAGGTTATTACCTGGCTTGGAGCACACAGCTTGCCCTGCCACTGGGGGCACACAAAAACAAAAAGTCCCTTTTCTTCTGTTCTATGAATTTAATTTGGTCAAATTACACAGGTGACTTTGTTTTCAGGGTAAGAATAGGCATAATACCCATGGGGACCTATTGATAATACAACCTGATATTATGTACTGCAACACAAATACTTATAAATCTACCAAGCCTATGTATTAATGTGATTATGGTAATACGTGGTTCCGAATAAGGGACAGATTCTTCTGCACAATCTTAAAGCCCAGCCAGAAACCAATTTTCATCACAGTGTTCCTGTCATGCTGCTTCAGCTGTTTCCATATAGCTTGTTCCCGCTTCATCAGTGGCTTCTTGGTTATGTGAGTCAAAAGGCTCAGCTCCACCAATGAGCAGGAATACAACACAAAGGCTATTCCAGAACTGAAATCCCGGCAGTTACAAATTTATGTTTATACTAATATTAGACTTTCATTAGTGTGTGCTGGATCTTGCCCTTGTTCTTCAATACTTGTCAGCTAGAGAGACGATGCCAAAAAATGAGCCCATTGGGATGTTTAACATAAAAAAAAACAAGGCTAACTGACAGGATGTTGATGCCAAAATTTCAGGCTGTCTTTTGAGATGTTTAAGATAATAAATGAGCATACTGTAGGTGTTGGCATGCATAATGTAGAATGAGAGCCTGTGTATTGGGATGTTGGATGTCAAAAAGTGAGGCTAATTATTTGGATATTAAATACTTTAATATGACACTACTAACTAGGATACTGCCAAAATTTGAAATTATGTACTGGGATGCCAATTTTAGAAAGGGATAGACTTTATGTCTAACAACAAAGGGATTGCTTGTAGTGACAAACACACAGAAAGTTAATGCTGACAAGGTTTCCCTCAGCTCCGAGCGATTTAGGGACTTAACAGTTAAGGACTAGCTGGTGAACATGGAGCATTTAGCAGGTAAAGAACTAGAAATTGGTAGAGACCAACACAAAGCTGAAATGAGAGTGAATATTGGACTTCAATTTGATAGGTCAACTGACACCGAATTAATGCAAATGTTGCTCTGTGTCTGCTGGACTATTAGTGAAACTATAGGCAACTGTTCACTAACACGTTATTTATATCAAATTTTGAAGCGGTCAAATTAATGTTGTGTTGACAACTTTTTCTGCTGTCCCCAAGTGGCCCAAAAAAACCCCAAAACAATTAATGCAGCTTTAAGGTACTAATGCTAAAACCAAATGGTATGTATTAAACTAATAGAACCTTAAGTTGAACTTTTGTCTTGGGATGCTCCATATTTTAGAGTTTTTTAATTGTACTTCCAATTTATGTAATATATGGATTTAATATACATTACGATTAACTTATTCATATACGTTAGCAATGCACAATAGGATGTTTACTGTGAAAAACGAAGCACAGAGATGCTACTACTAAATACCAAGCCTAACAGTCAAGTCAAGTCAATAGATGTCGGGTGTACAGAGTAGACCAACCTCATACAATTATAGTATGGACATTCAGGATAACAAAACGATATCTAGATTGTAAACACATATGAAGACATATAGGACCTGAGCCACAGATCTCCTCTCCTCCACCTGGAGAGAGGACAGACTACACAAACACACAAGAGGCAAAGCTCAGGCACAAAGCACACCGTTCACAGCGGTAGGAGAAAGGAAACACGTACACAAGGGAGAGAGAGACAAGAGGGGAGGCTGACTATCCTGGTGGATGAAAGCCCAGATCCAAAACATCTGGAATGACAGCCAAGGGAGAGGGGGAGGTCCCAGGACAGCCAGTGGTGTAGCATCGAGAAGCCTGAGTGAAAAGAGACGACAAGGAAGAGAAAATGGGGAGGGAGAGGGAGAAGAGCGAGGAAAGTAGGCATACAGCTTGGAGGCTCGTGTGCTTGTGGGACAACAAAACGGAAACCTACGTAGATATCAACTTGTTATACCGTGAGCATAGTGTTTTGTTGATGTTCAGAGATCCTAAAGTCAACAAAGACTGTTACAGGGACATGCTGGTGCCATTTCATAATGCACAGAGACAGTATGGTGCTCTTTTACAGCGATCTGACTTCCATTTCAAAGATGAATGTAGAGAGTAGAGAAGGTCGCTGAGGTTTTAAGTGGAACTATATGAGGATTTGACTAGAGCTCGGAAAGAGTGACTCGTCTTTGCAGCAGGTCGAGCCAGCCATTGATAGATTTGTAGCTCGTAAGAGGGAGGAGGGGATGAAAGAGAAGAGGGAGAATCACACATTGTCTCTGTGCTGTTACTAGCCCCATTTGTTGTTTCAGCAAGCTCATAGTCACTGCTTCAGTATATGCAAACTTCCTGGTGTGTGAAAGCAAGACTACCAGAAGCACCGGATGGGGGATTCAGCTTTAATTACTCGCTTTTGCTAAAAATGCTTCCGCTATTTATAATGGTTATCCTTATTTGGTGTGTGTGTGTGTGTGTGTGTGTGTGTGCGCCCTCCTGTGAGGAGCAGCTGGTCTGCTCACTCCTGTGCTGTGGGAATCAGACATTCCTATTGATCTCTGTCTCTCATGGGAGGTGTGTGTGTTTGCATGTGTATGTCTGAGTGTGTGTGCCCACTTGCCCACCCCTCATCCTTTTTGACTGCATACTGTAGCAGCAAAGGGGTTCAGCACAGTTTAGTTTTGTGTAACAGTGCCACCACCTGGTGACTACAGAAGCTACATCCCAATGTCCTTTACCGTTCACAAACTTCCTTATATTGAATACAGTATGATAATAATCCTCTCTCTCTGTGTCTGTCTGTCTGTAGTGTGCTGGTTGTTTACTGCTGAATAGGGAAGAAAATGTAAGGGTCACTGATCTTTACTTTCACTCCTTTCCATTAGAACATGTCAAAAGTATAACACTGCATAGTGTGTAACTCTGTGTGTGTGTGTGTGTGTGTTGCAGGTAGTAAATCTTGGTGGAGTTACTGGATTGAAAGGGCAAAAAGGCGACCGGGTGAGTGTCAAAAACATGTACAAAACATATACAGACACACAAATGTGTGTGTGTGTGTGTAGTGAGACTAATATTAGTGGAATGTGTGATGTCACCACATGTGCCCAGACATGCCTCACACTGATCCCCAAACACACTCGTACACACACACACGCACACACACTTTGATGGCTCTGTAGTCTTGATATGATGCTGGCTATGGACCAATCACCGATTCTACTCCTCACGCACAAGCAGTCATTCTTCTTTTCTCCTCTTCTCCGTCTTAGGGTGATGACTGTTCTGGCTCCCATTCAGGTCCAGTAAGTAACTTTTCCATTGCGTCTCGCACCGCGCCTCGTTGTGCAGAAAAAGCATTGTCTCGTTATTTGGCATGCAGCGCAGTATGAACCTGTAATTTGGCCAGAAAGTGGTCTGTGATAACACATGCCAACCAAGTGTCTCTAACCTCAGTGCACAGGAGGATCCAAGGGCCTGAAGGGAGAGAAAGGCGAGCCGGTGAGTGCCAATCTTCTGCTACAGGTTACGGCTCTGCATCCCACTGCCTCCCAATCCCGCTAACCCTGCAGCTATTTAGTTTGATCCTTATTCAAAACCTCATTTTCAAGCGCCCAGTCCCTACATTAATTATGCAGTGGGAATGAGTGTGTGCTTTGTGTGTTTATTTACCAATGACAGTCTGTGTATAGGTATAGGTTTGATGCATCTGATTCATATATATGCATCGGTATATGCCTCAGATTATTGCATGCATAATATTGCTTGTTTTTCAGGTTGTGTGTGTGTGTGTGTGTGTGTGTGTGTGTGTGTGTGTGTGTGTGTGTGTGTGTGTGTGAGTGGAGCATATGGGTCCTGCTGAGAGTCCTTACGGGTTGCTGACTGGTCACTGTGTTGTTTGCTATGCTCCAGTGGTGTGTGTGTGACGTCTCTTTAGAGCCAGGTCCTTGATCTGGGCCATGTCTCCATTCCCTCTCTCAACAGGCGCTGCCTGCCAACTGGGGTGAAGCAGCTGGGTACAAGGTGAAAGGTTTAAGAAACTCTCGGTGATGAATAATGAAGTTATGACCTTTTAATGATGATCTAATTAATTTCTACCCCTTTATTATTTTCATTTGTCTCTCTCGCTGTTTCCCTCTCTGCATGTTTCTCACCTTTTTATTTCTCTCTCGCTGTGTCTAGGGGGTAAAAGGTCAGAAGGGAGATATCGGTCCACAGGGTCTCACAGGCACTCCAGGGAAGGATGTAGGTGTTTTTTCAATACCACAGATGCTAAAGTCAGCATACATTCACAAACACACTAATACACCTACACACGTCCACTTACACAGCCACGCTTTTATCAAGCTAAGAGCGGATATTCAGTAAACTTATACGGCATTACTCTTTAAGCCCAGACTCCCATTGATATCTGCCCCCCCGCCCCTCTCTCCCATGGCGTTAAGTCGGCCTGTTAATGCCTGTTAGATTAGGCTAGAGCAACAAAGCTTGCACAATCAATGCTGCCTCATTGACTGTTCTGTTCGTCTCTCACACAGGCGGGCGCCTGTTCAGAAAGACTTAAACCTTTATAATCTTCCCTGTTCAGCGCGGTGATCCTGTAGACGCATGAAAAGTTTTGAGGAACAAATTGCCGCGTGTGTGTGCTCCGAGATATCCCCCTGGTTTTCAGCATCAGACACACTCACATTTAGCTGTTCGCCAGGCTAAGTGCTTGTCATGGACAGATGGATTTGGTGGAGGATAGATTTTCTTAAGCCTCCCATCCATCTGACATTGTGAATAAATGTGCTTGTTGATGCATATGCACCGCTGAAGATAATACATCTAACAGACTCTACAATTCTCCCTCTATCTATTTCCAATTGTAAAATGTCAAACAAATGAGGGAAATCAACCAGTGTCTTTAACAATTTATGAAGACATTTTGGATTTCTGTAGAGCTTGTTTGATTATTCTGGGCTGATGCTGAGGATGTCACTGACCCGTACTGATGCTGTCACTTCCCTCTCTGTCTGTCACCTTTACCCAGGGTCGAGCAGGGTCCATCTGTGTAGTCGGCCCCAAGGGACAGAAGGTCTGTCTGCATTAAGTCTGGGAGTTTCTACTATCAACCTGTCTGTCACATACATTCAGTTCAGTTTGCATTTAATAGATGTGTGTTGAACTTGTTTTCCCAGGGTACCCCAGGTGTGGTGGGTCCTGAAGGGTTGGCTGGGGAGCCAGGGAAGCCAGGACTTCCAGGCCCACCGGGAGTTGGAAAGCCAGGCCTACCAGTAAGTGTGTTCTTTCATATAAGAACTCTGGAAGAAATGAGGAAGCCTGTATGCACTTATTAGAAGGTGTCTTTTCACTGATTATCTTAAATGTCCTTGTGCTTGTCCTACAGATGGTCTTAGTTTGACCAAAAAGTATTTTTATTAGACTTTGCTCTCAGAAGTGCAAGGCAGGACTTGGCAGGACTGCTTTTTTTGGTGCAGCATTCTTTGCCCTTGACAGAATCCTAGAAGTGTCTTCAGAAAGGCATTTGAAAAGGTTTACGTTGTGTTTTTTCCTGTCAGGGCCCTCCTGGTGAACCGGGTGGTCCAAAAGGAAACAAGGTAGGTTCACCCTTTGGTACATGACTTGAGATATTTCCTATGTTACATGAAAGTGATCTAGACAAGTGTAAGTAAGCGGAATTAACTTCCAAATAGGTGTGATGGTGTAAATGTATAATAACTGACCAGTAAGCTGCCCAGTGAACCCAAAAGTTAGCTACTGTAAAATTAATGGATGAATGGTTGAAGTAGTTGAATGAAAGTAATGGATAAACAGTTGAAATAGCTCAAATTAATGGATAAACTGTAGAAATAGTTAGCTAGTTGTAACTGTATCCACTTTTATATAGTTAATAGTGTTAAATTACATCCAGTTTATAATCCATTCATAAGAACGTATTTGGGACACAATGGGTGAGGTGAATGATGAAGGCCCATCTGAAAGGACAGTGGGGGGAAACACAGATCTAGACAAGCATATTACCATCATAATTCCATTTTTGGAATTGTTTATGTTTTCACTTTAGTTGAAGGATTGCAGGGTCTTCTGTGGATTCCGAAATTCCTACCATCCTCAGGCTTAAAAGTGACACACGAGACAAGATAAAAACAAAGATGCTTTTCAGGGTAACTGCAACAATATTCTTCAGACAAACGCAGCGATTTGTGTTAACAGGGAGACTCAGGACCTCCGGGAGAAGATGGATTGCCAGGAGATCCAGTGAGAGACTATTTTAAACACTGATTGATATTCAGTAATGTATGCATGAGCTTCCAATATAGAGTATTCCAACTGCGAGCTGATACATCAGTGTTTGACTGGGGATCTGCTGTTTTCATAGGGACCAAGAGGACCAGGAGGGTTTAAGGGAGAGAAGGTACCAATATATCCCGTCTTTAATCTCTTCATCTGCATGCCTGTGAGCTCTCTCATTCACACACTGCCTGTTTGACTTGTTTTCAATCTTCAGGGTGACCCATGCGAAGTTTGCCCTGTGCTGCCTGCAGACATGAGTAACACGGTGGCTCTGCAAGGGAAGCAGGGCCCTAAAGGAGAGCCTGGATTACCAGGGATAGGAGAGAGAGGACTGCCTGTAAGTACCACAGTTTGACTGTAATGTCGGACTGTGATGTATTCTGATCCTGCTGTGAGTGTTCAGTTTAACGTTTTTTACGATCTTGCTACATGTTTTATTAGGACTCCCCAATAAAACACAGTCTAAGCTGTAGCTGGCGATTGAACCTTGAGCACTTGTTTGATAGCGTATATGTTTTATTTTTCTAAGCAGTCTGAGGGAAGGTATGGCATTCATTTTTACCTTGGGAACGTATTTACCCTTGTAATTCCCGCAGTGTTGCAGCAGCTCCAGGAGAGAAAGCGTGATATGCTGTCAAAAGTTTATTCTCCAAGGCAAAGGTCATTTTGTTAATATAATCTTAAGGCGTTTTTTCTCTCTCTCCGGTGAGTCGGGACTCAACATATTGAGCATTGTGTTTCTCTTTCTGTTCATTCTGCATCTTCCCACTCACCCCGGCAGGTGAAATGGGGAATGATTTGTGGGGGGAAAAAGAATATAAATCTAGAGCCTTATGAGATTCTCTGTGCAACGATTTCCAATAATGTCAGCATCCATCTGTCATACCTGGTTAGGACAGAAGGAGAAGGAGGTAGAGCAGCAGAGAGGGAGAGTGAGATATGACCTCACTCTAACAAAGTTGAACTAACAACACTTTTATTCTCTTCTCTTTTCTTTCCCTATATTTACCAGGGGTCTCAAGGTGCCGATGGCAAGGCAGGACAGAAGGTATAGGGTTCGCCCTCATTCATTTACAGCTTACGGTTCATTCATATTCTGTGGAAGGGTGACCCATACACGCTCATCTGCATTCCTGCACATGCAGATATGCTAACATCAGCAGTGCAGAAGGCTCTCTTCCTAAAGCAGATGCAAGCAAACTAGCTGAACTAAACTCCAGAGAACAAAAAGAGACCAAAGTGCACACACACACACACACACACACACACACACACACACACAATCACATTCAGCATTCCTACACACGGCCACCTTAGTAGGTATATACTCATATGTGCATAAATGCCAACCTGCAACCAAATCCCCCTCACACATTGATGATATTCTTCCACATTTGCCTAATTAAACCACTGTATGCCCCAAATGCCATGTCGAGACACGACGTCTCAAAGCAAACACAGGGCGAGCTGGTACTAATTTGCCTTCTTGGATGTTTATGTTTTCTTTTTATTTGGCAGGGAGAATCAGGATCGGATGGCGCCAAAGGAGAAAAGGTCAGCTTGGTGTCTTTATTAGGCTTCAGGTTGAACAATGTCTTGTTTTGACTACATTATTCAGCTGTCAGCTGGATTGAATTCCCCTATTTGGCAAACTAAACATTGAATTTATTGCTAAATCTGTACACATAATGTTTTATGTAGCATCAGCTGCACCTGCCTTGGAGCACCAGAGTTATTCCAACCATGTTAATTTACCTTATTTGAATGAGTCCTGATGTGGGTGATTATTTGGAGACAATCTTTGACCCACCTCTGCTCTGCCTACGTGCTTCAGGGGGAGCCATGCTCTGTGTGCCCCTCTCTCGGAGAGTTACCCCCTAACCCCATCCCCGGTGTCATGACCCAAACCCTGCAACAGAAGGGCGAGAAGGGAGAGCCCGGGATTGGGCAGAGAGGAGAGCAAGTAAGTCTGTTCCCGTAAGAACGAATGTGATTCTAGTGCAGTTTGAAATACTCATAAACACAACCAAGGTGAAAACAATAACAAGCTGTCTTATCTTATTATTGAAAGGAAACAATGATACATAACACACATAGTAGAGGAAAACTGATTGGGTAATTGTTTGTTTTTTTGTCTTTGTGTCTAGTTTGGATTTTGTTAAAGTAAGAGCATGTGCGAGCTGTGATAAGCACCTTCATTAAAATGATGTATCGTTTTTCTGCTCCACAGGGGGAGCCAGGAAATGTTGGATCACCTGGCTTTAGAGGAGAGAAGGTAAGTAACATAAAAGGAAACAGGACTGAGAGTAGGTGACCTCAATAGCAGACTATGCTTACATAAAGGGAACTCACTCAATAGGTTACTGAATGGGGCTCTTAATAGACTTGGATAATCACAGCAGTGCGCTAATTTTAAGGCCTAAAACGTCCGCCATAGGGATTTTACTCAGCAGGGAACTTATTAGTGAAAAGCTTAGGTAGTGAAAACCAGAATCATTTGACATGGCTGCCTGTAGGGTGCTCCTTACTATGAAGTGTGAATCACCAATTTAAAAGACCCATCCATTTTTATCAATTTGTGAAATTCAGATACCGTAGTAATTTTTTTACTTGTCTGCAGGGTAGTGCAGGCAGCAAAGGAGCTGATGGTAAGCCGGTAAGTTCAGATTCAGTTCTTTGAAACAGAAAGTCTCGCTTCTCGTCCTGATTCAGCGGTGTTGTTAAATGAAATGTGTCCATATGACAGGGAAAACCTGGACCAAGGGGACCCAGTGGCAAGGATGGACAGAGAGGCACAAAGGTAAGAGAATAGAGCAACAATCTGTTACTGTGCAGCGGCCTAGGTTATTTAACCTATTTCAGGTTAAATGATTTTAGCGTAAGGAAGGTCCAGTGTTTTGTTTTTTTGGATCAGGGTACATAGTTTTGTCAGTAATGTACTGCAGTACTTAGAAAATTATGATACAATCTTTTGCAAACAGTCGAGAATGTGCAGCAGGGGGGTAGACTGCTGCAAAGTCATGTTAGCTTATACATGGACATTTTCAGTGTTTAGAAATAAAGCAAAACCAGTAAAAATACTGTTTTTATAGGTAAAATTGCTCACTAACATGACACATGAAATTCCAGTGGGAAAAGGCAGCTGGTAGCAGTAATAACATTAAATCAGGCTACACAAAATATTTGCATGTTTTTAGTTTTTTCCACTTTTAATATTATGTTTATCTTTTGACAGGGAGAGCAGGGGCTTCCTGGTCTTGGTCTTCCTGGCCTTAAGGGCGAGAAGGTAAGCGAAGCGTATGTGTTGCTTTCAGCGTCCCTTAGCTTGATTGACATGCAAACTAACTTTCGTGACTCCCTAGGGTGAGTGTGGTTTGTGCCAGCCGTCCGAGGTTGGCAGCGGACCCGCCGGCATTAAAATGCCTGAGGGAACAAGAGGCAAGCCAGGCGAACCAGGCCCTCCAGGTCCGCCCGGACCACCAGGTCTCGGAGCTGATGGCAAACAGGTATGTTTGCTTTTTAAGGAAAAGATGGCCCAACCCCGGAATATGTAAAGACTAAATCAAGCTAAATGTATACATTTTTAAATTATGAACTCTTTTAAGTGTTGCATTGTTGCCTTGCTTGCAATGAAAGCAAACCATACAGATTGGTCAAAAATGACTGGTGCTTTCCTTGAATGCACAACTCTGCACACACAGAGAAACACACAGTTTGAATTGTTAGATGAGGAAAGGTCAGGGCCTCTCATGACTTTCTCTGTCCCTCCTTTAGAGGGCATTAGATGCTCTCTGAGCTCCTAAAGCCAGGAGCGAAAGAACCAAGGACTCATTAATCTCTGCTGCTTAAATTGACATGAAATGATTTAGGTTTTTATGTTTGTACTTCCTATGTTGCACTAATAACTCACTTTATTTTGGTGTTTAGTTATTGACTTCCTGTCTGATCTTATGGAACGGTTTGAATTGTATATTGTACATATTGCCAATATTTATTTTATTGTGCTTTATGTTATTAAATACTATGCCATCGTGCTTTTATTACATATTCTTTCATTGTGCGCTTATTACATTTTATTGTTTATTATAACATTATATGTATTATATCATAACTTGTGCATTTTCTCTTTAAAACCTGAATGAAAAAATACAACTTGACTAAATGGCCATGGAACAGTACTGTGGATTACAACCAAGTTCCTGCAGAGCCAATTTTTTTTAACAGTTTAGTTAAACAATAGAAGTCTATACTGCATGCACCTCCTCTGTCAGAATTTTCTGTCTTTATCTGAATTAAGAATATAAATTAATCATACAAATTTCACAGAACCAGCTTTTTACTATCCTATTTTGCTGCCACAGTGAAACAGATTAAGCAGCATCTGGATAAGTGAAAGGTTTGAGATGCTGAAAGATTTCACCCTGAGGGCGTATCAACCATAATGCTTATTGTACAAATAGAATATGCAGGAATCTTACCGCAGAATTGCCACTAAGTGTAATAAATCTCTGTTGGCTTCTGTCACCCCTCCTTGTTAGATTCTGTGTGTGTCTGTGGTTAGCTTTATGTAAACTGTTGTTTTTACTTACTAAGGGAGGCTTGCACGCTACTTTTGGATGACTGCACGTGTGTTTGAAGATGTGGGGCTGTGCATACACTGCACACCTGCATGTGTATCATGTATCTGCATGCGTTTGAACATCACCTTCTATTTGTTTACACAGGGCCCACCAGGTCTTGCTGGTGCAAATGGAGAAAAGGTAAGTTTCCCAGTAAAGTTTCTTGAAGGTCTTGTCCAAAAAAAGCAGTTCTAGATATGTATTTTCACACACTGTGCATACCATCAACGACGCAGCAACAAATTCACACTAGATTAAACAGCCTTAATGCTTGTTGAGAAATTAAAGCCACCACATTTTCTCTTGGGCATTCTGTATGCTTTTTAAATAACTCAATGTCCACATTCCAAAAACAGTCTACCTTAAATAACCTATTGGATAACCTGGAGGAATTAGACTATTTGAAGTCAGTGGTGGCCTTTAGAGACAGTCAAACTATCTTAACTAATCTGACATCTAGTGGAACCAAGGATGTCTGCAGGAAAATCACCCCACATGGTACTGTATAATATTTCAAGAGAGCCCAGGCACTCAGCTTTATTTCATAACACCGAGTCTGTCTGTCTTTTGGAACGTTGACATCACTTCACCCCAAAAAGACTGGGAAATAAATCTGCCATCCACAGAGCCAGACTGCTTTAAATTACCTCAAATCTCTCCTATCAGTTTGAGAGTTAAATAAATCTCATAATAAAGCACAAAACTCTGATCAGCCAGGAGTAATAAAAGCAATACTTTAGTTTGATATCAACAATGCAGTCACAGAAGAGATTACAGAGGAAATTAATGGTACCCTGTGGAGTTTTCTTGTAAACAAACGTTAAGTTTGCATTCAGTGTTTTTCAACAAAACACATTATTTGTATCCTGTTGAATGTATTCCTTCCTCATAAAACATCTGTAAAGCCAATTTTTTGAATATTGCAAATCCTGCATTATTAACATTCCTGTTTACTTGTTAGCAGTCTTTTTTTTGACTGCCTTTGTTGGCTTATTGCTGCGTTTTTTGGCACATTACTGCCACCAACCCAATTGGATCAGTGGAATATTGTGCGAACTCGTGTGCACACAGGATACAAACAAAACACGGACACCCTCATAAAAACATTGCTCCATAGTACTGCTAGTGGTCAAAATGTCCACAGGGTACCTTTTAATGTAAGCGTTGCGAGAGATACAGAACATGAAGTTAACCTGCAGAGCCTTATTTTATATTTCAATGTTACCAGGGTGAACAAGGAGATCAAGGAGATAAGGGACTGGAAGGAGCTCCTGGAGCCCCGGGACTGCCAGGAGAGCCTGGTCGGGACGGACTTATGGGCTTGAAGGGAGAGAAGGTACAGAGCACATGAACTGTTAAGTCAGATCAACTATGCTGCATTTAATTTTGCATCTGCTGACTGATTTGATACATTTATTACATCAATTGTAAAGGGCTAACAGTATAAAGTCGAAAAAAAAGTTCTTATCCCTTTCCACAGACCATATATGATAGAGATGTAGTCGGTTCTTTTTGAGTTGGTATGGATCTGGCTTTTGTCTTTCCATCCATGGAGACATCAAATGAGGTGATATGTCACACTTTTGGACCAGTGATGGTTTCCAGTAGTTAAAAATGGACTCTGATTGGCTAAACAGGGGCCATCCAATTTTTTTACTTAAGTTTAATTTGTCCTGAAAGGTCCCTCGTTCAAGGTTATGATTTGTCGGTTTCCCAGGGTGATGCTTGTACCAGCTGTCCTTCTTTGGGCGCTGCGGTGGGTGATGGCGTAGCTGTACCAGGCCCCAAAGGAGAGAGAGGAGAACCCGGTCCCTCAGGAGAAGGGAAGCCTGGCAAAAATGTGAGGGAATTGTGTCTTTATTTATTTACTTCTGGCCTTCTGTACTATGAGAACTGCTGATGATTATCTTACATGTTTTCCTTCCAGGGAAAACCAGGCTTACCAGGTGTGCAGGGGCCTGCCGGTCCCAAAGGAAACAAGGTGTGAATGTCCATTTATTGTATTATCATGTTTATAAATACATGCGGAGGCTCTTGTCTATTCATGTATCACTGACAGATTCTAATCTGTGTTGTCCTGGGCCTACTGTAGGGAGACGCTGGAGTTGCAGGAGTCGGCCTTCCAGGACCACAAGTAAGGCTGAAGTGCCCTTAAAGAAACACATCTGGGTCAATAAAGAGTGTTTCATGTCGACAGCCGATGCAGCTCTGTCATACAAAACATACACACAGCCCCTAAATTGATGTGGTCTGATCTCAGTAGTGAACACCATATCCTCCCATGATATCAGCCTTCAGAGATTTCCTGCCTTAGATCTAACAATAAAGTCATAAGGTTGTAAATAACCATCCAAAAATAACCCTGAGCCGGTCTCTCTCAAATCCTTTGATTCATTGTGGAATCTTCATTGCTTTGTTGACATGGGGAAACCAGTCCTTCCCTACTCTGTGAAATATCTCGTGCACTCAGGCCTCCACACCCAAATCTCTACTCTTTGTTTCATCCCCCAACCACCTAAACCTACTACCTTTCTTTTTTTTTTTGTTTTGTCTTTTTTTCATTTTATGTCATAGGGTGAAGAGGGACCAAGGGGGCTCCCAGGACTTGTGGTAAGTTTCCCTCATATTTCCAAAGTCTTACTGTTCTACACTACATATTAAGATTTTGGTCTAATCTGTGCGATTTGTACAGGGACCTCCTGGAACCAGAGGGCTGACTGGCCCTATTGGCCCTGCAGGGGAAAAGGTAGTGTAAAATAAGAGAGGTGGAGGTCCAACTTACAGCATTCTTGCAATAAGCAATCAAATGTACCTAATTTTGTTTGAAACAATGACACCATGTGACTTACAGTGTGAGTGTTTCCTGTTCATAGGGCTACAAAGGAGATGTCGGTCCTCCAGGACCACAGGGACCTATGAGCATTGGAGTAGCAGGGCCCCCGGTAGGACATGAATGCACTTTTTTGCAGATGAAAATACAATGTCATTCTGTTACATTGTCAAACACTGTTTCATATTTACTTTTTAACCCATAGGGTAAAGACGGAGCCCCCGGGTCTCAAGGATTGCCAGGAGCTGACGGCAGACCTGTGAGTTGTCTTCTTCCTTTATTGTCTGAAGTGTATGTTTCATTTGCATGTTTTTGTTCATGCGCATCAACAATTTGAAGAGATGTTTAAAGAAATTTCAGTGCCAAACTTGAGCTGTTGCCTCTTTGTTAGCGTCTGTTAAGACTTTTAATTTTCTTTGAGCTTCTTTGGGAATTGTCCTTGATTTAGGCATCATTTGTAACCAAGGATGTCTGCCTCGATCCATAACAGAGGCAATGTCTGCTCCCATCTCATCCTCTGTCCCCTGATCTACACTCAGCTCACTGCCCCGTGAGCTTTCCTCTGGAACAACAAAGCAAGAGTAACTAAGTGTCTGTGCGCGTGTGTGTGTGTGTGTGTGTGTGTGTGTGTGTGTGTGTGTGTGTGTGTGTGTGTGTGCATTTGCGCTGTCTCCTTCTCTTGCAGGGATTTGATGGAGCTAAGGGGGACAAGGTAAGTCTACCGTTTTGTTTGGATGAAGGGATCCGGAGGGTTTCCAATATAAGGGGGTGGAACAGATGGTAATCGCAAGAGATGGTTCAACAGCCCTTCCCCAACACCCCCCTTCACCTCACACACACACACACACACACACACACACACATACCCACACATATGTACGCAGAAACACACCTGCCTCGGGGCACGGATAGAGTAGCAGCGGAGGTGACGAGTGTACTGTTGCTGGCAGACAAGAGGAGTTTCGGTGCCTTAAGAGAGAGAGTGTGTGAGACTATTAATTACCGCATTCATCAGAGCCACCAGTCCAGACTGTCACTGAGAGAGTGGTAGAGAGGAGGAAGCGGTGGAGGCAGCGCTTAAGGGTCGGTAGGGGTGTGAGATGTGGGACAGGAGGCGACGGTTAAGAGGAAAAAGTCGAGGAAACTAAGGGAGGATGAGCAAATTAGGTAACATTTTGCAGAGGATCCAGAATCTTTATTCAGTGTCTTCATACATAGTCCGGAGCTATCCTGGAAGGCTCATATATACTGTTAAAACCTGCCTTGGATGTTAAAGGAAGTATTGCTCCTCCATCATTTGGTGAATGACACCTTTCTTGCATTAAGGTACCATACATTATTTGTATTGTTGCTCTACATTAATGTTTTAGGGACAAATCCGTGTAATGCGATGCTTTAAGTTCACAGAGTGGTATGACAGAAACGTTCATAGCATTTCATTCCCTTCAAGATTTCAGGATATAGCGGAAGTGCACAAAAGAGTCCTGAAAGCTCAGAGTTCTGACATCCTTACAGTAACTGCAGGTGTTTTAATGTTGAATGAGGACTCGGTTTTGCAGCCTGTGCTTAAAATTGTGCAATGGGTTTCACTTTAGCTCTTTTTATGGGTCTCTTTTATCTATATTTTAGGGTGTACCCGGAGAGTGCAACTGCATAATCCCAGTGCACAATGGCATAGGCGGACCGGTGAGTGCACACATGCACACACACACACACACACTGAAATAAACGCATGTGGGCGTACAACTAGTTTAATCACGAAAATTGTTGCCTCACAACTGGAGTCTGAATACACATTGACTTTTTAAACACATTCTCAGAGGGTTTATTAAGACTCCACTAGGGACATATTGAGAAAAGCGTTCATGCTAAGTTATTACCCCTCTGCATCTTTCTGTGTTTTGAGATTTTTTGTATTATTCTTAACTTCACTCTGTGCGCTTTCTGTATATTCTGTTTGTGCAAGTAAAATGTGCTGATTCTGATTTTGAATACTTTTGCCTTCCAGGGAGCTCCAGGAACTCCAGTAAACACGTGGCAGCCCGGGCCTCAGGTCTGATCTGTCAGCCAGCAGTCCTGTCTGTCTGATGATTTTACTAGCTTTGTTTGCCAGCTCTGTTTCTTTTGTTACCTTGCAAAGTTTGTTCGGAAAATCTCGTACTTCTTCATTTGTGTTTGGCTATGAATGTTTGATGTCATGAGTGTCCATATCTGCGTGTGTTGTAGGGCCCACCAGGACCCCCTGGTCCCCCTGGCCCACCAGGGCCTCAGGGTGTTATTGGAGTCCAAGGACCACAGGTAAGAGAAAAGGAGCAGTAGGATGGTGAGGGAGGGGTGGGGTCTCTCTTCAGTTCAATTCAGTAGCGCCTCCGTCAGCCTGGACTGAACTACAAGCTACTTATGATGTAGGCTTTCAGCTTGGGCTTTTGGGGTACTTAAGAAAGGCAATGCTTTGACATCCTTTGCAACCTGATGTGAAAAAAACTGAATGTGTGCAATAGTTTGGTTGAAAATAGGCTTAGGTAAACGCACTAACCTATCTGGTGCTTCAAGCTTTAACCCATGTGGGGAGCAACCGTGCAAGCTTTGGGAATGTCCGTGAAGACATAAACAGTTATTTGAAGGTCTGGTTTTAAATATGAATCTAAAAACATATTGCGATGCTTATTTAAAATACCAGCTTGATGAACTTCTAAACTTTGTAATTTGAGCAGACCTTCAAATAAAGTGTTACTGTGATCTTTGTTTTTGTTGCAAGAGTCAAAGGTGTAAGAAAGACAGATGTGGTGATGGTAACTGGATGGATGAGGTCATGTCTTTGGCATTTGTAATAATCGCTGAACGCAAAATAGCACTTGCAAATATACTGGAATTTGTCTGATTCCTGAATTCAATCAGATTTTGAGATTTTAAAAGTTCATAAGACATGGCAGAAGAAGGAACAGGTTTGATCATTTTGACCCTGACCCTTTGACTCTGCCCTGACCACTGGTGGAGATGGGAGTGGCTAGCCCTTGATTCGCCACAAACCAGTTCAACCTCAGTTCCTTCTTTCAGGGTATCCCTGGAAACGACGGGATACCGGGGAAACCGGGTTTGCCTGGACACATCGTAAGTAAAAATAGAGAGAAAAGGAGGAGAGGCGGCTCTTATCTGCTGATTCGAGATCTGGGTCTTATGTAGAAATGATGCACAAGCACAAAACGAACTCATGTGTCAGGAACTGGTATTTATAAGAAAGAGGGTCCCGTACCCCCTTGTGTTCTTTATTTGATTTGAGTTTACATACTGTATGCCCCCAAATTGTACTGTAAAATGAGATTTTCCCCTGTTATATCATAAATATTGAGCAAAGGTGCTGCTATTGTACTGTTGAAGGATCCTTTTGATGCCAGACCAAGGCCAGAGCGAGTTTGGTTTATGTCACTATTGTATATATTTCATGGATTGCTATGGGACTGGACTTAGGGCTTGTGCATATACCTGCATATTTCATGGTGACTGAGATGTATTACTTGAAACTTATGCAGGAATTTTGCAAAACACTACGTATGCATATTCAGAGTTTTAGCCTGTTGTGCATCTGCATCTGTGCGTTCCAGTGGACAAAGTTAGTTTACTTACAGTAAGTGCAAGGACAGCTTCAAAGTGGAGAAATGAGGGTGGAGTGTTGTGAAGTTATCTGTGGATTCTCATATTATATGGTGTTAGTGTTGTTTCTTTCAAGTTGGCTGATGGCTTAATTTCATTAAGGGAACATCAATGCTGATCTCCAGCCAGCACTCAAGGGGAACTTCACCTTCACACAGGAATTAAAGTAGTAGTTTAACGGAGGAAAGGGAGGTCCTGGAAAATCAGTAGAGCACTCTGGAAAAGATTTGAGACTGACTCTGCAGAAATGAGTCAGAGTGTTACTCTTACCCACTATAAAAAAAAGTTAGACTACAGTGGGAAAATCGGCACCCTCTGCCCTCCACACACACACTTGCACACACATGTCCAGACTGCAGGTGTCACTCAATGCGGCAGCACAGCTCCCAGGACCCTGAAAAACTGCTTTTTCTTTAACATAACAGCATGTTGCTCAGAGAAATCCCAAGTTAGCAATTTGCAGATCCCTTTAGAGTGTAGAAGAAGTGAACATTGCACAGTGACATATAATTATAGGTAACTTTCTTTTGAGCAAAGCCTTGTTCTAGCCCATATAACAGCCAATAGTGTGCAGCATAAAGTATCCTTTCTAGCTAATGGCTTCAATTTGAACAATGTCAAATGGGTGTGTAATGACTTTGAAATCAGGCCAGGTGCTATTGACAGACTCTCAGTGGAAAGGGTCCCACTGCTTTGATAGGGAGCAGACCCCCTTACACAGTAAATGTGATTGGGCTTGTAGAGGGAGCAATTTTATTTCAGAACTTGCCATAAATAGACAGCGTTACTCCATTGTGGCAATTGTCCCGGTTTTGGGTTTTTTTTCTTTTTTTTTTTGGTAGTGTGTACTTGCACATATCCAGTGTGTGTGTTCGTGCGTATTTGTATGTTCAGAATGTGTGGGCAGAGCCAGTTGTGTGTCCGTTTGTAAACCTATTTGGGGCAGACTGGAGTTCTTGACAGAAGTTTATCGGCCATTAGTTGAAATGGGCACTGATATCTTTTTTCTTTCTGGTGTTTATCTGCTATTGTTTTTGTTTATTCAATTCATATTTGTCACAGTCTTTTATGAGAATCAAGTATCAGCATATAGTGTCAACACTGCTGACTGTATAAGGTTCATATAGGCTACTGCTGTTTTTTAGGCTAGAAATCATACAAAACCTTTTGTTGACATGAGTAAAATGACACCATAACACGGCCTAATATATAATACCTAATTAAAACCTATAATATGATAATATAAAACCTAATTATAATAAACAGAGGGTTGTGAAGTGTAATAAGCATATGCAACTGTATTTCATTGTGATATTATGATTTTTTGCGGGATTATTATGAAAAATACAGACCAGGGTTTAAGTACAATAGTATTGGGACGTGACCAAAAATGTTGTTCTAAACTGAACAGGCTGGGATGAAGGCTGAAATGTCTTCAATTCTGCCACCTCAGTCATTTATTTTGTCTTGACATTGTACTGAATGAAGTGTTCCAACACAGACATATTGCTTGGAAAGGTTGTGACAGTTTGTACCAGGTTTTTTGCAACTTTTGGTGATAAAGTGAAGTGTCAAGTCTGTGATTTCAACAACTCTTTGACAGCAAACAAACAAACAAACTTGACGGGCGTCAGTCAAACTGCAACTTTGGAAAACTACTGCCTCAAATTCAGAAATATACCAAAGAGAATCAAAATATTTGTTAAAAAGTTTTGTTTTCTGAGATGTGCCCAATTAGTTTTCAGTTTTTCAAACTGTAGGTAGGTCCTCCATTTGATCCTCAATGCATCTGCACATTACGCGGAGGAACAATAGTGTCCATCAGCACTGCATTTGAAGATTGAGCAATTTTTGTATGCATATTTACATCTCTGAATGTAATTCATTTTGCCACTTCTTCCAAATGAATGCACAAACATATCCTGGTGGAACTCAAAATCCATCAGACTCTTATCTCTTATACAATAAGTTACACAAAATTGGGATGAAGCGTAGGCCCTTAAGTCTGATCTTTGATCTAATTTGGGTCTGATGTCATTGTGGAATCACAAAGCGGTCGAAGAAACCATACTTCATTGCAATGCTGATTTGGAACAAATTTAATTTCTGTTTCCCTACCCCCTTACTGTAGAACCCCACTGGACTACATCAGTTGCCCCAAGACTCTACTGGAGGAGATGTCGAAGTAAGTAAAAATGCATTTTGGGGAAAGGGGTTTCATTGTATTCTGTGACTTTTCTTTCTTTTTTGACAGTTTTTGGCATGAAAACTGTTGCTTCTGTGTGTGTGTGTGTTTGTGTGTTCTATAACACAGGAGGAGTGTGAGGGGGGCTGTTCCCAAGGGTTGCCAGGGGTGCCAGGCATGTCTGGTGCCAAGGGAGAAAAAGGGGACGAGGGCAAGCCTGGTGTAACCCAGTTGGACAGCTGTGACAGGGTGAGACTGGATGTTTCGTGTCGAAACATTGTCAGCTTCACTGTGTTGATTCTCCACACCCAGAATCATATGAAAACTTGGTTGTTGCACTTTGATGAATGCAAAATGGCAGTCCCTCATTTCACATTGTATTCAAGTTTGCATGGCTGGATGTGGGTAACTATCAGCCCGACATAAGCAGTAAGGCATTATTCTGAGAACTTATTCTCTTGTCTGCTTCCAGTGTTTGGAGAGACTGCAGAGAGAGCAGGCGACCGAAGCAGTGGTCAGTTGAGATCACTTGCATATTCTATGAACATGCACACACATTCACAGAGACATATGTGCACATTCCATGGTATTTTATTTCTTTGCCTCACAGGTTGACCGATCCTGCACAGGAACACCTGGGCATCCAGGAGTGCCCGGATTGCCGGGAGTAAAAGGAGAACCAGTGAGTCTGTGACTGTCTTCTCATGTACATATTGTTAAATTTAATTGTATGTTAGTGTGCCTTTGTCCGGAGTGACCTATCCAAATGACTTTACAGAGTTCAACGTTCACCTTTATCTGTCGTTATCTCTACTACAGGGTACACCGGGAGAGAGAGGCCACTCGGGAATGCCAGGAAACTTGGTGAGGCTTTGTCAAACCTCAGGATTCAGCAACATATCTTCCTCTTGTTGAACCATTCCAGAAATCTAACCTTTAACACCTATGAAGCTGATTAATAGTAGAGAAACTTGAATATGTAATACAAAAACTGTAAAATTTGACTCTTATTCTGAAATCCTCATATACTGTGTGGATGTGCCCACAGTACCCATAAACAGATTTTTCCAGTAGTTTGATGACATCTTTTTCCAACTTGCCACTCACTACAAAATGTTTGAAAACTACAAAGTGCATTGTAATCACTGCCTTACAATAGTTTGTCAGTACTTCTGTGAAGGAACACTTTTTCTTTTCTTCTTATTATTATTGTAGGACAGCACCGTTGGGTTTTTGTCTCAAAGCTTTACATTTTACTTGAGAGGAAATTGTGTTTGCCACTTTCCATGACTTCACAGAGCCCCCTACTGGTCTCAGTGAAAATGTCCCACAGTGTGGCCCAACACTCTAGCCTCTTAAATACTGATTTACAGAAACATACACTAGCTTGCACTTGCAGTGCTTGTAGTATTCACTTAATCATGAACAAGTCCAAACCTGCTTAGACCAGAGGTGCAGACTGATAATTTTGTCTCTCAAGTGTTCATCTCACTGTTTTCTGTCCACAGGGACCTCCTGGTTTCCCAGGTCCTCAGGGCTCATCTGGTTTACCCGTAAGTTTAATTCACAATTCATTCCAGCTTCATTGTCATTATTTTCCCTGTCTTACTCTTTTAATAAATGATGGAAGAAGTACCCCAATCCTTTGACTAAGTAAAAGTACCATTAAAACAATTGTAGTACAAGTACAAACCTAAAAAGTAAAATATTTTATTTTATATTTAATATTTGTTTAATATCTTTATCTAATGTACTCTTTTAAATAAATCAAGCAGCCCTGGATTATGCCACACTTGTCATCTCTTCATCCTCCCTGCGTCTCTCCGTGGCTCTTTAATGAAAGTTATTTCAGATGTGGAAACGGTTTGGTTGTCTCTTTCTCCAGTTGTTCAATTATTCCCCCCGTCTCAGTGATGGAGAGTGGAGCCGCTGTGCAGAAAGAGCCCCCCCCCCCCCCTTCCTCCTCACACAGATTTATTGTTTTAGGAGAATGGAGATGCTAAATGGATGAGCTGTGTGAGCGCTGCGTGGAATCCATTTGCGGCGTAGTAGCACTTTACAGCAGGTGTTAGCTTCTGCTGGTACTGTTTGTACTGTTTGTGAGGGAAAGAAGTGTGACCCTGCTGCTGAATACATTACTCATATTCAGTGGGGAGGATGTTATTCACAATGATCAGCTACTAATTAGTTTCTCCTCAGTATGATCAATTAGTAATTACTTTCTCTGAATTACAACCCTCAGTAATCACTCTAATAACCAATCATACTACTGAATGTCAAAGTGATATTATCAGCATTTTTTCACTTTTTACTTTTATTTATTTATTCTAAAGGGCGATTCATATTAATAAACAGCTTAACAGCTAATTATCACCTTCAGTTGCCACCAATTTAAAATAATGTATCTCCGCTTTTAAATGCATCCAGCTTCCATTGACATAAAAACTTGTCTTTTTCTTCCAGCACTAATCTTACAGCAGCAGTTGCTAGGCAACAGATCTAACACGCGCATGCATATTAATATTAACATCAAAACAACATTCGATATTCAATTAATGGATAGGGAACTATAGATTTTCAATACATCATAGAATCAGTCTGTATTGTGATCACTATATTTTGTTGCCTAGTAACACACTATCCCTGTATACAGTTTTTTTTTTTTTTTGTTTGATAAAACAGCAGGGTCTTAAAGGGATAAGTTACTAAATGAAGTCTGCAGCTTTGGTTACAATTGTACTCGAAGGAAGAGATAAAGAAGAGGGTAGCAACATTTGAAAATCTGTATCATTTGTGGGGGGAAAATATAAAGAATTGAATTCACCAAACAACTGGATCACCATCACAGACCTAAATCACCATCCTGAAGCCTCACAGAGGTGTAGAGCAGAGGACGAAATCAGCTGTAGGCAGTCCCAAAGGGAGACGGTACAAGCCAGTTAGCTGTTTCCTCTCTTTGATATTGACTTGCCTTGTCCTTGGCTCATTTCCACCAAGGGAGCCTCCCGTCCTGACTCACATATCACATCCTCTCCTTCATTTTCTAATCATTCCTCACTACCATCACACTCAGGGTCAGCAGGGTGAGCGAGGGTTGCCTGGCCTCCAAGGAATGAAGGGCGAGCAGGTAAGTATGTGCCAATCAAATTTCCAGAAATTATAACATTAAAAAAAATTGCTTTCCCTTTTTGATTGATTGTATGCTCTTTACCTCAGGGCCCTTCGGGGACGCCCGGGTATCCAGGAACCATGGGACCGCCTGGACTGCCTGTAAGTTACCTTCACTGCCTCATTATAAAGAAACTATTGGATTGACAACAATCTGACATTGGTGATGGATGGATAGGTGGTTACATTGACATGTGAACTGACATTGATTATATGACTATTCGTCAGGGACTGAAGGGCGAACGTGGGAGCCCAGGAAGCGCTGGTCAGAAAGGAGAATCAGTAAGCCACTACACCATCACTGTTATTTAAGACACAATGCATCTGCAGCTAGTGTTGTATATCACTGGTTAACATTTCCTGCCCTTTTGCAGGGTCCTCCTGGTAACCCTGGGTACCAAGGACAGGCTGGCTTACCGGTCGGTGTTTCATCATACATTTTGCTCAGCAATATTTAGAGCCTGGCTTCTTCATTTATCATTACAAACTTAAATAACTGAGAATAATGTGAGCCATTCTGTGTCTGCAGGGCATTAAAGGAGACACAGGACCAGCAGGGCCTGTTGGTGCCAAAGGGGATCAGGTGCGCATGTTGTACATACATATAATAGAAAAATGTCACTGTTAGAAACAAATTAAACAGATATTCATATGTTACTGTTTTTATTTCAAGGGCTTCCAAGGACAGCCAGGTTTCCCAGGACCACCAGTATGTAAAATAACTCTCCTCTATGGCAATTTTTTGTCTTCGGAATGGTTGTAGTGAGTTTGCGTATTGTTGTGTGTATTTTTAGGGTCCACCAGGTCTTGCCGGCAAAACTGGAAGGGAAGGGCTTCCTGGGCTCAAAGGTGAAAAAGTGAGTGCAAATCACACATTTAGCTGTTTCTGATTTGCATCCAAAATGATCATTTGTTGCACTGAAAATCCCTACTTTACTTTCAAAGGGCAATGATGGCGTTCAAGGCTCTCAGGGACCATCTGGATCTCCAGGCTCACCAGGCTCCCCAGGGTTGATGGTATATGCATGTTATTTTACTGTATATCATCTAAGTTTGACCTATGACAACATATCTGTTCAGAACCCCTATCTGCCCTCTCTCCCTGTGTTTGCAATGAAAGGGCCCCCCTGGCATTGAGGGATTGGATGGAAAAGATGGGAAACCAGGGCTGCGGGTGAGCCAACGGGCATGCTTCGCATGGTTGGCATGCCCACACACAAAACAGAATATCCAAACGCACACAGATGCCATGCTATAGATGGTTTTAGTTAAAGACGTGCATGTAATGGTTGACCCTTGACACTGGATATTTTTTGGTTGTCAGGGAGAAGCAGGCCCTCCAGGCCCGGCAGGACCACGAGGAATCCCAGTGAGTAGCACCTCTAGTGTGTACATGACCGGATGTGATTTTCTATCCATCCAGTGCAGAAAACAACATAAAACAGGCATGAGGTGTATATCTGTATATCATGAACACTAAATGCTATCCACTCTAGAGTTTAACATGACATGCCAAATAATGCATTTTTTCTACCAACTGTTATGAATCACTTGATATTGGGTTTTTTGGAAAGGTCAATCTATTATATATTCTGAAAGCATACATTAACTTTGATGACCCACTTTAGTCCAGACTGAAATGTCTCATCAAATATTGGCTGGGTTGCCACGAGATTTTGTACACACATTCATGGTGCCCGGAAGATGACATTAGTAATCCCCCGTCGTCCCACGCCACCACGAGGTTCACATTTGTGGTTTGGGGTAAACTGTCTCAACAAACTAACCCCTAACCCAAACCCCACGGATTGCCATGACATTTGATCCGGACGTTCATGTCCCCCTCAGGATTCATTGTAATAACTGACGGATCCCTCATTTTTATTCCTCTAGCACCATCATCAAGTTTATGACCAAACATCTGCAAAACTAATGACACTAATGACATCCTCAGCTGTACTTTTTAGTTAGTGCTAATGAGTTAACATGCTCACATTTAAACTGAGATGTGTTAGAATTTGGCTCAAAGTCTTAAGTACAGGCTCACAGAGACACCGCTAACATGGCTGTTACTCTTAATATTAATATTTATATATTGATAATAACGCCTAATATTGTTGATACAGCGAATGATTTAGAGATAAAAGTAAATGTTGTGTTCCTCCAAATGTTCACATCAGCAATGCCCTCATTATTTTTCCCATACAGTAGCTTGTTTGCGTGAATACAACCCGGTAGGCATACTTTTTCCACAGTGCATTAGAATTGCATTGTCATGGCTCACCTTCAGTTTCACAAACAGCAAACTAGTATGCAAATCAGCCTGCATGACTAAACCTTTTTTTCGCTGAAAGCCCGTCCAAAGCTCTTTATGGAGAGATGGATTTACAGCCATGGGTGAATATTTTGTGCTGGTGAGACTGTGGCTTGCATTTTGGATTTATAATTAATGCGTATGTGTATAAAAGTTTCAAGACAGGTGTGATCGTTACAATTTTTGACTTTTGTATAGTTTCACCAACAGCATCCTTGTCAAATTAGCACGGCCTGTGACTCATGATATTTCACTCACCTCACCCATATTGGCACGCTGCATTATCATGTGCAATCATTACTGAGTCTCGTTAATGTTGAAGATGTCACCCCATTTGAAACTTCCAAGCTTCCTTTCTTCTTCTAAGTTCTTTCTAACTTACTGTCTTGTATATCACAGCAGAGATAGTGATATTCACACTCTGCAGTCCGTAAAGTAGCTGCCTCCCTCCCCTTCTTTTTCTGTGTCTCACTCACTCTCTCTATCTCAGTTTGTGTTCTACCCGAGAGCAGGTGTTCAGGATTTCAAAGACACGTCTGCCTGTTCTTTGGCAGCCTCGACTTTGTGAATTTTGATACTGTACCAATCTCATTCTCTTTGATGTCTCTCCTCAGGGATTCAAAGGGAAAACTGGCCATGCTGGCTTCCCTGGACAGAAGGTTAGCCAACAACTCATTGCTTTACCATCACACTGTGTATGTCTGTTTGTTTACTTACAGTTGCTGTCTGCTGCTTGTGCGTTAAGGCCAAGTTGTTTTATTAAACTGATAATTATGGAAACTGTCATGACACAAGTGTCGGTCTTATTACTTTTAATATCTCATTTTGAGTCTCCACTAGTGTAAGAGTGACGCATTCTACTCAGGCTATCTCTATTACTTTTTCATTACTTCTCTCATTAATCAGGGTGAAGCTGGACCCGCAGGTCCACCCGGACCATCAGGCAGACCAGGACATGAGGTGAGTATTTTTGCTCTCTATCATAAGAGCGCATCGGTAATCTGTGCATACAAGCCCAAAGCATCATAGTCAGTGTGACCCTGGAGATCTCTAAAAGTCAATCTGTGACCTTTCTAGGGTGATCCCGGTACCCCCGGAGCTCTGGGACGACCTGGACCCCCTGGCCACCTTGTGAGTTCACTGCCCTTTTAACTTCATACATGTATGATGCGTTGGTATTGTGGTATGTAAATGTGTTATGCTCGAATAATTTGTGTGTTTACTTTCCCCGTTAGGGTCCTACTGGTCCAGCTGGACCACCTGGCCCTCCTGGTCCATCAGGAGTGGTAAGAAGCATGTGACCATTATACTTTTAAAAAGAAATGGATGATAACTTTAAATTAGATGAATCTTTAACATTCCTAGGGGGGGAATGGGTTGATTCAGTAGCCAAATATGTGTTGCAGATGAGAATAAAGTAAACTAAATAGTGAGCACTGAGCATGATGAATAATACTAACATTAATAATGATTATAGTAAATGATTCCAAAACCATAAATACTGAAAAAAATAAAGAAAATAGAGGACCAGAGATAAAGATATGGTATCTTAATTTAAACATTTACAAGTTGAAATTGAGGTGCCCCTAGAAAGTATTGCAATCATGCACAAGAGGGTGAAACAAGACACAATTGTAATTCTGCAAAAAGTGCATACAATTGCAAATATTCTGAATCCTCCAACTTCTCTCCGTAGGGTATTAAAGGAGATAAGGGCCAAGCTGGTGAGAGGGGTCTTGGAGGGATGGTAGGACCCCCAGGACCACCCGGGCACCCAGGGCCCATGGTAAGTACCTAACAACTTGTGTTCTACTTCCAAATTTGAAATTAAGTAAATCTAATTAAACACCACCCAAGCTGCTGCCATGACAAATATATTTCACTTAACCTTTTTTTTCTCCTTCTTTGACTCTTTATTTTAGGGAGAGCCTGGCAATGATGGTACTGCTGGTAAAGATGTGAGTAATGTCTGGGTGTGGTGTCCCCATTAAAGTATAATGGAGCGAGATCAATGTGGCGATGTGCATATTTTATTCCTTTGATGGACATGTCTTTGTTTTGACAGGGGACCGCAGGTCTACCAGGGGACAGCGGGCATCCAGGTCAAAAGGTAAGAGCCGACTCAGGGTGGAACAGTATATAATGCGAGTGTGTGTTGTCGGGCCGAGCATCCATCATCCATTACCTCCTTAGATACATCTGAATTCAGCCAGATGCACCCTTTTTCTGTTCCTTTTAGCTCGGGGAGACTTAGGCTTGTGGTGCTGAACACGCTTGCTCTCTCCATTTGTGCCCGCTCAGCACCCACACTTAACACAGTCATCAGTTCACTAACCCTCCGACCCCCCCACCGACACCCTCCCTCCTCCTCACCTCACTTCACCCCTCTCCAAAACTGGCAGCCGGCCGCCTGCTAGCCCTCTGCAGCCACAGAGCCTGTTGGATCTCTCCTTAGACACAGGCTTACACTACTGTAGGTGGATACAGTGATAAAGTTATTCTCTGCCTCCGGGATAATGCTATTAAGCATGAGGGGAGATGCTAGATGAGGCTATTTGTCACACTGACAGGACGGCATTGTCAGGGTTTTAGCTGCACAGAAGAGGAGAACAGAGGAGAACGGACTCCTCTATTCTTCTCCCTCCTCTCTATTTCAAGAGCCGCTTGTCTGTCGGTGACGTGTAAACATTAGACGTCCATTATGGGCTGCTTTGTCCTCGATAAATCACTGTCGCTAATGTAGAAGGGCTGTTTTTTTTTTTTTTTGTTGAGTGCATTTAAACAACTCAAACGGTGGGCGCTGTGGAAAGCGATATAGACGTGGCCAAAAGCTGTCTTAAAGGGCCCGCTTCTTCTCCAGAATAAGGTTGATAATAATGCTCATATGGTTCTCAGAATGAGCAAAAGAGTTTAACAGATAAATAAAATGTAAGGAAGACCATGAGGATGTGGCTGAGAGTTAGATGAGAAGATTGATACCGCTCTCATAATTAACTTACAGACATGAGAGTGCTGTCAATCTTCTCATCTAACTCTTGGCAAGAAAGTGAATAAGCATATTTCCAAAACTGTTGCACTATTTCTTGAATGTAAGGCCATCAATGACATCAGATCATTCTTCATCATGAAGATGAAATAAATTGGCTAATGTGATGAATGAATATCCATTTTTTATCCCCTCTCTAAGCTACAGGTAACATGACTGACATTGTCTTTCATCTACTAACATGATCTGTGTGTGTGTTTGTTTGTTTGTTTGTGTGTGTGTGTGTGTGTGTGTGTGTGTGTGTGTGTGGGTGTGTGTGTGTGTGTGTGTGTGTGTGTGTGTGTGTCCGTCTCCCAGGGTGAGCCAGGAGCCGCAGGCCAGAGGGGTCCACCAGGGGAGAGAGGCAGACCGGGGCCCCCTGGTGGTGGCGGTTACCACTCCAAAGATGCACAGCCCATGATCGGCCCAGTCGGACCCAGAGGAGAGAGGGGAAGCCCAGGCTCAGAGGGCCCCCCAGGGGTCCCTGGAACTCCGGGGTCACCAGGAAATGATGTCAGATACCGTTTCATTACACTTATAGCGCTGAAGCTGTAACTCATAATCATGAAATATCCAGCTTGGTTGTGAGAAGAGGCCAGAGGCGCCCACTATCTCCATCTGCTCTTATAAATAATGCATTTTTTAATTATATACCTTGATTAATGTTTGTCCTTTGTTTTTCTCTTCATTTTTTCTTAACAGGCTGTTGTCAATTATGATGAAATCAAGAATTTCATCCGCCAGCAGGTCATCAAGATCTTTGATGGTGAGGGCATGTGCTATCTCAGGAAATGCACATTATGTGATTATTTAATGTGCGTAACGCTGCGGTTTCTAGACTAGAGCAGCATTTTCTCTTCAGATGCATATCTTTCTTTCAAAGAATTATTCCATTTCTCCTCTGGGACACCTCTGCTCTTGCCGCTTTTGAATCATTGTTTGTTATTGCATGCTTCCCCTCCCCAGAGAGAATGGGCTACTACATGTCTCGCATGCAGATGCCAGTAGAGATGGTGGCATCCCCAGGTCGGCCTGGGCCCCCAGGGAAAAACGGAGTGCCAGGTAATCCCGGGGCCCCAGGCGCACCTGGACTCCCGGGACAGATCGGCAGACAAGGCCGACCAGGAGGCCAAGGACCCCCAGGTGAGCCTTGTCAGTTATACCAAGAAAACCTTTGTGTCACTGTTAGTTCTCTGTAAACAGTTTAACTGTCATGTGGTCAAAATATGTCTCTCTTTTCCGTAGGACCACGAGGACCTAATGGTGAAAAAGGAGATAAGGGTGTTGGAGAGATGGGAGACGTAGGTCCTCCGGGAGCACCAGGTAATGTAGCTCACTGGTCCATGGAAGTAGTACAGTGGCAGCCATATGGTTTGGGCTGATCATCAGTGATATGGGACAGCCATTAGCGAGTACATCAGACTGTGAAATGTAGGTTTATCACATTTCAGCCATTTTGTGTCTCGGCCTCGCTCTTACTTAAAGCTGTAGCTAATAGTTAGCAGCCTTTGGCACATTAACAGTAAAAAAAAAAAAATATATATATATATTTTAGATTCAAACATTTGAATTACAATACCAGTTACAGTAAATATAGCCTGGGAACTAGACGAATCGGCAAGCTCATGTTTTACTTGCTTTACTGGTAGATGCATTTGGTCCCCCTCCTGTTCATTTGGTCTGCGCCCGTTGATAACGCCCGTTGAAAATCGAAAAAATTAACTGAGAGGTTCCAGACAAATTTGCAAATCTGGAGATGCCAGGCTACAGTGAATCCCTTCTCCTGTCACATATTGTTGACTTACACCTGCAACAATCAGCCACTACATATTCAAGCGCTTTATGCACAGTCGCATCTACACCTGATGCTAAACCCCTCTAGAATTGTTTACATAGTCTACATAAGTGATGCTAATTACTTAAAAAGTTTGCATTTGTTGTTGATTAGTAAATTGCCAGCATGATGAAAGTAATGTTTCATCTTTCTTAACTGTCTTAAAATTACCAGGCCAATTCATACCAACCAAATGAACATCTAAAAATCCATAATTATCATGGAGTTCAGATAGCTTTGGCTAAATAAGCAAATGAGCTTCTGCAGTCACTATGCGTGTGTGTGTGTGTGTGTGTGTGTGTGTGTGTGTGTGTGGGATGGTTTTTGTTACCTATTGCAATACCTTGCATTGTAACAAAGGACATTGTTTTAAACTTAAAATATAGTAGGGAAAACATACACTGGAAGTCAAGTCCTCAATTTTGTTCAAATGGCAGCACTTTACTTGCAGAAGTCATATTACAAATGGATTAAAATAAACCTTTAAAGGAATAGTTTGAGTTTTGGGACGTTATTTGCTTTTTTGCCAAGAGTTAGCCAAGAAGATTGATATCAATGTCATGTCTGTATGGTGAATATTAAGCTACAGCCGGTTACCATAGCTCAGCATTAGACCAAACAGGGGGAAACAGAAGGTCAAAAGTCCAACTACCAGCACCTCTAAAGATCATTAACTAACACCCTATGCCTTGTTTTTTTTTCAATCTGTACAAACACAGGAGTGTAAAAAGGACCACTCTATGAGAGCCAGGCTGGCTGTTTCTGAACATTCCCTTTACATATTTTGGTTGATCTTTTTGCATATATACTCTTTCACATACCAGGCCGGGCAGTGATAGTACCACAATCCTAACATTCCCTCTATTTCCTTTCTTCTTCCAGGTGTCCCAGGACCCCCAGGCTATGGTAAGATGGGACCCCCAGGTCCTGTTGGGCAGCAGGGCGTTCCTGGGATCCCAGGCCCTCCTGGGCAGACTGGTTCAAAGGGAAACGATGGCCGGTGTAATCCTGGCGACTGTATGAGCCATCAAGTAGAATACAGCCCCAAAGGCCCACCTATGAAGGGCCCCTGGTAGAGGGCTAGAGGTGATGGAGGAGGGAAGCAGAGGGGACTGAAGCAAAGACACAATGGAAAAGACATGAAGCCAAAGACCACGACCCAAAGTTATTAAATCTGACCACAAGAAACATGAAATAAAGAAGCTCCTTTTTGTGGAATTGTATAGATTTACCCACTGTAGTTGTGAGCAAAAATCCACAATCTCTTTGTAAGGGCCCCGCTGGAATGAGGCCTGCGAAAACGCACCAGCAGCACATTTTTATTGCATCATTCTTTTTCCCTATGAATGCCAATTCATTGCTATATTACTGCCTCTTATTTTGGTCTCGCCTCTTTTTTCTCACTGTGTTTCACTCCTTTTGTACATTTTCAAACAACCCAGGGGAGGTGACAAGAATCACAACCTGTATTTTCTTCTTGATTAATTCAGGCCTGTCCTGTTTTTTTTTTTTTTTTTTTCATTTCCTTTGCCTAAATCTGTAGGAAGAGAATACACACAATTATTGTAGCACTTTGCCTCCACCTCTCATATCTTTTTTCCTTTCTCACAGAATCACATTCGGAGGGCATCCCATGCATTTCTAATATTGTCACAGTGCTTGTGGTGTGATGCATTTGAATTTGACTTGTAAGAGAATATCCCGAGAAATGTATTTCAGTTCTGTTGAAACTAATGTCAAAAACGTGCATCCATACCTTCTTTGATGGATTGACTGTTTTGTATATATTTATATTTATATATATCGTGGCTTTTTATACTTTTTCAAGATTTGATAAAAGACATACGCATGGCTAGTCATTTGTTTTTCATTGTCAATGGCTATAAAGCCACAAAAAATGCCAAAGGGATATTTTTCTAAGTTTTCAAAATGAAAAAAAATGTGTTCAGTAAAAGACAAATTATTTATAGAAGAAAATTGCATTTACACAAGAAAGGATATTGGCTTTTGTAATTATGTTGCTGAAGTTCATTTAGTCATTTACCTCCATTTTAAACCATCCCATCTCATTTTGTATTCTAAATTATTGGTAATAGCCATCTGTCTGCTTCACCAGGCACTTGTATAAGAAAATATGAGCAATAATTCAGCCCATTCACCACATGTACTGTAATGCAACACACTGAGCACAGCCACCAAGCCCTCATAGTTACGTAAAGATAAAGAAAATATTCTGAAAAGCTTCACAAATGGTTTTTAGAGTGTTACATGGTACTGTATTTTGAAGTTCTAACCTGTAATTTTTTTTATCATTTTATATCTGGAAGAGTTTGAAATCACTACCATCTCTTACCTTCCCATAACCCATGGGAAATGTTCAACTTAAAACTAAATTAAACTGCTTTTTCAAAGGGGCTGTATCATTGTTATCATTGTCAACTTGTGTTGGATCAATATTCTATTCAATACTAATGTCCATCCATGGAAGGATTATGAGACAATTGACCCCTGGGCACAGACATGTAGAAGGCCCCCAGTCTCTCCTACAGAGGAATAGACCCAGAGTGAAATTGTTTTGCATCTTTTTGCAGTTGATTTGAGCCTTTGTGTAGTTTTGAGTTGGTATTCTTTTTCTGTCTCTTTGTAGTTGTTTGACTTTCCAACTAAAAATATTAAGTCAACTCAAACAGAGGCTGTGACCCAATGGAACTGTGCCCAATAGGCCCATTCAGCAATCCATCAACCCTCCAGCCTGTGTATATGTGTCTTTACTGCATTGCTATCCAACCCATCATGTGCCTTGCATGTGTTGTATTATGGAACATTTGAGGGGGAAAAAAACATACATTTTGAAAGCAGAATTTTATAAGTGTGGTTGTATTGCATTGCCAGAAATGTGCACACATTTGGTCGGAACTTTTGACCAATAATGTTGACAAAAGCTGAGCATATGCAGCCTTGAAACCATGGGAGTTCATTTACATGCTTGAATTGATACTATTAAGGATTTAGAAGAATAACGGAAATGGAAAGAAAAGGAGCTGAAAGAGGTGAGCCAAACTAAAGAGACTCATTTCCATTCCCCACATGATAAAGAAGAACATTAGATTTTATAAAAGGTTCCTCTTTATTGGTTTGACCTGAACAGCCAGGAAAAAAACCCTCTTTACAGATGATTATATAAAGAACAATAAATAGCTTCTGTTGATGAAAATAAATCAGTCATTAAATCGCTGACACCCTGTGGAAAGTTGACAGTGGCATAGGAAGCACATTCGGACTGATTCGTTATGAGAAAAAGTCGTTATATCTGTAGGAACTTTTTATTACTCACTGAATTCATTAACACAGGAT
This sequence comes from Lateolabrax maculatus, assembly GCA_031216445.1. NCBI lineage: Eukaryota > Metazoa > Chordata > Actinopteri > Acropomatiformes > Lateolabracidae > Lateolabrax > Lateolabrax maculatus. The sequence goes on from CM062218.1 coordinate 16,119,816, forward strand.
TTTTGTTGGTGCATATCGTAACCCATTCCTTTTTCTCTACATAATAATCAACACACATTTACAAAGATTTACAGCACTGCATTGTGGGAGATGGGAGTTCCCATCGGGATATGCTGTTGCCAGGCAACAAGAGGAAGAGATAAAGCTAGTCGTTAGTTTCTAAAATGAGACTTGGGTAGAAAGCGGGGATTGGGAAGGGGGGTTGTGGGGGGGGGGGCAATGTACACATGAGGTAAAACAGGGATTTCACTCTACAAATGAAAATACTACATTTTACAATACAGTACAGTACTGAGTGTCAATTTAGGCTTCAATCATTTATTGGTCCTTTTTGTACACTTTTAAGGCATCAGGTGTGATGTTGCAAGAGAGGCAGGGCATTTACGCTTTAATACACATCTCAAAAAAATATTGCATACAGTATGTAAAACCATTTAAAGTGACAGCGGTATAAAATAAGCTTTTCTTTCTTTTCAACCTTTCACCACACTTAAGTTTTCAGCTCCTCTCAGCTCATATACACTGTGGCGGTGGGAGACAAGGAGATGCAATATGAATCTGTTCCTCTTTCGCTGCTGGAACAGGGCTGGGATATTTGGATGGAACTGACACGGACATCATCCAAAAACACTAGAGAATTCAGAAGGATGTGGGTGGCTGTGAGCTGCTGTTGTCATGGTGATGTGGGGGATTAAGATCAGAATATGTCCCACCAGTCAAAACTTCAGGTTGTCAGTTTCAGGAGGGGGCGCTATACACCCAGTCACTATTATTGTCCCCTACCCCTCGTTCTTGATGTTGTCCTACTGAGAAGAGTGGTCTCTCTCCTTCTCTCTCTCTCTCTCTCTCTCTCTCCTTCTCTCTCTCTCCCCTCTTTCCCAGGTGTTGTGAGTTGCTGGTGGAGAGACAGGTCTCTAAACATTGGGTCCTTTGATTGTTCCTGCCTCCTGTAGTCTCGGGGAGGTGTACGCTGACGCAGCCAGACACATTGCCGCCTCGCAAAAGCCTGGGAGACCTGGCGAACCCGCCCTACCTGGGTGACCGGCCTCTCCAGCCGCCCCCTGAGGTCCTCTCTCGCCGGGCCTACCGTCCCGAGCCACACCATCAACGCCAGGAGGACCTGTGGAGGCAGAGGATTCGACATCACGTAGGGACTTTTACTGATTTCCGGGGGGCCGAGATGAGTCATTGCACTGAAGTCCATGTTGAGAAAATCTCTCTAAACCTCACTCTGGACTTGGATTACTCGTGTGTACTGTATGTATGCATATATTTCAGTTGTGTATACGTGTGCACAGAGGTATGAGTTCTCCACTGTTTGAATTAGTGTGTACTGATGCAATCCTATTATATTCTCATTCAAGAGCATCTGTTAAATGACTAGAGTTAATGATGCTTTTAAAATGCCTTTGAGCAGCCTCTCACTTGCCAAGTCCTTCAGTTTCTTGTTGTACCTTCACTCTTCTTAACTTTTGGTTAGTATTATATACTGTTTAATGTTCCATGGATGTGCACAAAAGCTTGCAGATTTCTACAGTTTTTCAGTTATGGGAGACTTCAGCTCTTACCTGGTATTCCTGGAGGTCCTGGTAGTCCTGGATGGGGTTTACCTGGATCTCCTCTTTCTCCCTTTGCCCCTCTCTTTCCTAAGGAAGACCAGAGAGGATGGGCTTAGATGTACCCTAAAAAGCTATACAGTACTTTAAACTGTGTTTTCATCATCCAAATATACTGACACTCTGCTGTCTAATTTGTACCTTTAAGTCCTGTGTTTCCGATCTGTCCAGGTCCTCCAATCATGCCAGGAATGCCACGGGTACCGGGTAAGCCATGTGGCCCCTGAGGGCCAGGTGACCCCGGAGGCCCAGGAGGCCCGGGTGGTCCCATTACACCTGTTCCACCAAGCACGGCCCTCTTGGCACTCACCGCCACTGCTGCCAGTCTCTCTGTAACAGAAGAGACAGCGTCATCATTTTGATTAAATTACCTTTGATGATGGGCAACTGATTGCTCAGGAGATGAAAGTGGTTTCGGGAAATGAGCTAATCTAATCTCCCCTATGGACATCAAAGGTGAATATTCAGGTCTAGATGCTCACCCTGCAACATCTTCAACACCACTTCAATAATATGCTGGTCAGATGCATCTCGTCCCTGGAGAAAAGAAGAGCACACTGAGCATCGTGAAGACACAGCAACTGACCAAGTGCATCAATCAATATACGTCCGTATAGGTTCCAGGCATCATAGCGTGATCAAGAGTGAACTGGACTTACAACTGATCCCTGAATGCCTGGCATGCCGGGTACTCCTCGCTCTCCATTGAGTCCCCTAGGACCGGGCAGTCCTGGTGGTCCCTGGTCTCCAGGTTTACCAGGGTCTCCAGTGGGTCCATTGTGTCCGCTGTCACCCCTAATTCCTTGCTGAAATGAGAGGAGCATTAAGAAGGAGGCTTAATGTTAATGTTAAATGTTAAAAGAAAAATCCAAGAAAGAAAGAAGGGAACAACAAGAAGGGAGGAAGCTCAAGTCTGGCATTTTTATGGATCACATTTCCTCACCTGTCCTTTGGGCCCGGGTTCACCAGACAAACCCTGTCACAGCAAACACAGAGACTTTGTCATTTTCACATTCATCACTTCCATCTATCATTTTATGCTTCAGAGACACTCAATGAGCAATCATTCAAAAAGGAATCTTGTAAATGAATGTCTAAAACTTCTGCTTCAAAGAGCCAACGTGCATCATTGCTTCACTGTCATGTAAATAGCTCATTTGCCATCTGGATTATTATGGGGATTTATATGCAAGTGTAAAAACAGACTTCCTTTTCTTCTTAACTTCAGTATGGTTAGAATGTTCTCTGCTATATATCACTTTGCTTTGATGCCTTCAGAGCCAAATGTGTAAACCGTCTTTTCTAAAGCCTGAAAGTTTAAGTGTTTGGTAGATTCAGAGACTTTTGTGGTTCTTTAAAAAAAAGTTTGAAACAGTTTTAGGTTGTGCTGTAATGATTCTTACCTTTTCACCTTTCTCGCCACCCAATCCCTCAACACCGGGGTCACCCTGAAAGCGACAGAGAGAAAAAGATCAAGCGGGGCAGAGAGAAGGATGACTGTAGAAAATATTTGTCAGCATTGGAGCTGAAATGCAATATATAACAATGTGAGATAAGTCTGACAAATCCAGTTTAAAAGATCAAAATTGCTACTCACAATGTCTCCCTTGGATCCAACTTTTCCTTGGAAGCCCTGGAAAGAAAGATGGTTTGAGTACATGTAAATGTGGTCAAATCTAGATTATTATATCCTCAAAAAAACAAGAACTAAATATTGATTCGAGCCAGTGACACCACAGATCGCAAAGTAAGAAATATGTTGTCTCATCTCTGAAACGTGGAAGATGAGGATGCTTAGATTATCATTTATATTGCTTATTTATATTGCTTGCTTCATTCAGTGATTTACTGTGGATCCATGACTTTTATACATGGGTAAACACTGCCCCCAATGGACAAGTCTGCGTAACTGAATTAATATGAAGTGTGTTTGAATATAGGCAATGATGCACATGTTTTACAAAGCAATATACATGTTTGTTAATGTACACACACATACAGACCTTGTCCCCCTTGGTTCCACTAAGACCCTGGGGACCTGGGACACCCATTGGTCCTCTCTCTCCTTTGGCTCCCTGATAAGACATTAGAATTTATATAGGAAAGTTTATTTGCAGAACAGCTTGAATTTGTTTTTAAAAGAAATGCACAGAAACAACTTACAGGCTTGCCGACTACTCCCTGTGGCCCAACTTCTCCGCGCTGGCCTCGGTCACCCTGTTGAAATCAGGTCGAGGTTAGTGTGTTTGGTTCACAGTTGCAGTTTTTAGTGCTTTCATGCAATTTTGGATTTTGTACCTTGGGTCCGGGAACTCCTTCCATGCCAGCCTCACCAGGAACACCAGGCTCACCCTAGGAGAATGCCGTTACAGTCCAATTATTCACCCTACTACACAATGTTAGAATTGTAATACCTGGAAAAAGACATAGTTTGTGTATATGTTGATGTGTTACCAGAGGTCCGGAGGCACCAGGCATGCCAACATGACCCCTAGGTCCAGGCTCGCCCTAACAAGGAAAGAGAGGAGATAAGGGGGAATGTATAGATTTTAAAAAATTAAAAATGCTTTAAAATTGTAGTAAAGGTCATTATAACATAATGTTATATGAGTTTTTAAAAAGCTTACCTTAAATCCAGGTCCACCTTTTGACCCGGGGCTGCCAGGCAATCCCTACAGACAGAATTAACAACGCTGAAATCAAAGAAGTGCAATTCAAAGAAACATCCATATCTTGGGCATCCTGGCCGTCTAGAGGTAAATACAAAAACCATATAGCCTTTGTATGTGGGCGGTAATAATGCTGATGCATGGTACAATGATAATAAAGAAAATAAGCCGAGCCGCAGTGCCAGCTATCGGCATATACCTTGCAGCAGGTCTCCTTGCAATGATTGTGTGTGTGTGTGTGTGTGTGTGTGTGTGATGGTATATCACAGTAGGGCATAAAGCAGGGTAAGTTATGGTGTTTGAGTTTGCAGCAGTGTTATTGTCACCGCAATGACCACACAGCAAAGTGTGCATCTCATGCTCCATTACCCCTTAGTCAGAATGACACGCACACAAACATAACCACACACAAACACACACACAAGTATACCCACCGGTCTGATTGTGATAAATCACCCCCGGTGGGAGGGGGAATGCTATTTCAAGGTGGTTTAAATTCTAAAACAGCGTGGGTCACAGGGTCACTGCTAACCTGGATGTGTGCCCAGAAAACATACCAACAACAAACATACCAAGATTTACAGCCGGCTTCATGCTGGCATCCTCAGTCTGTGTTCTGGCTTTGTTGAATTGAGGAGTAGAACAGATTGACCCCATACGTGGTCTGAGTGACAATAATCGTTTACAGGCGGCGTTGTTTGCATGTGCCTTAAGTGGCGTTTCTGAGCAATCCTCAGATTTCCCCCAACTACACTGAAGAATCACTCACCGCGGCTCCCTGAGGACCAGGAGCACCAGGCATCCCAGCCTGGCCGGGGCCGCCCTGCAGAAAAAGAGAACAGAGGAAGAATAAATTGCCATCTTTTACTGAGATTGAAATAGCTTGTCATTATCGAGGCTGGCAACCCTTACCTTGATTCCAGGAATACCAGGTGTGCCATCTTTTCCATCAATACCCGGCAGACCCTGAAAAAGCAGGCGGATGAGTCAGTGGACATAATTTGGCTCACTCTCTGAACCACCACCGCAACTGTGCAGTGCACAAACAAAAGTGCGTTCACTCACATTCTCTCCCTTTTTGCCAACCGCGCCCTGTGGGCCCTTGATGCCTCGGCTGCCCTGCAGAAGATAACCAAACCAGCGTTAGTATCCGCAATGCACATCAGGATCACTGTCCCCATTCGAGTTCTGAGAAACGTTTCATCTTTTTTTGTCTCGTGCCACTGTTTTGACAATAAACTTCAAGGGGAAAACACTAGACAGCCACATACTTTGTCTCCCTTGTCTCCTGCCTCTCCGGGTGGTCCCTGAGGCCCCTCCTCCCCCTGCAAACAACAGAGAAAGAGACTTAGAGTACCTACTGTAAGGTGCACTGTGGGTGCCTGTTTTTATATGAGTAGTCAAGTCTGTTTGTGTGTGTGGGCGTGTGTGTGTGCGTGTGTGTGTGTGTGTACTTACAGGAGGCCCGGGAATTCCTACAGGTCCGTTGATGCCCTTGTAACCACGAGGCCCCTGAAGGGAAAACAAAAAAGTGCCATCAATCACGTCAGATCACAGGGTGGATTCTAAGTCACAGCAAGTCTACTATTCATTGTGATAAAGGGGTAATTAGCGCTTAACTCACTTCACTAATGGGAGCTACACAGAGAGCCAGCCACTCTTGCTTTGGCACTAAGCCGGGGTGCTAACTTGGCTAACGCGGCTAATGTTAACAGTAAGACGGATGGCTACAGCGGATCATTAACTACAGATGGAGGCACCGTGGACCCAGACAACCCCAACTCATTAGAGGAGGGGAGAGATTTGTGTTAGCATCATTTCCATATGTCCCCATTGCTGGTAATGGATGATGTTTGTATAGTGGGGGCAGGTCTGGCTGTGCCTCCTTGGTGCTCATTTAAGAATGAGAGCAGCCTCGCACCCAAAGAGAAAGAGGACAAAAAAAAGTTAGATGTGGCCGTGAAAAAAAAAGAAAAAAAAAAGGAATGGCGGTACTCACTGCTTCCCCTTTAGGGCCCATCATTCCCGGATAACCCCTCAGACCCATCGGACCCTTAGGAGGACGCAGGGGAAAAAACAGTGTGAGACAGAGACTGGCCCCTGATCATGGCCAGACACAGAGCAAATGCAACTAACTTTGCCAAGTGAGAGTAAAAAAAGTTGAATTCACAGCATACCGGAGGTCCTGGGATGCCTTGTTCCCCAGAGATGCCCACTTCTCCCTTGGGACCCTGGTGGAGGAAAGGAAAAAGAGCAGGCTGATTAGTTATTATCATTCTGTGCTGCTCTCTGTGGCGCAGGTGCCTGCTACCACAATCATTGCTCATTCAAACATTTTCCCTAAGCTGTAGGAGATCTTGATTTGGTGTACATGTCCACAGAGTTTGAACCGAGAAACTCTGGGCTGGACAGACTTTTCGACTTGTAACCAGTCTGAGATGGCAGGAAGTCAGTGCACCCGGCTGGTGCTTGCCAGGAAATAGTTACGGCATAAAATACAACTCGTGGTTTTTTTACATTTCTGTCTGTGTGCAAATTTAACAAATGAGATTCATTTTAGTGAGCTTTAGAGGTGTTAGATGGGACATTTTTGAACTTTGGACAGAGGCAGGCTAGCTGTTTCCCCCTGCTTCCAGTCTTTATGCTAAGCTAAGCTAATTGACTCACGGCTCTAGCTACATATGTAACGTACAGACAAGACAGTCGTACCCTTCGTCTTATCCAAATCAACTGAACTGTTCCTTTAAAAACAGATTTAAAAAATGGTCTACCCTCACCAGTGTCTGCCAAGTAAAAGGCCAGTAAAATCCGTCAGGAACAAAGCTCGGATCATCGGCCAGTTTCAACTGGTCTAGTTTTATTTTTCCGCAGTCTAAAGATAAATGTGATACTGGTCTTGCTCACTAATCTACTCCTCTACTGCATCATATAGTTAGTCCGCAGTAACAAGGCACTTTTTTTAATAGATGGTATCTGTGCTTTAGTTTGAACAGCCAGTGGGGGTGTAAACAGCTGGCTATTCAAGAAGAAGAAAAGCGGGAGCAGCACCCCGGTGCAATCTTGCATTACGGCAGGTCTTCTGCAATCCTGATCTGCCTGGGATGAGTGGTAAAATTTGGTGCGTCAAGTGTTTTGAGCGTCTCAGGCCCCTTGTGTGGAAAGCTCAGAGGCTAATTCCTGGGGCCTGGCTAGCCGCTCCCTTGGAGCCCACTGTGTGCTCATTAGCTCTGGTTAATACAGCGAGGTGAGAGGGCTGCGCGAACCCTGACTCTCTCATCCTCCCCTTCATGTACCTGGCTCTTCACCACCCCTTTCATCTGACTCGCTGCATGCTGACTGCAGGGCCGGGGCCAGGCCTGACTAATCGCAGCCAGATTAGTGCCAGTCATGTGCCTCGGGGGGCTTCATTAGAGCTAATCCTTGCCTCTGCTGGTCCTGGATGGCGGGTGAGTGTGCGAAACTGTACAGCGTGTACATGTATGGGTGTTTGAGTGCATGCGCGTATCTGTTCGAGCACAGATTGTGCGGCTCACCGTTTTTCCTATGCTGCCAGGCTCTCCGAGAACACCAGCACGTCCTTTGTGTCCCTAGAGGGCAACAATCAGTTAGTAGGGTGTCATAGCAATTTTGTAATGCAACATAATCACTGATGCTGAAAAAACTATGCTTATTCCTTCAGGGCGACTTAAAACAAACAGGCAGACAACTCACCTTGACTCCCTGCAGTCCCTGGGGGCCTTTAGGTCCTGCTGGACAGTTAAGAGGACACTGTTGTCGAGAGAGGGAAATACATGGATTATGAAAAGTGAAGTTGTGACATAGCAGATTTGTAAGAAAGCGGATGTCATTAGATCTTACCTGAAATTCTGCGCTGCCCTCCTCTCCACCAATGAACTTCCCTGGAGGACCCTGGATAGACAGACAGAGGGACAGAGAGACAGATGGATGAAGAAAGTCACCTGGTCACTCACAGTTGCCTCTACTCCCATGGACTGAGCCAGCACTATCTCCCGCTCTCTATCTCCCTCCATCCTTCCTTCTCTCTGTTTATAGATTGAGTTAGAAAGTAAAGTATCTCTACAGGGGGATGATGTATTCGTGCTACAGTCAGATGAGACAGCCCACTGATCTAATGGGGGTTTATTTACCCTAGGACAGCACTAAAGCTAAACAAATACACTCCCCTGGGCTGGGAACATCACTCTCAATGAAGACACACCCCCCTCTTTGGAACCACTCAGAGATGCACACAGGAGAGTACATACGCCACTGGAAAACAAACTTGAAAGTGTACCTCTCAAAACTGTTTGTGGTATTTCACCACTTGCTGTCTGCTGGGACCTGTACGAGCAGCAGTGAGCTCCGGCTGTGCTGGGTGCTTTGTACATTGCAGTACATTTTAGAAACCCATTTTGCAGAACAGAGCAGGCTTCAACACAGCATAAGTAGATGAGATGTTGAGTTTGTCTTTACTTTCACACTGTGATCCCATTCAATAATTTAAGTTAACTGCAATTAGATTGATGTAACTTTACGCTTGATTAGGCCCAACGAGCTCCCGGTAGCTCATTTATCTCTCACTCTTTTCCCAGCTGTTCTCACCAATCTCACTGGAAAGACTGTCTACAGATATGAAATGATTTACTGTGACATCAATTAGAGCTAGACTGATTCATTTGCTGGGTGATATGTCAGCCTATATTAGCTTATTGCAGATATATAAGTGTATGTCAGTGTATATGTCGGCCAGAATAACGTAATATGAAAGAAATTACAGCAAGGATATGCCAAAGATTATGTTTACAGCATTTTCTAAACAGGGCTGCAATTGCATAGTTTGTCCCTCAGAGAGAAATTACAAGTTTATTTTTCAAAGGCTAAATGTTCTGCACAGTACAAAAAAATAAATAAATTAAAGAATCCTTCTAAAATTATTTGTTTGTGTTATGTGACTGTCTGCCAATATATGGTTTTCAGATTTTATAAACTCTATTGTTGCTTATACTGACTTGTTCTTAGATAATGTTGTTATTGTAATGTACAGAGGATGCTCCTGTTATTTTATCCGTCACCATTTCAACATGATACTCAACAGCACTCCAACCTCTTGACCTCAGCTTTTCCAAAGGCATTTTAGCACCAAGATCATCTTTGTTCCATTCAAAATCAGAAAGAAAGATGAGGGAGAGGGATTAGATATTTCCTGGACAACCAGTCCTGGGTGGACACTTACTGGCTTGCCAGGAGGCCCGGGGAGTCCTGGCGCTCCAGGTGATCCCAAGATGCCCTAAATGATGCAGAGGAAGGAAATAAGCTGTGATTAAGAAGAATTAAGATTTCTTTCAACCTGTTTATAAGATGTTTGTTATTCATGAAGGCAGAGTAATAAACTGAAGCTGGTGCCGTACCTTTGGTCCATTTGGTCCAATTTCACCCGGAAGACCGATTGGCCCTGGAGCGCCCTAGACAGAGAGACACAGAGAGCATGACAGAACAATGTGTACACATCCCACCAGTCACAAAATTATTTCCACACTCAACGCAAAGCCATTAAATGATAAAGGCATAACTGTATTATACCGTACAAGCTACTTACAGCCAGTCCAAGAAGGCCGGCTCCCTGTGTGGACAGAAAAGACGAGGGGTTAAACAACTGTATAACAAGTGGAACCAATCTGTCAAAGTATCAATTAACATTTGCGAAAGCCAATTAATAATGGCAGCAGTAATTCAGTAATGCATGTGTACAGTGTCAGAGTGCAAGGTAAACAGTGCTCAAGAAGAACAAAGACACAGAACGCAATCAGTTTATGTTTGCCATGTCTTTTGCTTGGAATTAATTACAAACAAAGTAATTAAGTAAGTAAGCCTTCTTGGAGGAAGAACAGCCCACAGGGCAGGATCGCCTGTCTGTTGCAGCGTGAGGCAGCTGGGTGTACAAGCACAACCCCTAGACAGGACGCCTGTTAATGCTAAACAAAGGATTTAACTAATAGTGTTGCATTCAAGCATGACATTGGATGACTCTGGACTTTATGTTTGAATATAATGGAGGATGTCTGACAGATGGAGACACACCACCACCTAGTGGTGGTTGATAGTGTTACAGGTGTTTATTGGCCTTGCAGTGGTTGCATGTAACGATAATATGTACATAAAATGTGGATAACTGATAGCACTTTTCTTTTTTATTGGGGACTGTGTGGAAGAATAAGGCTCATGTCAGCTGTAGAAGGCATATGCCACATCTGGGTACACTAAACCCAGAAGGGGGCACAGCTGGTCAGGCATTCAGGCATGAAGAAAAAGGGACTCAGGAGGTTGCCTTATGAGACCAGCTGGGTTACAATACATTTGTTAGGAAATTGACTAGGCATCAGGCAATGCCTAATTCATTTCTCAATTTCATAAGTACCATGACAGCTTTATGAGGTACAATGTTGATTAATTAGTCATACTGTGCCTTATATAAATATACAGTAAGTACATTTATTCAAGCACTGTGTACTTAAGTACAATTTTGAGGTACCTGTACTTTGAGCATTTCCATTTTATTCCACTTTATATTTCTACTCCACTACATTTTAGAGGGAAATACTGTACTTTTTATTCTTCTACATTTATCTGGCAACTATAATTAGTATTTACTTTTCAGATTTAATAATAACAAAACATATGATAAGATTATAAAATAGAATGCATTAACCATTAGATACTAAACAGTTTACTTACAGGAGGTCCAGGTTCACCAGTTGGTCCAGGTTGACCCTGCAGACAAACAACAATATAACTATAATAGTGACATGCTGGAATCTTACACAAATACACAAGAACAATATCCTCAGGGCAGGAAATTAGCTAACAACATCAAAAATAACATATGAAGGTCAAATATTTTATTACTCCTGCTTTAGCGAGACAGCAACTATCGCAGTTATTCTCTTGTAAGCAGAGGATGAGTGTCATGCTCAACAGGACGAGATAATGAGAACATGACCCTGAGACTTATAAAAATACCCTTGTGGAATATGAAAGCTAAAGTCTGAGTTAGAGGTTTTCCACAGAAAAGCAGTATAATGGTGCATTTGTTCCAATTATTTTTTCAGGTGGAGGTGTAAACACTTGCCTTAGGGCCAGGGCTCCCAATAGGACCTCGATCACCCTTTGCTCCAATCAAACCCTGGAGACAGACAGAAAGAGAGGTTGGCAGGCAGATAAGCTCGACATGTATATAGATGAAGGAGAAACATTGAAGAGGTTGAAAAGGACATGATCAGTTACCACAGGGCTTTCCACAGGCTATATGTGATTTGAGTTCACCTCACAACAGGACTAATCATACATTTGATCGAAGTTGACACTGTTCTTGTAAGTAATTAGGAAACAAAACAGAGATTGAGATTCCAGGGCGGATTACTGGCTAAATCTCTGAGGAATGCGTGTCAGTGTGTGCGCGCTTCTGTTAGCATGTGACCAAGAGGCATTGACGCTCAGTTCCCCTCCAACCAAGACTGATGAAGCAACTTGCATTAGTACAGCTGACACCGGAGAAGCTGCATCACAATTAATATCACGTAAATCAATCATTCGAGTGCCCTAAAGCTATAAAACCATTTTAAACTCATCTGTGTGTCTTTTTCTCCAACTCCTCGTTACCTGTGATCACTATTTTGAATAGGTTGAATAGGTGTAATCAAAGAGGGATAATGGGTTTGACATCATGTATATTAACCTCATTTCTATGACTGGAACGGTGAAATACGCTTTAATAACTAAATCACTGTGTTGACAATGAACCAATAGTTAGGAGATCAAGGATCAACGCTGCAGTGTCATGACAACACGCCTGTCGGTTAGAACATTTTAAATGGTTTAATGTGAAAATATCTCAGCAAACGTACAGTGGCTTAATGACCTTGTTTCATTACAAATCTTGAATTGGAAAAAAGAGCTATGAGACATTACAGTAGGAATAACATGGGAGAAATGGGACGCATTAAAAAAGCTTTAAATATTACATTATAGCTAAAACAAAGGCTCCACGCTAATGACTTTATAATGACCTAAAGGTACTCTCTGAGTTTTTATTGTTAACTGTTTTGTTTACATTCAACATTTGTCATCAAAACCCATTGCGCACATCCTTAGGGTGTAATATTTTTAAAAAGATTTTCTCTCATAAAGCGTCTGCAAAGCCATACCACATACAGTCGAAATCTTCTCAAAAGCTGAGTAAATAGAGTTTTGATTGTTTTGACAAACGACTATTACTTTCATGCTTTCAAGTCCTAAATGTGCAATGGGTGAACTCCTAACAGCAAGTAAGCTCACATGTAAACGGCTTCATCTCCATGGCAACTGAGCAAATTCCAATGCTGATGAGGACTGTGTGACCTGATTGAAAGCTCAAGAAAAATTGAACACTTTTTAAAAAGCCCCTTTCCAGTCAGCACAGATGTATATAGTCATCACCCCAAACTCATAAATTATACTGTATGTGCGTCCTTATACGTGTTTTGGTGCAACAAGTGATACAAACAGCACAAGGACCTGCTCATAGAAACATTTTTCTACAGCGTCACTAGTGGCCAAAAGTATTACTGAGTACCTTTAAAATCATTATCTTTTAACATTATTCTGCTTCCTGGTAATTATTTTCATAGTCATAACCTAATCCATTCAACTTTTACTATGATAATAACTTGTGGCCCCAATCACCCTTATAAACATTTAATGTTTTCATTAGAAAAATTACAGTTGACTGTTAAATTCTGTTTCTTTTAGTGTCGCTCACCCACATTTTAGTATTCCTGTTGGATTCTTTTAACATTTGTTTCCTCAAAGTTGATTCTTTTTTTCTTTAGTAAGCTGTTTTCACATTAAGCCTCTTAAAATGTTTCTTTTGAAAAGCAGTTTTTGTTATTGTTTCATTAGCATTTTCAAAGCCTGTCTTTCTCACACTCTTTGTCTCTCTCCCTCTCTCTTTCGCTAACACAAACCAAATACCGACATCGGTCAGTCCACTTACATCAATGCCATTCTCTCCTGGTACTCCATCAGGACCAGGCTCTCCCGGCTCTCCCTTTTGTCCCTATGATTAAAGAAACACACTGCTGTCATGGACAAAACCTGGTCTGGATAAATCAAACATTAAAGATTTTGTCACATAAAATTTAACAACAACACAGTTCAAACTTACTGGTGGACCAGGGGGCCCAGGAGGTCCTTTATCCCCCTGCAGAGAGACAGGGTGGAAATGGTATTGGAGTGTCAAAATGGGACATATGTCATGGTAAGAAACATGGCATTTTAAACTAAATAATAAAACTTGATAATTTTGCTCACATTTGTGAGTCTTTCTATCATCACAATGTCCTTCTTCAAATGTCAAATCTGACAGTAGACAGGTGCTTATGACCCCTGTGGTTCACTATGCACGTTCTCACAAAAATAAATTAGGCACTTTTAACTTTAATCACAGTTTGTTTTTTTTTGGTGTTAAGTGTTTAAGTATTTGAATGATTTTGTAATGTTTTGTCTTTATTCCTACAAAGGCTAGATTCTCTATCATGTTGACATCCCACCTTTTCTGTGGCAGAGACCCAAAAGGGAAAAGCAAGAATGTAAAAACTGGAGCGCAGGCTACATAGTTAGAACCAAGCAAGATTGCTCTTCTTCTTTGCAATGGGAGGCGTTCATATACTAACTTATCCCAGCTACATTCTACATTCTGGTGGCATACCTGGGAGATGCATATAATGAAGGTGGTACAGTTAAGTTTAAGATCATAGACTTTTGTTAATAGTTCAAACATATTAGCTGACATCTAATCACATCTGATTTTGGATCATGGAACAGACACATTAAAAAAATGTTTACAGGCATATGCTTCCCGCTCCACTAGCCCAACAGCCTCCAATTGCAGCATATTTATACAACCTGTGTGTAGTTAACCCTAAGAATATCTCAAATGTATCACATTACTGTGACACAAACTCAGGATTGAGGCAAGGGTCCCTTCTCAAAGACCCCTCTCTCTGCTGGGAACAGAGCTCTTTTGTGCCAGTGTGTTTTCATTTGCAGTGCCCTCTGCTGGTAAGACTCCAGTACCGCAGGGCAGACGGGATTGGTATTTCTCCAGCACAATGATGGTCTTTGTGACAAATCTGCTGGGCAAACCTGTGTGGATACTCACATCAATGCCGTCTGACCCGGGGGTGCCGGAGGGGCCTGCTGGGCCGGGCTGGCCCTGAGGTCCAGGTGGACCACTCTGAAACACAGGTAAAAATGTTAAGGTTGTCAAGTAATGACTAACAACAGTAAACCCTTAGCAATTATTATAGTACTGTACAAATATCACAACAATATAATATCCATTAGCAACATTACACATTATGGTTACAGTGATGTAATGGTGAAATTAATTAGTTAATATTTGAAATACTATAGATGCATTTCTTCACTTTATCATTAGATCCTAAAACAATGTTGTCAAAGCATTCATATAGCGTTAGATAGAATAGATGTGCTGTAATAGGACAATAAAAAAATAATGCAACAGTAGCAAATACCACATACATAAAAAGTAAAACAATATTAGTTAACTTGTCATATGATGCAGGGTAGACCTACACCAACTGATCAATTCTGGGCTGGTTATAGCTTTGCATCCATTGACATCAACTTGTATGAAAGCATTGCAAAAAACAAAAAAAAGCATTAACCAAAATGAGGAAAAAGTGGATAATGTTTGGTGCAGGAGAGGGGTAAAAACAAAGGACTGAGGAGGAATGTGGAAGGAGGGGTCATGAGACTGGCACTGTCCCCCCCCCCCCATGCCCACATCTCCTTAGCCTGTCTTGAATATCATCTCAGTGGGTCAGCCAGTCCGTCAGGAGATAATTTTGAATTCAACTTTGAATTCTTGTGTTCAAGAAAAACATGTGCAATGTAAAAAAAAAACAAAAAAAAAACAAGAATAATCCTGAAGAGTGAAACCTGTTTGACGTCCAGTAGATAACATGTAGGTGTCTGTTTGAATATGGGCTTTCACACTCAGAGGACAGACTCTGGTTGGGTAATGTGTGTATGCTTGGATGTGTGTCAAAGCCAACTGATTTCCATCTCTGTCATGGCTGCTGAGTTTCTCCATGAAAAGCTAAAAAAAAAAAAATATCTCCAATGTTTTCCTCCATTCTAAAAAGTAAATCTTCTTGGCCAAAAAAAGGAACCGAGGTAACGGTGAATCCTTGCAATCAACAGTAACTCCTCTGTTAAATCTTAAATAAGAGTCCATACACGATAAGGATGATAATCCAAAGAAGATCCGGTCTGGTTTCATTCTGTCCCCACAGAAGAAAACCCATTTCGAGCTCATCTTTCTTTTACACACATATACATCTATAAAGCTGAATGGCCAACACAAATAGGTCTGCGTTGGTTCAACCTCTGACATTTTGATCACTTCAAGCAGCACAGAGACAGCACACAACCTAAAACATCAATTTATCACATCCAGTGGCCCTTTCCAGGGGCCCTTATCCCCATTGAACCCCCCAAATAAAAGGGCTAAGCCTGAGCAGAGCAGGTCTCAACCTCCCCTGTCCACTCACCACTTGGGCCAGAGCCAGGCACAAGGTCTGCAGTATTACCCAGGTCTTCAGCAAGGCAGAGAGAGCAGCCATGGTCCCTCTCCCCTGTCTGTCTCTCCTTGGTTCACCAAATCCTCTCTTCTCGCTCCTCTTTCCGCTCCCTTACTCCTCTCCAGGCCGGCACAGCGCAGAACTGCTGGAGCAAAGCTGTCCGAGAGGAACGAGTGGGGGGTGGGGGGGCTATGTGCACTGCCCTGAAAAAATCCACTCAGGAGGAAGCAGAGAGCTGAGGGTGGATGGAGGGGTGGAGGAGGTGGAGTGGGAAGAGGACACAGGGAGAAGTGTAATCCTGCCCCACAGGCGGTTCCTGAAAGCAGAAGAAAAATACACTATGCACCCATCAACACTGTATAAAAAAAAACACACACACACACACACACACACACCTATATATAGTTACATACACACAGTATCTAAAAAACACCTCAGGCTTTCACATCAGTTTTTGGGCAGACGAAAACTCTTGAATATGCACTCAACAGGCAGCTTCAGGCACTGTGATTGGATGCTTTGCGAATAATTAGCATTCTATTACAAAGTTCTGAAGCCAGTTGGGCTGAGCCGCAATCAAGCTCCTCCCAAAGCTGTGGGAGTGGGCCAATGAATGAAACCTGGGTGTAAAGCCAACTGTGTACAACACCTCAACACAGGCCTTTGAATAAGCCTTTCCTTCAGTCTCCCTCTGCAGATGGGTCTCGGCATTTTTGCTTTTAACTTACCCTGAGGATATTTCCATGGTGGTGTAAATATCTCCAAACATTTCCCACGTGAGTGTAATAGTCCATAGATGAGATGAACCGGAAAGCTCCGTAGAGGATAGACAGTAGCATATGAATGAAAAGGTATTCGATCAGTGAGGAGAAGGAGGGGACAGTAATTAACTATAGACATAAAGAGACAAGTGAGAGGTAGCCAATAATGTATGTGATCACCCCTCACTCTTTTTGTCTGGAGATACCTTCAAACTGGGTCATTTACTGACATCTAGTGGTCATTTTACTAAGAGCAGGTTAGTTCCCACAGTAATCCAAAGTGGATGAATAAACAAAACTCATGGAAATGTGAAAAAGGACCTTATAGTGACCCCTATTGTACAGACACTACATTACAGTAAATACAGAAATTACCTATGTGTCCACTAGATGGCAGCAAATACACACTGACAGATGCCGGCCTGCAGAGCGGCTTGGTTGCTATGGAGGCCTCCACTGCTACAATTGAGGATTATACATTTGTTCTCCTCAGGGATGATAAAGACAGTACCGAGGATGCTGAGAGGAGATGCATTTATTGGTAAATTGAGATTTATTGCACACAACAGGGAATCTCACCAGACACCATTAAACAAATTAGGAAACCAGCTCAGTGGTGGCTTCTGCACTGTATTTGTTTTGCACATTTTCACTTAATACATTTATCACAAAATGTACCTCAAAATTGTTATTGCATTTTTCATACTTTGCACAAAAGGATTACATATTAATGATTGCCTGGTGAACAATTATTTTCCTCTTCTATTTTTAAAAACAGGTAATAGTCACTAAATTGAAAAGTTTGAGTTAAATATGCAGAAACACAGTGTAATTCTTGTATGATGCATCTAATTTACAAAAATTTCAACATCAGTTTTCTTGGCCAAGAAAGGCGAGGAATTGAACCTGTTTTCTGTTGTTCTGAAGTAAATAAAAGCAACAGTATTTGTGCTGCATTCTTTGAGACTGAAAACTGACTGAAGTACAATAGGTACTGTCACTTGCAGGGATGAATGGAGATGGACAAAAGGACAGACATACCTTAGAATATAAAGCAATTCAATACAACAGTCTTGGAAAAGACTATCTCTGTATCCCTTTTTTGTTTAAAAAAACTAATTTCTGAAGCCATAATTGCCCTTTTTTTTTTTTATCCATCAACTGTATGTTTATATTGTGCATTCATTGAATCAGGTTGAACGTGTATGACAAGACTAGTGCTGTGGGTAGTAGTTTCCAACAAGAGTGCACCAAATCTGCATTTTGCAGCCACTGTTAATGGCCTTCTAATTCATTATGCTCCAGTGAACTGTGAAGTGTTTGCCTCAGTGCCACTTCTCCAACAAGTATGTTTCAAAAGTGACAATGTCAGCAAAGTTCTACAAATCCTAATGTAGAAACATTATTTTCTTGTAATCCTTGTGAGTCACTTCCTTCCAGCAGTTGAAAATTGCAACATCAAGGAAGAGCTCGGTTTAGACCCCATTAACCCTTTGAAGCAGTATGTGATTGATCAAAGAAATATATTAAAGTGATTAGGAAATAGTTTGTAGATGGATTTTAAAGCTTAAAGTTGACTGTGGCGGGCTAACTGTTTCCACCTGTGTTCAGTCTTTATGCTAAGCTAGGATAACCAGCTGCTGCCTGGCTCCTGCTTTCACACTGAACAGACGAATACAAGAGTGGCATCAATCCTCTCACCTCACTCTCGGCAAGGAAGCAAAGAAGCGTATTTCTCCGCATGTAGCGTGTAACAAATAGTCTTGCAGGCAGCTGTCTGATACACATGTGCTGAGCCTGGCTTACTAGTGGTGCTCTGTTGTCATGTGAAAATCTGCCACAGTGCGCCAATCCTACCTCATTTGATTTTTGCATTTTCACATCAAAAATCTCAGAGACAAAACTGTATAAAACACCGTGAGAGCACCGGCACATCGACTTTCAGAAAATTGAGAGATCAAATGCAGGGAAATGCGTCTATATCCAAAAACCTGCTGTGCTGATCTTCTCACGGGTGAAAACTGAAAAGAATCATCATCCAGTTGTTGTCTTTCTCATTATAAACGAATCCCCAGCCTCCTCAAACTTCGAAAAAAACAGACAAGGAAAACATTGGCCTCTCCCCATTCCCTCAGTCTCTTTCTCCCTGCTCATGTTTAAACTCTCAGGGGAATATGACTTAACCGTTATTTTTCTAAATGAAAGCAATCACATCTTGTTTCACGAGTGGATAGCATACTTATCATAGCTTACTGAGGGATGCATGAGGCAACATGCCACCGAAATTCAACCAATAAGGGATCGTCACACATCCTCACCTCATATAACCACACAGTTATTATCTGGTCTCCAAATGCATAAAACAGAACAAAGCAAGTGCACGCACGCACACACACACACACACACACACACGCATGCTCATGCATTTAAGTAGCGCCAAATTGAAATAATATGAGTGACCAGGGAGGTTTCGGTTCTGCTCTGGTATTCAGCTCTCTGCTCCCACTTTTCCTGAGAAAGATCTGTTTCACACAGACAGGCTGTGTCCATTCCCTCTCTAATAAGACGCCTGAGAGAAGGGGAGAATGGAAGTCATCATTACAGGCGGATGCAAAGACAGGGAGACACATACAAACACACACACACACACACACCCGCCGTATGATGATGACAGACAGGGTAAATATTATTCTTGAGTGCAGGTGTGAGGAGTAGCAGTAAAGTGATAACAGAGGAGGTCATTAACAACCCAGCAGGGGTTGAGGCCGACCCCCAGGTCCGTACTGGGTCAGGCCTTTGAAAAGGCACAGTTTACAGTCAGAGCGGAGGGAGGAGAGGTACGCAATGACAGGATGATGATACACAGGCAGAGGATATTAGTCTGTCTGGTATGAAACATATTCATTACGGTGTTTCGTGGTTATTCTCTCGGTGTGAAAATCGCTCTAGTCAGTCGGAGGCTGAAGCCTCTTTGACGTGTGAAATTGTTGGGTAACTCAGGAGATGAAGACAGTTTGTGGTGGGATTTGGTAGTCCATCATGGAGCTAACCGTGCGGCGCATTTGAAGCTGTGTGTGTGTGTGTGTGTGTGACGTAAGGAAAGAGATAAATGCTCACACATGCCTCTCTCCTCTTTGTGCAATGACTTAAATCCTAGAAGATCCGGGGGAAAATCGTCATCCATTTGTGAACTCCCCACTGCAAAGACACTTTCAAGGCGCCCAACTTGAAGTGCATTTACAAAGTCAGGGAGAGTCAAATCCGGCTTTCTCACCTGGCCTGCTACCTGAGTTGAACCTGATGTAGTGGCGAGACCCAGCTGTACAGTGAGAACTGGCCCAGAGTCACAGGCTGACAAAGCGATGACTGCCGCGGAGATGAAAAAACACACCGTTTAGCAGCCGCTGACCCCAGTCTGAGCTGGGTGAGGTGTTTCTAAGCAACAAAGCATGGCACACATCGCTTATCAGACCAAAGGCCAGAGCTGCGCTCTACCACCACCGGAGATAAGGCATGAGGGAGAAGAGGCAGCAGATTATTACTGTTGCTTTAATGTGTTTTCATTGGCTAACGCATACAAATATTTCATGTTCTGACATTATTATGGTAGCTGGGTTATAGTTGTTTCCTCCACAAGTTTTCCCAGCCTCCTCTAAATTTGATTTAACTTTTCGGGCGATGAAATGCTATTTTCAGCGAACATAATTGATGAAATGTCTTGGCCTGTGGAGGTGGTCTGGCGTGACGCTATGTGGTCTTTAAATCCTATTAGAGCTCTTAGTGTGAGATTTCCAAACTTCAAACATCATAAATAACAGTTAATCCAAGTTATCACAATAGATGTGTTGCAGATGTAAACTGGAAACAGGCAGATTATGTCTGAGTAATATTTTTGGGCTGTTAAAGGATTATGCTGCCACGTGTTACACATTTCGAGGTGATGCACTCTTGTGGCACTTAAAGGAACAGTTCGACATTTCGGGAAAGACACTTATATGCTTTACTGCCAAGAGTAAGATGAGGAGATTGATACCACTCTCATGTATGTACAAGGAATATGAGTGTATACCTACACCTACCTACACTTAAATTAAAATATTATTTATATATCACCTATTTTATATTCGAGAAAGCTTGAGGAATGTCGGAGCACTGACCCCCCCGTTGTTGTTTCTATACTGTTTTTTACACCCAGCCAAGAACAAGTCCGGGGACTAAAGATGGGGGTGTTTTGGACCTGCAGTACCCTCCTCTTGAAAAATTAGTGAAAAATCTCTGCAAAAACCATGCAGCACAGAAACTGTCAACTTACATTGATGGAATTCAAAATAAATCTGCAGTGGAGTGCCGGCCAATATTGTCTCAAAAAGTCCTGCACCCAAAACGAGCCAAGACAAACCAACAATGGTCATAAGCGGTCCAGCTCTGTGCCCCCTGGATGATCCATAAGAATGACTTAAAGGGATACACCACGACTCAGCTGTATCTGCTCAGTTTCAAATATGTGTATGTGGGACAGAATGTGGGCATTGTTCATGCAGGATGTTACCCCACAAAGCTTCTTCCTTAAAGCTAAAGTTAAAGATGACACGTGAACATCTTTACAGTCAGCGATATTCTTCAAAGCTATTTAAGTTACATAATTAATTAATCACTGTACGTATGAAGATAAATGTGATGTTACTGTGGTGAAGTGGTGCCGTGACATAACAGGAGGCAGGATAATTTCATGCAGGTTTGCTGTAATCGGCCTCAATTCTTGCATATAGGCTTTGAGGGGGTCTTCGTACAGCGAGTTGACATGTTTTTACAAGGACGCATTACACTTGTCTTTCCATTCCTCTACCCCTTTCTCATACACACACACGCATCCACATACACTGTGATGCACACGTGACTTTCACACACACAGTAAGAAAAGAAGAAAATAGCACAGAGATTGGAAAGCAGAAATGAGGACAAGAAGAGAAGACAAGAGAAGTGAAGGCAAAATATGTTCCCACTCTATTAGCTTTAGAAAAGTGATTTTAAAATGCCTTTGCTTCTGAAATTTAACATGTCTCGTTTTTTAATATATTACTTAAAGCTGCACTTATCAATTATCGATAACAATATGGCCAAAATGACTGTGTGTAACATGATAGGGGTCTGTGTACTGACAAACCTTCCAAAAATGTTGCACTGTGTCTGCTAGATGTGTTAATAGGCAACAGTTTGCTAACAGGTTTGTATTGCGTTTTATAACATAAGTCAGTCTTGTTTTTAAAACTTGTTGTTCTGCCCCCAAGTGGCCAACAAAACCCAACACTTTGTGCAGCTTTAAAAAGGGGTTGGGAAAAAAGGGTTATTATCAATGTATGGATAATGATAACAGTACAGCAGCTGTGAGCGAGATGATATACAACAGAATTGAACTCTAGCAGTTTTCTGAATGGCTCAACAACAACTAATACCACTGGTACTGGGTCACTGAGTTTAGTTTTACCTGATGGTATTCTCAACACCACACAGACTTAATGAGCTCCAACACCAGATCTGGACACTGATTAAAAGTAAAAATCCAAAGAAGGACTGTATATGTCGCCGCTGTTAGATAGAAGCGGTTGAGACAAAGATACACTCCCATGTGTCTCAGCCCAAATTAAAAAAATGCATATTTGCATATTCTGTCAGAGAAAGAGGGAAAATGAAAATAAACAGAGGACCAAAACATGTCAGGGAGGGATTTCTTCAAAAACAGCTCTATCTGTTGTAGAGCCTGTCCAATCCTATCCACAGGGGTCAGAGATGGGCTGCTGAGAGTAGGTTAGTATAACACACACACACACACACACACACACACACACACACACACACACACACACAGACAGGAAATAAATTTGATTTGAAATGGAAACTTTTATGAAATTAAGCTCTCTAGTTGAGTCTCATGTAACATGCCTTGACTCAAAGTAAACCAGTAAATGTAGAATTAATTTCTGCAATAGAGTTAAAAAATATAAATTTTTTTATTTAACAAAGACATATCATAATTACTGTATTACATCTGGGTGGCATGCACAAATGGATTGTCAACAATGCCACATTTAAACTGTTAAAAGAGAACTGTAATTAAATCTTATGCCTGCTGTGACATTCCAACATCAGCTCTGAATTGGATTAAGCAAAGAATAAAACAGGGCATGATTCATTTTTTTTTAAACGGAAGGCACAAGCTCTTATTCATATTGTAGCATTTAAACATACTTAAAACAAATTAGTCCAATATGGTCCAGGTAATCGCTTAATTGAACCTGTGGACAATTCTACACAACAGAAAAACGTCCAGCTGGCTGGCTGAGCCTACAGTGACAGATATAAGCCTATATACCATGAGTTAGATTAGAAAACACGCAGAACAGCTGCCAAGAAAATATACACATCAACACTTCAAATCCAACCCTGACATAATGAATAGCTAATCCCTGGCATGTTTCAAATTCAAACATATTTGCTGTAAAAAGGGATGACTCAACTAGGCTATATTTCAGATAAACTTTAAAGCTGCAATAACCAGTGTTTTTGTATTAACTATGGATCGAATGACAAATGTGTAATGTTAAAAGGGGCTCTCACAGAGAATTACCAACAGGCTCTTCATTTATTCTCAGTTTAGTTTTAAGGCCTAAAGTATTACTGTTTTGGTTCAGTCTGACCACCGTCAACCTCATTTACAGCCGTTTTCAGTGAAAATAATCTGAAAAACCCACTGTACACTTCCTGCCCTGCCCCAGACAGAAGACTGACAACGGTAGCGACTAGCTGGTGTACATAGTGGCGCATTTCAGCTGCTCCTGAGTGGTGCACGTTGTGTGGAGGAAGGGTAAAATGACGCGTCAAATGCCACCTTTTATGGGAACTTGCACAGATCCTAAAGACGAAAGCCTGCGTGAACAAATTAAGTTGATAACCGCCGTCGTGATGCCCGTTATCTCTGATTGGTGGTTTAGGGTTTGTCGAACCAGCTCACACAAAGAAAACCTGGCCGTGTCGAACTTGCCCCCAAGTGGTCAACAGAATGCAGGTTTAAAGATAAAATTAACAGTTAAATTGGATTGGATCGCTAGATCTTTAATAAGTCATAACATAAAATAAAAGTAGAAAATGAAATGTTACTTTGTATGTAGTTTTCTGTGGCATTGACTATCCACAGAAGTCTCAAAAAAAGGCAGAATACAAATTTTATTTGTCTAATTCAGTCAACGTGTGTTGCATTTGGCTATATCTCCATCATATGGCACTGAAAATGTCAGCACTGTTTTTTTACTATGTGACGTTACTGGGTTACATACTGGGTTTTGTTTTTGTTATCTGCCTGAGACCAATAGGAAAAGATCGAATAATCTGCCCGCATACATGTTTGCAGTCATGGTAGTCAAGCCTGCCAATGGCCTACAGTCTCCATTAGGCCACAATAGGGACAGAAGGCTCTGATTTAGTCATCTGGACGTACTACAACTACTCTGGTGTGTTCAGTCCAACTTATAAATTAGAAAAGATTACTTTGTAATGTATGATATAAAGCACTCCTGACAAATAGGGCACAGTTGGAAACCATTACGTTCAAATATAAAATACTGTGTAAGTGTGTGTGAATGTCTGCTTTTAAGTTTGATACAGACAAAACGCCGCACCTGGTTAAACACACGTTAATTCACCTTCAGACTTTCAATGGTTGGTTGGTTGATTGATTGCCAGGCCCAAGATCACATGCTGGCATTGCCTAACATTTATTTTCTAAGTAGAAAGCATTAAAACCGGCTAACAACCAACATTCTCCAAACAATACACACACACACACACACACACACACAAACACCCCCACACCCCCACACACATACGCACACAAGCACATTAAGACTTCTTGAGTAACACCAGATGCTACATGACCGGCTTAATATCAAGCAGTATTCAGGTTTTGATGCTGACTTTTCCTGCGGTGTATGGTAGTGAAAAGCTAGAACATGCTCCCCACAAATTGAGCAATAGGATAGTTAAAGCAAGACATGACTAAGTCTTTTTTTTGTTAATTCACACAACCACACCATATTGTAAAATAATACGAAAAACTCAAGCTTGTGGTTAATTACGAGAACAGCGTTGGATATTTCTCTTTAGGTACTCGGCGAGGAACACAGTGAGTCACAGCGTGAGCATATGGCTTGCTACATTCCCTCTGTTTTCCAATCTCTCTCCTCAGACCAACTGTAACATTCCCAACATGTCCTCCTCTTCTCGTCCAGACGAGGAGGATTCTTATCCATTCCCTCAGGCAGATCTTGTAGGATAAGACTTGTTAGTTTCAAGCTTTAACCCCAACCTATGGCTTTGTGTCCTCTTATAACTTCTTCCTTCTTTGGACTCTGTGAACTCTTTCTCTCTCCATCCCTACTTGTCTTCATTTGTGTTATCTCTGACCGTTCCCCTTTTTCTCCCTTGTCTTGCTTCATCCATCTCCTTATCTTCCACTCTTTCATTCCTTGTCATTCCTCCCTCTTCACCCAATAACACACGATGTTCAGAGCTCTCACCCTGTGCATTTGTCACTGACATTTTGGAGGGGGTTACTGGTTGGCTGATTGAAACCCTCTGTGGCCAGTGATCCATATTGCTGACACCTTTTTACTTTAACACCTCCATCTGAATTGATACTTCCTCCATATAGAGACCTGTGTGGCCTGGCATGCAGCACATCGAATGGTTTCCGGCTCAGTGGAATATGGTAGATAACATGTACCTGTAATACTGTGTACTTTGTACAAAAAAAGTAAAAAGAGACATTCATAAAGTGTGAAAAGCAACAGGGACAAAGGTAAAATTGAGATACTAGGAGCAGCTGCCATGAAAACACAATTTCCTCATCCACTTGATTGCCAGGCAAACAAACACAATTGTGAGATGTGAGCTTTTATTTAAACAAGAAAATTACAAGGTCTACAATCAAAGGGGGTTTGGAAGTAATAGCAGTTTGCAGAGGTACATAATTTCATATGCCCTTGATCTTACAAATCGAGAATTAGTCAAGGAACAAAAATAGTTTTATATAATGGAGGCATGCAGTTAAAAAAGGCTTGTGCAAATCAATATTTAATCAGCGCTGATAGGCTAGGAGAGGGTTAATAACGTGTTTGATAGAGGGTCCAGGGACAATTTCATGGCACAAGTCATTATAATAAGCTTGCATTATAGGACACATTTATATGTGTGTAATTGTGTGTTTCAGCCCACGACTTCATGCATTCGTAGGACATTTTGTCCTCACCACAGCTCTCGCTTTCCCTTACTCACCACCAAATGCAAACTGACTCAGAAACAACCTGGGACCTAGAATTGAATTCAGAGGCAGTGCTGAAATTGGTGTTTTAGTTTGTGCAAGTCTAAACAGACCAGTGTTGGGTTTTAGTATTGTTTGGATCCCACCTGGTGTCAAGGCCACTTTTCCAGAGCTATCATTGTAGCAAGTAGACAGTGCAAAAAACAAAAACACACACACGGAGCCACACACGGCCCATTTTCTGAGTCAGAGCAGTCGTGAGTAGTTATGACTATTGGAGGGATCTCAAGCCCTCCCTCATCCCCATCAATCTGTCTAAATGACTTCTCTCTCTGCCCTGTCTCTCCGCCGCTGCTGTTGCTCGCCCATTTTATCTCCCTCCAGGTCATATTAACATCCCTCTCCATATCTCTCCCTCTCTTTAATTCCTTCGTTTACAACCACTTATCTGCATGCTTTTATTTTATTTTTAACATTTTCCTTGCCATCATTGCCATTTTTTCCACTCCTCTCTCAACTCTTTGCTCTATCTTTCTCATTCATGTGCATGCCCCCACCCCATCACCTTTCTCCCCCTTTGATGAAACTGCTCCATGACTAAGCGAGCCCGCTGTGATGGATGGCCTGATGGGAGCGGGTGAAGCATTAAAACCATAACTCACAGAGACATCATGTTCTGAAGTCTTCAGTGAGATCCACTCTAGATGGTCCTGCCTGTGTGTTTGTGTCAGATTGTAAGATTATCTATGTTGATGACGTGCACACACGTATACACATACACATTTTGATGAACCAACATCATCATACAAACTATAAAGGTTCTGACCATACATTTTCCTAGCATTCCCTGAAGATTGTTCACTTTTTAACATTATGTATGGTATGAAAATAAATAATCTGCATTAATATGCATATAATTAAAGCATTACACCATGTATATTTGTTATGTAGTTTGCTGGCCAGCCTAAAAACTGTCTTGTCTCAACTTCCGTGTTTCTATAGTAAAAGCACTTTGACATTTTATGCAAAGCATTGTATATGGGAAAACCTGCAAGTAATACAAAGGTAAACACATGCATTCACACTGACACACACTCTCAAACAGACAAACCTCTGAAAGGCTACAAACTAATGAGCTCCAACCAGTGACCATGTTACAACCTCAATAACCGGACGCTAGGGACTTCCCCACACATACACACATGCACAAGTATATACACACCCACTACACACATACACACACCCACACCCACAAAAAGGATACCCCCCAGGGTGAAAAAGTGCAAAGTGGAAAACTGCACCCAGGTGCTGGTGTCAGGAAAAGGAAACCGACTAGTGAGTGTGAGGGGTCAGAGGTCATGTTGCATGTGTTCCACATGAAACCTAATGTAAGTACAGACAAGCAAAGCAATATGCAGTGTGTCCAAGACTGTTTACATGTTTCTCTGTTGGTCCTCTCTCAAACACACACGGACGTTAACAGCAAAAGCAACAGTATCTTGACACTGCAGCCATCCCAAAAGAACCCAGTGACATTCAGTAAAAGCAAAACGGTTCAGGCCTGCCTACCCGTAAGTATAAAGTTTTCATTAGCTTGGAAGGTAGCAACGGTTGGGCTATTGGGCACCGGAGCGGACTTCCTGATCCCCAACACACAACAACAAAGGCAATGTGAGAACAGCTGGGGAAAAAGCAGCTGTTTCCAATATGCGTTGCATCCATAAAATGCTTTGTATTACCTAATCCCACTGCACAACAAGAGGGGTGCCTCCTAACTATGCACACACACTCGCTCCCTCACACACTGCAGTTTGAAATCACATATGAAGCACATTACAGGTCTTTATAGTTAAAATCACATGTGGAGCCACTGAAAACCTTTCTAACCGGAGGGGGCAAAAAAATGGAAACAGACATGTTGAAGGAGCAAAGGTGACATGAACTGTGATGGTATGAAGCAGATGATATTCCTGATGGCTTGCAGTTCTGCCTCTGCTGTTGTGACGTCATTAATGAATCATTCATTGCCATCATCACCATTAACAAGCATCGCAACCAATTCTGCTAAAATTCTACATAAGTCATAATTGGCAGGAAACAACAACGGTAAAAAACCCACCACATTACAGTGTTCATCTGCCTATTTTTCTAATTAATTGTGCCCAAGGCTTCAAACAGGTTCTTGTGGTGTTTTACAAGAGACAGCTTGCTATGAATAATGGTCTCTGGGCTGTGTAACAGGCAGCTCTCACATAGCAGACTGTATGTGTCACAGACGGATAGGAACAGCAATTTAGGTGGTGAAATTTATAAAGGGGGAGCTGCAGGAGAGAGCGAAGTCAGGACCTTTTTCATTCAAGAGAAGTGGATCGAATGGGGAACGGATGAGGAAGGTCGATGAGAGACAGACGTGGATCTGGACCCGCTTTTGCTTTCCTGTTTTTATGAGGGCTATTAAATTGTCTATGTAGAGTGGTTGGCAGGCCTGAACATAACCGAGAGTTACATTCTCACAACTATTTACCTGTCTACTCTTGACATTAGACTGAACGCTGGAGTTGGAATCGCTTATTTCCCAAGTGCTCATTTGTCAACGCAAATATTTTTTATCAGCCTCAATTAACTACACGCAACTACATTTCATTTAACTACACGATTTTTTTTGTTGCAGCAAGGTTGGGTTTTATGGTCAATAATCAATTTTTCTTGCCAGTGCAGGAATTTCCTCTTTGGAATAGCCGGCTTGCTTTGATAGGAAGGTCAGGAGAGGTAAAGCTATCCTGTATTGGGAAAGAACTTAACACCATCTGTTCTATTTGTTTAGTCTCCATGGAAATGAATGCGTATCATTGTGTACACAATCAAAAGGGTCCACGGCTGAATCACTCTGCATGGCATTTGAGTTACAATTCAGTCTCCAGCTCTGAATATAGAGCTTTGTTTGCTCTAGACCTGTCAGTGTGTCATTATGTCATCTTCAAGCACTTCTGCCCAAGTGATTTGACCCACAAAGAAGGAGTGAACACATCGGGAGTTTGATTTAGTTGCCCTGCGTGTGCTCAGTGAACACTGACTGTGGCAGGACTTGTCTCACTCTTTGGTTTGTCAGATGCGGTGCATTCAAGTTCATCTTCCAGTTCAAATTAGCGGCGCTAAACTTTGTTTTCTCTTCTGAACAGCTCCCCTGGGCTCTCTGTTGCCTGGATGCCTCGTTCTTGCAGAAACAGCATGAGGGGAAGCAGTAAAGCTATTCTAACATCATCATCATTGTTATCATAATTATTATTAACCCACTCCAGACAGCAACGGGCCTCTTCTCACATTTCTCTCATTTACCATTCCGGACAAACAGATCTTAAACAGATGGTCATTTGTGAGTGACAGCCTGAGTAGATGAGAGTGGATGAGGGTGTTAAGTGTTTTGGACGGGCCTTTAAAGAAGGAACTTTTAAGGGGAATCTGGGGCGGTTCTGTTCTCTCTCTCTGGTCTTTCCACGCTGCCCAGGAGGAAGGCTTAGATTGCTGTGCGGAGTGATGGGTCCCACTGCGTGAGGCTACGGATGGGTTCAGTGTAGTGAAAACATTCAGCAAGTTTGGCTTGATATAATAAGATAAGATATAATACAGTATTGACTTCACGTTTTTTCTCTTTTCTTTATCCTATTTAACACAAAACTGCAGTGCTTTTTTATTTATTTTTCCACCGTTTTCTTTCTGTCTGTTTCAGAGCACAGTTCTCAGGGGACAGGGCTGGGTGACAAGTGGTGCAGACAGGGAAGAAACGCAGTCTCTATACCCAGACCAGAGGGAGGGGAGGCTGAATGTCACCTTCAAATCCAGCCGGCGGATTGATTGAGGGCCTTCAGGGAGCAGCGGGAAATACCTCGGCCTGACAGGAGACACTAAACTAAACAACCGGTTTTCCCCTAGGAGAATGTTAAATTTGCAGCACACTATGAATTACGGGCCCAAGGCAATTTCTTTTTACATCATACTTTGTTTTATATGGCAGAAAATGTGTTTATCTTTGAAATGTACATTTCAATAAACAGAGAACTTAACCTTATATATTAGATGTTTCCTTCACATTTCTGGGACAAATCTAAAAATAGTGCAGATGACTGATGACAGAAAATATATCAAGACGGGTTTTTATCGTAACACATAATTCATCACCTTCACCAAATAAATATATGTTAGTGTGTCTGGCAATGTAGATGTTATATGTTGATGATCATACGGTTGAGTGTGTAACAGTCACACTTGTTTGATACAGTGTAACCTCTGCTTTGTATTCACCTCCGTCACTATGGTATGTATTTTTTTAAGACTTAGTTTTTAAGACTTGACAACCCTGACCAAGTAGTTACAAACAAAACTAAGAGTCCACAACCTGCCTCTCAGGACTGTACTTAGGCACAGCGGTGCTTTGAGCTCAACGCCAACATCAGCATGCTCACAAGGATAATACTAACATGCTGCTGTTTGGCCATTAAAATGTTGACTACGTTCACCTTCTTAGTTTAGAGTGTTAGCGTGCAAACATTTGTTAGTTGGTGCTAAATACGAACCGCAGCTGAGGCTGATGGGAATGTCATTGGTTTTGCAGGTATTTGGTCATAAACCAAACAAATCTGACGAACAGAAATTTTGACCAGCCAAAAAGTTAAGGGATCACCAAAGTTATTAGAATTCATCCTGAGGGGGGGATATGAAGGTCCGTACTAAATGTCATGGAAATCCATTTCACAGTTGTGGAGACATTTTACAGAAAACCTCATGGTAGGGCTAGAGGAAAAGCCAGAGGATCACCATGGGCAGTACGAATCATCGTATGTGAATCATGGATGTTTGTGCAAACTTTGGTGTCAATCCACCTGGTAGAAGTTGAGATATTTCAGTCTGGATCAAAGTGGACTGACTGAGCAGCATTGCCACCCAAAACTTTGACCTGTTGATGGAGGATCACCCAAGCCTTCAGGATTCATCCCCCTGGCACCGTGGAAATCAGTACCAAATTTTATTTTCCTAGCTCGGCTAAATATATATGCATGTACTATACAGTGTAAAAAAACACTGTTTAAATGTTTGTTCCACATGTATCCCACAGCATACCTGCATGCACAGATATATATCATGTGAGATGCTATACAGAGTGTTTTCGAACGGGATGCAGGCCTGGTTTATGAGCAGATACTTGTTTTATGAAAGAATACTGGACAGCAGTCAAACTCCTCTCAGCAGACAGAACGGCTACTTTTCACATTCGCTTACATCCAGTTGCGTAACTGAAAGCAGACTCTGTTTAATATTAAATGTTTACTCTTGTGTTGTGATTGCAGTCTGGAAACAGTCCGATCATACACAGTGTATCTCTGGACGCACAACAGCCCTTAGGCAGTTTGATTGTTCAAGCCATCTCCATAAATAATCGTATCGATGCGTCGCTCTACAACGGGACTCGCTCAGATTGCCACTTGGTTTATTTCTGCTTGGTCCGGTCCTCTGCCAAAAAGATCTAATCCCATCTTTCCTCTTCGGGCCTGTCTTGATATGAAAAACTAAGTGCAATAAAATGCGAATCTGCTCTTCTTATTCTCCAGAAAGAGGCCACGAGGGAAACAACTTTCCCTCTGGATATTACAGTGTCAGTGAGCTTGCACGAGATCATTACTTAGTTGTGTCCTATTACCCAATGCACTTGCTATAGCCATCTTTCATTTCACCTCAAGTCTCACATGTAAAAACAGCAGCATACTGTATTGTGTTCGTGCATAAATCATCTCAGTGGGAAAACTTCTTTTTTCTTTTATATCTTGTGTTGCTCATATCCAAGTTTCCAGTGTTTTGCAATTGTGGGAGAGCGCTGCACATAAAGTGACATCTGATTATTATCTATGGCAAGAATAGATAGTACCGGGAATTCTGCCGTGAACAGTAGTTGGAAGTCATTTAATTTGATCAACATACAAGTCAATTTGATGTCTGACCAATGTCTACAGAGAGACGCTGCGCAGAATAAAACAAAACCGCACCATAGTTTGAGGCTGAAGTAAAACCTTTTTTCTTTTTTTTTTTCCACAGGAGAACACCGCACACTGACGGCTCTGCTTGTGAAATCAGCGTCTTTGCAATGAAGTTAATTTACTAATGAAAATCAATCAGTGTTCAAAATCTTATTCGCAAGGTGGATGCTGTATACACAGTACATGCATGACCGGATGGATATGAGCTGATGCATATCGCTTTAGATCCGAATCATATCCTATGATGAGTGATGGGGCCACACAGTGGGTTTTGAAGCAGCTGGGTCATTAAGTGTCCACACAACAGTGGCAGTGCGGAATGCTCATCATGCTTGGGAGATAAGGGCTAAGGCTCTACAGTGCATGACAAGTATATGCAAGATTAAGACTTTCATACGGTATACTTGTCTCCTAGTGCAGTAATAACATGGGAAAAAAGCAAGAAAAAAAAGAGGGGCAAAACTGAGGAAGAGAGAAAAATGTTGAATTTGAAAGTCTAATATTGGTTTGCTCCTCTGTGGGAGTATTGATCACAGGAAGCAAACAAACAGCCTTCATGCCAGATGTGTGACAGGGAAACTTCCTCCTATCCTTGGAGAGGTTTTATTTTGCTTCGCTTAAGTCGGTGGCACTTGATCACTGTCACAGACGAGTTTTGAAAAGGAGCAGGATGTACTGAAAGTGAGTTTGGTGCCCTCCTGTGACTACGTCCTTTCGATGATTAAGTGGACAATCTGTGGCGTAGTGTGGATTGAATCTTTGATAGCGCATGCATCATAAAAAGTAGCTGTGAATAAAACAATAATTGTGTAGATGGAGGAAATGTAAAGTGATGGAGAGGCAGGCTTGGTTGTGAGAGAAAAACATCAACGGACACAGAACAAATGGTGGATGCCAAGCTGAATTAGGTGAATTTCTATTTTTAATTTGTATCTTATAAAAGAACAATACATTCTATGAACACTGAAAAGCACTTTACCCAACTCCTACCATTGTGTAGCTTGGTCTTGCCAAGAGGAGAAGATGGAAAGAAGTCTCCTCATCCAGCTGGTCTTAAGATTAATCTCCTCCAACAGTCTAGACCAGCCAAAGCCTATAGGATAAGGAAAAAAGTACATAAACCACTGGACATTTTCAACAAAAACTTAAGGTAAACTTGCTAAACAATGCTGTTTAGCACTAAACAAACAACAAAGTGGCAGAATAAAGAAATTAAAGTTAACTGAAATGAAAATTGACTTTTGCTAAGAAATAGCTCTATGAAAACAGAAGAGCCAAGTTCTTCAGCAAAACAAAACAAAATTAGACAGACTGTCAGACTAAAACAACATCTCTTTGTTTCTGTTGTTCTCACAGTTATAATTATATTACATTGTTAAACTCATTGCTAAACTCTCTTAAACATTTGTTTCCCTTAATAGTATACTATGCAGTATAGTAAAGTAGTTGTATAGTGTAGTATAGTTTACACTGTCTAGTGTACAGTAATGTTTGCAGTGCTTTAGTGGGCAAACCATTTGTCTGAGCATGGAGGTTAATTCTTGACTTTGAGGACATCTGGGATAAAATACACAAATCTCCATGTTCACTTACTAGTTTGTGTTCAGAGCTTTTGACCATATCTCACAGCATTCCTCTGAATCATATGAGCAAAATAAACAATACCGTTGTGATGAAATATTCTATCACAAACCATTTGTTGTCTTTTTACTTGAATTCTGTCTTTCAAAATCCGTTTAAACCTTGTATAACATGTTGTTGCAGTATTGTACATAGCCTAATTATGGTCATGCCAATAAAGCACAGAGATATAGAGATATATACTGTATAGAGAGAGAGAAACAGAGAGAGAATGGGAGGGAGCAAAAAGTTCGTAGTTCTTGCTCTTGTGGTGAGCAGTGTGTATTTTTGTAGCTTCCTCTTCTAACCCCCGCAAACAGGAGTACCCATAAGAGGGAGGGAGAAAGTGAAAGAGGGAAGGGTGGTTGAGTGATTATGTGCTAAGGAGGTGCATGTGTGTGTGTGTGTGTGTGTGTGTGTGTGTGTATGTGTGTGTGTTTGTGTGGAGAGTGTGTGTACGCCACTCTCTCTCTCTCTCTCTCTCTCTCTCTCTCTCTCTCTCTCTACTTTAAGAGCTTTACCACTTCAGCCAACATCCTGAAGCGGGCCACTCTCCACTCCACCCCCTCCTCTCCCCTCTCCTCCGGACCAACGCATGGGCTACAGCGGCTTGAAAAGAAAGCAGTGAGGACAGCAACTTTTCAGGGGAGAGATAAATGGTGGGAGGGAAGTCTGCTGTTGGTTTCCTGGACTGAGCCGCATGCGCTGGCTGAGTGTTGGAGTTACAATAGGAGGCAATCCCCTTTTTCCTGTAGGTGTTTTCTGTCTGCCCTCACGAGGAACAGCGGGAGCAGGAACTGGGAAGAAGAAGAGGAAGAAGACTTCTGGATGCAACAGCAAGGAGGAGATCCAGCCAAAGGAGTAGAAGAGAAAGTGATAAAACAGAGACAGGAGCAGCAGGAGTTGGACTGAGAAGACTGGGGGAAGACAGAGTCAGAGTCTTGAGGGACACTTAAGAGACAGAAAAAAAGATAAGCGAGAGATAGAGGACCAGAGGGGAAACTCACCTGACCTACTTCTCTGCTCTGCCAGGTGGAGCAGCCTCCTCCTTCCCCTCTCCTCCCTCCCTCCCCTTTCCCTCTCTCACCCCCTGACATGGGCCGCCCGCTGGCCCTGACCCTTGCCTACCTGGCCTACCTGCTGGCCACCGCGATTGGCTCAGAGCGGCAGCAGCAGCAGCGCGTACAGCACCGCGTGCAGCACGGCCCCTGCAGCTACACCTTCGTCCTCCCCGAGGTGGAGCACTGCCATCCCTTAAAGGACTTCGAGGTCACCAACACCCTCCAGGGGGACTCCCCGCCCGAGCCAGGGCCTGATACAAGCCAATCCAAGCCGGGCAAGGCCCAAAAGGAGAGGCCTTCCTGGCAAGAGAGGAAGCTGGAGAGTCTGGAGAGTGCCATGGAGAATAACACCCAGTGGCTGCAGAAGGTAAAGTCATCTAACCGTTCCTACTCTGTCTTTCTGATGTCATGTTGTCTTCCTCTTGTCCTTTTCACAGGTCACATTTTAGCCTGCAGACCTTCAAAATAAATAAATAAATAAATAAATAAAAAGCTGAAAAAAAGCATGGGAGTACACTAACATCTGTTGACAAGCCTTCATTATTGATAAGTTCAGTGCTTATCTGGGATTTTTATGGATGCTTGTTGTGTGCATACAGTATCTGGCTCCATGACAACGCCTGGTGTATGAGTGTGCGTCTGTATTTAAGACCACTGGGATGCCAGAACTCCCTGTTGCATGCGAGAGGAGAAAGACAAGACGAAATAAGTTTGCTAATATCAGACGGAGCCAAATACGTCTCTCACAGTTTAACCTGCTAAATTAGTATTTTCCTCCCACAGTCAACAAGTACACAGAAACTCCACTCTTGACTCATGTTTTAGCCCGTTTATAAGCCGGCTCAGAATGCTACACCAAACGCAGCTAACATAAAAATATAACACGTTCCTCAGTGAAAAAAAAAAGAATTTGTTTATCTGCTGGAGACACATTTCAGCATGTCTCTTCCCCGGGCCGTTGGCCTTTGCAATTCCATTTAGCTTGGATTATGACTGACTAAAATGAAATGATGCGATTAAAAGTGGCTTCACAATAGTGTTTTCATTGCTAAGGTCATCAGGGCACAGAATCAGTGTTGGGCCATTGTCTGGGACAGACTGGCAGACACGCCACCCCTCTCCACCCGTCTCTCTATTCTTGTCTGCATCACTCACAGAATATTTATGGTATACACTAATCCTCGGGCCGGTTATAAGGGTTTGTGTCGAGTGTTTAGACTGGCCAACTGAGAGCAAACATGTTGATTATATTTCAGGATTTGAAAATGGGGTACTATGAATGCCAAAGCTCTTCCTGTGCTCCTGTCACTTCCCACTCTCACTCTCGCCCACCACAAAATTGTCTGTGTTTTTCCTTCCTCTCCTTTCCCCAGTCTCCTTTTTCTTTTGACGCTCCGTTCCTCTCTATCCATCTCCTTCACTTCTATCTGGACCGTCCTGCACCTCCGGGATGATGAATGCGTCTCATCTCACACCTTGACTTGTCGACCATCAGATCTCAAAACTCTTTGTCTATCTTGCTCACGCTCTCTGGACGTGCACTCAGATACACATTTATGAGAACGCGTGCACACACACACACACACACACACACCCACACACACACACACACACCCACACACAAACACACACACAAACACACACACACAAGCACTCAATTCCCCTGTGCACACTCTGTCTGATGCTCAGTCTATGAACTGGAGCCCTAGCTTCCATGAGAAGCATCCCATGAGACCACACTGTATGTGTGTTTGAGAGACAGAGCGAGGAGGAGATAATGAGAGAGGCCACACATGTTCCCTCATGCGAACAGTATGCATGCACGCAGTCTGTGAAGCACAGGCTAAATCGTAGAAGACAAAAGCATCACATATCGCACATATCTTGGGCATATTCTGTGCAGCATGTAGTCTCTCTTTCACTCCCGGAGCTGTGATGTGAGCGATCATGAGGGAGATGAGAAAAATCTCTGCTGACACACATCTTACTCTGCTGCCAAACTTGCTCCTCATAACGTCTGGAATGAACACAAAGATCCAACCTTTCAACAAGTTACCCCCACCAGGCCATAGTGATGCATAAATGATCACACTGTCGGTGGGATTCCCACATAAACACAGCACGACCCTAGAGAGCTCTTTATGATATGCACTCGGGTATACTGACCTTTGACCCCAGATGGAAAATCCTTTTCAGCACCTCGTGGAGCTCATTAAGCCTAACTGCATACATTTGGGGAGAAGTTGGTGATATGCATGCGGAAGAGCTTGAGGCAAGTGTGTGTCGGTGTGTCTGTGAAACTTTCTCATTCAATCTCACTCAAAGCTCCCCAGGGATGGTATGACTCTTACTGTGAGCCTTCCACCCAAGCCCCTTGAAAGAAAACACACACCCACACACTCAAATTTAGGAGCACACACACTAATCCAGCATGTTCCGCAGAGGAATCTCTAAGTAGACATGTGCAACAGGACTGTATAAATGTTCCAGATTCCTTCTTTGGTGTTTCCAAGAAGAAACTAGTGTTTGTTTTCTTTTCTTCTAACCCCTAATGTAACCCCCCGTCTAGTCCCCTTTGCCTTCTGCTGCCCTGAAGGGTTTCCAAAAGGGATGTGAGCGTGCTTTTGTTAGTGCTTTTAAGAGCCTGTGTGGATTATGCTAATGCAGAAATATTGCATAGAGATCAAGGTGGCCAGGCTACCCCTTGGTGACCCGATTTCCTGTCCCAGTAATATTTCATTAGGGCCAATACTGAGGTATGTCACCCACATTACTCACATTATATAATTGGTCCCTATTTTCTTTTATTTCCTTAAACATACACCCCTTTTCTCTGTCTTTAACATTCTCAAACTATGGCCTTTGACTTACAAAACATCTGAAAGAGTAAGTTCAGCCAAGGTAGAAAAAAACTAATTTTCTGACATACCTCAAGTGGTATCTAAGAAAGAGCTAGATTTGGTTTAATCTGGCCCAGGTTTTGCGATATCTGCACCTAATATGACAGGGGTGAATGGAATTTTGTTTGTGGAGCTCACAGCATTGAAAAATGATATATAAACAAGACAACACAGCCATGGTACCAGCAAGACTTTACTTAGGAGCATAATGCTAATGACCTCATGCTTACAAGCTCATGATTACGATGCCAACATGCTGATGTTTAGCGGCGATAACCTTTACCATGTTCATGATCTTAGATTGCCTTGTTAGCAAACTATCATTAGCAAATTTGCACTAAACACAGAGTACAGCTAAGTCTGATAGGACTATTAGTTTGGCCATAAGCCAAAATATAGGACAAATGAAAATGTAATGGCGATCTATCCATCATTATTTTTGTTTTGATATATCCCCAGGGACTAAAGGGATGGCCTGATTGACAATCAAACAAACAAGTTGATGAAACTCCAGTTTCAAAAAAATTAACTGCAACACCTTTTTCCAACAACAAAGGGATCTGGGAAATTGTTTCTGTGACGACATTTTGCTGTTGATTTCTCTATATGTAATTTTAAAATACTGTTGGTACCACAAACAAAATTTAATTGTTGCCCATTGTATTGGGGTGGAGGCAGGAGCAAAAACAAAACAAAACCTATCTGCATGGTTAGACACCATGAGAAGTAAGTGAGAAAATTGTGTTTGTCATTTTGGTGAAGTGACCCTTCAGGCCAAGAATGCATTTATCTCTGGAGAAAAGTGGATTTAGATGGTGTCGCGGTGACACATCAATCAAGTCACCTTTTCCATGGACATATTCATTTCTGTTCATCACAATCATAGCTATCCTGATGTGCGTCAGTCTATCGTTATCATTTTTCCAAAACACCCGTCAGATATGTTCCCTCTCTCCTCTGTAATTGTAACTGAGGACAAATGTGTCTACTGGCTCAATAATTAAGATATCAAGTGATACAACTCCTATGATTTTCTCAGCACTGATCCCTACTCTGTCCCTTTTAGACACAATAAGACAGAATTAAGCTACATCCCAAATGTGACTTATCTGGCTGCATAGTGCTGCGTGTGACAAGAGCTGCAATTAGTGCAATTGGCAGTGGGAGTGTATCAAGACCTCTGGATTGAGCTCTATCCCACAAGGCTGTAATAGGAACACTTTGGACGGACGGCTGATAGCAGCTTCAGTACATGAGGCTGATTCTGATGCAGGGATCTTTAGTTCTTCCTCTTGAGTTGGCTTTAATCCGCTTGGTAATCTCTTCATAACCTTTTGTTATGGAGGGATTCTTTCTGCTGTCTCAGTTGTTCTAAATGTAGCAAAATGTGAGAGATGGATTTACTGAGCAAGAGGGAGGAAGAGGGAGAATAAATGAAAGAGGGAGTTAGCGCAAGAGATCAAAAGAAAGTAAGAGACAAAGAGAGAGATACTGCTTGAAGCAGGCAAACAATTTAATTGCAGATTCATCTCTATTTGGCCACTTGAATCAGTGTTTTTTTAACACTGCATAAAAAATAGAAAAAAAAGGCTTCTCCTGTGGCAATGCATTATCATAACCCCATTTCTCTGTGATATGGGCATTTGTATTGAAAAAAACAAACAATGGTAGTCTCATCTGAATTCTCTTTGATTTTTGCGAATAGCCACTCATTAGTCGGATAATGTTGAATGCTTTCACCCTCGAGACTTCATTTTCCAGTTATGTGGTTTAACGAATAAAATCTGATCATTCCTCCCCAGAAAAGTCATAAATATTGTTGTTCGATATCCTGCTTTGCTTTATTGCAAGGCACAGGCCATTGCCCGTTAAATGTCAAACAAAATTCCATCGTTCACGGCAGGAAAAGCCGAATTTGTCTTCCAGATGCCGTTTGCTCAAACTGACCACATTAATAAGAAAATCTATTTATTGGAGCAAGATGGATGTCAACCTATTTATACTCCTGCAGCAACATATGATGGGTTTTGCCGATGC
The DNA here is from genome assembly GCA_031216445.1 of Lateolabrax maculatus. Taxonomy (NCBI): domain Eukaryota; kingdom Metazoa; phylum Chordata; class Actinopteri; order Acropomatiformes; family Lateolabracidae; genus Lateolabrax; species Lateolabrax maculatus. The sequence goes on from CM062218.1 coordinate 16,159,461, forward strand.
TCCTTTCTCTGAGCTTCTGATTGATTACAGAGTGTAGGCGACTATCCCTTAAGTCCTGCACACGAATATCATGATTTCAGCCTCTTGGTGTATATCATTACTGCTCTTTTTGAAACCCCACTGAAACACCTAGACACTGCATAATTTTATTAATGTAAGGGTTGGTATTTGCCTGAGGTAGACCGACAGATGGACAGATGGCTAGATGGGTGGCGAGACACTGCAAGTACCATAGGGATACAACATTCCATGACTCCATCAGAGTGCATGACAAGATTGAGGAGAAAAAGACAGATCACCCTAAGGTTGCTACTTTCACACCGCATCAAGCTGTCAGCGACGTATAGGGACATTACCTTCTAAAATATGATTATCACCACAATGAAACGAGGGAAATCTGACATCCTGTATAATATTCTCAGAGTCTGCTTGTTCTCCTTACAGCTGGAGAACTTCATCCAGGAGAATGTGCGCTCTGGGATGGAGGAAATGAAGAGAACTGCGGTACACACCCAGACAGCTGCCATGCTGGAGATGGGAACCAACCTCCTCAGCCAATCAGCCGAGCAGACTCGCAAACTGACAGACGTTGAGACCCAGGTGAGCCCATCAGGAAGCGTTTGAGTGAGCCTGAGATAACTTGTTTGCAGCCAATCCAAATGAACAACTGTGGGGGTCACACCCATGCAAAAACAAATTATGTCACTTGCGAAACACTTGGTGAACAGCTAATTAAATGTAAATCAGATGTAACCCGCTGAGAAACCATGCCCAAAGGTGGCGGCAACTGCTTTAAAACAGCTGGTATTTGGCTCTACAAGCTCTGATTGACACAATGAGTTGAGCTCGGCGTCTGACAACAAGCCAATTAAAACACAAAACTCAGTAGCACAACACAGATGTGTCTTCAATCATGCCACAAAGCTGTTATTACAGATTGGGCTGTTTTGGTCCTCATGCTTTCTTTTTCTCTTATCAAAGTCGATATGAAACCGCAACCTGTACAAATAGCTGAGCCGCTTTGTCCAAGTTTTTGTTTCATCTGCAATTTCAAAACATGTCACAGGTGCGCATGAGATCAGTCATGCTCAAGTTTCCATTGTAAAATCAAAGAATGAGCATTATGGGCCATGTGAGGTGCAACACTGTTTATCCCTAAGGGTGCTTTTCTATGAATTTGGCTGGTGGGCACCCTTTTTTTCCTCATCAATTGATTCATCAATACACTTCATCACTCCCATCCATGCTTCAACCAGCACATGCTGTGATCGAGTTATTCTGTTTCTTTTTCTTTTAATCAATCTATAGGTGTTAAACCAGACAAGTCGCCTGGAGATCCAGCTGCTCGAGTACTCGCTCTTCACTAACCGGCTGGAGAAACATATTCTCCTGCAGACTCAGGAGATCTCACACCTCAGTGATAAAAACAGGTGAGTGCACGCACGCACACACACACACACACACACACACACACACACACTTCAAAAGATTATTCAGGAAAGCAAATTTTTAGGCAATGCAGGATATCCAGGGTGGGTGTGCTGGTAGGTTTTTACTGTGTACAAGCACTTCATTTTCAGATCCATTATGGTAGTTCAAGTGGTAATTCACGATGCCCCATTTCTCAAATTTTTGGACACCACAAGGTCATATTATCATTTCGGTTGGTTTTGCTTTTCACTTACCAGATATCACCTATCAGTCAAGAACTGTGCTTACCACAATGTTTTTTTTCTTGGATTTTCTGTTAGTGAGGCTTTAGTTACTGTAGGTGGCATTATTTTCTTTGCCCGATTACCTTTTCTGATTCTGAATGAGCTGGTGTGGCTGCTGTAGGAAACATAAAATGTATCTCTTCCTGTGGACTAAAGAATGTTTTCTCAGGAAAAAGCTACTTGTCGCTGAGGGTCAAAAGGCCTTCAAAATTGTAATATACTGTATATGTACAAAACCAAAAAACCTTTTCGTACAACAACTGGAAAAGAATATGTTGAATGACTCCAGCAGATCTTAAAAAAAGGGCATTTAACAACAACAATGCGTATTGTGTAAGCATATGTGTGTGTTTGTCAGTGAATAGGGAGTGTATGTTAGGAGGGGTCTCCCATTCTTCTCTCTAGGAACACAAGGTCAAATTAGGACCAGCAGGGGTTAAAGACAGGGTGTTTTCTCTCTTTGTATCTGATTGTTTATCACTCCATCCATCTGTACCAAGTGTGACTGAGAGAACACAGTGCCCCGGCTCCAACACCTGTCACACATCTGGCCCTGCTTGGCCCTGCTCTGCCCTTTGGCCCTTGTCCTTCAAGTCGGTGACATGGCTCTGACATGTAAATAAATTAATACATCTTCACAAGGATAAACACCATGACGGGACGCATGAAATTAGAAAGGTCGTAGCAGATTTGCAGCCAAGCAGCTGTGGATTAAAAGGAAAACAAGGACCGCAGTGGTTGTAGGGGGCTACTGCTGCTGATCCTTGAGGGCATGGAGCCAGTTTTTGATCTGCTGCCAACTAAAAAGAGCAGAGAGACATATTTGTTTTCATAGGCATTGCGTGTAAAATACTATTGGCAGGAAGTGCAGCATGTTGCGGAGAGAGTGTGAGAGCAGTCTTATAGCAATATATATTACAATAATAACAAATAGCACAAGATCATAAGCATAACAGATTAATTGCCCAGGATGCAATGTGATCCAAAGTACCATGTTTGTTCTGTCAAACCGTCTAACTGTTTAAACATCGCAGTGCTGGATTACTGAAGCTGTGTTCCTCAAAGCAAAATACACATAATAGAGAACAATTTGTTAGCTTGTTTTGCCACTTTTATTGAGTGTTTTCCCACAAAGCAAATATGAAATGGAAGTGGTGTTGAAAATGATATGGATTGATCCAGTTTTCCTTTCAGGCCACATACTGAGTCGCTTCCTAAAATGGTAGGCTGAGGATGCACGTTTAGTGCCAGGGCTGCGTGTGCACAGGGCTGAAAAGTAGCTTGTTCAATCTGTGTGGCTGGATTGTTTCAATAAATAACTGCTGCAGAGTCGTTAGTCACAGCCGTAAAGATCAGGCTGCAGGGATTTATGATCCTCATCAGGAGGTGGGGGTGTGGCACTTGTGGAGACACACGCACGCACGTTGTCAGATTGTTGCCTCATGACTATGATCGAGAGGCTTAGCATGCAGGCCCATCTGTGAATGCTGCTGCAGTACAGGTGTTTATATGATGTTAGACCAATGAGACTGTCTCGCTGATGTCTATTAGTCATCCCCATGTAAATGTGCAAGTTTGTGCAACCGACACTGTGAAAGGTAAATCCTGAATGGATGGATTTTCCACCTGCATCCACTCCCTTTTATCTTCTGCCACCCATAATTCAATCGGCATCTTAACACAAGATTTTTACTATTCTCTAGTGCAATGTAAAGGTCTGGGGAGATAAGTCAAAGCTAGACTCAAAATGAGGTTTTTCTTTTTGTCTTTGGTAGTTTTCTGGAGCAGCGACTCTTAGCATTGGAGGCTCGGTATGGGAGGGAGCTGCAGGGCATGCAGAGCGAAAAACAGCAGCTTCAAGAGCTTCTGGAGAGGCAGAGTGGACTGGTCAGTCAGCTCCAGGGTGAACTGGGCAGCTCCACGCTCAACAGCACTTTACTACAGAGACAGCAGGCCGTGCTCACTGACACAGTTCAGCAGCTGCTGGCTATGGTCAACCACTGCAATGGTAAGGCTGGGGGGTTTATTGCTTCTAAATGGGCAAATTGTACTGCCAACATCAGGCATTTTAAACAAAAGATATACATTTTGCAGAAGAAAAATGTTTTCAGATTAGTTAATATTGAAACACAGACAGACAGAGCACTAACTGGTATTTAGCACACAATTATATATTGCATTCCAATGATTCATTACTTCCTTAGTAAAAAAAAAGACTGACTAATAGCCATAATAAACACCAGAATTCACCCAGTTTTTCAATTAATGAGCATGGGATTTGTGGTTTAGGCTGATAAAGTATAATTTTCCATGAAAAATATCACCTAGAGCAACTTGTAATTCAAATCTCAGACAGACTATGTGCATGCATGCACTGGAGACATTGCAGGCTTAAGCCAGAGCTTAACATTACAAGAGAACTCACATATGGGGTTGGGATTTGTGTGCAAAACATAAGGTTGCCACCTGTAAATACCTGCATGTTTCTGCAGAAATCACCAATATGCCCAAGAAGGAGCCGCTTAGATTCCGGGACTGTGCGGAGATCCTGCGATCTGGAGTGACAGAGAGTGGAATATATAACATATGCCTCCACAACTCCACCCAGACTGTCAAGGTAAGGCTTTAAAGGTTATTGGCCTTTTCTTGCAAATATCACCTAACTGACTGTGACATGAAACTTTTTTGCAAGACATTTCATCTATTTGTCTTACAGTGTTTAGCAGTGGATTCATTTCAGTTCGCCCAGTCTGCATAATGTAATGCTCCACACACACACACCACATAATGACATTCAGCTTATCATTACTTTTTTCGACCACGGTAAACATTGGAAGGACAAACTAGTCTGATGTGATGGTATTTTGCAGGGGATTTCGGTATAGAGGTTGATGGAAATGCCATGCTGGGTTACTGAGAGCCAAAATAATAAGCAACAGGAGCATTATGCCCCGCAGGCTTCATGGTGGGTGAGTGTGTGCTGCTGAATGCAAAGTCAGAACAGCTTAGGAGGTACCTCCGCTGACCTGTAGGAGCTAGCCCTCGCTAAGTCAACCATGGCCTCCACCAACTAGCGTTCTTGGCATCAGAGCTTACCACAGAAAAAGAAAGATAACAGCAAAATGTTTTTTTGTTATTCATTATTTTCAGTCTAGTTTGCCGGTTGGCACCATCTCCCACCCCCTCTGTTTTCCCCTGTTCTTCCTCTTCATTTCCTGTGGGCAAGGCAGCCAGGTGTTAGGCACCGGTGCCATGTGTTTCCTGCCAACTGGGGCCAATATACGTTTCCACTGATGCAAGTTAGTACTCCCCAAATCATTGCTGCTTTCAATCTATGCCATCTTATTCCAATGTGGCATGCAATCTGGGTGGCTGCATAAAAGTGGGGCAGATACAAATTGCCCTAATTTCAAAGCAGAGCGTGGGCTTTCTCAGTTGGACAAGAGACAAAAAAACATACACATACTGTATGAGTGGAATGCAGATTTGATATATGGTGACCAGCCATCTATCTAACTTTTAATCGTCAAGGTTGTAAATAATGTTGACAAACCAAATAATTCATAGTTTGGATCAGCTTCTTTTTTATTTCCTTTCATCAAAACTGTGTTGTGCATACTTTTGAGAGCTACATATGCACAGGGCTCATAAAATTAAACACATTAGGGCTGCTCTCTACACACATATTGTGAAGTAACTATCGTGTCCCCAGAAAGCCCTTTACAAATAATAACCACAGCATAATCTTAAAAAAAAAAAAAAAATCATAATAATGCTTAAATTGTCGGAATTTTTGCATTTGATTGTAATGGGTTTGGCCCCATCTGACTCCTTGCTGGCTAATAATAATGAGTGAATTTGGAGTATTAAATATGGATCTGGTCTAAATCAGAGTAACGACCACATTTGGGAAATGACTTAAATTGAGAATTCTATTTCAAGACCCTGTTTTTGTATTAAGTGTGATGCCTTTAAGGCCAGAGCATCGGCGTAAAGTGCCAGAGGATAATCACAGCATTTTGCCGGTCTACTCTGTTTTCTGAGGTAAGAGACCTGAGTGCCTTTTGACCTTGATTTAGCTGCTATTCTGGAAAAGTTCTAGGAAGATTAATTTAATTTCTAGCAGAAAAGAGCCAGTTGATGTGTCTCAACAGCGAGAGCCCTTGGGATGCTGACCACATACCAGCATCTATACTGCATGACTCTCGAGACAGGTCAGGGCGGTTGTTTGGTGCAATCAAGCAACCGACCAAGCAACTCAATTTTGTTTCATCATCCACATTGCAGGTTGTAGAGGTTATCGAGTGACAAATGTCACTGACAATATCTATAATTTAAGATGACAACATTGCACAGAGATTCAAACATAGTGCCTGAGAAAACTGACAAATGACCACCCTCTAGCCTTGAGGTATGCAGACCAAATACACTTCAGTGAAAAAGAATCTCAGTAACAAAAAGCATCTAATCTTACCAACCACAGAAGAAGTTTACACAGTCATTCAATCATGGTACCTAAGAGAAGCCATAGTACGTCCAGTTAAACACCTTGAATATGTAAAACAAGTCCCTTAACAAGTCTAAATTTCAAATTCTGCCGCTAAACGAAAGAGTGCCATTCATTCCTATTTGTTCTTCCAAACATATGTACGTAGGGCAAAATGTGCAGCCAAGTAAGAAAGAAAACAGTTTGTGTAACCAAAAACGCAGACGCCTCCTCCTCAACCCCCACTCAAGGGGATAAGAGAACATGCTGATATGTTAGTTTTTCCTTCCCACCTGGGTCATATCATTGCGTGACACCCTGAAATGTTGGGTCCCCCCCATTCCTGAGGCTTCCAAGGCATCCTTCAAATAACAGAAAGACTATAGTGTGTTTTATTTCTTGCTACTTTTCTCTCCACTTTCCACTTGTGTACCACTAGATACTGTAAGATGTGACATCTTGAAACTAATCTCAGTTTATTGACATATAAACTCATATAAAGGCTCAAATGGAAAATAAGAAAAGGCTGTCAAATTATTCAAATTATTATGTGTAATGTGAAAGCTCTGCTATACCCATTGTACGCTATTTGCCCAGCACCAAACAACTATTAGTGACTTGCTGGTGAACACAGTGGGGCATTTAGATGCTAAAGATAGATATGCCAGATATTTCCCTCAGCAGCTAGTGGAAACCAAAGGAAATAAATATTGGACTCACATCTGCCAGCTTGAAACACAACTCCAAATTAATGCTCTGTACCTGGTGAATGTATAAATCTACTGTGGTAAATGTGATATGAGGTGATATATGTTGGTGTCGCGTTTACTGCTTGTTCCACTGCCCTCAAGTGGCAAAAACAATCAATTATTGCTGCTTTAAAGTTAAAATTAGGAAAAATCTGAGTATACAGGCCAAAGAATCACTTTTTGATTTAGTCACATTCTGTTCAGTACTCACAACGTATTAAGCTTAGCTCTAAGTAATGAAAAAATACTGGTTGTAATTTGCTTTTATTTCCACAGGTGTTCTGTGACATGAAGACCAGAGGTGGCGGGTGGACGGTGCTGCAGCATCGGAGAAACGGCTCCGTTGACTTCCATCGTGGGTGGAGGGACTACAAAATGGTGAGTTCTGGGTGCATCATTATCAGTATAGGTGGTGTGGATCAGTATTGCGGGACTGGACAGGAGGTTCCAATAATGATCCACGGGTGGTTTGGCGCGGAGAGGCGTGGGATACCGACGAGCCTGTGATCCCAGGTGACCTGCGCTTGTTGTATTTGGCCGCCCCCGTGTTCTCTACCACCCCCCATGTTATTGCACCTGCTCTCGCTCCCTCTCCCTGTCATACTCCCACATACCCATGTACACACACTCATGCACACACACACACACACACACACACACACACGTCATGCACTTCAATGACCCACAGAGCACTACTGTTTGTATACATCTTTAAGATCCAAATAGCTTTCCCGGTTAGGGAAATGAGTGTGGGATGTGTGAGGAAAGTGACAGCATTTCCAAATGCAAGCCCCGAAAAAAAAAACAAACTGGATATAATGCGATCATTCACGGGAGGCTGTGAAGTTGCTCCAGTGCTCTGGCCGAATCAAGCATGTTTTAACACCTTTGGCTTTTGTTTTGTTTGGACTTACATTTAGATGATGCTTTTTTTGAACCTCGCCACAAGGTTCTCTCAATAGAATCAATATTCCGTTTGCGCAATACAGAAACACAGAGAAAAACATATGCTTGCAAGTCCTTTCGGCTGTGGTAAATTACACACAGAGCAAATGAGCGAGGCTAGTTTGGGATTGAGCGGAGTAGCAATTTGTCTCTCACCCACGCTAACAAATCAATTGCCACAGCTTGGATTGGAAATAAAATGCAGAGAGAGACTGACAGCAAACAGAAAGAGAGAGACCAAAAAAACCTTTAAAAACCCCTTCAAAAACAATATTTTTACAAGTGGGTGATAAATATTTGGTTCCAGTTTGGGCATGGGAGCACAGGGGCCCTGTAGATGGCAAATAACGTATGTACTTAAATGCTTCAGTGCACCGGTCCACACTCCATATTCTCAGAAACTGTGGTCAGTGTGGATCAAATGTTGCACTCAGGACTGCTGGTCAAATGATAAATGTTTCAAGGCTCTCACTATATATTTGCTCTCAGTTAAGACCAATAACAAACAGAGAGGCTGACAGCTAGACAAAGTGACTCAAACTTCACAGGTAAACAAGGAGAACATGTCCCTCTGTACAACTGAACAAAGAGTGCTGAATATCTGCAGGTATAGAGTTTGATTGCTGGTTATATGCTTTTTGACTGTTAACATATGCATTCTCAAATCCATTTGGCCTTTTCATTGTGAATCCACCCCACATATTTTCTAGAGTCATCAAGCTAAGGCCTTTTTGTACTTCACCCCCTGTGAGAATTTTTAACCGAAGCCATCCCTCCTCTTAAGACATCTCTTTGAATGAGAAGTTGCATGTTATTGTCATTTCCCTGGAGTAAACAATTTCAGTCAAAGCTCATCAGTATTTGCGTACATTGATACTAGAACTATTATATTATATATATGTAAAACATATTTAAATAATAATAAAAAAAATATATTATTATAAAGTCAAAAAAAATATGGTGAGAAAGTACTGTGGAGATAAAAGTGATTAAAATAGTGTGTATTTGTTTTGTTTCACCTGCCTGTATATTTAAGTAGCATACCACTAAATGTCCTCCTCAAAACATATTTCTGATTTTCTTGCACAGTTTATTCTGCATTAGTGTTGTTTTCAATTGCCAAAAATGAGAAAATGTATGTTCATGTCCAGCTGCAAAGTTCAAACAAACAGTGGACCAGTCCACAGAGCCAGTTTCCATTTTACTGTAAGTGTTGAAGGCACAGACGGATCATTGGTGGGATGTTAGTGCAAATTAAAGTCTCAATTGACCGGCCCCTAGCCTTGGGAGTGGAGTATTTCACTTTATAAACTCATTGGACTGTCTTAGGACATCAGAATGATAAATGTGTCTTCTTAAATTGAATCCATTTTCATATTAACTCCAAAAACACTTGGCAGGTCAGTGGTAAAATCGCCCCCCTTGTTAGAATATCTTCTTGTCCAATTGTTTCTCTGTCTTTGTGTGTAATCCAGGGCTTTGGAGAGCCGTCTGGGGAACACTGGCTGGGGAATGATATCATCCACAAGCTGACCAGCTCCCAGGAATACAGTCTGCATGTCCAGCTAAAAGACCGAGAGGGAAACGAAGCATTCTCACATTATGACCGCTTCTACATAGACGGAGAGGACAACAACTACAGGTAACCTTACAGCATGTAATATTATTTTAATTTATAACTGATCAATGCAGGCTTTATTCTGGCTTGTAATGTTGCGATGCTAAGATCAAAATTCACTATTTGAATGATTAAATCATTCAATTACCAAGTGATTAGAACATGATAGCACAAGGTGGGACCAAATTCTATACTGAAACACTCAGATCTCCAATTAAATTCTTTCAAAAATCCGACAGGAATAAAACTATAATGAAGGTGCTTAATTTCAGTAAAGTGTTTTACGAGGAGCCGTCTATTGTAAAAGACGTAATTGCAATGCAGTAACACTCCTTCAATGGTTGCCTTCCCTCTGGGTGACTCTTAATATCACGACAGATTACAAACTGTTATCAGCAGTTCAAATTCCTTCCTATTTTCTCGCTCTCTAAGCTTTCTTATCCCCGAGCACTGACGTTAAAGAACCACTTGGACCATTTTTAAGAATGCCATTCAAAATGATGAGCTCAGTGGAGGGCACGCAGCCACTTTCGTCTGCCTCCATTTTTCCTTTCCCATCACCGCGGCTACCGCTGCCCCTGAAAATCCCAAGAGGGGACACATTCACTGGAGTATAACATGAACGCTCAGCAATACCTGCCCCTGCCAGGAACTGACAACTCAAACCAAGCTCCCCTGTAACCCTGCAATCACTAACAAGATTATGTGTGGGTGTGCTGAAGCCGTGCTTCCTCCAAACAGACAGAAATAAAGTATAAACCAAAATAGTTCAGTTAAGATTTAATTTAAATTCACTGGAATTTGCACATATTTTGTGGAAGTTGATGGAGACTGATGCTCTGAGAGATGACAAACCATAATCACATGTGGGTGTATGATTTCCAAGATCCTTAATAGTGCAGCAAATTGCATTTGCCTGAGTTTGTTCCACATAATTAGCGCGATGAAACTGAATGTTTCACAACTTTGCTGCAGGCCCCACTGTGTGAGGTGAAGCACCTGAATGAATATAATCACCTCTGTAGCTTGCTACCTCTGAGATCATGTTCTGTGTAACCAGTTCAATATGTACTAGCTTTACTAGCATGCCGAAGACGCTGGCTTCGTCTGTGGGTTCATATTATAACTCCCAAGCTGGAGATGTGGTGCTAAAGCAATCCTCCTCCTCAGCTGCATCCAGTGTGCTCCCTAGAGCAACATGGAGTTCTTCACCTAAAACTTAGTAATATTATTCATACATTAATCATCGGCATGACAGACCACTTTCCCCTTTGAGGTAGCCAAGAATAGCCGTTCTTATAGTAAAACCAATGGCATGCATTCCTTTTAATGTAACAGTATATTTGTCATTAAAGGATACAATAACAATATAAAAAGGCAGTCACCTTTAAAAGGGCTAGCCTGTGGTCTGCGGTATTGGCGGATTAGCTGAACTAATAAATCTGGAAGTCATGCCTAATGCAAATGTTTTGGTGAAAAGGAAGCTGGCACAGTCCACAGGCCACTCTTGACAGTAGGATATCCTGCAGCCTGTGGTTGCCATCCTGTCTAGTTTGATAGTTTTTAATTTTCTACACATCACCGGTCCATCATGAAGAGAAAAAAGTTAAGTCGTCTAACAAAATACCCCCTTAATGTATTATTCCAGCCTCTCTGCTATGCCATCATTATTCCCGTCTCCAACACTGTCATTTCAAACTCCCCTCTCGCTGCCCCTCGTGATGTGTTGCGCTGCCCTGTGAACTTACAAATTCAAGAGGAGGATTCTTCATTTAGTCATCACAGACAGCGTGCCCCGGGATTCGGAGGGGGGTCAAATAACTCAGGGGAGGGTTCGGCACTAACTAGACAGAATGACAGGGCAGAGGAGAGGCCAGACAGCAGGGCTGACCTCCTCGTCCACTCTCTTCAAACCAGAACTGACGCACACGCCGACGGACAAACAGACACAGAAACACACACGCATGCTCAAAGTCTCCATTGCTGGGCCGCTGTATGAAAATAATTGAGCGAATCAATTTAACTTGGGCAGAGATTTCTTTCAGACTGTTTGGGTTGTTTCACAAAGCACAGCATGGTGGAGAAATAATGAGAAGTTCTTTGGGTGAGTTTTCGTATTGATGTTTGGCAACAATGGGAACCATGGGGAGACGGTAACTTGTATTAAAAAGTATTGTACATATACTAAAAAGGCTATGATCTCCGGAAGTGCTTTACAGGTGTTTATAACTAGGCAAAAGTTTTATCCAAAAGTACGCCCCTCTACACAGACACTGCACTAGAGATCTTGCCCTAGTTAATGCTGCCTATTTGCTTTGTGTGCCAAAAATAAATTCTAATGTCAGGTATGCCCAGAGGAAAATGTGACAGACTGAATAATTAAAAGTGAACTGCAACCTGTCACCTAAAGACAGCGGCTCCAACCAAAGAAAGTCGGACTCAACAAGTTAGATATTTTGCCTCTCCCATCCCCTCGGTATGTTGTGGTATTAGGGAGTCACAGGCCGGCCAATTTGGTAAACACGATTGTGCTGCGTTCAGTTTACGGACATGACATCAGATGATATCAGAGAAACTGAGTTTAAGCAGTTTTCCGGCAGCAACCACTCACTGCCGTGTGGAGACGCCCAACATAGCTTAAAATAGTGACTGGAAGTGCCTGCAGCTGAGTTTTTTTTTTTTTTTTTTTGGCGGAAATTCATTTTTTTCAACCCACCCAAATCCAGCCTCCACGCCGAGGGCTTCAGTGGCACAGCTGGACGGACTAGCAGCCTCACCCACACTGGCACCCAGTTCAGCACCAAGGACAGAGATAACGACCGCTGCACCTGCAAGTGCGCTCAGCTCGCGTCTGGAGGTAGGCAGCTTCCCTCGACTCCTGCTACCCATCCACCCCTGTCTCAATCTGTCTCTCCTTATAACCCGTCTTGTTAAACATTTCTATCCACCCCCCTTGTAAATGTCCCGAAGTGCATTTCATTTCCCCTCTGCGCCAATATAAAGTTACTGCTGACTTGCAGCTGTACATTTGGGTGTTACATTTCATGAGCTTGAATTCAATTAATTCTGACTTTTCCCTTGAACTCTGCGGCACATTTCCCCCTCCAGGTTGGTGGTTTGAGGCATGCGGTCCATCCAACCTCAATGGCATATATTACCCCAGCTCATCCAGTGTGGTTCGCTACAATGGCATTAAGTGGTACTACTGGAAGGGTCCAAACCTGATGGCTACCATGACAACCATGATGGTGCGCCCGGACAACTTCTGATGGCATGGCTCGCCCGTGATGACAGATTATGAAGTGAATGTCGCCTCCTATTAATATAATGAACAATATCCAGGAAATGGTATATTTTGGGAGGACTCAGACTGTTGGTGGTTTCAGCTTCTGGACATCTTAAAGGTTTCCTTAAGCAATTGCCTGGGGACATGTGCAGACTCTCAGCAAATGACTGTGGCTTTAGCGAAATCCTGAATGAGAAAATCCACTTACAACATCTATTCACAAAAGGTGTCCAGACTAAATTTTAATAAGGATTGTTCAGCTGAGAGAGGAAGGAGATAAGTATGAAGGATGTGCTTTGCTACAGATGACAAAAACACAACTGATCAAATCAAATTATGCAGTTACATGTGACCAGTTCATCAACCCAAAATTAAATTCCATTCAATTAATGAATGGATACAGACACTCGCATATCACAATATTTTTATATTAAAGTATGAAAACTTCTGTTCGTCTTTTTGCTGTAAATACATTTTTCAAGCAATGTGACCAAACTGCAGTGATTCACAAATACAGCATTTTTGCATAGTTTACAGGAAGTCAACTAATTCAAAAATGTATATATATAAATGCTTTATTAACTTGGATCTCGCTATTGGTGATATATGTAATTCCGGATATTATAATTCTCCAATGCAATGCTGTGATTGTAACTTTCTTCCAATAGGGACAGTGGACTGTAAAACATCAGTACCTGTTGTTCAATCCATATACAATTTAACATAAGATAACCTACAGAGACTTCAATGGTTTACCACTATTAATAAAACACCATAAAGAACAGCAACAATAACAGGCTTTGACCTTTGCTGTATCTTCCAAAGGGCTTTTGACAATGAAATATCCCTGATTCTTTCCAGGCACACCTCTCATAAAACTTTATTTGTGAGAGATTCCGCTCATAAAAGTACATCATACGCTTTCACTGGTGTGATTTACTTTCAAAAATGAAACATTTGCAATAACATCTGGGAACAAAGCTGTAAATCCATTTTTTACTTTGTTAAAACAATAAAAATCACGCACAGTGTTTGGTGCCTATAATCCACAGTGCCAGGTGCTTGTTAGCATGTAAGCTACATAAACTCCAACAAAATACACATGTCGGACTCAGGAAGTCAAGAGGAGTTTTCCCCACCACTGATCTGATGAATCATCCAATAACAATGGTCCCTGCGGTACCCATTAGAAAGCGGATGGGTTTCACCTCGCCTAACAGTGACCTGGATGTTTCCCGCCGGGGAGAGCAGCCGTCGCTAACTGGAAGACGGCACACAAGGACGTGGGCTGGCCACGTCTCCGATCACCGAGGGACGGACAGACAGAACACTTAAAGATCTCATCTTATTTGCCAAAGGCATCTCCCGAGTGTGATTCATTTCTGACTGCTGCAAATTTAATACAACTGCAGAAATGAGACATTAAGCGAAAATGAACTGTGAGACAGGTCTTGGTGTTTTGACATTTCCTGCTTATTCAAGTCGGCCTCAGAGCTACATTAAAAAAGAGAAAAATATTTGCTTTCTGATTATGAAGAAGTATATACTAAACAAAACAGGAAATCATTAATTTTTACAAATAAATAACTTTCCTGTGTATGGCTTCACTGAATCTGTGAAGGTCTTTCCCAGGCTCAACTGTCTCTGATTTACTAGTTTATTAGGAAATATGCAGGAGCTGCACATGACAGTAAAACTACTCAACGGGATAACAGCGCTGGTACTGTGCCTGACCATAGCTTAAATGTATGTGTATAAATATATGATGCAATCTATAGAAACTACAAACATCATCACAAGTGGATCCGGCACCAGCAGTTATGGATATACAACGCTCTGGTTGTGACGATACACCTGAGCCAAATAACATACTGTACAAGCGGAAAAGCTGCCACACACACATACACACTCACATGCTCGGCTTGCATGCGGTGACCCCACTGCTAAACAAGTTTATTACGACCTCCAAGGGCTGGACAGGCGATAGATCACAGCGGGGGAGGCCAGGGGTGAATCCATCAAAGCGACTTTAATAAAGACCACTTGATTTGGCCTGCTGGCTCAACAGATGAAATGGTTGTGTTCAGGTCCAGTGAAGCAGACCAGAGTCTGGGCCGCATTGCTTCTCTACTTGTCCCCAGTCCCTGTTTATTATATGGGTTATTTGTAGGCACGGATACAGAAAAATAAGGAGATAGTTACATTAAAACTGTGTTAGTGATTGTATGTTACTGTACATACTAGTTTTTACAGTTATGAACTTATGGGGAATAGTTTATTTTACAATTAAGGAATGTCTAAAATAGTCTCTTATAACTAGATATTTGACTTTTATTTCTTATTAGCTCCTATCACACAGCGCGAACAGTTCTACAATGTAATAAATACATAGCTCTTCTCTGGCAGGTTCATTATTACAAATCCATGTTGTTGGGAAAAGCATTGCTCAATCCAATATAACTTGATTGTACATTTTTAGTAAAATCCCAAGGTTTTCAAAGAAATCAAATATGCCATCCAAGTAAAGAAAATTGCTAATAGAAAATTACAAAATGTTCATTCATTTTTTACCCAGTGTCACATAACTTGAATGGACAAATGGAACAAGCAGATACAGAATATAAAGTGTATATGACAGTGTCAAACAATGGGGAAATGATGTATTATCCAGCTTTGAAGCTACTTAAAGGGATATTTGTCGAAGAAATTTTAAGAAATATGAGTTAAATTAGAAGATCAATACCAATCTCCTGTCAGTCTGATAAATATGTAAGGTAGCTAGAGTCACAAGGCAATTAGCTTAGCTTAGCATAAAGACTGGAGACATGGGGAAACACCTGGCCTGGCTCTGTCCAAAGGTAACAAATATGCCTAACAGCACAACAAAGCTCACCTCTTAATGCTTTATATCTCGTTTGCTTAATCAATACAAAAACTGTGCAACTGAGTGTTATGGCAGAAAGCAAAGGGACTTTTCAGCTGTTTTTATTCATGTTAATTTGACTGCTGAACCATTTGTGCACTGTGTGTTTATCACAGCCATGTGCCAACTGCACGGACAATGTTGCTGTAAGCGAGCTCACAATCGACAGCGTGTGTGACAGACCTCAGAACTCACCAGCACCTTTCAATTCTTCATTTTTTTTTTCAATTCTTTCAATTTTCAACATTTTCAACTTGCACGGACTCGTCTTCAAGTCAGTTCGCCTCGTGTTCTGTCTGAACACACAGTTAAAATGACAATTTGCTATTTGGTTGGCGACAGGTTACATGCTGGACTATTTCTTGTGAGCGATGAGTGCAGTAACTTCCTCAAGTCTCAGCTGGTCGCCTGTCAGCTGATTCAAGGTGATGACGAGACTCCAGAAAGTCACTGTGCCCATGTAAGATATAGTCCGCCACATAACCCCCCTATTCACAGACTTGTTGTTTTTACACTGCAGATTTTTTTATATGTTATGTGGTGAGCTTTAGATTTGTTGGTAGGCATATGTCGTCACCTTTGGACAGAGCCAGGTCAGCTGTTTCAAATGATGCTGCTCAGATAGGCTATTTAAGGTCGAATTTAAATCCAATATGGTAACTTGGGGAATTGGGAGTTAGGTCCAACTACAAAATGTTTTTAAACTCACTGCTGAGTGAGTGTTCAGCATGAGCTGTTGTATTTTTGCATGCTGTGTCAGCAGTGTTTTTGCTGACAAATAGTTATGTCAATAAAGCAAATCAATTCAACTAAATTGAAAGAGACATGGTGAAAGAGAAATGTGTTTGTGCATGGGTGGAAGTGCGGGGGACGGGGTGGGGATGCATGTATCCTCAGTATTTCCTCTAGATTCTTTTCTTGTTCTACCTTGGTGGTGCGTGCGTCGGAATGATTTGTTTTTTAAAATTTAATCACACTTGACTGCAAAACAACCTTTAGAACATATCTATTGACATCGAGCCTCTTTGACCCACTACTTACAGAGGACACTGTAAGACACATCAACTGTAATTGTTGAGAATCTCGTCACTTTAAATGAGATGCCTGTGTTTAGTGTTTGTTTTCGCTCCTCTTTCCTCTCCACTCTAATCCCTTTCGGCCCTCTCTCCTGCTTCACTCTCCTGCCTGTCTGGCCTCTACTTGTCTAATAAGGTCACATTTGAGAATGAGTAACATTAGATCATTCTCTCACATCACAAATATTTGATCTGTTCTGAACTAGAAGGCATTTCTTTCCCTTCAAAACTTCGGGGCATAGCTAAGAAGTTTTGAACCCCTCCCTAACTAAATTAATGTTAAACATGAAATATTTTAACAAACTCATCTGAATATGCAATGTATGTATATTTTAATAGATCTCTTATATAATCAACATTAGCAATAATTTTACCGGCATTTATTTAGGTAATGTTTATGGTATTATGATTTGCTGAGTTCACTAGCATTAACATTAACATAACATTATTTCCAGATATATTATCAATATTAATAATAATTAATTTGCAATAATCAATAAAGAATACACTGCAAATGTGTATTTAACTGTAAAATCAATCCACCTTAACGTTAGCTAGTTAAATCTACCTTTTTCGTGCTCTCTGTAATTCCTGTTTGTCACCCTGCCTGAGGACAAAATGCTGTTACTCGCGATGTTGTTTATTTGGTTGTCATGACTTTGCCAGTGATTGACATGCTGTCACTGTTCCAGTTGCTCATCCTCAAAGCGAGGAGAGAGCGGACGACCGTTCGTTTTTAGTTCAGTGGAGCGGACAGCGCCGCAGAGTCGTGTAATTGCGACTTCATGACATTTCATAAAATTCTGAAGCAGCGGCGGCAATCATTTTACAGCAGTGGGCAAAATGTATGTAATAGAAAGACTGATCCTCGTATATATGTTGACCCGTTAAGTATATTAACTGATGCGAACAGAGTGTAACCTGGGCGCTTCCCGCTCCGCTGGTGCTTTAAACCTCGCTCGAGGATTTATCATCCAGCCCAGCTAGACAGATAAATGCAGAAGATGGGATAGAAAAATGTACAGACTGCAGGAGGGAGAGAAAGAGAAAAGAGAAAATAGGGAGGCAAAGCCTAGTGCTCATAAGTCCTTGTCTCTCCCTACTTCGGCTCCAGTGTCTTTGATTCATAAGGGGTATGATGGCTGGCCAGGGCAAGGGCCAGGTATGGCATTTTGGCAGGAGGAGGAAAAGAGGGAGGGCCGGGGACTGATTTGTAATAGTCGTCCTTGCTTTGTGGTTTACTGTGTCAGCATGCAGCCCATTTACCAGTGGTCATCGAAAAAGCAATACCGTCCGTACATCAGCCTGTCACGTGCGATGCATCACCTCCTATGTCTCTTGAGTTTTTCTTTACAGAAAGAGAAAAGGCAAAGCAGCAGTTGTCATGTCATGTTTAAAGAGGAAAGGGGGGGGTGCAGAGTGCCACCTCAGACCACTTGGGGGCACTGGTGGCCCAAAGAATCTCTTTACCTTTCTCTGCTGCACTTTGTCAAGAGATCGCTGTCTCTCTGTCTCTCCCTCCACCATAGGTCTAGATTATATAACAATGCATTCATTAACACATCTTCCGCCGTGTGCTCTATTCCCAGCAGATGGTTAAGTGAAGGCTACAGAGGATATTAGGGAGGATGGGGGTGGGGGGCATCCTCAGCAAAAACACATTAGGATCTCTCATAAGGAAAATCACTTAAAATCAGTGATATCAATGAGTGCAAAGGCTGAAAATACCTGTTCTGTAAAGGTGTTTGACTTTTATGCTGCTCTAAAAAAAGATGTAGAAAAACATTTGCTGTCAAGAAATTTAAAGTGTCGTCGTGAGATTCAAAATCATAGCTGACTGCCACATAATGAGGTAAACATTAACTCTTATTGAGGATGGTTATCCAATTATCAGTAAAAGAAAACCCGACTCCGCTGGAACTGGCATTTCTGTTGTCATGTCAGCTTGCAGGCTATCCCTGGCTCTTGTTTTCCTCTCTTTCTCATAAAATACTCTCCCTTCATACCTCCCTTTTTATGCAAACAGCAAGCCTTCCCAGACTGAGTGATATGTAAATAAAACATAAGGCAGGCAGACAGAGTTGAGAAGCTCAGTTGCTGGTTTAACTAAATGTTGGAATGGGCAAGATGTGAGATTTAAGTTGCTTTGAATATGGTATGATCATTGCAGGCGGTGGTTCCAGCATCTGACAAACAGGCATCACACAGGGGTATTTATGCATTACAGAGTGTACCGAGGACAGCGGCTCAGACAAAAACAAACAAAATATCCCGAGACCAGCAGCAGTTCTCGGGATAAAAATGCATCATAAACGGAAGAGGTCAGGGGAGAGCAGCAGGATGTGTTCGTGCCAGCTGACAGGCCACAAATGTAAACTTGCTTAGTGCAACTGGGATGTCTAAAAAAACTCCCCCACTTGGGTGAAGTAGCTTGACTAACAACTACAAAATAAAGCTACACGGTCATGTGATCTCCAATAACCGGAAACTGAAAATGGCACCCTGTTCAACAAACCCCGTCACATAGCAGCAACTGAGCATCATTTCAACTCCACAGTGTACTGACAGATTGTTGCTGACCGAGTTCAGCCATTTATCACCGCGGCGTACTCTTTTTCAAATGACTGCTTCCAGCAGCATAATGTGCCATCAGATGCATTAATGTGGCCCCCGAAAATATTTGCAGGAACTGTGTGATGCTATCAAGTCAGCATGGGCCAAGGTCCCCGCGGAACGTTTCCAGCATCTAGTGGAGTCAATGCTTCAAGGAATCCAAGGTTGTTTAAGAGGCACAAAGCGGCTCCGTCCTTTAAAAGGCAAAGTCGAGTAATATTGAATGGTTTCCTAAGGTCAACAAATCTCATGTAAAGACCAAAACCGACAATAAATGTATCTTGTTAACAAGTTCTGTCAGTGTAGGCAACGCTTGATACAGTTAATTCCTCTGTGCCGTACAAATTACAAAAGTATTAGCATCAAATGTATTTTTAACCAATCTCACAGATACTGTACACCAAGAGCTGCATATTTATCTTAAGGATGTTTGCAGTCATTGCTGATATAAACACCTGTGTCCCTCTATAAATGTGTGTTTGCGTAGGTATACACTCAAACCATGCATAGATGTATATATCTGTATATGTGTGTATGCAGAGTATTCTGTGTGGGTGCGTTTGGGTGCACCTCAGTGCACAAGTTTGTGGAAATGGCAGCTTGTCTCTTGGGCAGTGTGTGTCTGGTCAGGTCCTCTAGTATGTGGGCAGAAAACAGAGAAGCTGCTTTCTGGAGCCATCACTGCTCTGACAGTGAGTCAGAGTCACAGTGGAAAACATGGCACTGTGAGAGAAATGTTTGCAGAAGGATATAAAGCTTGCCTATATGAGCTCACAAGCATCGTAATACCAAAGGCAGCCAGCTATTTGTACGTTATACTCCTTTTTTGTTTAGAATTATATGGTTGGTATTTGCTTAATTAGGTATAGAGTTTTTACGTAATTAAGGAAGACTTGAATATGATAATGGTTCATTTTGTTCTTGAGTAGACACTGTTCAAATATGATTTTTGAGACACAGCCAGTCCTCCAAACACAAATGGATATCTGCCAAATGGGTCTATTTCGGTCACTCTCTATTTGGTTCAGTACCTGGCCTGGCCAATCAGAACAGGTCTCTCTCCTCATAAACCCAAATGCCAAGAGCTCTGCAATTACTGCTGTAATTTGCTTGAATTGGCCATTAGTACTTAGCCTGAGTCAAAGTCCAAAACACACAGCAACAGACAGATGTGAATTCAATCAAACAACCCCAGTCCCACACTAATGCACTCGCTAGACCTTTTTGTTTGACTTCACAGAGACTAAAACTGTGCGTGTTCTTTTGATGAGTGGAAAACACCTGCAGGAGTTTCAAAAGTACGGTGTCGTATTGAGACATAAATGACACAAATGCATGACATAATGCAGAGTACTGACTGAAACATTTATGGCCACATTAGCATTTTAAATTGTTATTTGTCACTGTCATCTTTGCTAGGTTAATTGTTTTCTTTTGTTCTATTCATGTATGCTGCCAATTGTCATTATGACTCACTGACACTCTTCATAACATCTAATACTTGTAATTAGTGTTGTTGGGAGTTAGATTGTTGATGGTGGTCAGATATAACAGGGATGTGAGTTTACAACTGCCATTCATAATTGAACAGGCGGGGAGCTAATAATCACACGTACTGCCAAAGCCCGACTGCTTTGATTTCATTATGTGCAACAAACGGACTGCTCTGCTTTAGATTATCCACGATCAGAGCCGAAAGCCCTGTGCTGCATTGTTAAACCATGTTCGAGGGGTTGTTGAGATGTTTCTATCCTCAGTTCAATATATTATTATTGGAATCTAATTTTACCCCTGCAGGTTTCAAGAAAATTCAAGTGGAGCTGGCTGTGCTGTTGTTTGTGGTTAGTCAACCTAATGCGTCATCAAACCTGTAAACAAGAGTTGCTCTTAGCAAGCTACAGCTGGCCCTTTACTTTTTTAATGAATGGACATTTGGTGCAGAAGCATTGTGGAAATTGTTGTGGAAAATAAGCATAGAAATGAAGCAGGACTATTTTTTACGCAGTAGTTTTTATAAATAGTGGTTGCCTAAAACTATTGACAAATGGAAAAAGAAAAACCCACTTACAGCATACATGGCTACATTATAGTACAATATAAAATAAATGATTCTGTATAGTTCTCCAGTACTGTATTAAGGTGCATGTAACCAGATAATACAAAGAAACATGTTCATTAATTTATGAGGTACTTTTAGTCTAATTGTTAGACTGACACCAATAATTCACATATTTAAGAAACATAAATTACATGACCATTCCATGGTCCATGTTGACAGTAAAATACTGTAAATCAAAACAATACATAAATTAAAAAAAAACAAAAAACAAACAAAAAAAAAAGCATCTGTTGATAAAATAGATCCTGATAATATGTAGCAATTACAAATCCTCAGTTTAAGATTATACACAAATTACAAACTACCCCATACAGCAGGAGCAAAGATCACAGTGACTGTTGTGGTGTATGTGTAAGGTATAAGCAGTATGTAGGCACCTATGTGCATTTAAGTTGGCTTTGTCAGGAAATTCATACATTTTGGGCTGAAATAGGTAACTAAATATTATCCATAAGACAATGTCCTATTGAGCTCAAGCCTCTACAATGTATCCTGGGCTTACACACTACCTCACCTGTATTAAATAGATATAAGAGAACCCTTAGTCTTCTATGGTACTGTGCACGGTTATCAATCTTACAACATTGGCTAGATGGTGCCAAACCATCTGTTTCAATTTGGCTTTATAATGCACTACAACTTCTCCCCTTGGAAAGGCTCACACATGTTCTCCAGGGAGACATGAAAGGGTTTTTCTATGTTTGGAACCCTGTTATGGATTTTATTGGAAAGGATTATGCTGAAATCATGTTAAGGGGTTTTGCAACTCTTGGACCTAAGTGACCCCTGAAAGGTTAAGTCCACAATATTCATTAATACTTCATTGTTATGGCAGGTATAATACAGATGATGTTCTGTGTTGTGTTTTTTGGTTGTCGTTTGTAAGTCTGTCTGTAAAGTTGGCTGTTATGTTATGTATTATTCTTTACATTTAGAGTGTAACAAAAAACAAAAAACTGTGCTTTCTATCTCCATAATCCTGAGTGCTCTGTTTAACTCTTTCCCCAGTACTGATCGTACTGTTACTCAGTGTTAGGACTGCCGCTGCCCAAGAGAGTATCTGTCCATTCCACTGCCACTACATATTGTCAATCCCCTTGTAAATTAAAAGGAAAACCCATCCTTGACAAAAATTCACATATTTCCATAATACTGAGCAGTTCATTTTTCAATTTTTGAACTTGACCAAGTCTCTGCTTAAGCTGGCCAGCAGAGAGACAAAACTGCAGTACATGATTTAAAAGTCCTGGAGCTGCTCCATAGTCAGTTAATAATAGAACAAATCCTACGACAGTATGGCAACACCCACTGTGATTTACTGGGATATATGAACATGTTCTGATTCTCCCTACATTCAAATAAAACTTATTTGGAAGTAATATATCTTAAACAAATCTATAAAGGCCAAGGAGTTAGTCACAAATTCTGTTTCAATGGACCAATGCCAAAAAGTGTCACCTGATGACATTATCAGTCCAGTTCTTACTATGATCTCCAGATTTGGGTGAAAGTAATCTGTGCTTATAGACATTACATTTGAAAAATCAACATCACAATGTATTTAAGAGTGCACTTCCATGTTAATACTTAATACCTCAGGGTTTAGAAAATTAAGCTAGAAATAAATGTTAGCACAAACGGATGGAAAAGGTTAGAGAGGTTTCATTTCCCCTAAAGAACCCACGCAGTGCCTTTCTTCATATCTGAAAATACCTTGAAATAGCTCAGCTCTATCTCATTTAGACTGTGAGGACAGATGTGCCTCACCTCTTCCTTTACTTTAAGTCTACCTTTGTTTCTTCACCTTTTTTCCAGCCCTATCTGTATGCTCCTCAGTTTCTACCATTCTCTTTCTCATGCCACACAAACAGAAACACTCTCATACAAACGGACACCATCAATCGCTACACACTTGCGACTTTTTTCGCAGGCCTTTGTAATGGCTTTGATCAATAATTGATCAAGGGAATCTTCTGACTGTTCAAAGAGTGTAAGGACCGAGCGTGTGGAGGCAACCATTTTCACATTTTTCCCAAGATCCAACGCAGAGAGGAGCCCCGTCAGGCAGGGCTCCACAGCCAACACACAAACTGGTCCCACAATAATATAACACAACATCTCTGCATGTCTGACATTACCTGAAGCTCTAGGACCTGCCAAGTCATATACATCCACAGACAGCAGACCAAGGTAACATGTCACCTACTGAGATCTTAAATGTCTCGGGAGCTGAGATCTAAAATGTCATGGCCTCGGGGTTCAACTGCTTCCTGATGGGCAATTTTGTTTGAGAAATCTGTCCGGGTCCAATGGCTTGACTGTGCCTCTGCCACTAGACAGCTCTATTTTTCCAGCCCATGAAAAGGACATGTCAGGTTGTGTTTTGCAGTTGTCGTTTCTCTGTCGTGTGTGTATGGATGCAGAAGTGATGTGTAAGGCAGATGACAGAAGTGAAAACCTTTTAATTCTTTACTTCTTGTTTATTCTTTACATTCTTATTTTGGTACCTCAGATAGGATCTAACCACTAAATCTTGGCAGGCTTCTTCTTTTTAAATATCGACCCATTCGAGTGACCGCAAAGTAACCAGAAGTACAACAAATGGAGGAGATTTTTTAGTTTTGTAAGATTTGTGAGTGTTGATTAGGTTAGGTTGCTCGTTGGTTGATGCAGTGGTGCTGAGTGTTCACGCTCCTCTGTAGTGCCTTGCGTGTGAATGTGTGCAATTCCAGTGTGTATTCCCTGCTGTTGTACTACGCTCCTGCAGAAAGGATTCCTCTGCATTCCTCTGCCCTCTCTCCACATGGCCAGCCCCAGGGACCCCAACTAGAAGGAGAGGACGGAGAAAAAGAGAAAGAAAAAAAAGTAAGAAAGTAGAATACCAAGCGCTGTTGTCTAGGAGCTGTTTACCCTGTCTGGAGGCTACATGCTGTGTTTGAGCAAGTGTGAATGTGTGTGTCGCTCCCTCTGTGTGTGTGGGTGTGTGGGTGGACGCTTTTGTGTTTACTCCCCCTGCTTGTACTGGTACCAGGTGTACTATCGCAGACTGAGCGAGAGACAATGGTTGTCAGTGAGAGAGGGAGAGCGACTAGTGAGAGTGAGGGAAAGGGAGAGAGGGGGCGAGAGTTGGCAGAGGGAAGTGAATGAAAAATTCATACGGCTGCAGGTCCCAAAAGCCCTTCTGTCTTTGCCAGGAGTCCTCAGCTTCAAAATGCTGGGCAGGGACGGTGGGACTTTGCCAAAGAGATGGCAGGCGCACACACACCCAGGCACATATAAGAAGTAAATGGAGAAACAGGACCAGAGGAGATGTTATCTAGGAATCGGGAGTAAGCTGAAAGGAGAGTCAACAGCACAACAGTATCCCTTAACATCAACAGGGTGCTTGGGACAGCATCCTAATAGTCCTCAGGATCCTGTTCTAGTAGCAGCCTTGAAAGTGAGGACTGTGATGCAACGTGTGGTGTCTCCTAAAACAAATTGGGTGTGGTGAAATAAAGTTTTACCCATGGCCTTTATAATACCCACCCCAGTGAAAGTGTGTAAAAAAAAGTGATTTGATTCAAATTAGTCTAAATGAGAAGCTCACTGCTGAGAGAAATCCCAATGCGGGCATGCTAAATAAATCAGAAGATACGGATCTTTGTCATTATAAAGACAACATCTAGATGCATACCCGTGACACAGCCTTGAGCTGTGAAGATAGAGAGAAAATGAAAAAAAAAGGACTGGGTGAAGAGAAGAAGATGCCTCCTCTTCTTTACTCACTACTGCAGCGTTGCCATAGCCACTGCTGCATCCTTAGGATGCCAGGGCAGAGCGAGGTAGAGGAGGTAGAGCGGAGGAAGGAAGGGGGGAAAAGTTTTACAGCTCTACCTCTCTCACTGTGTGAAAGTGGGTCAACAAACACACACTATCTCTCTCTCTCTCTCTTGCTCTCTCTCTCTCTCTCTCTCTCTCTCTCTCTCACACACACACACACACACACACACACACACACAACACCAGTCGTTTTGCAAACTGCTCAGTTCTACTTGTGTGTGTGCTGGGATCAAGCACTTGGTGAGGTGGGGACTTGAAATCTTTTCTCAGAGGGTACATGAAGACGAGGAGAGAGGCAAAGACAAACATGGTGTGTTTGACATGGATTGCCTAACGCCCTCTGAGATGTGCATCAACAGTAAATCCAATCAGGCTTGTCAACACACTCTGCATGAGAATATTTGATGAATTTTATTTAGCCGCACTGTGCTGTACATCCATTTTGGAAATAAAGCAAAACTTTCATTCATTAGTATTTTGTTGTGTGCATTTTCTGCTGAACTATACGAGACAGTATTTTGGGCAAATCTAAAATAAATAGCCTATACTGCATGTATCTAATACCTCAACAAATCTATCATGGTTTGCATTAAAAAAAAGAAAGAAAAAAGCGAGAGCAATGAATTCTTGAGCGTACGTTTTTCTGAGTAATCAGAGGGGATACATTTACATGCTATCAACACCCTTATTTTGATATGCAGAATAAATGCAAACCCTAGGTGTGACCAAGTCCAATGTTTTATTGGTTGCTCTCCTCTGCTACGCTTCTATCCAAAGAAAATTTGTTTGTAACAATTGCAGCCTGCTTTCTTTTTAGTCACTGTAAGAAAAATAGACTTTAGAAGTTTCTTTTAGAATATGCAGTATTTGCTTGCTTTCCATTTCCAAACTTGAGAAGTTCTCTATTTTACTGTGGAGGACATTTATGTGACTGTTACTTCCAGCAAAATGGGGGCAACCTTGTGTGCAATTTTAATTTCATTCTACTTTCCATTAGTGCAATGACACATTCTGGTCATTCTGGTTCTCTCATTCACAAGGTAGGTCCAAAAGAGGCCAAGCTAGTATCTGCAGACTTACTCTTGGCTGCTTAGAAGGAAATAACCCAAACTGAAAACTGTGGGCGTTCCATCATGCTGGAGTAGGAGGACAGTGAATAGTAGGTTACAGAGTTAAACGAAAGAAAGAAAATAATAGTAGGTATTTATAATGCATAAATATACACACAAACAAATCTGTAGTTTTATAACTTTCTAATGACGGGGAAGACTGATCAGCATGCAAATGTCTGACATTTTCATTATGATTTAAGTACAGATTGCCACACCTGAGGCGCCTTCGGGTTGCGAGGTGTATTTGTATTTGTGAGGGGATCAAGGCTATGTGAAAGTGACAAAACCCTCTTCATGCAGTGTTGACTCCCCAACCCCCAGTTTCACTGTTGGTTTAGATGTAGGTCATGAACGTCCTTTCATCACCAAAGTGCGGACATCCATCTGTAACAACTATTTGTTTATCCTCACGGTCAGGACGGTCGTTTCTCTGTCAGAGTGGAATCAGACCCTGGAGAGTTGGTGGGGCCATTTACCAACATTGTAACACATATGGCACATAAACACATAACTGGTCACATGTGCACACACATACACAAACACCCGAGCCATTTACCAACATGACACAAACACAAGAGGGATGAGAACGGAACCAGATGTCAAGGAAAAATCACATATAAGCAGAGGAACTGTGAGGGTACGTGTGTGTGTGTGTGTGTGTGTGTGTGTGTGTGTGTGTGCTCTTCCCCAGCGCCCACATCTCTCTCAGTGACATGATGAGCATGCGACAGGAGCAGGGGAGCACTGAACTGAGTCATACTCCCCAGGGGGCAAGTGTGATGATCAAGAGGACCTTTGGGAGAGCAACTGAAGCTTTACCTAAACAGCCTTCCACTCATTCCCAGCGTCATCTCCTTTACCACTCACTAACCTTGCCCCATAAATTCACCGGCCGGGTCCCCGTGGACCCATACTGCTGATGGACCTGGAAGAATAAAAGTTATCATAGACTATTATTCTGGTGGGACTGGTGGAAGATGTGTGGGACTTCGAAATGTGAGACAAAGCATGTAAAGGGACAGTACATAATATTCTTTTGTGTTTCTTGTTCACAACGTACATTCTTTCCTATTCTCTTTTTTACCAATCACCCTGTGGCCTTAGTATGCTCTTATGTTGTAATTTTGTTCTATACCGACACCCGCACAGCATCTTTTGCCCCTGTTCCCATCCTGACCCCCTCAGGATTGCGGCGTCCACAGTTGAGGCCCAAAGCCTGAAGCATCGCCGCCAGGCACCAAGACAACAGCTGTGCATGACACATGTTCACCAAAAAGTTCTCTCTTTGCTTCATTTCATTTCTCCTCATCCTTCATTTCACTCCAACCCACCCTTTCCTTTCTCCTTTGGCCCCCACCACTCCATTCGGAACAGGTGATCCCCCCAGAGGCCAGTTTTAAACCCTTCACTTACTCTCCATGCTGCTTCCTCCTCCAGCTCGCTCAACCCCCACTGAAACCCCGTTGTGAGTGACAACCAGAGACATCTGTCCCAAGAGCCGGCAGCACAAACTGAGGAGGACGCCTCAAAGAAAGGGTCCAAACTCGGGGAAAGGCAGTGAAAAGAAGCCAAGGGGCAGCTGCTGAGGAAGACTTTTCAAATCGTATTCATCAAACAAGTTTGACAGCATTGTAGAGCACGCCACCAAGTATAAAAAATATACGGCACTGAAAACTCTGGATTTGTGGACCCATTCTCACCTCAATCCACCTCATTTTCCAAACAGGCAACCCTATACAATACATACAATACATTTATATAGTATACTACATATTTGATTAGTAAAATATGCTTTGGATTAAAATTATTGCCTCTTGGATTACTTTATGGATGTTTTTTTAGAACCCTAGAAGACTGACATTTTTATACTCGACAGAATTCATAGGGAGGAGGTCGAAAAAGCACAGGACTTTGACTGGGGATTGTTTCTTGCATACCAAATGTTGTAAGTTTAAGCTTGATTTATACTGTAGCACATTAAGGGGTTACAGCCTGGCTATGGATGTAGCTGCTGATGATCAATGGGTGAATTCCAAACGCTGAGCTGTAAATCAAAACTTATGTTGTCGGTATCTACGGCGGGACTCCCGTTAACCCCTTGCATTGACTATAAATCTAGCTTTAGGCTGCTAATACTCTTACTTTAAGTTGTGAAAGTCATGGCTGTGGTTAAATGCTGAAAAACTCAATGCGCCACATCTGGTGCTTCAAGTCAGCATTTATTTTTCAGTAGTCAACCATGATCTTTCCTTTACATCCAAGTGCTCTAATTTGATTCAACATAACCATAAAAACATTCACAATGCTTTAATTGTAAGAAGGAAGGAAAAACAAACACATTTTTGACTGTAAACGTATTTCACATTTGTCCAGTATGAACATTTTGCACTGAAAGTTAACAGTTTGCTGTCAGAGGGAAAGATTTTGACACCAGATACTAGGGTTTGTTTCTTGCTTGTCAAATGTTGTTAGGTTTAAGTTTGATTTATAGTTATAGTTCAATGTACACATTTACTCGATATATTGACTGTAACTCGGGTGGCATTACATTTCCTACCTTTCCTATAAAACATATTTGCTAACGCAAACTAGAAGAAAACTTGTTTGCAAAAGAAAGTCGAAAAACAGGAATTATTGTTTTGGTGTGTCGAATATACACACATTTTCTCAAAGCTAATCAACAAAGTCCATTAGTAATCTATATGATAGACTATTAATGAATGATACCTAACAACATAACACTTGAGCTGCACAAGAGTATAAGGAAAGTTGGCTGTAATGCAGTATCAGAGAGCTTCATCACCCTAAGGTGTGCAGAAATGAAATCCATCAGGTCTAAATCTAGCATCGATATCTCTCAACACTGGGCCCTGACTCCAGCAGTTTGTTCCATTACCATTCCAGCGGGTTTATCTAGAATATGCCTTTTCCAGCTCATTATGCCCACTTTAGGCTCCCATAAGGTCATTAATCCCAATCACTGTGTTCATTTTCACACATGCCAACCCATTATTCCACACTTGGCATATCTTTTTACCCTTCTGTAATGCTCTGCTGCACGTACGCGTGCACACACAGACACACATGTATTCGCCACAGTTTCCTTCTACTTAGTCATTCTGTTTGTGTCACACTGTCTGTGATCGCATAATAACATAAAATACTGCGAGGGGGATCATCAAGATGATAATGATCAGAGAAAATCTTGCCAAATATAGGCTTATGGACTTCAGATTTATCTGTGATGACACATTTCAGCACTCTTCAATACTATGAGTTAGATTTGTGAAGCAGCTTGCTCGTGTATAGATGATTTGCCCTCATCTAGAATATTTGTCAGGCTGGAGAGCTTTCCGGCATCAGCGCGCAACATCTTACAGAGATTACTGCTGTTTTGAGAATATATTTACAAATCTGTTGAGGTGCCCCTTGGCACTAAAAACTCGCATGGGAGGGAAACAGAAAACAATACAAACACAGATTAGTGTTTCTCCATTATTTGCTGTTCAGTCAATTGTCCAGTTATTGATCTTGAAACAACGGGATGTCATGCTAATAGAGGAAGAGAACTACTGGGTTCATTGGCATTCCTAAACACCAGCAGAGAACATATTCTAAGTAAAATGGCATGCATGATGGCAATTATGTGCATGCTCGGGAGCCTGAGTTATGAGTTGCTATATGCAAATGATAATGCCCATTCCAAAGGCCCTGCATTTGTAAATGGAGACCTATGATCAATGCAGTGCAGTGTGCACAGCGTTGGGTTGCAGTGATGCTAATGAGCAGAGCAACAAGACGGGGATCAGAACACACAATCAGAGAAAGAAGATAAAGAGGGAAGATGATCAATGAGTGTGATTTGTGCCAAAGTTCTGTGCTAGGGGATTCATCTCACTTCTTTAGGGGGGGCGTTCCAGAGCTTATGCTTGGTTGTTACATAAGTAGTAACAAGAACAGCGAAAGATGTATAGTCCCGGGGAACAAAAGAACCTATCAAATTATTTGTTTTACAATAGCATGCAAGCCAGTAGCAAACCCCGTTCTCTTTCTCTCTCACACACACACACTCACACACACACACACTCACACACACTCACACACTCACATACTGATACTCACTCTTGGCAGCTTAGTATTCACACGCGACCACATGGCTGTGAGGGAATAGCCCTGCAGTGGATGAAGAGGAGAAGCATAATAGAAAAACTCATTTGAAGGGAACTCAGGAGCCCAGGACCACATTAAGCTCAGCCGCCGGCCTGAATGAAAGATCATGTCGAACTCGTCACACAGTGAGTATGTGGGTGTGTGTCTGTGTGTGTATGTTTGTGTGTGTGGGAGAGAGAATGAGAGCGAGAGACAGAATAAAAATGTGATAAAAGAAGATGAAAATGATGTGAAAATCGAATAAAGAAGGCTGAGTTTGCAAAACAGAGTAACGTATTCAACACAGTCCCCGGACTCTTCAGGCTATGACATTTTCTAGGTCTGTTTCCATCCCTCATTCAATGGATTTCACAGTCTGAAATTTTAACAGCCAAACTGTTTTCCTGCAGTTTCCTCCATGGCTTGAACAGTTATTGATTCTTTTCTGGGCCAAAGAATTGTGTGTGTTCAGTCCTGAATCAAAAAACACATACCTCACTCCACACATGTACGGTTTTAAACAGCAACGTGGCTTACTTAACTTTTACTTGGGCGCCGACAAAAGTTCTGCAACTGTAAATGATACCGTACAGCAGATGAAATCTTTTATGCATCACACTGTCTCAGATCATGATCCTGTTTTTTGCCAGACAATCCCCTGTGTGAACGTCTGCGTCTTCCAAACCCCTCCGTCAGGGGAACACTGCCTCCAATTCCACGGAGGGCGCTAACCTCCTTTTCCCCCTTCTGCTCTCTGTCTCCGACTTGAATTTCCTACGGGCACCGAGATGAGTTGAGCCCATTTTCTTTCATTTTGTCGAGGTCAGACAGGAGGAACACCTGTGGGATTCACCCTTTGAAAAAAAAAAAAAAAAAAACCTTTTTAACTTTCTTATTTTTCACTTCCTTTGTCCCTGCTTTCCACCCCTATTTAGCAAGGGTCAAGGAGATTTTTGCCGGCACTCCCCTTTCCCAGTTACTTCTGCCGGCTGTGGTCTCGTGTCTCAAACCAAATTGTCGTGCAGAAATTGAAAGCATGGACATCCGGGGAAGGTCCATTGCTGCATTTACGATGCTTCATACATCCACTCTTCCCACTGTTTCTAAAATGTCAGAGCAGGGGTTCTCTGAATAAAACATCATCCGTCTCTCACTCTGGAAGGATTTACCTTGGAGTGAACTCCATGAAGTGAAATTCTCATGACACATCAGCTTGAAGAGTGACTGACCCTTCCAGTGACTTTTGAAATATATTCAATCACAGCGACGCCCTCAGTGGAGTGCGACAGTGTAGCTAAGAGATGCCTTTTACAGATCACACACCTTAAAGCTGCCTGTGGTCCTCTCAGCCGTTTGGTTAAAGCATATTTTTAAAATCGTACCTGACTTAACCTGACTTGAGGCGTATTTAGCACTCAGTGTAAGCGTGTTAGACCGACAAAAACAAAAAAAAACTTCCCAGGGTGCAGTGCAGTTTCACAGTAGTTTTCGTCTGGGGAGGACAATGACAGGGTTTAATCTGCAGACATTTTAAATCAAACACAAATGATTTCCATGCTAGTGGCCTGTGATATGCTCTCCTCCGGTACCCTCATTTTCAATAATCGATTAGGCAGAGCTCACAGATGTAACGTGTTTATCACCCATGCCTCTCTCAATAGCTGCTGCTCAAACTGCAATTAGGTCTTACAACGTCTAACCCACATGACTTGGAATAAGCTTAAACAATCAATTCCAGTAGTGAGTTCCTATTGAGTTTTAATCAAGATTTCTACTTTGTTCTGTCTTCTCTCACGGATGCCTGGTCTGTAGATTTCACAGGTCAAGGAACCATTCAGAAAGCTTTAATTAGCTTTCTCAAGCTAATGAGTTCTCAGGCATCATACAAATTGTTCTGTCAAACCCTGACTTTGAGCCAGTTCTTGCCAGCTTGGATTGTTTGGGTGTGAGCTCAACAGAATAAAGGACTTTTAATCATGTTCAAATTCATTACCCCCCAAATGAGTAATTCTTCATTCTTCTCAGTCATTTTGGCCCTTATTCGTAGTTAAAGCTGCCCCCCTGCCCGTGACAGACACTGCCGACCTGTTTAGTGTGACTTCCATCATCATTACACTGGATAGATCCATCCCTGGCACATTTTGAGGGGAAATTGTAATAACAAGTCGAGGCTGATGGACTGGGAGCAGGAAAAGGAGGCGACACAGAAGAAAAGGCAATTTCGGACCTGGAGTAAATTCGAGCATCGAATGCCTTCATGCAGACAGCACAGCAGTGAGGAAGCTCAGACAAAAATATGAGCTTTGGTTTAAAGATGAAATATGGCAGTCTGACCCCATTCCCTTTTCCCCAGATCTAATTCAGCTCGGCCTAAATGGGGATGGGTATTGCCTAAACCGATAACTTGCCGGACCCTAAGTGTCTTTTTAGGACCGGTTTCCGGGGAATTGAATTTCAATCGTGTGAGCAGTAAATGAGGAGGAGATTTATGGGGATGTGCGTGGGAAAAGGGTATAACAAGGCAGCAGCAGCAGTCGCTTTACACTTTGTCACATCCACAAAGAAGGCATTACGGCTCTGACCCACTTCAAGCAGGGCCGTAATAATGCTGCTGGTCTCTAATGCTGCCATAATAGTCGTTGTCATCATCCTTGTCGACTTTATTCTCACTGTCATGAGAGAAATCTTGCCCCAAGATTATGAGGCTACCATTAGTATTATGACTGTTTATGCATATTGTTGATTCCCATGTCATGCCGTATCATGCTGTCTGATACTGCTATGGCTTGGGGAGGGATGTGTTAAAGAAGAGGGGTCATACAGTAAGAGGATCAGCCGTTGTTTACCTCTACCTCTCCCTATTTCTCCATCTCGCTTTCTCTCGCTAGCTTCTGATGTGAGACCGATCGAGCTTGGAGCACAGCCACTCGCTGTCAGGTCCCAGCTAATGGAATCAACATGGTTGACGGATAAACCCACCGAAAATAAGTTGTCAGAGAGCTGCCGGCCCTTCATCAACCTCGCAGCCGTGTGTGGCACTGCCTTGACCCCTCCCAATGCCATATCAGGTGGGTGTTTTATCTTCAGCATGCTGAAATTACATTTCAAGTTTTTATTTATTAATGTATACTTTTTGTTCTTCTGACATAAAGAATCGAACTGCGGCTGTTCTCGGGGTCAGAAAGATGCTTTGAGGGATGGGTGTACCCTCTAGAATCTTGTGTTTAGTTATAGAGCTGCACAAACTTATGCAAGGGAATAGTTAATACCGCGGTCATGTCCGTACGTTAAACATGAAACTACAGCCGGCAGTCCACACAAAATCCGAGGTGTAAAACTAAGGTTTTACGAGGGGTTATGTGCCTGACTATTCCTTGACTCTCTCTGATGAAAAGACACCAGAGAGGGTTTACGGAGCCCAGCCACAAAATAGTCAGCTTTTACAGTTTTGGTTGTAGTACGAATCAAATAATCAAAATATAGCGTGTTAATTAGTAAACTTTCGAGGTTCTTGTAGATACATTTTGTTAATTACTTTTGGCTGGGCAAGGTTAGGTGTTTCTCCCCATTTCCAGTCTTTATGCTAAGTGAAGCTTCATATTTACCATACTGAAATGAGAGTGGTATCAAACTTCTCATCTAGCTCTCAGCACAAAAGCAAATAAGCTTATTTGCCAAAAAGCTGAACTCTTCTTTTAACATAACCAGCAGGATGCATTGAGCCAGGTAGTTTTTAAATCATCACTGTAAATACACAGTCTGACCCCAGAGGAAGAGATATGCATTTAAAATAATTCACATGAGAATCTATATTGAACACCAGCAGAATAAACAGAGGTAGGATAAGACAAGTAAGGCCGAGAAGAACCTGAGTACAAACACTGGGCCAAATACCAAGACCATGAACCATAAATATAAAGTTAAATAATTCTCAGACTATGTGATGTGTACCTTCCACTGTGAAATTCCCCAGACCACCCCATAGCAAGCAGAGATAGAGGGAAAAGGAGAAAAGGAACAGAGTAAACTGCTTCTGAGCTCGAGAAAAGACGATGACGTGCTGTGCCCTCTCTCCCTAGAACGCAGAAAAGCTTTACTTACTTTATGCCTTAAAGGACCAGATGTTCTGTGCAGGTATTTTGCCCATACACTGACTCAATCAATACTGCATGTGAGTAAAAGAAATCTCTCACCAAGCCTGCATTCACCGTGGACTTTTTTTTATACCAGCAATACATCCCCCAAAGTTGTCCCCAAGAGATGGAACTGAACACAAGAAAACCTGGTGTCTATAGTTTTTGTTTCATTCTGGATAGATTTTTTAAAAAACTCTTTTTTCCTCATCTACAGCGCAGTATGTTAGAGTTTTTCTTCATATGACGTAAACCTCGACCAGTTGCCAGAATCCATAAAAGCAGTTGTGCTCAGTGCCAGCCTGCTCCTATATTCTCTTACTCAGAATCGATGGATCTGGGCTAATCTGTCAAGGAGGAGGCTGCTGTAGTCTCCCATATCCACTATTCATTTTGAGAAAAGTCTACCAGTTTTCTAAAAATTGATTTGATTAACAATAGACATACAATGTAGACAAGTAGAAGAACTAGGTCAAGGATTTCACATATATACTGCATCCCTGGTCCCTCTGCACAGTACCTCAGAGCTCCACCAGGAGCCGCTGTAGATCCATTAGTGCTATATGGCGACAGGCAGACTGAGGAAGAAGAGTAGGGGGCATGTGGGGAGGTAAAAAGAGCTCAATGTATTAGATCAGCCACCCCACTGGTTTTGTATACTGACAGCTGTGCTCTATAACCCACTTGACAAGATTAAAAGTCCAAACATATAAACAAATAGACAATCTGCATCCTGGCTTGCAGGGGCTCCGTCACCGAGCCCAGCTCCCTCCCTCCGTCTCCCTCTGCACCTTGTGAACTGCAGATGAGATGGGAGAGAGAGTGTTGGAGCATAATTTAGGGCTGCTTATAAGATAACAAAATGTGACCCACTTCAATGTTGCGCTGAGTAAAAGACGCAAGATTCTAATAATATTTCAGGAGACACTTCTTCATGAATCTTGAATAATTTTCCCTGCTTGTGGATAGATAGAAGCCCTAACATCCCCGTGTTTGGCTTGTGGGTGCTGGTGCATGGCTGTGCCATTGTTTGCAGACAGAAAGAGAAAAAGAAAGCGAGACAGAGAGAAATGACTGATGACAGATCCACAATGCTCAGCAGTACATCTCTCACTACACAGCCATACAGCCGGTCCTCCTCCGAGCTAAGGCATCCATCCATCCGTCCTCTTGCTCACTGGTGCTTTGTGTGTTTTTTTGTTTAGTTTGTTTGTTCTGACATGTTAATGGGACAGCTGATGGACTGGCAGTCTGATCCAGCTAGAGGGGCAGGGGCTGCTTGGTTTATTTTATTCTGAGCGAGGGGGGTGGGGAGGTCAGCACGCTCATAGCTCACCTGCCTTCTCCTCTCTTTCTCTCTCTCTCACATTTTTGCTCTCTCTCATCCTTCCAACCTGATTTCTGCTTGTGTCTCGTTCGTTTCCATCTCCCACGGTGTGTTTTTGGGCACATCCGTCTCGGCTCATTTCCTCTCTGATGTTTGGAGCTCTTCTGAAACATCTCCCCAATGATTGACCGACGGCTGCAAGGGAAATTGGGACAACAAATTAGATGAACTTTGATGCAATACCAAAAAAAAAAAAAAAGAAAAGAAAAGAAAAAGAAAAATAAGAAAAGCTTAAATAACACCTTCTGCAATGGGAAAAAAAAGGCTAAAGGCAACAAAAGCATTATGAAACTCGCAGGACTAATCTCTAGAAGAGTTTCTACAGCCTGCAGACTGCCAGGAGGAAAAATGTTTTGAAAGTAAGTACACTGAAAGAAAATACAAACTAAACAGAGACAGAAGCAGACACACACATGCATTTGCATGTGCATACACATGTAATGTTGACTTTAAAGCAGAAATCTCTCAAGTATTCTCTTATACAAGCTGCACACATGGAAATTAAACACTGAAACTTTGATTTGGCTGCAGTTTAAAAACAAAATGCAAAATCATTTGGAAAAGAATCCTCCACATGCTCTTCCATCTCTTAGTTCCAAAGAGGTGCCTGGAAATGGGTCAGTATTAATGGCTGACCAGGCAGGCCAGTGTGCTGCATGCCACAACAAGCCCAGACCACATTAGGCTGCTGAGACACAGAGTGATGGAGGAGGTGGATAACTCACTGTGAGCAGGGGAGAGCCACAGCACAGCCACACACCACTAATGGTGCTGAAGAGTGCAGCAACACTCCACAAGTCTTCTTTTCCAACACGTTCAACTGCTTCAGGCCTTAGAGCAGGTTGTTGACCCGCAACACGGACAGGTCAGGTGTGTGTCTGTGTTTGTTGTAATGCAAACAAATCCCTCAACTATGCATGTAAAAGCAGTAATTTGCAGATTTAATGGTCAATACTTACTGAAATATTTAAAGTGGATCCTTTTGCTGATGTCAACTTTGCAGAGAGCCAGCTGAGCTTGTGCTGAAATAGGTTCTATGTTCTATGGCGATGGCCAAAGGTGGTAATTAAACTGTCAGTTAATTGTGTAATACTGGCAACATACATTCTGCACGTGTCAAATATCATATAAGTAGAGTAAATTAATTAATCAAAGGATCTCTAAGTAAATTTTTAACTTTTCTAGTTCATCAATTCCAAACTTTGCAATGCATGTGCCCTTGTAACATGATTTTTATTTCTTTAACAGATCGTTGAAACAAAAATCATCCAAATCAGTGGCAGTAAATCATTTCTGTTGTGAGTAAACTCAGATGCAATATTTCAGACTCAGTGATATTTCATTAATTGATCATTATAGACTAAAAGATGCTCTGTAAAATACTGCTATATACAGAAAATCTTTGTCTTTTGTTGAGTTAATGCCTTGAAGACAACAACATACAACACATCTAGCAAGTGAGCTATATAAAGGATCAATAGTGCTGTTTGTTCATTATACTGTAAACAGCCTCCACGCCATGAGATTTCCTTATGGTGTATCAACTTTTGCACACATACTGCTGCGTTGCTGGTGATTTGTCATGCGTGTTGTGTTTCTTATTTTTATTTTATCATGTTTATTGTTTTTACTGTGTTTATGGTTTTGATTAATGAGACAAAGACACATTTCTTGCCCTGGTGGGAAAATAAAGTTAAATTCTCAGTCTAATTCAACCGAACTAAACAACACAGGTTTGAAAACACCCCTAAAAACTGGGTCTCGGTCCACTTCCAAGATGACTCTGGTGCAGTTAAGTTTGTGGTTTGAAAGCAAACAGACCAATCACAAGACCAGACCAGAACTAAAAAGCCAAATGACTCCACACTAAAATGATAATTTAAGCTAAGGTTGAGGTTAAGCAAGTAGTATACGTGGTTAGTTGATGGTGATGAAGTTACGGTTCTAATGTATACATTTGTATGCGTGTGTTGTAGACTGTTGGATAGCAATGATGAATGACAGAAGTCTCTCCAAGTGAATGTAATTCTGGGAAACATGAGGAATAGAGTTTTTGAAATTGTGTAACAAGTCCATAAAAATGCTGAGAAGATAAATGGTGCTCTAATGTAGCCATCAACCAGACCATTAGCAATAGCCAGTAAACCCCAAACAGATGACTTTCAGCTCTCAATCATCTGGATGAAAATAAAAATAGTACAATCAAGAAAATAGCACAGGCTATCTCGAGAGAGAAAATGCCAGATAACAAATAAACAATCACTGGAGAGGGGGAGAGAAAGAGAAAGAGTGAAATCAAGAGAAAAAGAGAGAGAGAAGGGAAGGAGAGAAAATAAAGCTGGTTGTTTTCTGCCAATCCTTAATTATCTCTCTCCGTTTATTTACTCTCCATCCATCCTTTTAAAGCTGCAGGGCCTTTAACACCCTTAATCAACCTCTCTCCCCAGCAGGGCCTGTAGCAGGCATCTTCACTCGCCTACGTAATTGACTCTTCTTGTTTGAGAGGCAATAAAAGTTTATGACTATTAAACATAACATCAAGCGGGCTTGTTTTTTTACCAAACTATTAGCAGGGGGAAGGCACGTTGTGAACTGATAATTAATTGCTTACTCTGGGGACGCCTAATTACCAATTGTTGGTGTTATTAGCTGATTAGCGGGTGGATTTGACAGCCCTGAAAGGCTGTCAGTTGACAGAAGAGGGGATGGAGCATCCATTGGTGCTTGGAGGTGGTGACATAATTGGTCTTTATTTTTTGAAGTACGCAGCTCGCACAGTCTCATGGCGGGCAAGAAGTGACAGAGCTCGTGTGCGAATCCCAAGGCTCCTCATTGATTTAATAGTGGTGGACTGCAAATAAAAAGGGCTAAAGGATAATTGACGTTTTGTTTAAGCTCCATCGTCATGACTCACATGTTGGCTTCTTATGCGAATCATGCAATATGTTAGACATACGGTATAGCGAGTGACATTTAATCAAGTGTTTCCACACAAGCTCCAGCCCTCCAGGACATTCTATATTTGACACAATCTCATCCAGGTGACACCTTGGGGTCAGACCATATAGAAACCGACAATAGCCACTTTCTTCTCCTCTGTATAATTGGGTGTATTTTTAGGGTTGGGTCTGAAATTGATATGGGAGACAGGGGCGCTGCTCAGCCATCCATCCTTTGGTGCCAACCTTGGTGGCCGCAGTGACAAATTTAGACATAGAGTGTTCTCTTCCACCAAATTAGATCAGGCCAATGGGCCATGAAAAACTTGTCTCCGTGTCCCTGGGAACAAGGGAAAGCCAAACTGCTAAAGAAATTAACTTCCCAAGTCAGAAATTCTATCAAGACTCCTCACACACTAAACACGTTTTTCCATACTGTATCAAGTTGTGACAGCATGGTGGTCAAGCTACCCAAACATGGATTTAATTAATAATTTTTGAATTATATTACATGAATTAATTATGGCCTTTTACTGTATGTTGGTATTCTTTAAACATTTTTTAAACCATTAAATATAAATTTAAAGAAAATGTTATTAGTTTAGTTTATAAGTTTAGTTAAAAGGTTTCAATTACTTAAATTATGTTAATCTATTTTATGTCCAGGCCTTTAAAACATTTACTCCATTAATTCTAACCCAAACACTTACGCAAATAGAAAAGCAGGTCGCAGCTAACCATCCTTGAGCAACTGTACAAAAAGAACCTAACATGAATTATGTTGATCAATTAGTGCTTATCTATTTAACATGCAATTCTTTGTCTGGCTGTCTACCACCTGTTGATACTACATACAGTAGATATAGAGTAAGATGTCACGTTTTTTTTCCTGTCCCTGTAAAGTCCTTTGAGACATGTTTGCGAAGGAACATCGAAATATATGTACTTGAATTTGGAACAAATCCATAAATAAATCTTCCTCTGATCTCTGTCCATATTACAAATACAGTACTTGACAATGCATGATGGCATAGGTGAAGAAAAACAAACCCGCAAGACATACTCAAGGCAAGATGGCTGGGAACGAAGCAATATGAG
This sequence comes from Lateolabrax maculatus, assembly GCA_031216445.1. NCBI lineage: Eukaryota > Metazoa > Chordata > Actinopteri > Acropomatiformes > Lateolabracidae > Lateolabrax > Lateolabrax maculatus. The sequence goes on from CM062218.1 coordinate 16,199,631, forward strand.
AAGAGAGAATGGACACGTTAAACAATAATAGGGCAAGACATGTTATTTTCCCTTTTCTCAGCACAGTCCACAGTTCCAGAGCAGATTATTTCTCTAAGTGCTCTATAAAAGAAATCGTAGACACTTAAGAGAACTTGTTGCATTATTGAAGGGTCCAGTATCTGCTAGATCCTTCCAATTGCATAGAGGGACACAGTCAACAGATAGAAATTGCCCTTGTATGTGTACGTATGTGTGACGTGTGTGCACACACTGTGTGCTTGTGAGTGTACAGATGTGAACATACTTTAGTTGGCAGAAAGAAGGTGGTGAGTCATCCTATTTCTAAATTCAGGGATGTGGAGCGAGAGAAGGAAATACTTTTGACAGAGGGATCCGGATCCAAATGAAGCTGCCTTTTTATCAGTTAGTTAAACGAGGCCGAATCCTATCGTTTTACAGTTGCTAATTTAGCACGGTGGCAGCCGTGTTTGATCAAAGTTTGAGCACAGTTCAGAGCACATTTTGATCATCTATGTCAAGGCCGGAGCTAGCAAAAGGAAAAGTGTAGACCTATACTTTATACATGAGGCAACTGCAAATACAGATAAGTAACTTCTCTAAAAGGGTATTACAAGTAAAAATTGACATTTCGGCAATGGAAGCCAGGACGTACCAGTGCACATATAACACATCACAGGTTTTGATACCCAGGACAACATTGTATTCTAATGTTCAGTGTTTCCACAGAGGTTTTCTAATGTGCAATTTGAAAATGTGCATAAAAACAGGTAGATTAAAACTCACTTTCATTTTTACCTGGAGAGTGTACAGTCAGAATCACAAGTTCTTTTACTGTCTGACAACACTTGTTTTGCTGTATGTCAAGTAGGTAAGAACTTGGATTGGAAGCTTGTCGATTAATGTTTTGCATTCGCTCAGTGTCTTTTGAAGGTTATGGTATCTTACATACGCAAAAGTATGCAAATCATTTCAGATAAAAGATTTTAGTGGAGAGTTCAAGGGCTGCCGGAACCCTCACAGATTTTTTTCTTCTATACAACACGTGGTCACATAATTAGTGCATTTAAGCATTGCAGGTTGAAAGTGTTCTTGATGATCAAGGCTTATCTTACTGGAAAGCTTGTTTTTATGAAGGTAACACAGCATGCCCTCAGGCAGGGTTAAAGACTTCAAATAGGGGTTTGCTGGTGATCAGTTTGCTAAATATTGTCTGCTTCTTGAAAAAGAAAATGAGGACACAAGGTTAAAAAAGAAATCAGCTGAGAGCACAGAGAAAAAAGTGATTAGGGCCGGCACTGGATAGAAACAAGTTCTGATTTTTGTCGTCCTGATGGGCATGAACCAGCATAGCAGCATTATACCTGCGGGATGAGCGAGCCAAAGATCTAAGGGCCATGTGTCTTCTTAACAACAGAGCGCAGTCTCGTTCAATTACCGTTAACTTACAATCAATAAGATGACCTACAACACATGAGTGGAACTTGGCTGCCTTCACTGATGCCTCCATTTTGGAGAAAAAGAAAATCTTCTTCCACTATAGATTTTCCCCTTGTCCTTAGGCTGCTCAATTACATCAATAACTCCCAACAACAACACAACACCAACAAAGGAAATAAGGTGAAGTATCCCCCTCTGTGAGTTCAGTCACCTTTCTTTCTTTCTTGACGTTCTGCCAGGCAGGTTGTAATTTTTTTTTTCCCTCTCTCCTTTTTCCCTTTCACAGCTTTCCTGCAATTTTGTAGCCGTCAGAGCCTGGCAGCGTGGCAGTTTTACTGCACTCCCTCACTGCGTATCACGACAAGATGGAATCACTGCCTAAAGGTTGGCAGTCAGTGAGACATGGCCTGTATGCTAATGACAGCACATGGGGGGGGCACTATACCCAGGCAGAGCTGGTGCCAAGCCTCCATGCCAGTGTGAGTTACAGAAGCAGCAGTTTGCTGAGAGCAGTGGGAGGTCTCCGTGTAATCACTTCACTTTGTATTCAGCAGACAGCAAAGTCACAAAAAAATTACTTTTTTTGGAGTTGAGAGTTGATGCATCTGAAGGAAAAGGAAGTGGTGGGGGACCGTTGGAGGTTAGAGATGGTGTATGTCTCAGCATACACATTTATGAGTGTACATGTACAGCAGCAATCAATCACAGGGAGCCGTATTGCTGCAAAGCTGACATTCCTCTTTTTATTTTAACACTTGCTGTGAGAGTGTGATAGGTACCCTTTTTAATACCTGGAAGTTATGCTAAAGTGCAGGATTAATAAAATCTCACCCATAATCAAGTACTGTAGAGGTCACATATCACAATGGAGGGGCCTCCCTGCTGCGCATCATTAGCATCCCTTGGTACTAATCCCTCTATCCTCACCTTAGTGAAGTTTAAAAGGAAACTCTCCTAAAGCAGCCCGCTTTCATTCATCTTCAATAATAGCCCCTTTGTGGCTCTTTCAAGATGATTTGTAATTGTTAAGCTTCTAAAGTAAAATGGTGCGGGGTACAGACTTGGACAAGAGGTTTGTTGGAGCAGTTCAGGCAGACAAAAGACAAAAGACTAAAGACATGAACGGGATGAGCAGGGAGGATGAGGTTTGCTGCAAATGATTGGAATAGAGCAGAAGTAAAGCCTAAAATGCAAAGTGGACAGTCTCTTTTGTCAGTTCAGGAACTGGAACTGGTTTCCCAAGCAGGAATATCAGAGGCACAGGGAACTTTATTCTTTAATGGATATTTGATGATGCAAGTCATGTGGAGAGACACTGGTAGTTTATGTGCACCTTCAAAACAATTGAGACTTGTTATTCCACCCACCTTTTTTTTTTTTTTCTGCCTGCCAAGCAATGAAATTGAGGATAGCTGTTGATCAGGCTGTGTCTGTCTGTATGCCTCTTAGTTGATAGCTCATATAGTACTAATCTGGGCCCTGTGTAATGAAGCAAGTACAGAACAGTCAGATGATTATGATTGGTGGCTTTGCTAAGACTTTGGAAAGTCTACATGTCTCATCAAACAAACGTGGAAACCAGTGTGCTCTGTTGCCGCAGGAACTTTTCAAATAATGAAAGTGTTAATATATGAAAAGAGCAGGGTTTGTGTTGGACTGCTGTGATGAAGAAAAAGGTGAGCCTGAAAGCAAAGCCCTTGATTTATCAATTCATAATGCAATCTTTCACAAAAGATCATGAGCTTTGGGTGGTAATCAAAAGAATGTGATTGGGCAGACAAGTAGTCAAAATGAGTTTCCTTTAGAGGTCTTCTCGTGTCCACTCAGCTCTGAGACCTGAGTCGAACTGGGTCCAAACAATACTCTTGGGTCTGGTCTGTGTCTCAATATGTCAAATACCCCGGTGGATCCCAATGGATTTGATTATACTAGGTATCAGCTCTGATCACTTGGTAAGTCATAAAAATATTTTTATGAAATCAGCAGGCTATGGAAGATGTATGCTTTTTGGAATTTGTTTCACTGATATTAAATAGTTTAGAAAATTATTATCTTTGGTCTAGCCATCTTTCTATAACTGATTTTAAATTCATTTTTAGAACACTGTTACCATATTGATAAGATAAGATAAGACTTTATTCATCCAACACTGGGGAAATTCACTTGTTACAGCAACAGATGGATACAGCATCAGATAAATAAACAAGTGGAAAATATAAAATATAAAACATAATAAAAAATAAAGGAATGAAGAAGTCCAATATAAAAATATACAAAAAAAAAAAAAAGAAATATACAGTAAATGTAGATATATAACACTATGTATACAGGGAGCAGCTTGTGTTATTGTAGGTGAAAATAGTGCAGTAGAGACAGATAGTAGTGCAGGTGACAGTGATGAATGACACAATATACAAATTATTGCACATGTTGATTAAACAGTCTGATGGCATATTCTGATATTGCTATTCTTTTTAACTGCAGCCTCCTGTTAACTGATGTATCGGTGTTATTTCTCAATTACGTTTTTTTCAGGTGGACCACATATTGGATCAGGTGTAATCATATAATTGGGTTTGACGGTCTTCAGTTTTCCTTCAGATAAGGTTTGTCTTTTAATTTATCCACGTCAGGTGTACATAGGTTTTACATGGGTCCAATTTAAATCTGGTCCAACATCTTGGAGCCATTGTTGGCACCTCTAGTTTCCTTTGCAGGAACAGGGTTAGGAGCTCGGAAATCTTGAAGTAAGTAAGATTAAGGTGGTTCATGCATGTGATCAGGATGCTATTAGACCCTAGGGCAAACCCGAAAGTGCTATAGGGAATACATGTCCCATCTTACCTGGAAATGCCTGGGGTCTCACAGGAAGCAGTGTAGGATGGGGCTGGGGAGAAGGAAGTTTTGGCTTCTTTGCTTGGCCTGCTGCCTCTGCAACCCAGACCCATAAGTAAATGGTGGAAAATGGACCGACGATTAGGGTGTTCACAGCTATCATGGTTGCAGTCGGTCTGTACTGTATATTTCACCAGTGAGATCCATCATCCCCCAAACAAATCACATTTGTTGAGCATATAGCTCCTGGACAGCAGCCAAGCTTTTAAGGTTACCTGGTTTCATGTGAATTTGCTGTACTCAGTGTACTCCATTTACACTGACTGGCATAATCTAGGTGCGGTAATAAAGGCCCTCTGTGCACTGACAAAGTGGTCAATTTGCTTTGTCCACTCCCACCATCGGTTTTAAAATTAGACTGGAATTTTGTGGAACGCTCTCTAAATGTAAACATTCAACCTGTACTGGTCGGACATGCTTCTAATCTATAAAATATCTAAATGAAACGAAAATGTGTTTTCAAATGCAGGCTTTGATGCAAGGAAAATACCTCTTCCTTCTGTCTGAGCATTTCACAGTGTTTCTCATTAATTAACTAACCGTTGAGGTCATGCACCACAATTTCATAATGAACCAAAAATATTTGAACACTTCTCATAATAACTGCACAGCATCTCTCTCTCTCTCGCTCAGTAAGGCTGCATCTGAGACACCGAGGCGTTTTGAGGACACAACATCGTTCAAGGCTAATTATGTAGCATTAACATTATTACCTACGGCCCTGACAACTGAACTATTTTCAGCATCTGAGGAGCGAGTTGGCTCATCAAACTCATTCTCATTTACCATGCTTTGTGGGTGTGACTTTTCTGCTGTGTCATCACCATTCATATCCATACAACCAAAGAGCACATATTTCTTCATAGATCTAGCCTCATCATTTTGACCCCCCTAGAGAGTCTGAGGTCCACCCACCACGGTCTCACCTCACCTGTGGGAGACACTCATGTCAGATGTGTTGAAATGAAACAGGGGCATTAGCAGAGCAAACAGATGCAGGCAGGCTTGTGTGTGACACACATGGGGTTATGTGGATGGCTGGCGATGGCAAGGAAATGGAGACGGATCTGCATGCCAAGCGATTGATTGTTATCCCCTGGCTCAGCTGAACACGACCCTTCATTTATATGATAAACAGCTAAATTTAATCCAAGCACTTGTCTTTTGCTTTTCTTCCATCCCCGCTCATTTAGCTGTGCTGTTGCATTATCCCTCATCCCTCTATCCTTGTGTTTGTATCCCTTTCTCTACCGAAACTTTATCTCTCTTAGCTTACATGTCGCCATACCACCACTCTGTCTGTTCCGAACAGTGGTCAGAGGGAGAGCGGGGAACCATATGCAAAACTTGCCATCTAATTGGCTTCCTGTAGCGTTACCAGACACCTCAGCTGTGTGTTTCTTAATGCTTTACTCATGTTAACATGTGGTATGGCCTGTGGGAACAAGAAAAGGCGTGTCATAGTTGTGCCCTGATCGTTCACGCATGGCTTTGCAAGCAGGGGTAGTAATTTACATTGCTATGGGGCTGCCCTGTGCTAGTTACCCCACATACACACACAGACCTATATACAATCTCAGGCCAAGTCCCATTGGGTGTAATATGACCAATATAGCCCCAAGCACAGATATGAATAAGATTACATGAACTAGCATGGAGTCAATTAGACACAATGACTAAACTAGACCTCTATGAAGGTGAAAATACTGCTACCATGCCAGTTGTAATTACTCTGCCAAAGATTGTTGAAGAATGTGTTCACCCATGTCCCTGTGCATCTGTGAGCGTGTTGTGCTTGAGCAAATTAGTTTTTGTGTCTGGCATATTACTGTAATCATAAATAAAATATTCTATTTGCTGCAATATGCGGCTCCATTTTTCTTTTTGTTCATTTATGTGACCTTCAATAGGCTAGTGTTTGTCTAACAAATTGCAGATATTTTTCCACGGCTTTCAAAAGTGCAGTTACCGGGCACAGCTAATGAATCACGACACACACAAAGGAACAGAGAGGCTGGGAGCAAAAGTCACAAGAAACAAATAGAAAGTTCAAGCGGTGTTTCAAGCCAGTGCAAGATGTGGGCGAAGATCGAGAGGCACAGAAATGAATAAGAAAAGGACAAAGTCACAAATGTGCATATATCAAGGTCGTAGGAATTCCAAAACTGAAGACTTGAAGAGTCCATGTGCCTCATGTATTCACTGAAAAGACACATTTAAAAACTGTGAAAAAGTTATACTGATGCACTATGATCAAAAGTGATCAGTCACATTTTCAAAATCTGTTACTTAGCTCTAGCGTGTTGACTCCATCCCCCCCAACGCCCCATCCCTTCATCCCTTGTGGTTTACAAATGCACAGTTGCTTGATGTTGGCCGTTGAAATAATGAGGAGCTTTCTTCCTGCACAGCATCTTTGATATGTTAAAGCAGTCAGACTCACCAACTGGCAGCAGCATCTGAACCGCACAAGCTTTACCTTCTGGAAACTAAAGGGAGAGAGAGAGAGAGAGACAGAGAGACAGACAGACAGACGGAGAGACACAGAGAGAGAGAGAGAGTGGGAGGGAAGATGGAGAAGTGAAAGAGGTAAAAGACCACAAGTCTATCTGACCCCCGCAGAGGGAAATGGATGAGGCAGGGACACTACAGGGGAGCGCTACATGAGTTACATACTCATTCAGACCCACTCTTGGATGATTGACAGTGCCACTGGCATATCCATGGAAATAGATTTGAAGGGTTACAAACCCCCTATGGGCAGCATTGCAGAGGAACTCCCTCTGGGTGAGTGATTGGAGAGGTTAAGTTGAGATCAGGCTCACTGCCTCACCCAGTAAAATATTACATGAGTTCATATCATACAAGTGGACCTCTCTGCTCCTGTAAAATACAGGAAAAGCTTGACCCTTGCCTGAGCACTCCCATATTTTATTCTCATTCTCCAAAAGACAAAAGCAGCTTACATTTACATAAATTCAAATAATGTTTAATCTTGGATAGCCATATATGCTATATCAGGGCAGTAAATGGAGCCAGAGGTGCTGCTGCCAGTGTTGAGATCTCCATCTCCAACTTGGAGGCAATCAACATATTGCCTGTGGCTCTGCAATTTCTAGTTATCCCAGGTTTTCTGACAAGACTTTCCGTCATTTAAAGAGGCGTGACTAAGTGTGAATACGTGATGCCAAACTCTCAGCCTGCAAATTGTTGGTGTACTGCAAAGATTTTGTGTTTCCAAAATGCCATCTTTTGGGAATTGGAGAAAAAATAGTGTAGGCACATCATGCTGAGGACCATATTGTCTTTTTATTGAACATTTTAACAGCAGCACACTCACATGCAACCAGGGAAGAGCAATGAGCGAAAGACAAATGTTACGAAAAGAAATAACTTCACAAATAGATGAAAATGTGCACGTGTATTGAGCTATATCAACAAATAAATTGGGAAAACATCATCGAAATTGATGCATTCATCAACATACTCAGATTTGAGAAAATCTGAAGATGATTGCTAATTAGTGCAGCAAGTGGTAAGAGCTTATTTATGCTGCACTTCCCATATTTAACTCAAATAGCAGGAATTTCCATTTTCAGCTCTGGTGCCAATCATATCTGATTACAGTTATACTGAGAAGAGAGAATATTCTACAGCTCAAGGCTCAATTGGATATTTTTAAAATCCCAACTCAAATGTAATTGATTTTAATAAAACACATGAACTTCAGTTTACTAATTAGTAGGACTACTACCAGATAAACAAAGGAGGCTGTTGAGTTGTATTGTGGGAAATGTAGGATCCAGCACTGTTGGAGCTTGGCCTGTATTAGGGTATAAGAATCAGGGAAAACACGGGCTATGCTGCATCAATTTTGATAATTCTTTTTCAGTGTGTCACCCACAAATCCCCCAACTCTGTGGAGGTGCGACACTAAATTGCTGGCGTACCCCTTTGATGTGGGGATGTGATCTACAGCAAACCCACAGAATGCCTTACTATCCACTTATTCATAACTTTTGAAAAAATGGAGGCAACAAACCTACAAATGATTTTCTGTGTCCACAAATGTTTCACTATTCTTAGTATGGGAATGTTGGACAACAAATAAATAAGACCCAGAGAGGATTGTAGAGCTGTTCAAGAGTTGGCTGTGGCTAAAATTGTCCTTCAGCTTGATGCCTACCTCCATTTTCCTTTATACTCTCCCTATGTTACTGCAAAGGGCTGCACATACTGCAGCTGGGGTTTCTGGGATGTTTGAAGATGTACCATGATTTCCTGAGGGATGGCTAGTGGTTGACATTGTGGATGGGTGGAAGTATGAAAACCATTGATGCACTGGGTGGACTTTACCATCCTCAAGAGAGACCTGCTCTACACAGCAAAGTGCTTTTCCACACTGGGCAGTGTTGGATTCGTCTAAAATGTCTCCAGATTTATAGCTCAGTGAATTCCCTCTTAACTTGTATTGGAAGTTTGAGCTGTCCTTGTAAAACTGTCATTTTATCTTTATACTCACCATGAATATTTTTTGAGCATCGATAAAAAAAAGAAGCTATGGCTCTGCTAACATAATTCTCAGCAAGGGAAAGGAAAAGCTGTACAATCAGACATAAATGATGTAGGAAAAACGATTTTCAAAAGGCATATTCATACAATACCACCATGTACACAAGATTGAAGTAAAACTTTTCATTTCTATTGGAGCCTTTGAAAAAGTTGCCTTAGAGAACTAGTGGCGTACTCATCCACCATCTCCCCCTCTTTATTTTTCTCCTGTCATCCTGTCTTTGTCCGTCTCCGTCTCCCTCTTTCACCTTTGTTTTCTAATTCTTTGGCTGGGGAAATGATGAGGAGAGGCAACAAATGATAGGAGGGACAGTCACCCATCTGTTGGCTGATGCATTATTGATCCCTGGCTCCCATCACAGTGAAAAGTGAATGTTTCTGATGGTGGAGTCACACGGACCATACACACCGATACAAACGCACGCAAACACACATCCACATAAGTTTGCCTGTGCTTGTGCCTGGGCTTGCACACAGACAAGCTCACAAGGTTTGTCTGCCTCCTGTTCAATTATTTTGGTATATGTGTGACTCATTCAGATGGTTAGTCTGTGTTACAATTCCTCTACATAATCCTGCTTAATAAGGCTCTGTTTCTGTCAGTTTTGAACCAAACAACATCTGACACCTCAGTGTCTAGGTGCTCTGTACAAAGTCACAACAAAAAAAAAAAAACACTGAGAACTTCAAAGGTTACAAAATGAAGCAGAGGATGGCTGCGAACGGTCGACAGTTTTATGAAAAGTTATCAAATGGCTGTACAAAATGACAAGATGCGTCGGGAATGCTGAGGGCAAATTAGACAGTAGATTAATTATGTTGAATACGTGGCCCTACTGCAACGCGCTATAAATGTCCTCATCTCCAGCCTGTCTGCAGCTAACAGATGAGTTCATAAAGAGACAGTGGAGGACGGTCTGTGTCCTGAGGCAAGCAAGTGTATGTGTGTGAATGTTTCTGGGAGTGAGTTGTAGCCACATGCATGTGTGTATGTGATGTGTCCAGTCTGAATGTATCCCGGTGAGGAAATAGATGAGGAGTGATAAGTCATAAGTTCGGTTGCTGCTTATATTGGTCTGTATGTGTGTAAGTGTTTGCATGCACGTGTGTGTGTGTGTGAATCCATACACACAACACTCTCTTGTGTTCCTTCTCACGTGGTATAGTGGTTTTGGCAGCATACTGTGGTGTAACCAGCCTGTTGTGACATTTTAATTATATCTACTTGTCCTCTTGTGCTTAGGGTCAATGCACTGACAGCATAGTTCTTGAATGACATCATTTTGAAACCATGCAATTTAAAACTGAATGGCAGAAGTTTCAATTAAATTTGACTACAACCGGATTTATACTTCTCCTCAAGGGGTCATGACATTACAATGGGGCCTGTTGCTGATACAACTCCACCATAAAAGGAAATGCCAGTTTATTTCAACTGCAGTTTTGTTTCCGTAGTTGTTGCCATAGTTTCTAACAGTTATGATAACACTGGGCTATAGGGCTGCACCTAAGGATTTTTTTTTTTTTTAACTATTTACCATTTCTCACTCATACATGGCTGTTAAAGTAAATAGAAAACAGAAAAAACGGTCAAATAACAACATAACATGACATAACATACTAACAGAAACACGGCAGAAATGACAGCTGCAGCAACCACATAATTGTCAACAGGCAATGTACATTGGTGTGATAATTATGCGGAACCACTCACACACTTTAGATGATCATGGGCGAGTTTTTTTAGCTGCAGCTTGTTCTCCAGGGAATCCATGCTTTGACTACGCGCAGCCATCTTACTTGACTGCGACGTGCGGTTAGATATTTTGTCCAACACAGAGCACTGACAAGTTGATTTTTACACTCAGTATGTATCTCATATACAAATAAAAATAAAAGAAATCTAAGGGATCAGTATCATAATAATATCAGCATCAGCTTAAAAAATACAGTATCAGACGGGCTATACTACAAAACTAATTATATCCGGACAGTTGATAATACATCTACGCTCTTTCATAATTTCATAATTAGAACCTTTTTTTTCTTGTTTAGCAATTTTTTGGTAAAAGTGGAAGCAAAGTGATGATCCTAGATACTGGCTTGAAGGAACAAATGTGCGACCTCCACAAATGAACAAAGCACCTACAGTTCATATTCTGTCCAGTTCAGCGTCTTCACCTTCCTGCACAACCTTTAGCTTAGGCCACAGAAGGGTAGTCGAAAATATATCAACCTGCCAGATGTGAGTCCACTGAGACTGGACAATGTGTGGTGATTGTGACCCTCGAGGCAAAGACAAATCGTATAATAGAGACTCCATGTTGGATAGTAAGACTGTAACATACATGCAACATCCCATAACTACTGGGGTTATGGAATCAATTTTAAACTACTTTGTTGTATACGTATGATGACTTGTTGAGGATAGTATAGGCTTTTGTGTGTGTGTGTGTCTGTGTGTGTGTGACTGGCAGCTACCAAATCATGCACGTCTGCATACATGGCTGGGTTAGGATACTGATCTACCACTACAGACAGATTGGAGACGTGTCATTATTTCTGCATCCATCCATCAGCCTTCGGCCCCCATGTACGATTCTCCCTCTGTCTCTTCCTTTCTGCCCTAGGTTCAGGTGGAATAATGGAGGAGTACGCCATTCCAGTCGTTCAATTACACCCTAGACATGACTCCCCACGAATCGCAAACATACATACACACCAGCACATAGTCCCTTTATCTCTCTCGCTCTCTCTCTTTTTCCTCTTATTGTTGTAATGGAACTCTGTAAATAAGGCCATTTCGAGTTGAACAAGCTTCAGGATGAATTACACTATATAGGCTCCATGAGTCAAGGCAGCAGTGTAATGGATTTTTCCTCTTTCCATTTTTTCCCCCTGCCGCACTACAACGTTATGTATTCTGCCAACCAATGCATGTAGTGTATGAAGTGGCTATGTGATGTGCAGGAACGAAGGATTAGATTTTAAAAAAAAGAGCTTGGAAGGCTAATAAACTCAGTGTTTCTGTTGGGCAGAGAAGAGATAACTTTGTCCTTGGCTCGCTCATAACCTCATCAGAATCGCTCAATGAATCACAGAGCGCCATAACTCATGGCAGGGGCAGCTGTGATACAGTTAAGAAATACCCTTGGTGGAGAAAGGCGAGCTGCATCTTGGGTGGAACTGAGTAAAGAAAACATGTTGGAAGGTACTTATAAATCTCAAGCATGCCCCTGCATTTGTTTTTTTTTTAAATACGGTTTCAAAATCAATTTGTTATCCAGATAGAGAAACACACACCCACCCACACACACACACACACACAGTAAATGATTTGTTCCAATTTAACAAGAATGGGTGTTGAACAGATAAAAAGTTGATCCTCCTACTATATTTGCCCCAACCTTGATGATGTACTTTATAGGAAGCATGTACAATTCAAACTGAAACTAGACATTGTACAGTATCTGGTATTATTCCCCTCCTAATTTTTTGATAAGAAAAGACAAAGACTGGCAGTTTTTCTCCTTTGGTAATTGTTAACTTAATCTTATGTATAAATGTGCCACTCTTAAATGGAAACTGTGAAGAATAGATATAGTTTAATTATTCATTTTACATGGATTAAAAGACTCATAACAGAGCTGAGAATTACACTTTAACCTCAGTCACTGTGTCACTCCGCACACCCTAATTAAAAACCACACAAAGCCACATCCAAAAATATGCCTGTCCAAAAATTATATCTGAGGTCCGCGAGTTTTCACACACACACACACACACACACACACAGGTAATGTTCCTTGTGAAGACTTTCCAGCTTAACTTGTCTCAGACAAACTCAGCAGGTGCTGAGCTCCTAGTTGTGGATGAGAACTGTGCAGCAAACAGACTTACATTGTGAATTAACAGGATTAAGTGTTTTAAGAGGCTTGTCAGGTAAACCTGAACCTGCCTGCCTAAAGACTGAGGCTGACTATGAGCTACTTTCAGCCACTTTGAAGTCTCCAACTATCTCATCCATGACTGGCATATCAGAGAGCCTGTACAACACAGCTTCACTGGTACAACACTGATTTGCCATGCACCAATATCAAGCACATTAAAATGTGCACGAGAAAAGGTGTACACCTGCACACTCACAAGCACACACAGAAGAAAAACATGCAAACCAAGGTTTTTATACACTGAAGGGCTGTCTGACATATTCCCAGCTTTTAGCTTTGCAAAGCCTCACCAAAAAATTCTTCTGTGTCTTTTATTTACTAATTTTGCAGTTATGAGACAAGACTCTAAGAAATGCAAAACACACACTCAAAAGAGGCAGATAAAAGTTCATGCTCACACAGTATGGCTCTACATCCACACAACATACAAAAAAAGAGAATGATCTTAATAACCCTATACTACACAGGCATAAAAATGAAATAAAACATCACAAAGAAGTGAAACAATAACAGTCCATCAAAGGAAGGCAGACATTTTCCTCCTCTCTTGGCTCAGTGTAATGCATCTACAAACACAGCTCCTTCCCCCTGAGAAAACATAAAAATGCTTTGTACGTCCATATTCCCATTTCTCTGGAGCGACAAAAATCTACAATTAGAAATTTCAGTCACATCCCTGCCGGACTCTATGTCTGACTCTAAGTCTTAGTCAAACACATCACAGCGTCCGTTAGTTGACTTACATTGGGCTCGCTGATCACCTACAATTAAAAAATGTAATGGAAAAAAGTGGAATATGGTAGAAACATCTGAGTGTGTGCCTTTGCTTTCAGAAGCATGAACTGTGGGATGTAGCAGGCTGGGAGGTGGTGTTTCTGGAGGCAAAGGGTACCACATGCTGCTAAATGAAATCTAAACTTCAGGGGTCCAGTGTCACATTTTTAAGAGATGTGGCCCATATTCCTTGGTTTTACTGAAAGTAGTTTAAATCTCCCACAGTGGTGATGTGTACACAAGCTGTTGTCTAACAGCCCATCACCCTGATTAAAATGACTTTTCCCTCTTGCACCCTAATACAAACACAGTTTAGAACATGTGAATAATAGCTAAGCTAAATGGTTTTGATGTACAAATATCATTATTAAGTCAATGTCACTGGGTGTTAATAATATATTTTTATCTGGCCTTTCAAATCCCTTGGATGACCCTATTTACCAATTCAAATCACTGCTAAAGTCAATATTGCATTATTATAATAACACTGAATGATATGTGCTTCAGGACAAATATCAGTATTTGGAATTTTTTTTAGCCAGTGCTCATTTTAGATGTGGACTCTCAGTCCAGCTTTCAAATATTTGCAAATCCTGCTTCTTGAGAAAATGTGCAAATAACATTCCTCTTATATAGTACAATTGTGGGATGGAGGGAAAAAACAGAGATAAAGCACGTCTCTATTTCCAAAATTACTAAAGCGAATTGGGATTTTGCAACAAAACTGCCTAAAAACAGTACGCAGCTTATAACTTCCAACTGCTCTGAGAACAGAGTGAGAGAGACAGAGGACTGGATTTGGGCAGCTAGGTGACAGCGGTACAGCAAGTAAGGTTGACTGGCAGTGGGTGGTATTGCCACAGATCTCCTCAAAGCCTAAACAGTGACACATTTTCTCCCTCTTCACTTGGATATTCCTCTATATTATTAATGCCTCACCCAGGAGAGGGAGTTGCCTTCAGCTAGTATCAAAGGCCTGTGCAGACACAGCACATGCTCCTTGATTAACAAAACGACTCTCAGATCGAGACTGCACATCACGTACGGAGTGCAAAGAACATAGCCAGGATCAAACAACTTGAGAAGGAGAGAAAGTCTCAATATTTCGACTAAATCTGTATGGATATGAATCTTTTTTTCTCTTTTTTCCCCAGTATCCTCACTTTAGAGTTATATTTGTATGATGTCCCCCTTTTTCACTTAGTGGTCCATATTGTGTACATCGAACGATGATGACGTTAACGATAATAATGATGAAGATAATGACGTGTGCAAATGTGTGTGTGTGTGTGTGTGTGTGTGTGTGTGTACCTGGTAATAGCATACAATGATTATGACAAATTTAGTTGCATAGTAATAAGTGGAAATGTGTTTTTTTGTAAAAGATAATATAAAAATCTTCTTGCCAGCGTGGTCTTAAATAATTGTTAACCTACTTTTGAGGTTGATTTGTTGAGTTTTGGTGACAGAGCAGTGCAATCAGCAGGTCGCTGCATTAACACCGTGCTGTGCCATAATCTTGGGCCATTCACAAGACAAAAATTGTTCACTAAATTACAAATGCCCCTCATTTCAAGTCTGAATATTGTAATACAATTGTAAAATATATCACTGTGGTCCCTGTCTGCTCGCTGTCACCCACTAGAAGTTATGCTCTGCTGATTCTGAGGCAACATTAGTGATGACCTTATACAAATATCAGAACATTTGAATTTCCTATTAAAGTCGTGTGATGACAGCTATTTAAATCTAAAAGAAGTTGGCCTGTTACATTTGGTGATTTAACCTCAATTTGTGTAATGACCAAGGAATCTACAGTCTGGAAAATGCTTTACCTTTATCAAGGTGTATGCGGCTCTAAATAACCATGTTAGGGGCTCTTAGAGAAAATCTGCATTGCTGCACTGTTTTCTATGGGCTGAACTTTCAAGTATGTTTCACTTCTAGTCACATGCCTGTAAATGATGTCACATCAGGTGTTCCTATCAGGAGTCAAAGCCAAAATACCTCCTTTGATAGCATCCAACATACCTAAGAGAGTATCTAACACACAGAAAGCAGCGCAGCAGCATTTTCTTCCCGGTTTGACTCACTGCTGATTTACCCTTTAAGGACATTATCAAATTAAAATATGAGTATAAAAGCTCTGTGAAGGTGACATAAACAGTTTGAAGTGGGAGATAAACCGTGCCCCATGCATGACAGCTGAGAGGTGCTCGAGCCAGCAGAGCCATTCACAACATTAAACCTCATTAAGGCCCTATAGTTACCCAATTAAAATGAATGATTGCTTGAGGAAATACTGTGAAGAACTATGTACACCACTCAGAGCTCTGTAAATGCAGTTTATATTCTCAGTTTCCTGCACTCCTTTACACTTCCCAGATTTAATTTACATGCGATAAGTGTGCTAAATGCGAGAATATTAGAGGTTCTCACAGAGCAAGGAGTTCCCTGGTGGTGCAACAGTCGATCTAAAGGGCACAACGTTTAACAACCAATGTGGAAAGGAGGTGGCAGTTCTGCTACTGAGAATGCTTAAGATTAAAGATTAAAAATAAAACGTATTGTACACTAAACGTATTCCCCTTGATTCTTCTTTAATAAAGCCCAAATCAGCTCTGCTACAAGCGCATGAAGCTGTTGATCTGTGGATTAAAAGTCCATGTTGGTAATCATGTTCCAGCTTGGCCCGATCAAACCTTTAAGCTACTGGTTAGAGATGCTGCCCTGTCCAATCCCATCAATTCGATTAAATCTGAGAGGTCTCTCCTAAAATTGGGGTGTTCAAAATTGCCCACTGAGCCTATGCTCAACTCAACACCTAACCACTCACTAATAGTATTGGCAATAACCCTCAAAATAATACCTGAACATCTACAAACAATGGACCACCTGATGCTGATTGCTTCTCAGTCTGAGCTCTATTAGAAGTTCAAAAGTTCTCACCACTATCAGGAACACTATAAATTGGCAGAGGTGTGGATTCATGCCTGTAGGCATCTGTGACTTTGACCCTGAGTTTTTCTCAACAACCCTCCAAAGCTTAAGAGTGACACTGAATGTTGGCCCATGTCGACGATAGGCTGTATTAATGCAATAAAAATGGTCACCTTGCCTAGTTCTTTTTGACACTTTTTCTTCTAGTGCTACCATCTGGCTGATCTATGTAATTTTTATTGCCTGAGGTGTGGGGGAGATTTGAAACTAATCCGCAGAATGTGATTTCCCTTGGACCTGCTGCAGCAGAGGTACACATAATTTAAGAACCGGAAAAAAGAAAAAAAAAAGCTTCTTAACTAAGACAAAAGGAAAACTCTGTTCTCAGGGGCCCAGCCCAAGGCTTACCCCTCTGGAAACAAGAAGTGTGCAACAGAGAGTTTAACAATGGTGGTGAGCAGTTTATATAAATCAAACGAAAGGATAAGTGAAGATTAATATTGGTGCAATATTGACTTACTACTACGTTTATTCATCCCCAAGGACCAATTAAAGATGTGCTCATTTGCCCTTAGAGTACAGCAGATGCTTCAAAGAAGAGAGTGATAGGACATAGTGACCTCAAATACAGCTCAAATCAAGGTTTTACTTCACCAGGCTCCCGACTGTGCAATCAAAGAGAAGGTTCTTTTTTATTATTTCAAAAGTTACAACTTAACTTATCATCTGGCTCTGATTTATCTTGGGCACAGCGTGGATTTACAATTTTAAACACCTAAAAGCTGTGAATGCCCACATCCGTTCTTAAGCGTGTACCCTCGCAGCGGGCTGGATCTTTTTTAATTCTGTTCAACTGTATCTTACAGCCTCAAACTGCTTGTTCCAGCCTTACATTAATATTTAAAGCAATAGAACATATCTGAAACATCCTGTCTCAGCCATGAGTGGAAAATCTCATCTGTTAGCAGAGTTCTCATGCTGCTGCTGCCAGAGGACCACGTGTCGACTACAGTCCCTCTTAAAAGAAGACGATATACCTAATCATATGATGGGCTGTGCAAGCCATAATTCATTCTGGGCTTCTCACATACATATTTTATGCATCTTACATATAAAATCACTCGACATGTCCCACATACATACGGTATATTCTCACATATGTATATAAGGTGCAAAGAATCCAATACGTTATCCTATATAAACTCCAGTGCAGTAGTTAAAATAATGCTTTGGTCTTTGTTTGAAACATATTATGGTTTAAAATTGGTATTCTGCAAGGTTATCCAATTTTGTCACATTTGCCTATCTAGCTGCTGAAATATTCAATTTGCTTAATGTACTTAACTAAAATTCAATAACATTTGGAGAAATAAAAGATATATTAAAAAAGGAAACATGGTCAAACAGTTTAAGGATGTTGGTCCAACAGTAATTGACTTTGACTGAAATTTGACTGATTAAACATAGGGACTCCTTCTTGTAAGGTATTCAAAACTAAAAAAAAGATTTATTGGAGAAAAAATACCAGTGACAGACCATAAAAATACGGTCTGCCACGACTTAATAAGTTTATTTAATTGTGAACAGTTTTGCTTTAAACACAGTTTAAGCCCTGATGTATCCAATTTGCACAGCCTATGTAAAATATTAGAGAATATATAAGAGAATTTTTGTTCCTTATCAGAAATATCACAAGTTACCAACATGTACACCCGTAGCTTACACTACTTTCCTTCAAGGCATTCACACAAAAAGGGAGACTTTTGCAGCAATGCAGCCTTTTTTTTATATACATAAAGCCTTCATGTCTTGAATATTTCCCTCTAGCTTTACAGCATTTCTTTCTGCATGTCTTTAAGTAACAAATGAAATCCCTGAAAATAAGAAAAACAAAAAAAAAAACCTCTCTGTATTTCATTATTGTAATAAGGCCTGTATGTTTTATATTCAGGTTATTTGTAGTCCTCTATATTCACTATTGTGAGGGATGGCAAATCTTTTGCTCCTCCTTTTCATTCATGGGAAATTGTGCCTTAATCTTTTGTGAACAAAACTTAAAGTGGGTGGATAAAATGTTGTGGCTTATAGTCAACGCCATATTAACTGTTTGGGCGGTGGGAGCGCAGGGTGTTGACTTTCACACTCACGCCGAAGGCAACTTTCTGAAAACACTGGTCAACACACAGCCTGCCAGCTACCAGCTAATTCTCCCCATAAAACCATAACACGGAGTGCAAGTAATGTTAATTATTTATTATACTGTGAACTGCAGTAATGTCAGTGAATAAACATAAACTCTTGTAACAGCAGCTATGCATTAACATAACTTTTGTGGGAACTTTTGGCTTTTAGCCAGCATGCTTATGCATAATCTGTTAATTCCATTTACTGCCTGTCTTGTACTTCAAAAATTCTTAATTAAAGTAAACAAGTTTATGGTGACTGACTCTGTGTCGGTCTCAGGCAGCCAACAACCAAGACATGGTGTCAATTTGTTATGGAGGAACGTCTATTAGTACCCATGCTATAGCCTAATAAAATGTTGTTCCATCATCCACATATCACGCTTCAAATGAGCAGTACAAGTCTCAATAAATAAATATCATCATACATACAGTATTTTTTATATAACATTTATATTGATCATGGAGTGAAAATCTGTATAAGTGCTTCTGTTCTGTTATTAACGATTTACACAAACAAACATGGTAAGCGCAATAATTACTAAAAACTAGAATCCAAAAGATTTCTTTGTTTTTTTTTGAATTTGTTTTTTATTAACTTTATTCATCACAAGTGTGAAATTATTTCTCAGTGGCACCTGTACAAACACACACATGCACATGCACGGGGTCACACAAAGTTCACAAAAAGTTCTATAACAGAATGTAACATATTCAAGTCATTGACCACAACTACACATACAATGCATATATATAATTTATAATTTATCCACCTGACACATATCAGCCATACTGAAGTCACGTTATATTGCATATTTATTTATGCTAAATAGTATCACTGTTTCATTTATCTGAAACGCACACTCAACGTGGAAAATGATTACTTATGATATTGTTCATTGTTTAATCATTCATTTTTATGCGTTTTTATATATTTATATTTAATTTTATCTATGCTGGATTCTTTTTCTATTTTATTAACTATTTGTTAGACTTGTTCTGGAGCTGGGCACCTAAAAATTTCACTGTACATTACATACACTGTGCATGATATGTGATGTGTATGATGATAATGAACCTTGATTTTATTGGATTTTGTTTGACTAGGGTCCGTGGGCAGACATCCCATAAAAAGACTCATTATATCAGCTATTCACTCAGTACAAAACAAGCAATATTTATCCGACAAAAATTTAAACCAATAACTCCTGTATGATCAGGTTAGTCCACTGTAGTTTGATACCATTAAAATTCTGAAACTACATCAAACGTCTGTCCGTCAGCTGCTGTTCCTCGTTGAAAGTTAGCCAAGGAAAATCCTTTTTCCACTGTGCATTATGTTATATAAATTCATCTTCCCTTCTGTTTCACCCTAATTTTCATTTGGCAGTGTTTCATTTGTCTCTTTATTCGTTACTTTCTCGGGGGCTCGTTTGGGGTTTTGGTTGATAACTTGAAAATGCCACCTTGTTTTCTCATGTGATCTAGTCTGACTCGCTAAAGAAACGACATAGAGGCAACCGCGCAGGAATTATGGGAATTGGTGTTGGCTGTGTGTTCTCTACGCAGCCAGGGACACTTTAGATTGCAATATAGACAACTACCTGGTAGAGTAGGGATGTGGCATCAGTCCACCTCACACACAAACGGTCTCACAAAAAGCTTTGCAAAGCTGTATCGCACGGGTGCCACTGCATTGATTTCATTCATTGCATAAACCCTTTTTTTTCATAGCACATGCGACATACAGCACGGCACTGGATAGCGGTTACCAAAGGAACACCTCGTCAATGTAGTAACACTTAGTTGCCCAAACCAGTTAAGATACCTTTAATGTGCTGAACAGTCTCAGTGAATGGATGACGAATAAGAGAGAAATCCTCCAGGCAGAAACTGTCTCATCCTATCAGGAAAAAGAGGAGGAGGAGGAGATGGTTTTGTGGTGAGTGTGGCCTTCCTTTTTCAATCAGATTCAGATCAACTTATTTATCCCACATAGGGAAATTCGTTTGGTCCAGTGCTCCAGACAAAACAACGTTAAATCCACAGTAAAGACAATAGAATACACAATAGACCACAACATAATCATGATAAAACACATTAGATCACATTGAGACAGAAAATAATTAATAATAAATAATAATGATAAAATCAAATAAGAATGGTCAATCAAAATCAGTAAAATTACATTTACATTCAGTTGCCACTTTATTAGGTACACCTAAAACTTTAACTAATGAAGATGAATACAACAGTCCTGCAATGAATCCAACCTCCTCTGTGTGAGAGGTGTTCATGTTATTTATCCTACCTTCATTGATATAAGTGGGCTGGACAAAATAAAAGAAATCGAATATAACGCAACCATAGACTGTATAAAAGAATTGGACGCAGCCACCCCGACGCCACCTATTGGTTTGTGAACGGTCGTTTTGAAGTTATTAGCATGTTTATGTACCTACATTGTGTGCCAGCATCCTTTGAGGATCTTGTCAGTGCAAATCGTTAACTACAAACACAGCAGAACAGTCTGTTTGGAGAAATGTGCTGTCTGGTCTAGAAAACAGACGTTCCGAAAGGCCGACTCCTATCAGGAGCTGGGGAGAGCAGCACACGAGCAAACTGTCAATTACAGCTGTCAATCAACACTCATACAGCAGATATCCCGCAGCAATAATTTACCAAAGTGACACCCAGCACACTTTTAGAGTGCCTAAGTGGAGCGATTGAGACAATAATGATTTGTGGAAAAAAATTATTGACTATTATCAGAGAAATGTTGCCGCTTTTTGAATGGAAGTCAACTGGAGTCGGGGGTTTTTGGAGCCAACATCTACTGTAGCTTCTCAGCCGATCACAGTAAATGAGCTGCCTTCTTTTTCCAGTATACACTCTCACGCATCGTACATTGTTCTCTCACATAACCACATACTTTCTCTTTCATACATATACTTTCTTCAGACTGCATACATTTTCTTCTTACATACAAATATTCTTCATAATATTAAATGTACACATTGAATCTATGTACACGAAAATAAAATGTGTGATTGTATAAGTGGAACTATGTGTATGAGAATAGAAATGTGTGCGTGTAAGAGTGAAAATAAATTAATATGATAATGAAAATATAGGCGTTTGCAAGAGTAGAGGTCCTCTTGTATTATGTCTACAGTATTTCCCAGTGTTCTCTGTGTCACTTCAGCAGGACTAGTTTACTTCTTACTTGTATTTTGATGTCAGTTGATGACAGAATAACTACACACTGAGAGATAATATTACTCTCTGTGCCTCATGGGAGCCTCAATCAGGAGAATCACTGCAGCTCGGTCAGCTATCAGAGTTGAGGATGACACTTCAGACACCCAAACTGATTTTCCAGTATACACAGACAGACATTATTGATTACTTCAGATTTTATAACATGTTGTCAGAGCTGAAACATACTTTATGAGTCCACTGCTGAGGAAATACAACATAGCAGAGCGCAGAGGTTCATTGCTACAATAGATTTGGTGCCAGCCAAATATATTATAGCAGAGAACCTCTGCTCTGTAATATATTATTTGCGGCGGTTATGATTGATAAATGTTGCTCGCATACTTGCTAAAAACAATATTTTTTCAGTTGTCTTATTTTGTAACATATGCAAGATTTTTTAAGTTGACCAACAAATACACATTGATAAGAGCAGCCAGTTCTAACAATGACAATGTTTAGCTTCCATGTTCCACAATCCAAATGTCTAATAAACAACATAACACAAACCACCAGAAGAACATGAATTCAGATGACAGTAGGGTTGGGCACCGTACTCTGTACTTTTAAGGGTACCAACCCTAGATGATAGTCCACTTTTTCATGCTCCAGGCAGAGTTCTTTAACAGCCAAGCAGCTCTAATAGGATTTTGTTTTTTCAAATACTGGTACTTCACTGGTTATTTTACAGAGTAGTCGATTAGTCTACAGGGTCCATCCACTGTGTCCAGGCACAACACAGCAACTGTTGAACATTTTTGTGCAGAAAACCGCACAGGCAAAGAGGTAGTTGAAGAGGGTTTATTCTGTGTATGCTGGAGGATAGGTAATGTCTACTTTTTCATTTCAATGCTTCACTGCTTTAAAATGAAGAAACAAAAGGTATTCTCTGTTTTGGAAGCTAAGGCTGCCGCTAACAATATTTTTGACAATTGATTCATTTGTTGGTTATTTTATAGATTCATTGTTTGGTCTTAAAATCAGAGTATTGTGAAAAATGCCCCACAAATTTTCCAGAGCCCAAGCTGTCGTATAAGGACTGCTTGTTTTGTCCAACCTATGGTTCAAAACCTACAGATATTCCAAAAAAATAAGCAAATATTTATTTTTAAACTTAAAAAATTACATAAATGATTAATTATCAAAATTGATGCTGAATCATTTTATTTCAATCACCTACTCGATTACAGCTTTTATTCTCGGGTATCTTATCTGGAGCGAAAGTCACAGAAAGTTCTGAATGCAAGAAATGCATAATGCGTGATTTAGACTGCCTGGTCACTTTATTTCGTACAATTTATGGCTGAGTTGTAGTGGACTACATTAGGTTAGATTTAGGTGTACCTTAAAAGTGGCAACTTAATAATGGCATCAGCATAGTGGTGCTAATTTAACACACTACATCTAGAGGGCACACTGTAATAGGATTTTAATGTATTTGCTATTTCGTGAAATATTGTAAAACATGTATTTGAATGTATTTCTATTCCTAGAATTATTTAATTTCTAACGTCAACCATGCCCCTCACACACACACACACACACACACACACACACAGACACACACACACATGCACACGCACACAGACACACACGCACACACACGTACACGCACACTACTGAGCACAAGGCAGCTGGATGTATCCTTGAGTTGAGAGGTAGAAAGGGAGGAAGACAAACTAAAGGAATACCCCTTGCCACCTTAAGGACAACATTATTAGTCACAGGAAGACTGGGGGAGTCATGCACTGCCGAGTGTTATTTCTCTCCCTCCTATCAGTGGTCTCATCTCTCTGTATCTCACTTCAACCCGGGCTCGCTCACTCTTCTAAGGGAACTCGTTATCTCCTAGCAGAGAGGTCTTTGGTCTCGCAGAGGCCAAGGAAAGGATCATTGGTTCTAGTTGTGAGTGTGTGTGTGTCTGTGTGTCATAGAAGTGCTTGAAAGAGATGGGTGGGATGCCATAATAAAAAAGCATTAGTGGAGAGGTAAAGGGTGAAAAGGCTGGAATAGGATGAAATACAATGTCAAGAGAGCCAGAGATGAACTGGAGAACTTTATGTGTGGGAACATTTTCTTTGTGCCACCTCCTTGCTTGTCTCTTTTCTATCCTTGCCTCCTTCCATGCCCTCTACGTCCATCTTATCCCTTGCTCCTTTCTATTCTCCTACCTTAATACATTCTATTTTTTCCACTAACAAGCTGTCCTTCAGTTGATCAAATTCAACTTCCTTTTCCGTCCCTCGCTTCTCTCTGTACTGAATCACAGCAGGCAAGCTAAATATATTGAGCGCCCAAGAAAGAACAAATAGGCAGGAGATTATATTCCCATTAAAATCTTGGCTGCTCTCATTGTTATTGACATGGCAGAGATCCTTGCCGCTGTGAGGGCAAACAGTAGAACTTCTGCATGAATATGCAGACACGCAAACCCACACAGTTTTAAGGATGGTGTTGGTTTCAGCAGCGGCTGTCTGCTGTATTGAAACAGCACATCCACCGACCAAGAGGGTCTGGTGCTGGCTTTTTTGGGGTCTCTTGACAGCCCACTATCCCCTTGCGTTGCTATAAAGGATATCAAAGCTCTGAAGCTCCCTTTGGATCACACAGAGCCGAGCTGTGTTTCAGAGGCAGCTGTGTGTACATATGCATACTGAGACAGTGTGATGTAAGTAAATACACCCAGCAGGCGTACACACAAAGTTGCTGCAAGGACAAAAAATACAGAATTGCACATAAAGTACTTACAAGCATGAACACACGCTGCCTTCACAGCCGGCAGAATTCACCCTGAAATTGAATGGATGGGCTGCTGTTCCATTCACTTGTGTTCACAGTGTGTGCATGAATGCGGAGAGTCCTTCTGCATTTGCATGTGGGGGGGGGGGGGGGGGCTTGCTTGTGTATCAGAAAGACAGAGAGTCATGAGAGAGACTGTCATCCTCATTTGGTGGGGATGGCGCTGTGAAAAGGATAACATTCACCAGTGATGGGTAAGATGGACCAAATTTAAAAAAATAAATAAACAAAACAAGCATTTTGAAACCGCTCCGTGAGCCGCTGTGTCGCTGTCACAACAACCGAAAATATTGAAGTTCACCATCCAGTCATGTCAAATAATTCAACTTTGGATTTGGAAAAATTGTCTCTGTGAAAACACAAACCTTTGCAGAGCAAATATGACAGACCGAGACTGATAAAGAGAAAGTCGACGGTCTCCAAAACTCATTTTGTACCAGCTGGGCCTTTAAAAGAAATTAAATCTGCTCAAAAAGGATGTTTAACTGAACAGTACATGTCAGTAACCCAACCAAACCACATGATGAGGAATTTATCCTGATGTTTTTTATTGTCAGCTAAATAAAAAGGGTCATCTGCTGCCTCTGTCCCATTGTAACTTTTATAATTACAATTAACGTACAATCAACATCTGTTGGTTATTATGGGTGTCTTCACATTCTCAGTAAGCAGTGACATTGAGAGGTTTTTCATGCAGATGTTTTCAATAGTCTGAGAAACAAAAATGTGCAACTTAAAAACGTAATTATGTTTTTATTCATACTTTTGCTTATATTGTAAAAATAACTGACTCACTGTTTCTGTTAAATATGCAGACTCAATTTAAATGATTTAGGTTATGTGAAGTATAATGAAGTGCTTTAGCAGTAAATTGCTATAACTCAACAAGTCATTAGTTCTGTGGTGACGCCCAGAATGCAAATTCAGTACAAAAACTATTTGTCATTTTAGTTCTTAAAAAGACTAAATACATTGGTGGACAATGTGCAGTTTGATGTTTAATATCTTGACACTGAAGTTAATCAATGAATGTACATCAACAATACAACTCCTAAACTTAAGTGGATTGGAAGTGTTTGGAAGTGGAAGTGGAGTTTGCTTTTTATAGTTATTAAAATACAGCTGACAGTTATGATTCCAGACTCATCTTTCTGTTTGACTTTCTCTTGAAAGCACGAGCATTTGTGGATGAGGTTGCAGGTGGCTGTATAGTGTCTATGTGTGTGCCTCCTAATAAGTAACGACTGAGCCCGATAGCATGAAATATTGATCAAAAGACTCCCACACCATGGCACCAGGGGAGTGTCCAGCCAGGCAGACGGTCTTTCGGAGTAAAAAACACTGGGCATATCGCACTCGTATCCCCTTCTCATTTAAATGGTCCTCAAGGCCCCATCAGCACTCCTTTTTATCGCTCTCTTATCACACCCTACTGGCCTCAGACTCATTTGTGACGGTGACACCACACAGTCTAACTCGCATACTTGTTTGTCTACACAGACTTTATGTCTGCTGGGAAAAGCTGCACGTCTGCAGCTGTCTTCTACTTTGGAACTGCAGATGGGATGATAGGAGTCATGTGACTTGTCTGCCACATACAGGAAGAAGCTTCATGTCGAACAAAAATCAGATTTGAAGCCTAGATGAATCAGTAATTGTCCCTCGTGTAAGTCCACTAACTTGAATTCCACTCGTCATGCTTTTCTTTTGTCGGCTCAAGTATTTGAAGGACTCATTAGTTTTAGGCCGTTCCCCGCAGACAAGCCTCAAAGTCAAACCTGCTCATGAAAACCTGCTTTTATGACTTCTTTCTTTTTTAAAATTCTGCACTACTGAACTCTAGAATAAGTTACCTTTCAGGGCAAAATGAGAGCTACAACTGAAACTGAAATCTAACACTTAAAACTATTATTTTTTTAAAAAATTATTATTCTTAGTGTTGTATGACCTAAAATTAGAGCACTTGACTGTTCTGTGGTAGTGAAACAAAAAATAGCACTGGACTGCTTAATGCTGTCAGATGAAATCACTAAATCAAATGTTTGATTAAATGTGACACTGCTAACTGTCTCAATTCCTAAAGCTTCAACCTCTCTCCCCACTATACTGTATTTTTTTTCCCCCTTTTAACTATAACTTTTGATTGGAAGGTCTTGACTGTCTAAGCAATCAGTCTGCCGAGAATACGGGACACTGAGATGTGAATTTAAAAAGGGCTTATCCACAACTGCTCATTTTCCTCTCTAAAAGCTTATACATAAAATATGTGATACGTGTTGTCATTCATATGGCCATACAGTTGAATGAATTGTTATCCTGACCTTCTCTTAAAACATCACAAAAAACACTGATCTTAAATGCACTTGAATTATTTAAGCATAAAACTGGGGACGAGAGAGCACGCAGAAAACGTGACAAGCCTGTACAAGCCTTGTAACCACGCACTAGCCCTCTCCGCCACCTATACTTTGACAGACTTCAAAGCACAGAAACTGCCCATCTGACTGTGTAACACTGGCCTCTAGCCTTGTGGTCCCCGCAGAGAGATAACCAGGCGTAGCTCTAAACACCCCCAGACAGACCCTTATCCCTCTGGCTTAATGTCCTTGCGGCTGAGGGTAATGCAGAGAGATGGATGGCCCCGACCTATCCCTCCACGCCGGGGTCCCTGGCTGTGAGATTGCATGCCTGATACTATCCTCCATCTCCCTCTCTGTGACAACCAAACTCCAACTCCCCCCCCCCCCCCCACACCGCCTCCCACCAAACCTCCCAGATCGATGCGGCTCACTGATGTGCCGTCCGTCAAATCCATGGGCTAAGCAATACACCACCTACCCATAAGGAGTGATGGGTGCGAGACAGTGCATGAAATGGAGGTAA
The DNA here is from genome assembly GCA_031216445.1 of Lateolabrax maculatus. Lineage (NCBI taxonomy): Eukaryota > Metazoa > Chordata > Actinopteri > Acropomatiformes > Lateolabracidae > Lateolabrax > Lateolabrax maculatus. The sequence continues at coordinate 16,227,325 of CM062218.1, forward strand.
CACACACACACACACACACACACATGTGCTCACCAGTTCCTGAAACGGATCACTCAATCTGGTGCCAAACGATGAGCATTTTTTCTGGCTGTTATGCCATCTTTCTCCCCTGGTCTCCATCCCTCGCTCTCCTTCTACTCACATCCTTGACATGTCATGATCAAATGGGTACTTTTAGAGTTCAGTGGTTGACCTGGACTCCAGGAGGCCGCCATTCCATCACATCCCCCTACGTCCAACTTGCATTCTTTTATCACTTCATCCCTCCATCACCCCTCCATCACCTTACATCCTTTTCTCCATCAACAAATCCCACCATTTCTCTTGCACTCGGGACGGATAGTTTCCGTATCATTCACCTTTATGTGAACAACCTCCCTCCCCAACTCATCCCCCTGTTCGCCACAAGGTATGATAACTGACTGGCTGAGAGGGTAATGGTGAAATGGAAGCGTGGCCACAAGCATGAAATGAAAACATGGGTGATCCACGAAAAGAAATCTATCTTGAACAGATGCCAAGAGGAAGACGAGCACCTTGATTTCGCCACACAATCCTCAATTACTCCACTTTCCCAGATAGCATTATTAAGATACTGTATTTCAATAGCTGGCAGGGCATAAGAAACAAAGCATGGGGATTATTTACACTCACTGCACACTGCACACTGTATTGTAGTGGTTAAACTATATGGTAGTTCAAAACATATTTCCTCACATACTCTGTGCAATGTGTACATAAACACCCACATTCTGATGAAGGAATCAGAAATAATGCCAAATGAGATCACATGCCTATATACATACAGGCATACAAATATAAACAAGCTTTAATAACTTTTTAATCTGCTTCCTTTTGTTCCCCAGTCCTCCGTGTCACTTTACAAAAGCCACGGCTGAAAGCAGGATTTCATTTATATGTGCAAATTGTGGTTAAAGTTCACTCCTCCCCTGAATACAAATAACAGGATTTCAAATGCATGCTATTATTGATGGAAGTGGATGAATGTTGGCAAGAACCGAGGCAACGGTTCCCCTTTGTTCCACAGATCATCCTTAACAGTCCCAATGAAGAATAATAATATGATAATTTAACACTTTCACCCTGATTTTTACCTCAGTTTGTTTGCCGGAGACAAAAACTAATAAACAGCTTCTGTATTTACTGCTCCCCACATTTACAATCAACAGGATTTTACGAGCCATTGTGAGATCCTGCAATTAATGATATGATACACATGCAGGAGGCCTCGTTTAAAGCCAGCACTGCATATGGCAGAGGATACAAGCTGCAGTTACGGGCCTCAAGTCGACTGTGGGTGGTCAAAGGTATATAGGAGGGGAACTGGTGCACCGGTGTAAATGCAGGGCCCTGTGAGAGCAATAAAAGAGATATTTACTGTAAATCTTCAGCAGCTAGGGGAGCGATAAACATCACAAACACAATCAGCTGCTGCTTTAGTGCTGCCTACGCATCTGTTCTTCTCCTGGGGAGAAAGAGAGAGTGAAGAAAGAGAGGAGGGAGTGAGGTAGGGCAATCTATGGCTTCCTCTGCATTGTAGATACACTGTAGATAGCGTCTACTGTGAGTGGCTGAATGATTGTTTGGACAGAAGGGATGACGGGGAGGGGTTTTTTGTGTGGGGTAAATCGATAGATAGATAGATAGATAGAGTACTTCATTATTCCAAAAGGGAAATTGCAGTGTTTCTGCAGCTACTTAACACACACAAAACATCAAATAGAGAGTATACTGTAGGGTATGCATATTTGTACAAAATGAAGCTAATGGAGGGGTAATGGAAATATCAGTAGAGATTAATGGTGGCATACCAAAAAAAAAAAAGGGATCATACTGATACATGACGTACACTGGTATCGCCTAAGAAAATGTTATAGGCCTGTAGACTGTATTAAGATGATATATATAAGTACAGTCAAGAAGAAGTACGACTTAAAACCAAAGTATGAGTGAAAAAAAATCCAACGAGCAACTTCCAGCCCTCTGCACAGGCTACAACAATCACAAATCACACAAGGTGACCTGACAACTGCTAAATGTAAGACTGGGGAATTCAAAGTTAGCTCCGCAAGCCCTGTCAGTGTGTGTGTGCTACTTAAGTAGCCTTAACACAAACAGCTAAATTAAACCAAACAAGGTACATTACATTTTACTCGATATAAGAAATAACCACAGCACCGTGTCTCGTCCTTCCTCACATGGAGCTGCAAACTGTGGCCAAGTGTCCAACTCTTTTCTCCTCACGTCTCTAGACTTCGTCCTCTTGTTTTACCCAGGCGAAGGGCCGGGTTCAGTGTAAAGTTATTAGCGACAGTAAAACTATCTGTCTTTGCGACGGTATTCTTCTACTGCGGCAAAGTGTTTTTAAGAGTCTATTTTTATTGTCAGAGGCGTGAAATTAGTCATAAAAGAATGGCAGCTTCACCTGGCTCCACCGCTACAGGCTGGACGTGATTGCCTCCAGCAGTGCATTACCATGTTTCACCACACGAGCTGGCTGACAATCACCATAAACGGCAAGAGGGGGCGCTGTTTCACCAATTTAAAGAAACTGAACAAAGGTGAATTGCCAATACAGATTACCTACAGTACCTTTTTTAGAAGACAAGAAAAGGGTTTAGTCTATTTATTAGAATAAACCACCACTACTTTATTTTGTTTTTTTAAAATGTTGATTAAATTGATTTAAAAAAGTAAATAGTAAGTAAATTTAATTATATTGCACTTAACCTCCACATTCTGAGCTGTCTTCATCACAGCTAAACTTCTTTTTCTGTAAGATGTAGCGATCGTTTTGCTTTTTACTTAAGGAAACAACAGCAACGTTTGGATGTGTTGGAACAACCAATGTGCTCCTTTTAAAAGAAAATATGAAATAATAATAATATAAAAGAAAATGCTGTTTTTGTGGCTCATCAAACTTCCAATCCATAGTTCACCTATTTGATTTGACCCCTGAGAGACCCAGTACGCCTACATGCAGATGTTTAGAGCAGAAAATGCTAAACATGAACAACTATAGATGCTCATATGAAGGGCGCATTCAGTAGGTCATGTCATGTGGCACTGGGGCCACGGCAAAGAAGACTGATGGAGGTAGAGCTTGATGAAGGTGAAAGCACGCCATCTGCGCAGCTCTTGCAATTTCTCACCTCAGTGATGCACAACACGTCTACACAACTCCTTCTCTGTTCTACGTCCCACCTTCTCTCAGTGTTCTCTCAAGCTGGCCACCATCCATCTCCAACCCGCACACCAGTCTACTTCACACTCTCTTTTATTGTTCTGCGAGTCAGTCTTGTGAAGGAAATCTTAGAGCTGGTTCACTCGAGACAGAGGAAGTTTTAGGAGATTCGACTGTCTTAAGCAGAATTATTTATTGAAGCTTGATTGAGGAGAAGTGGGGAAAACAACAACATGTGAAACACAGCTTGCTGCTACCCAGATCTGAAGATGGTGTCCTGAAGTTTTGCTATATCCAAATAGGGTTTTTCCTAACTCAGCCTGGCATGTGTGAGGATTTTATTGGATATTGGATCTCAACCAGGAAAGACGTCAACCTGTACTGTCCTAGCAACAGCATGGCCTCTGTACAGTCTCTCTTATCCAGCACCTCCAAACTTGGCGCCAGCCTGTTGTTTCTAAACCTGAATACAGAAGAGTTCTAGCTGACCTTTGTCTACCAGGTGCTAGAGCCAACTAGTACCCCTTGTCAGGCGCAAAGAGACAGGCAAACAGAGAAAGGCAGTTGACCTGACCTGCAAAGCACTGTCTTAACTTACCTTTAACCTTCACAAGTCTCCGTGTCAATTCCCTACGTACTTACATGTATTTCCACTCCAAAACACCATTAATTGTAAGGTTGCCTAATTGATGGGAGGGTCACTGACATCAACTGACAGTTCACTACATTAACAAGGCTGCAGAAATCGCTTTTCAGTTAACAGTGGAAAACAGATATGTGGTGGGGATGGGAAGAGAGTGACCTGCCACTGTTTTCTGTCTGTGAGTTAGCTCAGAACTCAATGAGATTTGAATGGACAGCTAACTTTCCCAAGACTCACTGAAAGGAAATCCGTGAATTCATGTGCTACGAATGGGATTTCTACCTGCTGAGATAGGTGCTAAACCTAAAGATAAGTGCAAGCCTGTATTCCCACAGTGAGCAAAATTTATGAATTCAGTTCAGCCAACTTCGACCCCGGACATCTGGCAGACAGCCAAAGGTGGGCATAACGCAAACCACAGTCAACCCCAACAAAAACAGGTTTGAACTGTTAATAAATCTCCCTGAGACAGAAGCGGAGATGGCTGCTGCTAAGTTTGGACATGAGAGTATCATGAGGAGTGCCGGCTGACAGAAAAAGCCAAAAAACTCTCATGTGGAGCTTAGCTGTGTTCTTAAAACATCTACAGGTCACCTTAATATTGTGCAAACATTTTTGATGGCTTCACCACTAAATTATTCATTCAGGATTTCTCCTCCACACCTGCCCCTGCTTGGGTCTTGGGTAAAAGACAGAAAAACACATGTCCAGGTTCATTATGACATCTCTAAAGAGAGACTTTGCATTTATAATTTAGCACTGTGAAATCCAAGGCAGTCTTTCCTGTCTTACATCGTTGCCAAAAACAATAGGTGCAACAGTTGCCTTATTTGCTACTGTTGACAGGGTGACAAACCTTTCTCTGTCAGTAGCTGCTGAACTTTCATCCAATAAATCATGCAATGAATTTGCCTCCGTCACTGACTTGAAAACTGAAGATTAGACAAGCTCTCAGTTCCTCCATATCAAATATAGGGTCTATTTTGTCCTTGTACCCATTTAGAACCAATTCAATTAGCATGACACAATTTGATCCTATCAGCTATATAACCTTGGAGGAAATGTGCAACATTTGAAATCCTCCTGCTGCCTTGATATTTTGCCTACAGGTAAACAAAAAGGTTTTTAACTGCATGGCATCGGATCCTCTGCAAATAGTCAGCACTTCTCTACTCTCAGGCTACTCTTCTCTGGCTCTGAAAACTGCAGTTATTAAGCCACTCTTAAAAAAGAACAATTGAGACAACTTCCTAATGAACAATTACAGGCCCATAAAAAACCTCCCAATTTTAAGTCAAATCATTGAAAATGATTGGCTGTTTTTCAACAGCTTAACATCTTCCTGGTCTTAAACAATTGTTTTGATGTTTTCCAGTCAGGATTTCAACCTCACCACAGCACAGAGACCGCTCTTGTTAAGACTTGAACGACATTACATCTGAGCGCTGCGTTCAACATGGTTGACCACTACACATTACTAGAAGGACTGGAAAACTGTGTGGAATCTGAATCATGTTTTAAGAAAGGGGACTATTTTTTGTCGGTCTGTATTAATTACATATCCGAGTGTACAAAAAATGATGTGGAGTTCCCCAAGGGCCCACTCTTGAACCTCTACTGTTCATCAAATACATGCTCCCACTAGTGCGGATTATGGAAAACAACAACATATCTTGATTTATAAAGCACTGAATGGTTTAGGGCTAAAATACATTTCTGATCTGCTGCTACGCCATGAACCGTCCAGATCTTTCAGATCATCTTGGACGGGTCTGTTTGCTGTCAACAGAGTTGAAACTAAACACGGAGAGGCAGCATTCAGTTTTTTTGTGCAACATATCTGGAACAAACTCACTCAAAATTTTTAATCCGCTCAAACTTTTTTAAATTCGTCTTTTAAATCAGGGTTTAGGACTTTTCTGTTTGCCACTTTTTTTAATAAATTAAATATTGGACTATTTATTCATATCTTGCGCTGCAGTGTATCATTTTAATTCTGTTTAATCTATCTTATTCTATTTTTTTCTTATTTTATTCCACTATTGTTTTGTGTTCCTTCAAATCCTATTTATGTGTCCATTTATTTTCTCTTTTCATATTGCCTTGTGTTTCTTTTATTTCTTGTCTTAATGCCTTTATGACTTAAGTAAAGCAGTTTGCATTGCCTTGTTGTTGAAAAATGCGACAAATATTTTCACCTACCTTTGCCTTGCCTTATGACAAAGAATAGGTCAGCATCAAGGGACAGCCAGTGAGATTTTATATGCTGAGTAAACCTGTCTTGAAAGAGCTGAGAACTTCCTGCGCACAGGAAGCAATGGAACAGGCAGAGAAATGTGGAAATGAGTTCAGGGACACAGTGAGTGAGAGTGAGAGTAGGAAAGAGAAAAGGAAGGAATAAAAGCAAAATAGAATTAAACACATATTACACACCCTATAAGGGAGAATCCAGACCACTTGGTCCCAGAGAGAAGAATAAAAGTTTGCCAAGGTGATATACTCCAAGACTTTGTTGTTAATCCTCACCAATCATGTACCAACATTTTAGAAGTGAGCAAATCACATGTGCACTTAAAATCTTTAAAGCCTTTGTCCTGAGCTACTAGCAGCAGCTCACAAACCTTAGCTGTGTTTAAATGAGAAAAAAGTTGTTGGCTGATCTCAGTACATGCTTATGGCTGATGGTACATATGATGAACACTACAGTTTGCATTCTTGCAGTGTAACCTGAAATGCCCCCTTTATTTAAAGCCATAATAGGTCAGTGTTCTGCTTTGGCTTTCTTTGACCATTTTTGCCAAAGACTTAAACTGCAAATTTTAAAGATACCCTGCAAATCGACCTTGCAATCGAAGTAATTGAAATCTATTACAATATAAAATAAACTACCATGAATACACAGAGACCGGGAAGCTATCTCCAGGCCACTAAATATTTATGCCTGGAGAACAATAATTGTGACGGGACAACTCCTGCTTCTTTATCTCTTTTGACTTTAGGGTTGTTTTTTTTTCTTCAGAGGTTGTTACGTTGGGCCTCTGCCAATGAGAACTTCCTCAGCTTAAAGCACCCAATTATTGCCACGGACAGTCAGTGGACTTGTAGCACACATATGCTGTGAAGTTCAAATGAAACAAATGTGGTGTAACAGAACAAAGACAATATCATTTCCTATGACCTCTTTTTAATATGTTTGCAATTATAACGATCACCAAGGCATCAAAATACACTACCACGCATATACTGTGAGACGTCTTGTTTTTTTCCGGGCTTCTCTAACAAGCGATGAAAGAAAATGTATTTGTCTTTGAAGTACAGATCAGCAGTAAAACGTCCAAGGGCGGCTTCTGATCACTGAATGCCTTCATGTAATTTAAGTTGTTCCTTCACTAATCCCCTAAACTACTGCGCCATCATTACAAGAGCTTAAGGATGAAATAGCATCCATTTATTCATCGAAATCGACATAGATTTCCCACCAAAACAATGTTCAGTCAATAAAGCATACAACTCCGAAAGAGGTCATATAAAAAGAAAAAAAATTCGAAATGTTTTCAAATCTACATAAATCCATTCTCAAACAGCTTTTAAATAATGCAATGTTGTGGCCAGTGGTAACAAAATACATTCAACAACCCGCAAGCTGGCATGTATCCCCTATCTTCAAGGTTATTGCCAAGCCATTTGTTGCACGTTAGATAATTGACTCTTAGATGAGGGATAACCATGATTTATGGAGAAAGAGAATACATATTCCTCCATATCTCAGTGGTGATTTATGGCGTGATAGAGCCCAAGTGATGGCCATTTTATCTGATTGTACGTCATGCAAAGTAGTCGATCAAGTCTGCGCAATCAGTCACACCTTGTCCCGGCTGAGATGACAAGGATGAGAGACAGGGACTTCTCTCTCTGGATTTCTTTGGTCTACTTAAAGCTCTTTAAGAAAAGTTATTATATGCAGAGCTGGGTAAACCATGGCCAACTAAATCACACCCACTCCAATTGCACGCTGGATTTATGACGTGGGTGACGGATAAATCTGAGGCCTTGAAGTGGCATTCCGCATATGTCGGAATGGTCTGCACCGAGGCTCCACAATTAAAACATACTTGACTTTTTCATGTGTTTATTTTATTTTCGGCTCTCTAATGTAGCTTATTGCCAATTTTAAATGTTGATTTTATATGTAGGTCTCTTCATCATTAGTCGTCATACAGAGGGACTATTTCCCAGCGGTTTCTTCTTTTTTATTTTTGAGTGCCCAATTTAGTCCCTGCTGCAGTAAACAGAGTCGAGCCTTCTCCCTCTGAGAAACTCAATATTTAATCTGACCATAAGTAACTGACAAGGAGAAAACCTGAAGTCCCTCTTGACCTTTAGGATGCATATCCTTAATACTTCAGATGCCATATGTGAGTGTATGAGTGTGTGTGTTGGGCATGTGTGTCTGTGTGCAACTGTGGCGCCATCAATTATTAATTCCCCATATCTAATTCAGGATCTCCCCGCTCTCCTCGCGTTGGGAAAGAAATGGAACTCTAGTTACAATAGATGCCAGAGTCCTTTTTGGAATAATTTGGTCCAAATACCTACTGCCCTTCCAGACTTAGTGCTGGATATTTGGCAACGAATTTAAAACACCTCATATTACCTTTAATCTAACCAACAGTCTTCACATCCACCACTGATTCAATTCAGTAACACTGCCTGAGGCTATACCTCTCTCCAATTATTTGTCATACTAACCTTTTTCTTGCCCCCAGCTCTCACTGCTTCGGTCCATGCCCTTATCACATTGTTTTCTACTTTTTTTTCCTTCACCACCAATTGTCTGGTCTATATGTGTACTTCCCACGCACAGAACTCTACATATGCCATATTTTAGATGTATCCAAGACACATATTCCTGCTCGAAACCATATTCTCGCTGCGATCTCACAGCTCATTTTAATACCATACCGTTACACTCTTCACTGATGAAAATCATTAGGATAAATCTTTTAGGACACTTGAAAAAAGCAGACACATCCACTCTACCTAGGGGTGACTGCAGTATGTGGTGAGTGACACAGTGGGGGAGCTCAAAGTGCTTACCAAGTATTCCCTTCTCCATTTGTGGATGTATAAAAGAAGAGCAATGTGAAGAAAGTGGATCAAGTGTATTAATTGGATTTGGGACATAGATTCTTGCTGCCGACATGTGCAAACAATGTGTAAGGTTTCTGGTTGGGTTCAGACCAGTTTGTTGCCTCCGGCTCTTGTCAGGTTTGTCTGCGTCCACGTGTCTAGTGTTGCGAGTAAGGCCTGCAATGCACAGCAGGCAAAGAGAAAGACAGTGCCTGGCAAGCTAATGGTCAACAGTGGATGAATAAAGCCAAAACTTGCTAAAGGGTAGCTTCTCAAAATCCCCAATGTTTCGGGGAATTCTTCTTCACTATGGAAACATTTTTGCCTTGTATGATCTGTGATAATGCCTGTACATATTGTTCTGGATTTTGAAAGTTTGAACAGTAAAGTTCAGATGGGAAAGAAGTTCTGAGTTGCCAAATTGGGAAAAGGCAAAGATGAGCTTGATATGGACTAACAGGTAGAGCAGATGGTTTATTATTATGAGACGCTGTACTGCCATGTGTCGGTAGTTGGCTGCAGGTTGTGTTATTATTATTAAGGAAAAGAGGAATGGGTTATTGGCTATTATGAGCCACTTGTGTTCTGTCCAGGTGGAGCGCCTCAACTTATGTGTAGGCCTAAGATATACACTATGAGATAATATAAAATATTAGATTATTTATCTTAAGAAAACACATTTCTCTGTTTGAGTAACAATAAGTCATCTTATTTTCTATAACCTCTTTCTTAAATACCAAGAAGGAAAATCAGAAATAGAAAAATTGAACTCTGGACTTCATAGTTTTTAATTATTATAAGGTCTCTTGAAGAAGTAGTAACTGAAATAAAACATCAGGACAGGTCAGGTTTGGGTCTCAAATTGGTAGTACTTGTTGGCTCAACTCATGTAAGGTCTGTGATTTAGCGTTGCACTAATGTAACATTATCAGACTCACGACAGACAGTATTTTAAAAAGCATCAAAATCGAAGCAGCAGGACCAGAGTCGTCTATTTTGTTCCACAAATTCCTCCTCCTTGTCAAAAGCGTATTGTGATGTGGCCTGTATTACCCACAATGCAACTCAACCGCCGACAGTCAGTCGCCGAGCCACTAGCCTCAAGCAGAAATGAAGAGTGGGCTACAGAGGTCTGGTAAGCTCACTTCTTTCTAGCTCCTAAGACAGCGTCGGTTGGGGCTGAAGACTACAACATTGAAAATGAAAAAAATCTGGCACTTGAGGCAGTTTGTCAGACTTCCCACAGCTCCCTCTGGAGCCACAAAAGGCTTTATATAACTTTTTTCACATATGCAGTAGTACTCCCCAAGACCTGATATTTAAAACAGACTTTGATGTGTGAAACCGGTGGCGTACCCTTTTAAAAGAATTTTCGAAATTATGGGAAATATGTTCACTGACGGAGAGTTGGATGATGTGATCGATGCCACTCTCATATCTGTCGTTTTAATATAAGGCTACAGGCGGCAGCTGGTTAGATTAGCTTAGCACAAACACTGGAAACAGGGTTAAACAGCTTTTACTCCGTCCAAATGTAACAAAATCCACCTACCAGCACTTCTAAGGTTCACTAATTAACACCAGAAGCTATTACAGGGATCTGCTTGTTGCCTGGTAACTGCTCCAAGAGAAATAGTCCAGCACATAACGCCCCATAAAATCGCGGTGAAATTGGCGTAGCCATATAGAATGTTAATTAGTGAGCTTTAAATGGATTTAAAGCTGGACTGCGGGACTTTCACATATAAATGAACATCATTCAACCCTTTGCCAAACAAGTTCACACAATGCAGATTAAGCTCTTTTTTTTCTCTAAAAGAAGAACAAACAACTGCACTTAAACTCTATGTTGATAAGAAATATGTGTTTGCCGAACTTCTGATGGGAAGTACCGTCCGACAGGACAGTGCTTCGTTGCTCTGATTGGTTGTCTCTGCCCGTCGATAACGCCCCTTGTTAATCAAAAATGAACTGAGAGGTTCCAGACTAATACGCATTTGCGAATTCCGGCGATGCCATGCTACTGTCCTGACAAGGGTAACTCTGGAGTTGTGGAGAATCACTAAGCTTGTCATTTAGAAACAAAAGGCGTCACTAGGGTTTATTTATTTTTTTGGCCAACTGTTGTGTGAGAGTTTTTTTGTTGCTTCCCTTCATTGTTTTTTCAAACTCATTCATTGGTTGAACTGTGTGTTTTGCTTTGAGCACTGACTGTATTTACACTGTGGGGACTTCAATTTCTTGTTTGTTTAGTGTTTCTTGGTGTCTGCCTTTTGAAATACTTGTACTGTTACATAACTAAAAATATTATCTTTGTCAGACTTGCACTCCTGAGGCCTGTACTACGAGGCAGGTTCAACATACCCAGGGTATCTTTTTGTTATCTGGCTTCACTTAACCTAACAAATGTGATTGCGCTAAGCGGTCACATGTTCACACGTAAATCAACCCAGGGTTTCCGTATCTGGCCATGAGCACGTTCACATAGACACGGCAATGTTTACAGTATATGACCAATCACAAACATGGACAAGTCTACTGGCTATCATTGCACCACATGAGTAGATCTGACTATAATTAGATAATAATGTGTTTTCCATTAAATTAATGTGTTGCTTAGATGTATTCTGACAATGTTAGCCTTATTCTTTCAGCTGCGACCCCGGTCTGTCAAACAGACTTGGGAGCAAATAAAGAATAAATATAAAAAGATAATTCACAGCGGTCAGTAGGCTTAGTTTCATTCCTTAGAAATACACCAAGTACAAGGTTTCAGTCAGTCTATTGGAGGTTGGTATCTGTATACAAAAGCACACTGAAATGGCTTTGACATTGTTGCAGCCAACAGGAAAAATTTAAATAAAGTAGACAGGAGGGAGCTGCCCTCTGCCATAATGTAAACTGGTGCAATACAATACTACAGTCTGCGGGGGGGCATGACTCTGAGCTGTCGCCCTGAAACCCCCGGCTCAAGAAGCTGACACAGATCAGTCATTCCCTCCGACCAGAATCTATATCAAATAAATCGTCAGGGAAAGCCAGAGGGCTTTACCGCTCTCTGAACACTCTTACCCTCCTCAGAGACCCTCCCCCGATCTGAGCACCGAGCTCCACGAGACCACTGATTGGCTGAAGCGTGGATCTCTTATCACGAACAAATTTCTGCACTCCAGCTTTAAATTGATTAATTGGTTTTCCAGGCCCGTGTTAAGCTAAACTAACCTGCCGCTGGCTGTAGCCTTATTTTTAACAGACAGATATGAGAGTGGTGACGATCTTCTCACCTAACTCTCAAAGCAGGTACAGGCTAGGTTCGGGTCTTGCTTTCACGCCCAATGCAGACCTGTAAATTTTACAAAGCTGATGGCTAAATGTAGAGCATGTATACATTATTCATTTCACTGCAAAGATCATGTTTCTGAAGCATGGTTCTCCCTGAAGTGGAGTGATGTTTTTTTTTAAACCTCTCAGAGGCTCCCCTCACTCTCAAGATTTCTTTTACATCATCTTTGTGTACTCGTTCACTGTATTTCTCTTCTTACATAGCAAAATAAGTCATTTCCGCATTTTCATCTCTACTACTGCAATTAAAAATGATCTATAAAACCCAGAAACTTTTACCAAGATTAAAGATTGCTGATGTTTACAAAGCATAGAGGATGCCAGATGTGCAAAGACAGGGCATATCGATCATGGTACTTCATACTGGCACAAGTCATCATTTATGGTATTTTAACTATTTAAATAAATCCAAAGCTATATTTCGGAGTTTAAAGGAAGTCAGTCTTTGGATTATTGTGTAGTAAGTGTACTAAACCTAATCTCCACACAAGACTGCTATTGTTTGCTCTGCCGCTTAGAGAGGGCAGAATTCTTTTTTTAAGCCACAGGGACTAATGGAGGCTTGAGTCAGAGACACTGAGGCCACCACCATGTAAGACCAGCCATTAACTCCACATTTAACCATGAAATGAAAGCCCAACAGGAGGCATCAGTTCATTGCAGGTCAGGATGTCCAAGCTCTGCCTGCCCCCTCCTCTCTGGAGAGGCTTATTCTTGACACATACACTCTATGATTACTGTATACATCTGCATGCGCAAGCACAGATATGAAGACCTGTACACTATACACCCAATACATACTGTATATGTCACAACACACAAGCACAGACATGATGACGTGCGCCGTACAAACACATACTCACACAACATCCCATGCTCTCCTTCTCGCTCTCTCTGACTGACAATATTCCAGTCCAAACCCCCGTAGATATCATTTGCAGGGCCACGCTGTCAACTTCCAGTGTTTGCCTGAAACAAGAAACGAGATGGGAGTCAACAGCAAAGAACAACACAGCAACAACTCTGTATACTCAGGGCAGCTCTCTATCTGCCAAAGCAGGCCTTGGCAGCACACCTCTGCTCTAAGATGGCAGCACCGACCCTGTGGTGCAGCAGAGTTCCCTGCGTGAAAGCTGATCAGACCCTCTCTCCGTGTTGTGTTGTGTGACAGGACACCCGCTGCTTCCAGGTTAGGCCAGTTTTTTCACTTGTGCCTGGGAAAGAGATAGAGAGAGAGGAGGGGGCAAAAAAAGTGTCTCTGTTTGACTAATACAGTGACAACAAGTCAAAATGTCAATGTGAAGTCCCAGAATCCCGTTTGGATTACTGGCCCCAACTCTGAAGGCATGTTCACTTCAACTGACAAAAAGGGGCTTGCCAAAGTCTTTTCAGGTTCACCGCCCATAGAAATGAGTGCGGCTGCTGTCTGAATACTATTATGGACCATTATGCTACTGTTTGTATATTACATTTTCTGATGTCATAGGTTGTGAATCAGCATGTCACTGTGCCACGCACAGACACAGGGCAGCCCGTGTGTGTGTGTGTGTGTGTTATTTTTGAGTCCACTTCAATCTCCGTTTCGGTGGAATCCGAGTTTGACACACTCAACTCAGGCCTTGCCGCCGTGCCTTGAGGCTCCCAAACAAAAGCAATCCTTGTCCATTTGAAACGTTATCCTGTTGACTGCACTTCCACTGTACTGCTCAGTCACCTCTTTCACTTGGCCTTCCATGAGAGTTATGAGGGGAGACTTGACAATATCCATCTCTTCATGCTCTACTGAGGCTAGTGCTGCTTGACACTACACTTAGCTTCCCCTGTAAAACCAAAAAAAGGCTTTACAGTACAGCTTGCCTCTACGAGTAAGGGCATTCAACTTTAATTGATTCTATTATGAGCATTTCTAGCATTTTCCATTTAATCATAAAATGACTATGGTCCTGCCTGGAAAATGGCTAATGCAAACTACTAAAATGTCCAACCATTCACAGCTGGCTGGACCATGTGGTCTGAGTGAGCCAGACTACTTATTAGCGATGTAGCAGCAGAATCTGAAAGCTTAATGGCTTGTTGTGAATGTCCTGGCTTGGCTCAGCTTGCTTAAGTGCTTGTGTTTAATTTTTCATCCTGTGTCCACTTTTTTGGGATGTAACATCTATTTGTTTGCATCACTGCTCAAAAAAAGATTTTCATAAAAATTATTTTTTTTTTTTGCGATTATCTTGTGTCTTTCTGGATAAAATCACTGTCTGAAGTTTATAAATACTGACAATGCCTGCCTTTTATAATGGAAGTTGCTGTCAGATTGATATCCTTCCATTGCACCTCCATTTTTCTATTCATTTGTTTTGAGGGTATGGCTTTCTGATAGGTTGATCTGTGAATTAGTTTAGCAGTCAACTCTCAAATCCTGGCGCTTAGGAGCTCCCACTGGCAGATACACACCATAGAGACTCAGAACACTACTTAACAGCCTGTTTTTCTTGACCTGTGTCACTTTTTTGGCCACGCAGCTCTGGGTAACCTGGTGTCCAATTCACCACAAGCGGTAAGTTGAGCTGACTAATATTAAGGCGTCGACAAAACGCCAGCATTGTTATTAAAAATAAATGACTGTCTACCTCCGCAAGCACTTTTGCAAGATTCCTACAAGTGTGTGTATGCACATAACACTGTTTCATTTTTCAGGCATTGAACTTTTCCAAGTTCTGATTTAGTGATAACAATTCTGATTAACTGATTCTAAAGGAGAAGAAAATAATGTAGGATGAGGCCACTGCAGTGCTACCAGAGGTGTTTCTTAAAGAGGTTAGACAAATGGACATGGGAATGCAGACAATGACAACGAGAGAGCACTTCAGCACAAGCTCAGTCTGGGTTTAAGGTCAATAGCAGCCAGGGGGGATCATACAACATCTTTTGTTCAGACACACATACACTGCCACCAGAAACCTATACTATACAGTGTCATGATGCATTTTTACCTGCAAATAGAACCTGCAGTTTGAACAAATGCGTTTTCTGATTGCAAAATGTGCTTGAGAACATCACATAATCCAACAGGTTTCTATTCACAAGCCTGCAATTAAACACTATAATCTAATTACAACATAATAAACAGTGTAACAATCATAACAGCTGCTTTAGTGACAAGTAGAATAACTTAAGGTGTTTTATTCTGTTGCTGTAACAAACAAACCTTTCTTTTTTCAAGGCAATTATCCGAAGTTATAGAATTACACTTATTAATGACTTCTCATGTCATACTTAACCGCACCAACAAGCCTACAGACACTAGCAATAATGCTAATGTGTCTGTATAAACCGTGTGTACTTGTTTCAATTGACTATGCATTTGACCTTTCTGCTCATTTTATTTATTGATTTGTTTGCATGTTTTTCCACTTTGGAGTCACCTCCTGCCCTGTTAACCTGCACCACCCTGCCAGGAGCACTGCTGCTGGGGGAGTGAACCACTGGGTCTCAGCAGTGGTGGGCAGGGGCATTTTCAGTTTTCACAGTTTACTCTATTTTTGTAGGAAACGAAATCACAGGAAATGCTGTACATTATTGAATATTTCACTCCCAGTGTGTCGCTGCAAGACAGTTGGGTCTATCAAAGTAGTCTAACACGGACAAAGAAGTGGAGTTTTACATCACGTGCATTGTTTGAGTTCTTTGTACATCGTAGTTTAGTGGCACGGATGATTCAAATGAAATGAGAGAAAACATTATGAATCTTTCTTCAGGTTAGATCAGCTACAAAATGAACGCCTCTCTCCACCAGACATTGTGAAATATTTAATCTCTGATGCATAATTGATCCCTCTCTCTGTTAAATATACTTTCGCCTTGCAAAATTCCATAACTGCACAGCACTTGTCTTGAGTTTTGTAAAGCCAGCCCATGCCCTAGATCGGAGTTATCTTTGGTCTGAATATTTGGCTTCTTTGGACTCAATGCAAAGCTTCTGACACATACTTTCTAACACATCTTTTCAGTCAGCTGGCAGGAATTTGATGGCCCACAGCAAAGGGTTTTATCTTGTTTAAGCAGACGAAAGTGTAATTAAAGGAAAGAAAGAAATAGACTATAATACCTAACTCCAGACTACCTAGAGCAAGGTATTCTGTTAGGGCAAAAACCTCCACAGCTTCAGCAGTTTGTTCCATGAATGTAATTACTTTACTTCCAGACTCATATTGTCTCTAACACGTTTAGAAAATAGCGTGTTCCTCAAGCAAAATCTCCTTCCCACCATTCTTCATTGTGTTTCCTGACTGCTCCTCATTCTTCTTGTCAACAGTGTGCTACTGGAAGCCTATCCCGAGGCTCTCAGCAAAGTCAAGGCTCGCTCAGTGTGATGAGACTTGTTTTTCATACTATGTTGCCCAGTAAACAAAATCAAACATTTATGAGTGTTTTATGCAAGGCATCAGAAGGACCCCTGTCCGTGGGTGGACTGGGGATATAATTTGCCTCTCCTTACCCGATCCGACCTCCTCCGGCTCTGGGTACTGCCTTGTTAGCTCGCTGCAAGAGAAGTCAGCAGGTCACCATGGCTGACAACATACTTTTGAACTTGTATACCTTCCCTCTCTCTCTCTCTCTCTCTCTCTCTCTCTCTCTCTCTCCTTACTTTCCATCCCTGCATCTGCAACCACTTCAATCTTTCGTTTTCATCATCTCATTTCTCAGTTCATCTTTCCTCCGTGGCCACTAATCAAAAGGTAGCTACATTGGTGACTGTGCTATTAAAGTCTTTCTTCCAACATCCAACACATTAATGAAACAAAAACAGTAATGTTCCAGTCAAATGACCTGCCCAAGAGTCGTAAAACCACATAATTTAGCGACTTAACTCCAAAACTGATACAAGCAACCTCTGTCAAAGTGGAGAAGACTTTCAGTTTTTTTGGCACAGCTCCTCTGAGTCTAACCAGCTCCAATCCACCCCTCTCTGTTGGGCCAAAGTTGATACACAGCCATCAATTCCATTAAGCACTGGCCTGATACACCGAACTAAAGCTCCCCTTTAGAGCAGGTCTCTGAGCCTGATAAGAGTTGGCAACGAAATAGACTGCGTTGTAATTCATGATATGTCACCGTCTCAAAGTTTCTCTGCCCACCTTCTCCCCATAGATAACTCCAGACATTTCTACTTTGTGACTTAATTACAGACTGTGGTAGTAAGAGATAAAGTCATCTTTTACAGGGGGATTTAGTTTGTCCTAGATTTAAAGAACAAAAATTGGAGTTCTGGCCAAATATTGAATGTAACTATTGATTTCTTCAATTGTTGTAATAAAATATATACAAGCACATTCTCTGTCATTTCTTTCATGATTTTCTTGGTTTCTTATCTGCTGACCTGATACAGAATGTGGCTTATTTTCTCACAATAAGCTGAGTCTGTGTCTTAATTAGTGTCTGTTTTTGTGAAGAGGAGCATATCCAGTGCATTCAAACATTCCAAAGAGTGTCTTTGCCAATGTGCAGATGCCCTCCTGCCAGTACACTGCTGTATAATCATGCATGACCTTGTTCTGTACGAGTTCAAAAAATGTTTAACAATGCAGCAGATGTTGAACCCCCCCCCCCCCCCCCCCCCCCCCCCAGCAGATTGGCAAGCTTAATTTTTCATGTTATATGTCTGATTAGAAAATAGAAAATTTTAAAATAGGTTCAGAAAGTAGCAGAAGCCCTACAATAATGACAGCAATAATAATATCTTGTGTAAAATGCTAATATACTGTTGTTTGGCAAGTAAGATAGGTAAGATGTTTGGTGTGTTGGCATGCTAACATTTGCTATTATTATTACTAAGTATAAAAGTATTGGTAAAATGAAAAATTTGACCCAGTGGCACTATATAAAATGTTACAGAGTTACCAAAGTGTTCAGAATTCATCCTCAAGGGAACGTGAATGCCTGTAGCAAATTCCTTGGAAATCCAATAAAATATATTTAATACTCAAAACCGCAAATGTGAACCTCATGGTGGCGCTAGACGATAAATCGGAGGATCACCAAAGTCACCAGGGAATCATGAATGTCTGTACAAAATGTTGCGGCAATCGTTCCAGTAGATGGATATAGTGAAAACTTTTACCTGCTGGTGAGCGTAGAGGTAGAATCAAGGGGAACACCATAATCTGTAGAACTTGGATATCTGTACCAAATTCCATAGCAATCCATCCAATTGTTGTAGAGAAAAGTCAGCCTCATGGTGGAGCCAGTATAAGTCAGGGGAGTCATTAAGATGTATGTTCTGGGGACCATGAATGTCTGTACAAAATATTTTGGCATTCCATCCAATTGTCTAGACCAATTGTGGTGGACTGACTGAGCCATGCCTAGTGTAGCTAAAAATATGTCCACTGCTGAAACACCAGAACATAGAAGCGATGTTCAAAAGAGAGAAATCACAGGTGAAACTAAAAGTACTAAAACCCAGATCAACAGCAAATCCAGTGGCTGTCTTTGGAAATAAAACCTGTTTCTTGACTGATCCTCATTTTATAAAGGTGGATAAAGGAATCAGCTTAATCAGGGTAGACTTTAGACTGGTCTTCTGCTGAATCAAAAAGTTCTCCTGATACAACCCTGCAGAAGAAAATATAAGTTCTAAATTCCCCAAATTGTTCTTACTAAAATCCCACTGCTGCCTTCTTTAAGCCTGAATAACATTTCTTGACCTGAGAGCACTTCACTTTGCAATCAGATTTAAAGGGGCTTTTATACTCTAAAGGGTTTCTAAGCAGTCATAACCCAGCAATAAATGTTAAGGGATCATTAGGAATAACACCTGATTTTGAGAATATATACCAACAACTGATTTCCTCTGTGTTCTTGAATATGTTTATCCAAAAGAACACTATACTCTTTACAGTAATTGGTGAAACAGATCAGAAAGAAAAAAATCTAAGCAAATACACACTCTAGGAGGTTGATAATATTGAAAAAAGTACACGAGATTGCAAGAGTCTGACTAGCAGAACTGCTTTTTTGTATCCACAAATAAAAAAGCTTTCTCTCTTTTTTATGGTAACGCTACAATCCAAAGAAACAATAATTGTCTGTATGACTACACAGGGAGTTGAAAACTTAAGAGTGGAAAAGCTGTGTTTGTGGGATATTATGTTTCAAGGTTTGCAGTCAGTCTCTAGATGCATTCAAAAAGGAAAAAAAAAAACAAACTTGGAGCTGGATGTGGAACACAGTGTTCCCAGTGCACACTACAGAAGCGTATTTGATATTCTAGTTGTTTGAGCTTGTGTACAGATTGGTCTGTTGGACGGACAAAATGTGCTACTGCGGAATTTAAATTTAGAATTATGTCAGGCTTTTATAACTTCTCACAATGGAGAACCATCATTTTATTTTTTTTACTGTGAGTGACTATGTGAATGACCCCAGATTTTGGTGTTATTTCCTGAAATATTTGCTTGTACTTTAAAGGAAAGTTTACTAAGAGCTCAGATCCGCTTCTAATGTCCTGGCAAGTAACCAAATATAAAATACAAAAAGCAAATGCTGTCACAAGTGTCTGCTTCCAGTGGCTCATTATATCAGTAGTTATGTCAGTAAACAAATTCATACTTGGATGAGAATGGACCGCAAATAAACAGTGTCCAAGTTCTCCGAATGTTGTCCCTCTACAGCATCAGCTTGCGTTTTGAGTTTTGGGTCGGACATACTTCCCCAGCCCCTTTTTGCAGATGGTGATTAAATCTTTAATTGTCAAGGGGAGGCGGGACTGTGGAGCAGGGAGAGGAAAAACTGGCAAACAGATTTTTAATTATGGCCCACTAAATTAAGATACCCAGATTCGGTCCCATATCTCCGCCTGATCTATTCCTCCCTCTCTCTCTCTCTCTCTCTCTCTCTCTCTCTCTCTCTCTCTCTCTCCCCACTCCCCACTCCAGTGCCCCATGGCTCTGATTGTATTACTCATTCAGATAGATCATCCGTCATTTCCAGTCACCGTACAACATGGCCGCATATCATATCAGCCCAGGAATAAGGGGAGGGAGGGACAGAGAGATAAAGAGTGAGGAAAATTGGATGTGGCCAAATTAAATTCATATCTGAGGATTCCTCTACCGTTGTGTCTTCCAAAAAAAAATCACAATTAGATGAGGAGAGTCTTCCAAGACCAGCATGTTCACATACACTACAAACAAGACATATCCATGTAACGTACAAATAGGTCGTTTGTTAAGATAATTCTAATTAAATGTGGAGCAAATCACTTATTATCTCTTATTATGGAAAATAAGGAGTCATTCTAATACTCTGGACACCCTGCTTCACTTGTTTTATAATCCATGACCACAAATTAAGACTTTGGAGTTTGAAATGTGGCACAAGGCAGAATTCCAGTGGGTTTTGTGTGTGAAAAAACATGTGAACATCCTTTCTGCCTCACTCAGCCCCACAGGCTGGATATAATTACTGGATATCATACTGCACTCAACATGTCTGACATGCATTTGCCTCCACAGACATGAAGAATGTGCTCCGAGAATATTGTTCTCCATGTCCATCTGTCTGCGTGCATGTGTGTGTTTTTTTTTTGCCAAGTCCGGACACGCACATACACTCTCAACATGCGATGAATAAGCATCCACCAGACATGTGTGTATTTGTGTGTCTTTATTTGCATCCTTGACTGTGTGAAGCCACATCGCACAAAGACAGCAAGCAATGAATGACATTGATGTCTCTGGGTCTGTGTGTGGACCGAGGACACTGTCCTCCCAAGAATAACAGCATCAGTCCAGATGCGAGTGCACAGACAAATGATGTTGTCCTGCTGACAGGGGCGTCATTCCAAATGTGCCATTCCAGAGGGCAAGGACAAACGACAAATTTTGTATTTTGATTTGGAGGACTTGTTGGGATTGAGGGTTATGCGGCCTGTTTTGCCAGATGTGTTAATTATGCAAGTTAATTAGGGTTAGGCCAGGTTTTCATTCAGCCAATGGTCTCTTATTTCACATAAAATGACACTCTCTCCAAATATAGCCCCTGTTTGGCTCATTTATAACATTTAACTGTCTATTTAATTTTTTCATTGCTGTGGGGATATGTTTAACTGTTGGAACAGTGATATTTGTTTCATACATGGCAGTAACACAAAGAACACACAAATATATCCAAATAAAATATAGGCCTACACTAGTTAACTCCTGCAACTCCAAACACACAGAAGCATTTTACATAAAACTACAATGTAATAATTTAGGGTACCCTTTTTGTCAGTATAAGAAGTGTAAAAGGTGAGAAAAAAATGACAAATGAAATAAAAGCAATTCTTTAATTTATTTTTTAATAATTGGCCAAAAAAAAAAGGACAAAAAAAAAAACCTTACATCTTCTGATTAGACAATGAAAAGTCCACAAAAACAGAAAAACTAAACCCGCCATTTTGTAGCTGCCGGTGAGAGTGAACCTTGGCGAGGGGAGTGAAATGTTGTTTTAAACAGTCAGAGTGAGGACAGCCTGCCACAGAGTTTAGGTCATCAGTGTGGTCATTAAGCAGACTGTAATGGGCCATGAGAGAGGCTGTTCTGCTCTGGCGCCGAGCCGGCCGACCGACCTGTGGATCACACCAACATTACCAGCCGACGGATCGCACCATTATGCCCTTGATGGAGGGGAACTCTGGATGCGTCTAGAGGAGACCGAAAGTGGTCGCAGTATGCTGCAAATCTGCAGACACACCACAAGCAGGTGTGGGAGTGGGCACACTCATGTACAGTTGCAGAAACACATGAATTATGTAGACATCCTCATTATGGAGTTTTGGGTGTATATCCATATTCATGAGTCTACATTTAGTGAAATGTATCAGGATTACACAGCTGAGCTCACATCTACATAAACTTTAACATTCTGAGAGAAAAATATTTTTCCACCTCGTTGACTTTTTTCTTTTCTTTTTTTTTTAGAAATGGTGGCATCTGGCACAGACTCTCCTCTGCAGTTGTTCTGTTTTGTACTGCACCGGTGTTGTTCATTGAGTTCACTTCCTTTTATTTTATAGTATTATATTTCATACAGAAAGCAAAAGGTCAGGGACATCTGCCTGCAGCACGCAAAGTTGAACGCGAGGAATCGCGGAGGAGGACGAGACAAAGATGGTGAACGAGGGGATGACAGAAATGCATTCACCACTACAAACGCTAATCACAGTAAATGTCAAACCAGCCACTCACTCCTGCCACTCCATCCACATTTATTTCATTTCCTGCCACAGTTTTGTCTGTCCGGGAGACATAACATGAAATGTGTTTCTTTTGCCTAGATGCCTAATGAGGCAGTTTTCATAAGAAACCGAGGAATAAAAAAAAATAAAAAAATCGTAGCAACAAGATTGTCTTGGGAAAAGAAATACAGCAGCAACCCTGATTTGTGGCAGTCTTGTATTTCAGCATTCTCCATCTGCTCATTATTTCTTTACCATATCTACCCTGTGTTAAGTTTCTGCTGAAATATCGTGTCCTAGGACAGAGCGTACATATAGGTTTTCATGTTTTATATAAGTCAAATGAATATAAAGCACTTTTTTCAATGGTATCCATATAACAGAAACAAAAAACGATGTGTTTTGTAGATGGAGATTGAAAAAGACTTCAACCCCCCCCCCCCGCCCCACATCCCTTGAAGATATCTCTTGTCCATTGGTCCAAGTTTTTGATGGCCAAGCATGTACCCAGCTAGCACACACCGCAACACTCATTAATCTGAGAGCGGCTTTCCTAGTGGGAGTTGGGGAATTGCAGCCTGTTATGTCTCTCTCCACATCTACTGAGTGCTCAGTCCCGCTGCCAGCAGTGGTCCAAAGAAGCAAAGAGAAGGCCGGTCCCGATGGAGGGGGATGTGGGCAGCATAAGCCCACAGCAGCCCTCGGACAACACTCACAAGTGTGACAGTTGGCCGGACAAACTGTGCTGAGAGTCGAACTCACTTAGCTTGCCGGTGGAGTGCACTGATTTCCGAAGCCTGTGTGAGAGACTCCACATTTGGTGTGGAGATGTAGCTGCGCACGGGGTGGAGGGGGGAGGGTGGGGGCCTCTCACAAAATTATCAAAAGACGGTTGATTTCACAGTTGGGAATTATTTCTTCTCATTTCAACCTGTCCTCCCCCTTGCAATCTGCTTCGTCTGTTTTCCTCTTTGTCTCTTATTAGGCTTTCATAGGGCGCACACAAAATGTTTCATTTGTCAGCCAACCAATCAGAGCAGGAGGTCTGGACCAGCCACTAATTGTGGTCAGTTGGCCAGCTCTTCAGCTGGTTGCCAACAGAAATTGAGTTAGAATGGTAAACACCGCAAGAAATGCCTCCAACTAGGACCTTCAAACACAAAACAGGCTGAAAATCAAATAAATATGCACAATCCTAAATACCACCCAATACACATGAATCTTAAAAATGTTGTTAGAGTCTACACGTACATGGAAAATATTTCCCATAACCTATTTCAAAGTATAGCCCATATTCTGAGCCTCCCATTGATATATAAATGCATTATATCTTATATACAATGATCACAATGAACAACATTTGAAATATTTTCACAAACCTACAATCTGCTTCTTGGAAATAAATTAACTTAAAACAAAATATAATAAACTGTCTACATTATATGGGAGACCAACATTCATCATGCATAGATTTTTAGTATTTAGTCACAGTGATTGATTTGTATGTCAGCAGCAGAGACATTCAGAGGTGAAACGGTCTTTTTCCAGTGCAGTCCCACCATGCCCTTGTATTCTGACCTTTTGTCCAAACCATCAATTACCTCCCTGTTTTTAAACTAATTTACTGACTGCAGAAAAAAACTAGAGAAGTGCATGCTGTAGCTCAGCACACGCACATACAAACACGCATTGTTGCATGCAGCTATGGTATATGCACACACCTATACACATTCTTACTCACGATGATTAATGCTCTGGCATGAGTGGGTTCACTCCTCTAAAGGCTGCTGTTCAAGCCAGGGCTGATTTCCCCCGCGTGCCTGGAGTACTTTTATGCACGTGTGCAAACACTCCCTAATTCAGCGGCCATGTTGTACTCAAAATGTTCTAGTTACTCTAGCGTTAAACATGGTAGAATAACTTAAACTCTGATTTTAACATTCTTTGACATCAAGTGAGCAACAAGTTACATTTAAAAAAGATTATCTGACGGACCAAATTTGGAACATAATCATGTTATATTCTTAAAATCTTAAAAAAATAATGCAACATTACACAGGAAAGTGATTCGTCTTATGCATGAGTTAGCAAACATTCAGCATGCACACAAACCTTTTACCCTGTTAATGTCTAAATGATGAGACCCAAACAGTAAGCACGGAAATGTCTTCAACTGAGTAAATCTATATCTACTGTAAATAAAGAAATAGTTTTTGGGAATTCACTTTGATTCCAAGAGTTAGATGAGAAGATCGCTGTAGGCTTCTATGAAGCTTTATCTAGCAGCCGATTAGTTTAGCTTAGCATGAAGCTGGACACAGGGGGTAAGTTAAAAGCTATCCCGGCTTTGTGACCTACATGAGTCAGAAAGAGATATACATGTGAAACAACATATTTTTTTAAGTGAATATTCCTTTAAGGTGCAGCCAATTTTACAGATGCCTATCAATTAATTTTTTAAAAAAAGAACACTGTTGATATATATTGGCATACTATCAGTATAACTATCTCAATAGTTACAGGGCATAGTATAAGAACCACTCATAAAGAACTACCCTTAGTCAAGGAACGTCCGGCACAAAATCATTTGTCCAGATGTCCTGTGAGAGAATACGGCAGCATCTTTGTCTCCACAAGGCTTGCATGGCCCCCAAAGCGTAGAATACAACTCAATTTATCATTTCTGTGAAGAAAATGTCAAATGTCTGAATGTGAATCAACAGATTGATGAAGGCAAATGCTAAGATGGTAACTACTGTACAATCAATCATGTCATTTATAGATGGAGCATGGACTCGAAAATACAGGGCGCCAAGGTCAGTTGTGCAACATGCAAAATTATATTTCATATTCCCCTTATAGAAGAGCTTCCCTTTTGAATAATCACACCATTCAGGTCCATCATAAGCTCACTATTATTTAGTAAACTGTTTATTCTCAAAGGACATTTAGCTATGGAATTAACTTTCCTGTTGATGCATCACTTCGACCCGTGGCAGTGAGGGTGATTTGTTTATAATGTGTTGGGCCATTGCTCATGTACTGTTACACAAACATGACAATGAATAGCTTAATTAAGACAACTTATCATACATGTAAATGCATATATAGAGAGATCCATGGCAGCTTGCCATGACATACAGTACACACAGTCCATAAGTGAACCGTTGGAAAGTCTGGTTGAGAAAGCTATTAACTGAGCTATGATGCTTGTCACCCCGCATTTGATCAATGCTTGGATTTTAAAGCCTCTTTTAAAATGTCACATCTACTTAATATCACATTATTCACTAGATAGAGTCCAGGCCTTTAAGGTTTTTCATGCCCTCTAAAGCGGAGGAAATTCTCCCTCTCTTGAAAATCAGTGGGAAAATGTCATCTGAATGGTAATTTGTATATTGCACATCTCAGACCAATTTTTAAATGTCCTTTTAACGTGTGGTATGAATGGAAGCAAATATGTATCTTCGCCTTGAGGTTTTTATTCAGGAAAATTACATTTTATCCTAGATAATGGAAATTTCAGTTTGCACATAGTGTATATACCATCAGTCATTTAGCTGAAGATTTGTGGTATATGCTACACAACACACAGTGTGAAGTATTATGAAAAACGTGGCATTGAGCTCTTATTTGCTGCTGTTATTTTATCCTCCTCCAAACACATGAAACTAGGCGGCTTAACACTAGAGGGCTCACATGTATTGCCATACAGGAGAGCTGCTTTTTGTTCAAGTGTCGGGGGGGTTGTTAGAAATCTCCCACTATCACACAGATGACTTACCAATGTATTATTGATTATGCTTTATTGTGCCGAAACATCCCTTTTATAGCTGCGGACCAAAATCTACTGAGTAGATGGAATGTAAAATCTGACTTCATAAGCAACACTCCATCATGTCTCATGACACCAGAGTGCAAATTGAGGACAGCGCAAACTCAGACGGAGGATTTTCCAGAAATTTAGAAGAATTTAGAAAGAAGGAAAGAGGGGAGGAGGGTGACAAAGAATAAGGGGAGGTGGATTTGTGTGTGTATGTGTGAGCATGGGAGAGAGAGAGAGAAGAACATTAATATGTGACTTTGTCTGTGTTTGTGTGTGTGTGTGTGTGTGTTTCCTGATGTCCAAGTCTTGTAAAGTTTGTGTTTTTGTGTGCACGCTCTATCACACCGCCGAGTCGATCCTACACGGCAGCAGTGCATGCGTAAGCCTTTGCAAACTGAGCAGCTGGTCTCCCCTGTGGGAGTCATTAGCAGTGAAGCTCATCCTTTTGTCACACACTCCAGTGTCTGTCCCTCACCTCTCAGCCCAACCTTGGGGCCCATCATGTTCCCCCTGCACACCTGGCTTTACTTCCTCCTTCTCTCCTACTTCAAGGCTCCTCTGGCTGGCTGCTCCCTTAGAAACTGAGCTAGATAAATAGAAAGAAAGGGAGAGAGGTTGAATGAGCAAGGAAGAGACAGGACGGAAGAACAGGAACACCGATAGGGAATGGGTGGAAGGAGAGAACGAGGTCTGTCAGCTCTCCACAACCTATTATCAGAGTCCTGGCGGATGCTCCTGCCCCCCGTACATACCTCCTCTTGTACAGAGACTTTCTTCCTCTGCACTGGTTCCCATGTTAGTTCCTTAAATCCCTCGCCTCCCTCATCCATCCAGCCATCCAGCCCGACTGCCTACTCCCCTTGCCTTTCGCTCGCCGCCTCTCCGCAGTCATGCCACAGGGAGAGTCGGTTATATGAAAGCTTCCTCTTCTCCCCTAATCTCAGCGTGGCAGAGAGGCTGGAGCTGGCGTGGCTTCAGATACACAGACCCCCACTCGCTTGCCTCTGCCCAGAAAAAATCTCTACTCATAGTTGCCACTGACGGTGTGCCAGTGCACACTGCACACCAGCCCAACAAGCCCCAACGCTTGTCTCCTTTATGGCTCATCTCTGACCCTACTCAACCTTGCATGTACGTATTAAGAGGTAAATTCAAATTGTTTGTCTGGCCTCCCTTCAGCGTTTGTGAAATAGATATTTGGGAATGCAGTGGGCCTCTAAGATGTGGATTGAAAAGAAGATGGGGAGTGAGCAGGTGGCTGGATTTAGGGCTTTGAGTGGTGTTCCAGGAATTCAATAGTTCTCCAATGGACATGTTGCTTCATCTATATCAGACAGAAAATGAAGTGCAATTGATCCCTGGGGTAGTTTGAGAGAAAAAATACATCTTTCTTGTCAGGCAAATGACTTGGAAATCCTGTTGTCATGGCACTGAATTGCAGAAAATTAACGTGATTTCCAAGCTCGCCTGCCTGTCATATACTGTACCTACTGTACTCGCTCGGGATGGTTTAGGATCCTTCCCATGAGGACCGAGGCCATCCCTCACCGGATCCACACGGAGACAGCGCAGATTGGGAATGAAGTCTCTTTATGGATTTTTGCTCCAAATAAAGTGGCTCATTCCCGCCGTATGGCCATGACCCCAACACAATTAACCTGGCAATTTGTCACTTTCAAGGGCATCCACTGGGAGTTTGGGGAAATTGGCCAACTCGTCATCATCCTTCACTCCCTGATCGGTAATGGAAGAGAGGAGAAATGATAGATGATGATCTCTCTCTCTTTCTCTCTCTCTTTTCATCCCTTCTTCATCTTAAAATGCTCTCTTCATTTTGCTTGTATACGTTCACCCATCACTACAACGGATGTTTGAGAAGTCTTAGTGGCAACAGTTAGAGCTTTTACTCAAGAATCACTGTATACCTTCCTTCAGTAGCCTGTTAATCACTACTGCTACTACTGCGTGTGGAGGCAAAGCGTCACGGGCCCTCCCAACTGGATGAGTGAAAATACCATTGATTTCCTATGAAGGCACAGTGCCAGGCCTGATGCACAGGCACACAGGGTGGATCAGGTGTTAATGAATATCAAAGTTAATCTAATGAAGGAGCAGGAAAAAAGAGGGGAAGAACGGCAAGCTAGAAGCAGACTAGAGAAAGTTGAGCTCATAAAGTCACTTGAGGAGTTTAAATACTGTAAAGATTATGGTTGTTACATTGCAAATTCAAAAATTTGACAGTAGTGACTGGTTCATAGAATAAAAGTTCTTGTCAAAACATTTTTAACGATAAATTAGATTTTCCTTTTAGCATAGAAGGTTCTTAATGAAATTGAACTTAACTTTCACAGTCCTATTAATAACCCGCAGTTTTTCCTTGGCAACTATATCTTTCCTCACACAGGGGAGCTTTTACTTTATCACATCCATTCTTGTTTGGCCTTATCCCCCTCCAGTGGAGCGATTATCGGGGTGTCAGGGTGAAGCTTGTCGTCTCAACACACACCAGGTCAAAGCAGGCTGTCCTCCCCTTGCTCTGCAACCATTGTTAATTCTCTCCTTTTTTACACCATTGATCTCCTGCCTCCCAGCCCAAACAGCCAGGTCTTTGTGGAGCTGTTAAGCTGCTCCACTACTATACTTTCTGGCCTCTTGTTGAGAGCGCAATGTCGATCCCAAACTCCCCATGAACTGCCAACGGGGTAAAAAAAAATAAAAAATGAAACAAAGGTGGTACAAAGAATGGAACAATTTTAATGAAGAACACTTGCCTCATTTACAATTATTGTACATGTATTTCTGTCCACATCTAGTTCAGATTTGCTCTGATTATTTTGCATGTTCTTAACATGGTTTAGTTATTTTGTAACTGGGAGATTACTCTCAAACACATGGATGTGATAATGTTATGTTTATATTGGTGTTTTTTTTTAACCAAAAGATGTTTCATTGTATTGTTGAGGTCTAATAAACATACTGAATGCATCTCCTTTCCAATAAAACACTTGATAAGCAGATTTTTTTTTAAATGTAAATCCTGCTTTATTTACATGAATGTTTACCTGCTAGCGGCTTCTTCTTCTTCTTCATTGCCTCTGTGTGCTACTGCCACTAACTGTTGATCAGCAGCAAAGCTGAAATGATTGGCAAGAATGTGTATTGAATCACCCACATCTGCATGTATGTCCAAACAAAATGGGGACGCACTCATAAAAAAATAGCTTTTTAGCACTGATGGTAATCAAAACCTCGACAGGGTTCTTATACATTTGTCCCAGCTGAAGTGGCTTCAATGATATGAATGTGACTACTTTACTCTTTACCACTGACTTTTTTTTTTTACTACAAGATGTGGTTGAAAACTTTGTAAAAAAGTTATTGGACCTTGTGATGAAGGTCAATTTTTTATCCTTGTTTTATTCATTTCAGCCCATTAATCTACAAAATTTACATCACCTATACAATTGGCTCAAACTAATAAATAAATGAATAAACAGCTACTGAAAAAAAGATCCCCGTCAACAGATAATAAAAGAAGATAAGTGAGTTTTTGTGGGAGTCAGCAACCCCGGAGAGTCATCCACCCCCCCACCCATGCCTTTTTCTATCTGCTCATTTAGCACGGAGCTGCAGTGGTGACAGGGCGAGCAGAGAAACCCAGACATCCTTCTGCACAGCGGTGTCCTCCAGCTCCTCCTGGGGGACAGCCAAGCCCTTCCAGGTCAGTTGCAAGATGTCCTCTCTCCAGCGTGTCCTGGTCTGCCCCTTCCTACTCACTCGCATCCACAGCACCGCCAAAGGGAGACGGCAGGGAGCCATACTTGCAACCTCATTTGGTTTCTCTCAGTACAAAGGGGCAGTGGCTCAATGCCGAACAGGGGTGGGCTAATCACATCACAGTCTGAGCTGAGACTGTAAAATAAGCCCCACTACTGGTGGAAAATTTGACCAGAAGTGTTATTCCTTTTTTTTTTTCATACTGATGCTGACAGAAAGTAAGTGAATTTTTTTTTTGCGACATGTACGCCTACATGTAAAAGTTAAAGCTGAGGACTTTGTAGAAAAACCGGCAAGAGAAGCTAGATTTTGAAAAGTAGATCCATCCAACTGAAGAAAATCCCACCCCTCCCTTCAGGTCTCCCTCCAAAGCCACTTCCCCAAAACACAACAATGAACGCATACTGCCTCACTACTGCTGGAGAACGAGTCCACGAGAGAGCACAGACATAATTTCACAGCAAACCATCAAATTTTTTGTCTGGACCAAAGTGGCAACAGCCAAACAACTGAGATTGCCTTAACTACTGAAACCTATCCCTGTCAGATGAATTGACCGAACCTCATGCCCCATAACAAAAAAAGAATAAGTTGAGCTGCCTATCATCAATGTTCAGTCGGGACCCTCTGCACTTTATCCAAAAACAAAATGGTATCAGTTTCAAAGCCTGCACTGACATCTAACATAATCAAAATGCAGCACACAACACACCCGCTGCGAAAATAAGGTTTTTGGTCACTCTGTGGAGGGCAGGCTCTATCAAGCCCTCTAAAACCAGATTAGAATTCCTCAAAGATATAGCTTTGACTCAGACTGTAATTACGTTGATACATCTTCTAAAATCTTGCGTAAAAAATGTCAGTTTAGAGATCAGCCCAGACTGTGCAAGGGACAAGAGGTCAGGTCTCGCCGCGCTGATTAAAGGATGGGGTTAGCAAGTGAATCCGTTATTCTGAAAGGCTCCACAGGATTGTTGGTTCAAGGAGATGAGAGTTGAAAAAAATAAGATGCTCTTGCATCTTTACATGCTGTTTTCTGATATATCAGCCTTAGATCCTTCATAGTACGGTGGGACATTTACCAGCATCTCATTTATAGAGAGATTTTCTGCACTTTATCTTCACAGCCTGTGTTGGCATTCAGCCTCGGCAGGGATATTTCTTGTTTACTGTGTTATAAAAGGGCTTGGACAACAGGAACACATATACTGTGTATATTATATTTAGAACAGTAACAGTTTGTGCTGCAAATCTAAATTAGCTTCAGTTCTCATTAAAGCTGAAAATCTGTAACTTGATGAAATTAAGCTATGAGCTTCATCTTGGCAGACTACAGGTGACAGTTGAGTCCCCCCTTAGAGCTTTCTTTTTACAAAGATTCAACCCATCCACCCATCTGTCCGTCTTTCCCTCCCTCTCAGCTGCTCTCCACCTCTCACCATTACCCCTTCTACCCTTCACCCATCTTCCACAGCCTGCGGAAACAGTTTGTGGGGAAGAGAATGTTGGATTTGACTCAGCCAATAAGCGCTCCTGCTGAGGGAGTCAATAATTCTATTTCTCTACTCTTAGTGTGCCCAGACCCCCCCCCCCACACACACACACACACACACACACACACACACACACCCACACACACCCACTCCTCCACCCCCCCGTCCACATGCCTGCATTATCCTAAGCCAAAGCATCCGAGGTGTGTAACGTAAGCCTCTGCAGTGCGCCTCATGTTTCATAAAGAGATAAGGGCCACTAAAAATACCCATCGTGTGTGAAGAGATAGCCAAGCATTAGGAGAGGTATCTACTGCGAGCAGCCAGCAAAGCACAGTCTCCTTTAATTCCAACCACAGACATCTAAGAAAAAGAAAGCAGGATCCCATAGACCCAGTCACAGATACTACTTTATACAGAAACAGATTGAAAATATTCAGTTAAAAAAGCTCTGTGTGAATGTGTTATTAATATTAATCCGTTCTGAAAACCAGGAATAGACAAGCCAATAATATTTCCGCAGAATGATGCCCTTACAATTTAACCACGCAGTGACAACCACACAGAAAATGTGTGTAAACATATGCACATATGTTTCTGAAGAAATTCACAGAGATTAGCTTTTAAGAACAGGTCCATGGACATCATTTAGACTTGATAACACAGGTTTCCATCTGAAAATGAGTTTGATCTCTGCGTTTGCTTTAAGCACTAGACTTTAGACGCTATCTTATCCTAAGACTGATCCTTGATTAAGATTGATCCTCGACTACTTCAGCTGTTAAACTCATTATCACCTCTCATTACTTGTAAAGTCAGCTCAGATTCAAATAAATCCAGGTAGTGGTAAATAATATCTTATGTAGCTTTCATATCTTGCATAGCTCTGATCATATCTTAAAGCTCAAGAAGGAGGACTGTCATCAAGTCTCCTGCTGTTTCAATGCGTCTTAGATCGTCTGAGGGAGGTCTGTCCCCCTCCCTACGCACAAGGCTGGGGCACAGCATGGTGAGTCTGTTTGCACTGCTGTTTTCACCCATGCATACAGAGTACCATGAATACAGCTGTGAGCGCACACACTTGCAAACTAATTGGGGTGTCTGTCGTCACACTAACACTCGGGGCAGCATCTATTGTACGCACATAACCTTAAGTTACATGCAGCTTGTTAGAGAGAAACTGTGAGTGAAAGGGAGGCTGATCAGAAATGTTTTGGCTTTGAGCAAGTGTTTGTCTCTCTACCCATCTGTGTCCCCTCTCACTATCCAGTGCTCATTCTGATCTCCACATAGATTGCATTTTTTTTTTTACGTGCTCAGACAGACAGATGGCATAAGGGAAGAGGAATGAGAGAGTTAAAGAAAGAAAACAGCCTTGCTTTGCTTTGGGGAGTATCAAGAGAGCTTATGAGAAACATTTATTTGTACCAGGTGGATCAAAACACTTGCCAGCTAGTTTTCCCTCCAACTCCTCTCAGCCTTCTCAGCACTTATGTGGGTGAATTCAACCCACTAAATCAAAAACTCATCAGAGTTCTTAAAAGGTGGCTTGACCCTCAGAATGACCAGCAGCAATCAATTATTCAGTTTTAAACACTGAGTGCTGATTTAGCTGAAGAACTTCACTTCTTAAAAAGTTTCCTCCTCTCAGCAAAACGTGTCTTTTTTCTCGGTTACATGATGTCAAACACTGGTAAGGACACTTTGGATTCAGTCTGAGTTAGCCACAGCTTGTAGAACCACTGTGAAATATTTAATATGAACTTCCTGTCCTTTTTCACTTTTTTTGCTTTTATCTCCACTTCAACTCCTTGTTCTTCTAGTTACTATTTCACTTCCACTCCCACTTCTTCTTTCACTTCCTCTTCCACTTCCCTTTCATATTCCACATCCACCTTTGATTTTTCTTCTTCTTCCACTTCCATTTCTTTTTCAATCTACCTTTGCTTCCATTTCCTTTTCAACTTCCACTTCCAACTACTTCTTATAGCTCTTCTTTTTAATATTCCACTTCCACCTATCATTTTATCTTCTTTTTCTTCCAATTTCACTTTTGATTCTTCAGTTTCTTTTCCCCGTTGTTCTTCTTTCACCCCTTCCACTTCCTTCTCCACTTCATCTTTTCATATCAATATACTATTGAGTACAATTTAGTTGTCAATGTATGATCTTATGTACCTATAAATGCAGTATTTTTCCTCCACAAAGTCCCAAAAAGTCACAAGCATCATAATTAAAATAGATGAAGATATTTTTCATTCCATCTCTCTAACTCACACTCTCTGAGCCACTGCATTCTTGTGATAATACGATGTGTTTTCGCTTCACACTTTGCTTTTCCCATTGTGCTTGTAGAATGCAGACTGATTACAAATTATACAGTTCCGGTTGGCACAAACAGGGTATAGACTTCAGTTTGACAGGAAACAGATTACAACTGCCGGGGAAAATGCTTGAACCATTTCCAGTTCTTTCAGATCTTCTCCAGACCTTCACTATTTGGATTTCTATCAAGCCAAAGTGGGTGTCGAGTCATCGCTTGCTCCTCATTTTAGCTGGGATATGGATGGAAAAAGATTACTGTGGGTACACTCACCCAGCCTGCCCCACCAGTCCAGCATTTCATCTCTCAGTGTGATTAAATGGGAGACATTCACACGCGATTTGTTAATTCATCAAACGGTACCTTGTGGGATACAGAGGTTGTATTAATCACATTTTGGGCAAATTCATGTTGGCTTGCATAAAGCTCAAACAGGCATGCATTACAGATTAGTCTTCTGGTGAAGGTGCCTCACCAGAGACTCGTCGCATTAATATATTACCCCAGTCACAAGGTCTGAAGCGAGAAAGAATGAGAGAGACAGACGGAGAGGTACTATGTGT
Source organism: Lateolabrax maculatus (assembly GCA_031216445.1). Lineage (NCBI taxonomy): Eukaryota > Metazoa > Chordata > Actinopteri > Acropomatiformes > Lateolabracidae > Lateolabrax > Lateolabrax maculatus. The sequence goes on from CM062218.1 coordinate 16,261,843, forward strand.
CTATTGGTAGAGATGACAAGTTATACAGTGAATACAGATGATGAACTTAGGAATATTAACCAAAAGAGCCATGAAGGCCTTTTTGAGAAGCAAAACCAATTTACGATACAATAAATGGAGTCAGAGATTTGAAACCTGCTGATTTGTGAACTTTTCTCACAGCCCTGTCCTCTTTGATGAGATTGGCTGCTAGGAGTGAATTGCAATTAAGTGCAAAAAAGTGGCACCTTGCTTGTTAGGAATGCTGTTTAAGGCCTATGAAATTCCCACAGGGGAAGTGGGGGGGTTGTTGGCCATCTTGTTTTCCCCTCCTTTGTCGCCCAATTTGTCTCATAACTACAAGGTTTTATAACAGTCATTAGAAGGTAAATCCCCTTGGCTCAACTTGCCACAGTAAAGCACTGGCATTCAGGGCTTGATAAATGGACATTCAACACTGGTTATTATGATGAATGGGAATTTCACACTGGTAACAGTCCCAGGTATGGGAGAAAAAAAAATCCAAAAGAAAGTCCTCCCAAAAGTGCTGCCAATGGCAAATTGGAAACGGATGCCTATAGGGTCAGTTGACATTCACAGTATTGGCTTTTATTGGATTTTTGGACTTGCTTGAAGACAGGCCAGGGTGTGGGGAGTAGCTTTGACCAAACATGATCTATTTCCAAAAAAAAAAGTTAGAAAAAGAAGGCCAATGCTTCTTAGGCCTGTTGGGGAAAGAGAGTCAATAAACAGATCAGCCGTTACCATGGCGAGCGCAGAGTAATGAAGGTCTTGGTCGTGTAGCCATCAGTACAGGTTACGGGGCTTTGTGCTGCAGACATGGATGCAGCTAACCAATACATTACAGCAACCATATTATCATTAGAGAAGTACATGAAGGAGGGAGAGAGAAAGAGAGAGAGAGGTGTCGTTGCACAGTAGACTGGGTGTCTGATCAATGGGGGATATCAAGCAGGGGAGAGAGAGAGGGAGCAAGGGGATGAGCTAAAGGGAGAGGAGAGATGCAGAGGCGAGGGAGGTACAGTATAGGGCAATTTAATCACAACCTTCTCGGCTGGATAATAAGAGAGGAGCGAGAGAATATAAATAGTGAGCGAGAGACTAATGGAACTCATTTTAGGAGAGTATTTAACCTATTTCAGAGAGAATCCAGGGTAATCAATTAAAAGTGCTTTTAGCCCAGGCCTCAACTTAAATTACTCTTCAAATGTGATTATTCTCTGACATGCTACCTTAGTCTTGGAAATAGATATAATATTAGCTACGTTAAATTGTGGCAACCAGAGAGAATGACCCTCAAAAAAAAAAAAAAATTAAAAATGCCACAAGACAATGGTGGCAACATATCATCAACTTTGGGTGTATATGTACTTATGTCTGTTTCTACTGTGCATATTATGTAAGACTTGAGGAGGTGAATGTGTGTCATTAGTGAATTAAGTTCATTTATTTTGTAAGCTGTCATACAAAAGCTTTGTTACACTTGTGGGACTAAGCTGTCAATGTTGTGGTGTTTTTCCACTATCGGGACATTCTTTATTTAGTACTAGTGGTTGAAAGGCAACAAGACTCGCAGCAATCTGGAAGACATGAGCTCCATCAGTCAGCAACAACAGCTACAGGGATTTCAAGGGGCCTGTATCACAAAGCAAATTCAATGGAGTCAGGTTGTCTTTGGGCTTGGTCAAAGTCATTCTACTCATAAAATGTCATCTAGTGACTACAATTCTTACTAAAGTCACTCAATGACAACTGAACCGTGTCCATGAAAAGCGAGTTAATTCCATCCCTCCACTGTTAAAGACCACGTGATATAGAAAGCTGTGGAAAAGTCAATGAGTAAATCATCAAAAATCATCACTTAAAGAAAATGCAGTACTTTAGTCTGAGTCATGAGAACATCATGGGGGAATGATGACTGCTTTTTAGTCTGTTGATTGGTTGGTTTTCATGTTTTGATCATCTAAACTGAATAAGCTCCGAAGCAGCTTTGTTCCACTCAAAAACTTTAAACCTCAAGATAGTTAGCTAGTTCTAGTATTTAAGATGATTTTCCTAGTTTGAAGTTTTTAGCGGTGGCACCTCGGTCCAGACTGAAATATTTAAACAACTATTTGACAGATTGCCGTGAAATTTTGTACAAGACTGCAAATGGCTCCACTGGAGGGGGTAAGGCCAAACAAGAATGACTGTGACAAAGTAAAAGCTTTCCTCTCTCTGTGTAAAAGGAATAGCTGCCAAGGAAAGCTATGGGTTATTTTCAGGACTGTGAAAGTTAAACACCTCCTACACTGAAAAGAACACTTTGCACATTTATTGTTAATATTTTTTTGGCAAGAAATTTTGAAATGCTTAGAAGTAGGATACAAAACACCAAAACTAATAATGATCTTAGATTCTTGCTGAGGGGCATTCCTGACATGACGGCTGACCTGTGGGTGTGGTGTGCCTAAAATCCTCTGACACAATGTCAACAGTCAGTTAAAACCTAAGTTTACAGGTGTTCAGTCAATATGTGCTCACAGTCCCCAGGACACTAAAGAGGTCTGTTCCAGCCACAGCGCCAGTCTAACGGTAGCCCTGTTTGTTTGACAGTCAACCCAACACTAATCCACTGCTCTGAATCACTCTCAGAAGGGGAGAGGGATAAAAAACGGCTGGAGGGCATTCTCCTGAAAATATGCAACTCTGCTCTCACATATAGTCCCAGTGAGACTGTGTGTAATGTTGCTGTTAGCAGAAACACGTGTACCAACATAGAAATGTGCACACTCAAGCATGCAGACCCCCCCCCCCCCCCCACACACACACACACACACACACACACACGAACATGGTAACAACAGATAATGTGTAGATATTAGAAAAACATCATGTCCTGATGCCCAGTTGGATGGATGAAAAAAGAAGAGAGAACAGGAGCTTTGATTTCGAGCAGTTAGGTTTGTAAAGCTTCCTGTCATCTGTCGCATCTGATAAATGCAAAAATTATGCAGATTTTCCTGTATTTTACATCTTTCATGCAAACCCATCAGGGAAAATTTCCCATTCTGTCACAGAAGGCATGAATGGATGACGTGAGGGTCCACTAAAACACAAGCATTGTTACTGCCATTCAGTGAGAATTGAAGCTTAATGGCACATAAGCATCTTCTTGAGTGCAAATTAGGAAACTGAACATAGGTTAAAATAGATTCAGAAGTGATGGAATGGGAATGTATGTGTTGACATTCACATGCTAATTTCAGTCTGTTCTTGTCAGACAGCTCTAAAAGCATGGATTAATAGCATTAGTGTCCACACTTTGCATCCTTGCAAAGCTGCAAGTGTCATACTACATGCTGCTGGTCTGTAGTTTTTGTGCTTCTTCAAATGCAGGAACAGCGGAGAAGAAAGCTAAACAACAAACCAGCTTAGACAACGGGCCTCTCATATCAGACACTTTGACTTGTAAAAGTAGGAAAAGTGCAGTTCTTACTAATAACATTAACAATGGATCTTTTTTCTATTGTGTGTCCCAGTAAGTCATGACCCTCATGACCAGGATCGTGAAACTGAAGCAGCTAAAAGGGATTCATACATTATTTAATCATTTCAAGAATTCATTCATTTCATTATTCACATCTGTTAAGTACACTTTTTCCTACAGTGGCACATCAAAAAGTCATCCATAAAACGGCCTCTCTGGCAAAGGAGAAAACAAAAGTTGATGTCTAAATATGCCACATGGATAAACTGTTTATACAAAGCAGCCGTGGGGACCGGTGAGAGCATCGGGCGATTCTCAGGAGAGGGAAAAGGGAGGGAACAAGAGAGACGAAGTACGAGGGGGGATATTTAGAAAAAGAGGAGAACGGAGAACCAATATTACCATGCAATACTGCCTCTGCATTAGTCTATTTTGTGTTTAAATATAATAGGGATTATACAGGAATTGTTTTCACCGAATAAACCCTAAAAAATGACTGTACACTGTCTGCCAAGCACTAAACAACAGACAAAGTTATGGAATTTTGGTGGATACCAAAACTGAGCTAAAAGGAGAGGGGAATATGACATTTACATTCCTCACGTGGAAACAAACACAGCTCTAAAAAAATGTTAATAGTGCTCCGTATCGGCTGGGTCCGTAAGTAGGCAACTGTTTGCTTTCAGGTTAGCAAAATCAACTTGATAATATATTAATGTGGTGTTTAGAGCTTGTTTGTTGAACATGGTGCCAGCTAGAGATCAGGTTTCTGTAAGGTGTTTGAATTATAACTGCTCACTGTAAGTCTGTTGAGCAAGAGTTCCACAGTAGATGACTCTCAGGATTATAGTGATTAAAGAGTCCATCTATGGGCATGAGTTTAAGCACCCTATATGGTTGTATTGAGCCCTTCTACTTTGAGTGTGTGTTTTAGAGTGTTGAATGTCCCTTTTTTGACCCTCTATTTTTCAACTTTCAATCCCTGCAGCTCTGGGTCGACTAAGTTCTCACTAAGACTCCTCCTAAAACTGAATCGAGAGAACAACCATAGCTGCAGACTCACAGCTCTCCGCACCCATCCCGCTGGAGGAGCACTCTGTGACTCAGGGATGGCTCGACAGATGGATTATATCCCTGTTGTCAGTGTCTTGCTGCCGGCCACGGGGCAGAAATGTTTGATAAAGGCATGTCAAAACAATGGTAGACTAGGAAGTCCACACTGGGGGAGGGCCAGGATCATGTCAGCCCCGGCGCTGTCTAATGCATGGTAAAGGATTGTGTGTTCACTCGAGGTGTTGAGAGAAAAGACGGGGGGACGAACCACACGTTTGCATGCAATAGATGTTTTGTTTTGATTCTTAGAAAGCACCATTCTGTTAGTTTGTTTGGAGTCCTGGAAAAACATGCTGACTAACTGTTCTCTGGCGACCTTGCATCCAGTTTGAGTGTGTTTGTGTGCATTGGGGGTTGGTAATAAAGAAAGGTGGGGGCTTCTATAGACGCAGAGCAGCTTAAGTTTAATTGCTTGTGGTGGCAGTCAAAGTCAATATGCTGGTCAATGGCCCGTGCATCCCGCAGGTTCATTTCCCCATAATTACTCTACACGCGCCTGGCCAATGCATAAGTCTGTCATCATTAAAATAATAAGAATGGGTTGGGCAAGGAGGAGGGCAGGAAGAATGGAGGAACAAATGCAAAAGAAATGAATGAATCAATACTGCAGACAAGAGGGAGAGATGGCCTGGCACAGCAGAAGCACAGAATTAAGTGTTGGGCAGGTCTGTGGTTTCTCCCATACATGCATAATTATATGCAAACAATCAAATGCATGCACATACACATGCACAACTACACGTATATGACTTAATATGGCCAATGCAAAGCGAAGAGGCAAACTTTTTAAGTGAGGTTTTGAAAAAAAAAGAAAAAAAGAAAGTTAAATAGAGGCAGAAAATACATTCCAGTTTCCAGTAACTGATGGATAACTTTATAGCTCTTCAATGTCAGCTGTTAGTGGCTGTATTTTATTTATTTTTTTAATGCATATGGCAAAATTCAAATGCACAGACTAATGGCCAACACAATTATGATGAGGAACTTTAGTACATCTGACAGCACATACTGACTGACAAGGTCATGATGAACATTGCAATATGAATAACAATTCACCAAATGTATTTCAATGCAACTGGCAAAAGCTTTTCTGCCTCAAGAAAACTGAAACTTTTTATTTTGTGATAATGAAGAAATTTGATCAGATTTGCCTTTTTCCATTAAGCCCTTCTAATTCAATTCATATTTTGGATCAAAAGACTAGGATGGAAAGCCAGTTATTGACAGAAGCGTAATAAGCATTCCCAAAGCAGCGGCTCAGCTCACTGCAGTTCCCCTGAACCTGCTGGATTGCCGTGTAATGCGGAACAAATAAAAGGTGTGTGTGTCTGCACTTGTGCACATCTGTGCGCGTGAGGCGGTGTGCGTCCGCTGTGGCGTGGCCATGTGTTCTACAGTTGCTGAGTTTAATCCTCGGCCTTTACCAGCTGCCCACAGGTCTTTCAAAAACGTCTCACTCGAATTAAAAACAGGTGGACACAGTTTGATTAGCTTGTTAAGACACACCTGCTACTGAAGGGTGAGGCGTTGCGCACACATACACACATTTACACACATTATACACACTTTCACACTGGCACAAAAACGTATTGGGGCCTGTGAGGCAGAGATAATTATTATAGGAGGAAATATTGGCCTTATTAAAGGGTTTTTACAGTAAAAGACTGCAATACTAAGCTCCCTAATACTCATGGGTGAGAATTTTACTAAAAAATAGACAATAAACAGAGGACACTTCTTCTGTGCTGTGTAGTAATATTGTTGGTGCTCCATTTTATCCAAGTTAGCTTTTGTTTTAAAACGTGCTGGTCATATGCTCTTTTTAGTTCAGGTGTATTACTTTTATTTCCTGTCACAGGAGAGATTTACTCCCTAAATATGAGCTGTGGTATAGCTCCACTAAAATTAAAAGGGATGGAGTAAAACAAGACACATTTTTGTATTTAGCAATATAATAAATGTGAAGGTTAATATGAAAACTGGATTGCTACTCAGAGTGAAGCAACATGCCAAACGGGAGCAGGTGTATTTTAATCTGAAAGTGACAAAGGGCTTAAAGGTAACTTCATTTTCAAATTCTGATTTAATGAAAGGTACAAAAGTTTGCCCAGAAATGTAAACACGTTGTTTTGCTGTACTGTATTACAAATTCAGAAATCCAGGCTGTTAATTTGTTTAAATGTTAAACATTGTTGTTATGTCTCTATCATAAATACTGTATATATCTTATATATAATGGAGATCAGCCCTTAGGCTTTATTTTGGTATCCCCAATATTCTTTTTATTGCTTGAGGCAGTTCTGTATGTACACGTATTGGTTTGTAAAATTTAACTCAATTATTCACTCCTATTTGATTTTGGTTCTTCACACACTCTGCACTTAGTAAACTGTAAGTTAGGAGACGTAAATTTAAAAATTGTGCAGACCTGTGTTATCTAATAGACTGTAATCTGAACTGCACACACCAATCCTCACAATGGTGGTATTACAATACATTAATTAAACTAATAGATGGTCTAATGATTCAGCAAGGATCTCACAGTTTTATGGTGTGCTGTGATGTTCCCACTGGCTGCATTTAAAAGGCGCAAGAGACATTCTCTGCAAAAGCATTTTATGGTATGCCAGCAGGTTAACAGCTATTTGAAAGCCCATTGAGTCATTGTTACATTTAAACGTTCTCAAACATGAAGCGTTTTATTCCTGTGTCAGCCTTTACTTCAGTGACCAGCATGTAAATGTCTGTGTGTGTGTCGATGTGTGTGTGTGTGTATGGGGGCAGCTGAGCTTATACAGTTTTGCAGAGTAATTCCCCACCATCACCAATGGGACAAGGGCAATTGAACCCTGGCACTTCATGCTTTAAATGCTCATTTATGCATCAAATGTACCTTTGGAAGATAATAAGACTCCATAATAGATTTTTATGAAAATGCATTACATGGGAGGGAAGCTAGTGCATGTAAACCCTCTTCCCTTCCCTTCGTCTCACCCTTCAACAAATCCCTTTCGAGCAGCTATGCTCTGGGTCCATAAAAATTCTCCATATGAATATTTAATGTACAACTCATGTAATGCAAATTCTACGTTGTTTTATTTTTCCCTCTGCCCAGTCCATTATTTTGCCAAGTGCTGCGACAGATCTCGGTGTGAGCTGTGACTCACTGGTGAGCGTCCAAAGGTTTTACGCACACACTGCCACTGCCACAGAGACATGACTTAAGTGTTCAAATATACAAGGGAGCAGATATAGATGTTATGCATGGTTTAGCATTGTTTGAGATGGTTGGGTGTTAATCCAGACCTCTTGTATTAATTATCACATAAATGCTTTTTGGGTGCTGGGAAATGAGCTAAGGACCTTTATTACATGTATGAGTATTCTCAGTCATCCAGCTCAGAGGATATCTACAGGAAGAAGTCACAAGCATATAGACTTTCAGTTTTATTCTTGATGAGCTTGTACCACTGTAACCCCAGATAACTCTTCAGGTGTTCATTCACACGTTGATGTCACAGAAAAATCATTAAGGTCAGAAATGTCACATGGCCATTATGTAAGACACACCTAAGGGTCACATAGAAATAGCTCAACGTAATTTGCTTATTTGTTTTCTTGCAGGGAGTTATGGAAGATCATTACTACCAGGGAACAGCTGCCTACATTCTTTCAAAGGTAACAATAGAGTTAGCATGATATTTATGGTGTGGACGACTGAGAGCAAAGATTTGTTTTACACTACACAAATGCTGACTTATTATTACCATAAAAATAATAAAACTGCAATAACCACATTCAACTAATATTTTGATTAGCTGATTTATTCAAGTAAATTTAAGTTCTACTTTGCCACATCTGGTATCTTTATACCTGCCCTACATGTTACCTTACACAACCAAATAACCTTTCCTACAATGATTTCCAGTATTAGACATTAGACAACTATTTGCAAACTTTGCTCCCAATATTTCTCACACTGCAAGAAACACCCGATATCACATACAATATTCTTACAGAGAATAGCCGGTGTGTTTAAAGTCAAGAAGACTTTATTTTTCATATTTAGGTGGCACAGATCGGATTAGATATTTAATTCAGCTTTTTGGTTTTTGAATATGCAACGCTCTATTAGACCAGAACGTAACGCTTCAAATGAGGAATACATTTGCCAAAAAGCACAACACAAATTGTGAGAGCTGTGCAAATCATTTCTTTAGTATTTTCTGTATATTATTTAGCTGCAGTCATGAGGGAATGGTCACTGACTAATAAATGACACTGACCAATCAATATCTACTGTTTAATAAAGGCCACTGTTGTTTTCATATTGACAAAACTGCCATTGGTTTGTGTGTTTTCTCAGCGTCTATAGTCTACTCCCCCATTTCATTATCTGTAACTCAGAATTTGTTAACTGTGAGCAGGTGACTGCAAACCACAGAGGAGACACATTTATATGCAAGTCTGCTATTATGGGCTTTGAAACAGCAGATGGGCAAAATGGTGGACCCAGGTCCGTCCAGGCCTCCAACCCTTCCCTGTCCCTCTGTGCCAGCGTTGGCTTGCCAGGCTAAGAGTGCCAGAGAGCCAGCCCCTCTCTCCCCTCCTGAGGGGGGTCTCTGTGTGGGGGCGGCGAGGGCTTGGCACAGCAATCTGTGGAACATGGGGAGCACAGGTCAGCGTGTGCGGTTAGTGCCCTGCAGCACGTCAGTGCTACATCCAAACCTCTGCCCGCTCTGGCAGAAGAAAAAGAAACGGGAAAAGGGGGGTGGGGGGTGGGGTTATTGGGATGGCTAGAGACCAGGAGACCAGGAGAGAGAATTTCTTTCCCATCAGTAAAAGAGGCACAACAAAGGTAGACTTGGGATGTTTGACCAATACTAAGTGTGTACAGCCATACTAGCCGCTCTGTCAGGCTGTAGCTCTCTGTACTTCGGCACAGCAGTGCCTGAACATGCTGATGTCTGGGCAGGTGTAATGGTTATCGTGTTCAACATCTTAATAGCATTTTAGCATGCTTGCATTGGCTAATTAGCAGTACACATTAAAGTACAGCCGAGGCTGATTGGGACATTATTAGTTATCGCAGGTATTTGGTCATAAACTAATGTATTAGACAAACTGAATTTTCACAATTCACAATGTTATGGCAATCCACCCAAAATCTGTCAAGACATGTCACTAAACACTAAAAATCTACCTGTCAGTGGCGTGGGAGGCAATGTCAGGGGATCATCAAAGTCAGTAGGTTCATCCTCTGGGGACCATGAATGTCTGCATAAAAGATATCATGATAATATGATATTTCGGTCTGGACCAGAGTGACCAACTGACCAATATCGCCATCAGCATGCCTAAAAAACACACATGAACACACACCAACTTAACACTTTGCAGTAATTCATATCCCGTCTGAACATGCTTTGTCTCTGACAGAACAAGCAACAGTCATAGAAAAGTGCCAGATGTGGTGACATATCTGTAATTATGTACAGTAACTAATCAAGATTCTTCATGAATATATCAATACATTTGCAGGAGTAAGCCCTCTAGGATCTATCTCCCTCTCGCTTTCTTTGTTTCCCATGATCTCTGACAGACCTGGTACGTCCTCCATGAGTCATACTGTTACAGAGAAATAATGTGAACGGTTTTCGCCACGCTTTTGCTGGCCATCACCTTACAGAAACATTTACCTTAATATAAGTATGCATGTTTCTGCCCCCACCCCCATTCCCTGCTCTCTGTAGGCACTGTGGAGCAAATCAGCAGGTCACCTGGTCTGCTGTATAATATTTGCAAGAGGGTGAGTGTGAGCGTGTGCGTGTGTATGTGTGTGTGTGTGTGTGTGTGTGCGCGCGTGTTTCAACAGGGTTGGTAGAAGGTTGATATGGGAAGGAGCGTTACTATGTCTGAAATTGGATCTATGCTAGTTAGCTATTCATGTCACAGCACTTTGCAGAGCTGGAATAAATGACATTTGAAAATGCACGTTGCAAAGTCATATTGTTTCTTGGCTCTCTGCCCATAAGAATTAGCATCTTTTGGTGTTCCAACAGGTCTGTTTTGGTGTTGGTGGAGATTTATAGCAACACTCTTCTTGAAGTTCCCTTCAGCTGAATAGGCTACTGACTTTCCTGAAAAAAAAAAGAGAAATCATATAAAAAACATTTGTGCTCCGTTCCAATTTTTCGTAAAGCAAGTACAAAAAAGATTAATGCTATTTGAAGTATTTGAAGTCATTAGTGTAATGATTTAATTATTTATGAGTGCCTAGGCATAACTTAGAATGGGAAAAGCTTTCAAGATATTATTGAAATGAAATGCAAATGGTTTTTCCTCACTGTGCATGGAAATGCCTGAAAAATAGATTTTGAGTCAGCTCTTTTGGTCTCTATGATGGGAAGAGAATTTAAGGGTTGTGTACATCTCCCATTGTCCTATTTTTGTCTCTTCAATTTTTTGTTCTCCTCCCTCTTCTCTCCCTATCATACCTAAGCCTGTCAGAGCTTTTTCCTGCCCCTTTACTTACTCCCCCACTGCTGTGTGTATGTGTCTGTACATGCTGTGTCTGTATATTCAAGATTAAACAAATACAAGACAAATGCAATAAACAGAACAGCTTGGACGGACATGAACCTCAGCACGATCTGACAGGTTACATATATTTAAATGCAAAGAGAAGGAGCCACTCTATTGTGTCCTCTTGATTTCCACTGTCTCCAGCAGAGCGTTATCACATGGACAGACACTGTGTGCTCATGCATTTCTTTGATATCATTCATTTCTGTGCTGTTGCCAGGTACTTTTATTCCCGGGATGATGTTGAACTTGCCAGTCAGCCTGTACACATGCTGATTCCTTGGTTTTCTGCCCGTTCACGATCGAAACACGGGGCATAATCCTCTGTGTGTTTCGCTCTCGGCTCAATCATCTGGAATGACAGAATTAGAGAAGTACATGGCAGAGCACAGTGCCTGCAGGGCAGAGCAGTAGCCCTGTAACTTTGCAGAGCACCTGTATGTCAGCTTTAACACTGATGTGTTTTAATACATGCTATTTCTGACTTGCTTTCCACTTACTTTTTATATCCCAGGTATTATCATACATTTCACCCTCTTTTGCGTGACAACTCTTTTCCAACCCTGTACTGACAGCATAACTTACTCCATAATGTGCATTGATTGCCTCAACCACCACTGTAAATCATCCACAGCTGCCAAATCCATACATGACATGGGTTGGTGATGAAGCGATGGGGAGGTGAAACATGATTTGTGTGGCGGTCACAGCCTGCACAGTGGATATGACGAACAGCTTAGTTTCAGCATTTCCTCTTCCTTGCTGTTGGGACTCCTGTGTGAAAATCAGACTTCTTGAATACATTTGCCGCTAAGCTAAAAAACAAAAACACAGCTTGCTTAAACATAGTCGTTTTTCTGCAGCTTACAGACACAGCATCACGGCATTTTGCAAAATACATTTTTTAGCAGTTTGTCTGAAAGTAAAAAAAAAAAATAGTGTGAAAACATAAATTGGTAAATCTGTAATCTGTAAATGTATTATTATAAAAGCATAGTCAGTGGTGGAAGAAATATTCAGGACATTCAAAAGTATTGCTACTTACTACTTAAGTAAAAGCAGCAGTACCACAATGTAAAAATACTAAATATGAAGTAAATGTCCGGTATTCAAAATGTATTCAGGCCCCAGTCAGTGTTATATTATTGATGCATTAATATATAAGCAGTACTTTAGTAGTGGTTGAGGTTGAGGTGGAGCTAATTTTAACTGCTTCTTAATACTGTTGTAGTTCAATGTATAACAATACATCATATTTTACAGACTGATCACATGCAATTCACAGCATGCTGAAGTTGCAGCTTTTGTTAGAGCAGATAAACACACTTTATCCATTCCTCAGACATTTATTCTTGTGAGTTTTTTTGTTTTATTTTTGGAAAGCAAATTAAAAAAAAAGTCACACATCACTTACAGCCTACGAAGCCTGACAAACCTGCTGTGCCTTGCAACGGTTGCTAAGTTCTAGCTCATAAAAAGACACGGACACATAAGATATTTAAATAAATGATGCATTAATTAATGAAAAATGTTCACATCCATATACGTTTCTCGACACTTAGTACTGCATACTGGACTGTGTCAGCATCCAAGACATCCACAAATTAAGCATAGGAATCTACCAGGGAACACTTGATTATAAGGGGGAGGAAAAGGTCAGGCCATTCATCACCCACATACCTGGTCATTACAGAAACACCAATGGAAACTGTGACAAATGAACCCTTCTAACTTTAATGTACTTGGCATTCTGGTACTCTGAATGCACACTCCAACTCGACTTGGAGTCAACAAGCCACGTATATTCACTGTAGAGAGCTGGAACACTCGTAACCTCTTCAGCCAAGACCAGTTGCAATTAACAAGCACCTACTTAGAAGAAGGAATACGTAATGGATGAGGACGTGGGAGGAAATGGATGAATGACAGAACAAGCATTGTGCAATGTTATAAAAGAGGCTTTGTGGAAGGAGAGCATTCGGAAGAATTCATACTCTGTTCCCGTGTCTCGGTGCTCTAATCCTCTGTAGCTTTGTGTTCCCTTTTTGTCTTTCTTGATTTCGATCTTTGCAATTTCTATGCATGTTACTATGTGTACTGTGTCAATATGGATTTTTTGGGGCATCTGAGAATTAGCATGTTTAATGCTTTTCAAATTTGTAGAACCCCAGATCCTATTCCACCTCAATGTATTCTAAGAAATGACTGTAATTTTGGCAACAACTCGAGCTGTTGGTTCAACAGGAGTGTTATCAATGAGGGGACAGAGCAAAGCAGTTCCTCCAGGGTCCTTGCATTTTCCCAAACTCTCCCACTGTGTTTTCCCATTGACAGTGCTCTTCGCTCTCCGGCCCGAGCCCCAAACACAAGAGCGAACCCCCAGTGGCAGTAATTACTGCACCACTCAACCGAAATGACAAATGAACAAATGTCACAATACCACGGCCTGCTTGCTCCTTCTTTTCTCCAACAGGCTCACACACACACACAGAAACACACACGTACACCCATTAGGGCCCAGAAACCCTCTTAGCCACACACACAAATAATGAAAGTTTTACTGCAGGAAGGCAATCGAACAGAGCAGGTGAAGGCTATGACAGGTGTACACACCCCTTTTGTGGCGACAGACCAAGGGATGGAAAGAAAGAAAAGGAGAGGGGGGATGAGAGACTGGTAGATAGCCTGTCAGAAAGCAGGCAGCCATGTCCGTAGCAGCAGGGTCGTATGCCGAACGCTAATTACATTGATGAATGGCGTTGGCTGCGCGTCCCGCTACCAGCGATTTACGGCCGCAATGACCCTAACTATCACCATACGTGAAGGACAAAGCATGCAGGGTGCAGAGAAAAAAACAGAGAATAGGAGGAGAGAAGCTCTCTCTCCAAAAAAAGAAAAAAAAAAAGAAGAAAGATTTGAAGCTTGTTGACATTACCCGCCTGTATTATCACCATTTCATGGCGCCCACAAAGCTAATTGAATCTGCACCTCCACCCTGCACTGAATCCTCTTTACTGCTGGCAGGGCCACCTTCATTACAGTTTTTTTTTTGCAACAGAACACTTCACATTTGACACATGACTCACTTAAACACACACACAAGATGGAACACATTAGCACAGCTTCATTTCCACTGTGGCTCACATTGACAAAAGCCACATAATACATGTTTACTGGGTGTGTGTGAGTGTGTGTGTGTTAGAAAATTGGGGAGGAATAAAAAGCGGGGGATGGGTTCTCACAGGAAATAAAAAGCCATTTGCTCACATGATGTAAGGGATGAGACAGGGAAAGCTGTGGATTTGTGTGCATGTGTGATTACATGTGTGAGGGTGAGGCAGAATGGGAAAAGAGTGAATACGCTATAGGGAATACTGAAGATAAGAAAAAGAATAATATTCATATTCATGTGTGTGCGTTTGCACATTTCTCCATGTGCGTGCTTGCCTTTTTGTATGGCAGAGCGAGAGCAGGGCGCCCTGTGATTGATTCTCCCTTTGTTTCCCACGAACGCATCATCAAAGGGAGACATGGTGATCTTGAATACAATTAAGAAGGCTCAGCCCTGACACTACTGTAATCAAACAGACCGGGGGAGAAGAAATGAGGACGTCAACTCCGGCTGCTGCATCTGCACTTTCATCTATTGCCCTTTTCCCATCCCGTCAGTTTTCTGTCGATGTGAGGGATGTGTGTACAAAACGGGGTGGATGACAGCTCTAACTTATCAGGCCTTAGTCATCTAACATATTTTCTTTGCACTTCTAGGAAAGCAGGGTTAAAAGTCAAATATTCCACATTATTTGTTGGTTCCTCAGCTCTGTATATAGTATAAGGCAATGTTTCCCAACTGTTTTAATAAAGTGTCACTACATTAAACTACATTAACTTTATTTAACATTAACATATCACAATGTAAAAATAAACATCTAAATTACTGCATTAAAAACCCTGTTAAATATGTAGGTATGTCAGAGGTAACACTGGTGACAAAAGCTTGCGGTAACCAGTTAGTGATGCATCACCTTTTCTGGCCCAGTTTTCCAGATGTATAGAAGAAAGTCATGCCGATCCGTCTCGGCCATCAATGCAGTCTAAGATGACCAAAAGAAGTCAAAATTGATTGGATGCACATTGTAAGGCGAGGGGAAGCTAGCTTCTCCACACCTTAATTCCTCATCTACAGGAAAACCTTTTAAAACACCCCTCCTTAGCCAGCAAAGATATTTAATCCTTCAAGCGACTAAGAGAGGTAAATAAAAAATGTAATCAAGGCATGGTGAAGTTGCGAAGAGCATGAAAACGCAGGTAGAATATGTGTTTCAAGTTAAGCTTCTTGTAGCAAGAGCAGAAATCCCCAAGATGTCTTGTAGCAAAAATTATATTTGAGCAACATTATCACTTTGTATGAACTCTTGACTGTACTTTTGCATTTGGAATGCAACAGAGATGCTGCGATCCCCCTCAAGTCTTCACTGCAGGGGCCGACTCTCCATTTGGGCCATTCCGACATCCATCTGTGCCCATGCAAACCCATTTACAGAGCACATTACAGGCTTAAACAATGAGCTGCTCAGCCTTCAACCCATCCCAAATGGCAGCATGCTTGACTTTTACTGCAAGTTTAGAGTAAAATATTACAGAAATGAAACTGAGCTAAATTAGCTGCAGGAATTTAAGTAAAGTACAGGTGGCACAGGAACTTCTATGTGAGTATTATTGACTCGATCAGGAGAAGATTCATTGTTCATCCTGTTGGCTGCACATGACCAACATTTGTTTATGAAAACTATGCAACTCTGAATGAAGTGTGGCCTAAGAAATCATTTTGTAAATGGATATGGGATTGCTTGCCATGATTAGAACATTTTTTTGACAAGTGACTACTGAGACATGTATAGCCATTTTTATAGTTCTGCTGCAATTTTGAGGCTCAGAGTGAAGAAAGTGCCATCATTTTCTCTTCAAACCAAGGTGAGCAGTGTAATTCATGAGTCAATTACCCAACTGTTTTTTTGAAAACTACTTCCTGGCAAGTACTCTATAAGGATATACTGTATGTCCTTAAATGGAAGGCTACTAAAATGTTTTCAGACGCATTATGAACTTGCATTGGGGCTGCAATTGTCATGATCTGTTTGTCACGTCTGCTCACTGCCTGGACTCTTGCTTTGTTCCCCTCACCTGCCATTCCCTCACCTTCCACCAGATGCCCTCTGACTTTCCTTCCTTCCCCATCACCTGATTGCCCCACCCATCTACGCACCTGTCTCCACTCATCTGTCAGCCACTCCCTCCTCATCAGCCTCACTCCTTTCACCTGTTCCCTCACCTGCCTCTACTCAGTCATCAGCCATCTATATATACAAGTTCACTTTCCTTGTCAGGTGTCAGATCCTTGTGTATTGTTTCTTCTGTCAGTTTCCAGTGTCTTGTTTCCTGGTTCTTGTTTCCCGTTTCTGGTTCCCGTTCCTATGTTCTTGTGTCCATGTTTTTGTGTTGGTTCTGGACACCAAGCTAACAGATTATTCACCTGCCTGTTTTGGACTTATTTGTTTTCCCTGTTACCCGTTTTGTCACCTGTCTGCTCTGGACTCTTTTTCTTTTTGTGTGTGGAATAAACTCCTGTCATCATACTTGCCGGTCTCCTCTCCTCTCTGCGATTGGGTCCTACCCCTGCCAACCGGCTACTCGCCGTGACAGCAATGAGCAACAATGAGCACCAATCCTGATAATGTGATGTTTTTATACTGCAAGTTGTTGACTTTCTTTAATATTTAAACATGCAGCAATCCTGTCCTAAACTTAAACATACAATCTAATGGCATGGATTAAGCCACACCTTAACCACAGGCCAGTTTTTGTTGGAAGAATCTAGCGCGAAACTGTACATAATTCAGGCTTTTCAGAACTGAAAAAACTTGTCACTTGCGACTTACGTAAGTGGGTTGGCATTGCTCATAATATTACTGATTCACAGCCAAACACCCTAAAAGATAGACCAAAAGTTACTTCCACACAGACTGGTTTCACTAAAGCCAGAACAGTTGTTAGGCAACCTCCTGTTCAAAAAGTATGTATATGAATAGTGTGTGAGTAAGATGAGTCTTCACAAAAACAATTACATGTAAATATTAACGTGCTACACCAATTTTCAAGTCTCTATCTTGGCTACCAATAAGTCTGATAATTTACGTACGTATTTAAGTACTGTTATATAAACTGTAACATGAACTTTGTGACTCCTGAATGTACGTGTATCAGTGGCTAACATTAGACAAGAACACACAACCATAATTACCATAATTACCATTGTTTATGAAAGGTGCTATACATAAAATGACCTTGCCCAAAGCAATAGTGCAATGTTCAATTCACCGTGCAATATGAAAGAGCTGAACTGAGAAAATAACATACTTAGAAGCTTAACAGGAGTGAGGTTAGAAATGTAATATTTGCTAAACGGAAGGCCATGAGATCAGTAGAAATGAGGGAGCATTATCCCTTTGAACGTGAACATGCTTTTCATATTTCATGCCAATTTGTCCATTAGATTTTGACATTCTTTAGCACAAGTGAACATTTTGGCCTGATTGTTGACACTAGGGGAGAGCTCAAGGCCGTCATCCAAAGTCCTCCATTAGTTTGCGAGATAGCTTGTCATGGATGACACTGAAGGTCACACACGCATAATTTTAATGGTACTCTGAAATGTAAGTGTTGAGATATCTTGCTCTGGGACAAAATGTCGTGTGGACAGACTGACCAACCAATAGATTGATTGACAATGCGTTCCTAAGGCTGAACTAGCAGGGCAGCGTGCACATGTCAGACGTCAGATTAAATGTCAAAGTTCATTTCAGCAAACAAGTGCTCATTAAAATGGATTGAACCACAAATAAGTACCTGCCAGCTGGATCCCTGTGCATCGTGGAAAGAAATGGGCTTAAAATGCAGATCCCAGCAGCAGACAGAGAATATTATTTAACCAAAATCCTCCACAATACACAGGAGGTCAGCCACACACACATACAAAAGAATATGCTGTCTCTTCTCATTGCAGAGGAAAAGTCCGCAGCAGGAAAAGAGGCTGTATGCTCATTCACCGAAATGAAGTTAACGCTTCATAATCATCCCCAAGATGATGTCTACGTCTATTCCCAAACTGTTTTTACAGTTGTTTGCTAGAGTGATAAGGATTAATGATCATGAGACAGCTGGACCACTTTGTCAAGGGGCAGGACACAGACAATAACAACAATTATTTGCATTTAATTAATGCTACAATAACTACAACTAAATCATGTACAATCAATCTAAAAATGTATTGTATTAATGGTTTGTGTGAACGCTTATCTTGATTATTGGTGATTTCAAAGGTTAACAGATGTTTTCAGCGTACTCGTCTGTGCTTTCACAGCATAGATGGACTGTTTAAGTGGGCGCAGTTAGCTGCTCACATTATTAGTTAAATAGAGAGAAGGAAATATGCACAGAAATGTGTCGGCAGCATTATGCATATTAATGTGCAACTCTGCTTGTGGCCTGTGCTGCTGCTATGCAATTTCTAAGACGCTGTTTAAAGCACCAGATTCTATTGTTAACAGAGGAAATACTTTTTAGCTGTTCTTCTCTAAAAGGTAAAATGATTACTCTAAATGTATCCTTTCCTTTTTAACTTAGAAGAAAAATGAAGGCAGTGCTGTGGAGAGAGTTCACTTGAAGTCACATGGATTAAGGGCCCTCAAACAGCATATAAAAAAAACTGAACAGCACATTTTCTTAATTGCACTTTGCTGCTTTTGTTGCTAATTGAATGCAATTCGACTGTCTCCATCCTTTAATATTTGATTACAACCCATTCAATTAGATGTGTCGTACAGTTCAGCTCAGTCTCCCCATGCTCTCCCCCCGTTTGGCTCGTCATCTTCTTCTCATCTTTGCTTCTCTTCAGCCAACAGACAAGTTCAGCAAGGGGAGGCCTGTTGCCAGGCAACAGCCCAGAGTGTATGATTAAAACTTTGATTTCCAATCTATCACCTGAGAGACTGATGTGGCTCCTTTCCTCTGATGCTCTGCAGAGCAGCTGGGATGGACTCATGCACAGCAGCTCCACACTTGCCAAATGAATCGTTACTGTGAAATGAAACATTTGCTTCACATGGAGTTGGGCTACCTCATCTCCAACCAACTTGACATCGAGCAACACCGTCAGAATGTCATTTTGCACTGTGGTCCAAACTTGGGCCAACCTAACTGGGTTCATTTTTGGGATTTTTTGGAGGAATTTGTTTCCAGCTCCTGCACATTTGACTTGTCAAAATTTGCTATCATTCTGCTTCCTTGGTATTTTGCACATTGTGCTTTGACTCCAGATAAAAGTAACTGTAGTTAAGGTACAAGACAGATAAAATGATGTACAAAAACTTCATTTAAGTCTGCTTTGTTCAATGACAATGTCTACACAGAAGGAGGTGTTTCAACCAGGTTTCATCATTATGATTGATTCTAATCCGTTGGAGAAGCTCTTATGTTTGGGTGACTATGTGAAAGTGGAATGGACGGGGAAGAAATAGCGCATAAGTGTGTGTGTGTGTGTGTGTGTGTGTGTGTGTGTGAGAGAGAGAGCCTTTTCAGGTTCCCAGATGATGAGCAGAGTCAAGGCGCCATAAAAGTTCGGCCCCAGGCAGTATAGTGATACATGAATGACATATTTATCCCTGGCAAGGGATGTCTGTATAAAAAATGATAGGTGCGTGTGTGTGTGTGTGTGTGTGTGTGCACAACATGCAAGTGTTCTCCACTATGTGTGTGTGCAGGCGACCCGAGATTCATCTAAATGCTCCCCTCTGGCATCCATGGCATTCCAATAGATAGGAAATCTAATCTACCGGCCAAAGATGATAAGATGGTGGCACACGGAGGCAGGGATGAGACGAAACTCGGATGAGATGTTGAACTAAGAGGAGAAAAAGGTGGGGAAAACAGCGTGGAGGTGAAATGGAAGGGAGAAGTGTGACAGGCATTTTGTGCCTTCAGGAGACAAGATGAAAAAAATATAGAGGCCTGAGATCGGAGTGAGGAAGGAGACGCATGGGGACTTGGCAATGACCGCCACATTAAAAGGGAAGATGGGAAAAGGGAAGTGGAGGAGAGGAGGTGTGCAGACTGTTGACAAAAACAAAAATCTGTCAGTATGATGGTTGAACCACAGTGGGGAGAGCCATTTCATGGATTCTGGGTCGTGATTCCAAGAGCATTTCGAGCAGATTGCCCTGACAACAGCTTCCACTCAACCTGAGATCCGGTACAGGTGCGTGGTTTGCACTTTCAAAAAACTGCACTGCTCAGGCGGTGACAGCTTCATCCAACACAGAATTAACATCAACCAACACGGTAACAAAGTACAGTGTACAGGAAACACACCTACAAAGATCAATATCTCAATTTTAACTTTAACCTTGAGTTTGGACTATTTGGTTATACTACCTTTTACAACTTAAAGAAATAACAGAGTAAAGCGACAAATGTGGTTTGGTAATTTTATGCATTTTATAAACAAAATGCATATGCACAGGGTTTCTTACTCCTCGAACTGGGAGACACCATACATTTAGCTGTGCTGAAAATCTATTGGGCTATTTAGGATCTAACATTAGCAAACAATTTACAGTCCCAATTGAAGATGGAGTATGTCAGTTATTTTTCGTTGTGCTCCATAAGTTTTATTTTAGTGGTTGCACCCTGTTCCCAAACTGCAGTTTCAACTCTGGTTTCCTGAGGGAAATGAACTGATGTCCGGTTGAGTGGTCCAGCTTAGTTTCCATACGCCAAATTATGGTATTCACTAAGCATCTCTCTGTCAGTTGCATCTGTCATCTGTGGAGGAAGAGATACACAGAACAGTTGGAGACAGGAGACGACACAGGCCTTGGGCATGTCTGTAATGTCCACTCAGTGAGGGCGCTTCAGAGAGGAGGACAGGGAAATCCTCTGCACCACAGGAAGTCATAAGGAGAGGAGTGAAGCGAAGCAGAGGAAGGGCTTTTCCCTTTCATGTTTTGACTGTCAGCATCTGTCCCCACATACATGTGCTCACACATAAATAGCCTACAGACAAACATGAAAGAAAGGCACATTCCCACATATTCAAATGCATGCGTCCCAGCATATACAGTGGCATGTTCATTTATGTTATAATACCCATTATATTACACTTTCTCAGTAAATTGTGTGTTGATTTAAAAGTTTATTGTGTCGGCATTACAGGAGGTACAAATGAACCGACTTTACCTTAAGGCTGAAACTGTAAATGCTTTTTGCTCATAGTTCGGTTCAGAGGTGTGAAGCAGCCTTCCTCACAAAGCAGGATTACTTTGTTATCTTGCACAAGTTTGCTGAATAAAACCCAGAACTTTTTAATTCTCAAACACAGACTGAAATAAAAAGAGCTGGTTTGACTCATTGTGATTATCCACATAATAACTCAGTAACACTGCTTTGTAAGACAAGCCCCAGAGGCCAGAGTTTTGTTTACGGTCTATAAAGGAAAAGCTGGGAAATTATCAAATGGATCAAGAGGATTTTGCCGACCTTTTCACTTTGATTTACAATCAAGTCTATAATGTCACATCTAGCTGACAACACATACGACCGCAACTGTGTCCTTATTTCAAGCATCAGGTGACAACATTTGTTAATGTCAAAATTGTCAAAACATCCATCATTTTCTGCTGGATTATAAATTAGCCTTTAATCTTTGACCATTAGATGTGTGTTTATTAATGATACAATGTTTATGATGCATGAAAAGAGTGTGAATCTGTTGCTTGATCCAAAGTGCTTACATTACAGCTGTCAATATATTCCTTGTACCTAACACTCACCCTTACACTCTGTAACAAGCAAGTAGGACGATTGGAGTCAAAGGTAAAGTGTGTGGGTGGTCAGAAATATATGTATTGATAAAATATAGAATGTTTTGCTTGCTTCATTCTTGCATAAGTGGTAAAAATATGTGATCCGCAGGTTCCCGCTTACAGGCTTGCTTTATAATCTTCTCTTTTCAATCTCCCCTTGATAAATCATATAAACTCTTGGTGTGTCTGGTTGTAAAGTTAGCAACCACATTATGGTCCTTTGGGTAATGACTTTCAATCAGGTAGCTGATTGCAAAAGTACTTTGACTTTTTATAGAAAGAGGCTCCTGCATCTGAAAACGTCCTTCCTCAAGCCTGTGTGTCATTCTAAGCAGATTAGGATGCAGTCATTGGCCACTAGCTTTAATTACAATATCACGGAAGGGTGTCATGTTGCCTGACTATTATACAGTACAATAAAACCCTTGGAAAGCAAAGCTGTTGGCTCATCAGGTTTTAATGTTTCTCTAGGTGTTGTGAAGTATATAGACTGAAAGACTGATGGTTTGCAATAATTTCACGAGGACAATAAAATACTGTATGGATTGATTTTATGCCACTACAATTAAACTGTGACTTTTACATGTGTCATTAAGATTATTTCTTTACACTATACATAATGGCTCTAATGTGTCATTCCTTCTTATTCCTTGAGGTTTAACACTAAAAAAACAACATAGCAATTAACAACATATACAAAGAATAGTGATCACACTGGCCACAATAGACACACTACAAAGTCTATGTTTGCCTGTGTGAGTGCACAGTAAGCCAAATACAGAGAGAAAGAATGATAGAGGGTTTCACCAACCTGTCGTCTAGGATCTCGAAGGGTAGGCTATACACTTTTGGTGAATCCCTGCTTGTGAAGGAAATCCACATAAGTTGAGGCCTTTGCTCAGCACTAACGCAACCACAGTGATGTGGTTGAAAAAGATTCTAAGTAGTGTGTCAGGTGAAAAAAGACAAAGAACTAAATTTCTATCGTGGGAAAATTTCTACAATACCTGTACCTACAACACTATTTAGTAAAAATGATGATGAAATGTGCTTTTACTTTAAAGCATCAATGGGGTGGAGTGAAGGGGTGTTCACTCACACTTCTGTGGGGATTTGAGTGGGTGTGCTGTTTCATCCACTCTGGGGCTGACTGGTGGCAGAGTGTGATTGAAGTGGAATGAGTAATAGTTTGATTTTACAAATGTCCGAGAAGCTGAACACAGCGCCGTATCCAGCGGGCGTCGCCACCCTCTGGGATTGGTGTGGCGTGCTTATTCGACCAGTGCCCACAAAAGCAGCTGGCTGGGAGCTTTTTCATTACAGAGAGTGTAGTTGATTGCATTTTCTTCAGCACTCTGTGAAGTGCCTAAATGGAGCCACTATATACTCATCGCCTCACAGCCATCACTAGGTGCTGCTACAAGTCTCCATAAAGCCTGTCAATTTGGCCAGGAAAGCAAAGAAAATAACACGTTTCAGAATTTGGAACAAATGATCATCCGATCTAAAAATGGAACTTAAAACGTCTCTCTGCCCAAATGTCATGTAATCACAATAGAAACCGCCTCAGTAGTCTCTGGACTGGACTCAATCTGTCATCAACATTTAGACGCCAGTGCCAGAACAGCAGAAAGAGACAAGTAATCACAGTTTAAAGGCAGTGGAGGAATCAAACGTCTAGCTTTACTGATGTGGGTTTGGCCATGTGTGAGGAGTGTAAACACATCAATCTTTCACCCTCTAAATTACTATACTTAATGGAAAATCAACTAAATAGATGTAATATGCATCAGATTGCATACACAGACAGAAAAAGAGAATGGAGAGGCCAGTTTTGCCGCACAATTTGGTTCCCTTAGGTGGAATTTTGCTGAATGTTGAATTTGCAGGATATTAAAATGACCAGGAATACAATTAAGCCATTTTCCCATCAACTTCCACATTGGTTGACAAGTACAAAGTCAGAAGTGTTTAATTTTACCATCTGTCTTGGACATAGAGGAAGCCCCAACAGTGGATTTTCACTTTGCTTTACAGATTTATGTATGAGCACACAGTGTACACTACTGAAAAAAACATATTTTGCCATAAAAAATGCATGGATGAACATGGAGAAAACATAGAAGAGCAGAAATAAATATTTCACATGATTGTATGGTCTTTGAGATAAAGTCACTTATGGCATGAAATGCCTATACCTGCAAAAATATGCAGGAAAAGACAAATCAGTATTGTTTGCCTGAAACCTTTTTTGAAACGATTTATCCATGCAATAATTATTTTAAAAATGGAGTACGGAGAATTATTATGATGGACAGTAACCTGAGGAAATAATTTCAATCAATATTATTATATGATTTGTTGAATAAAGAACAACTAAGGCCAATAACATGCTGCACAGGGTTATAAAAGGGCTTTTGTAATACCAGAGGCAAACATGTTTTTGTACATGCAAACTGATTTCTTTCGCTACCTTATTATCGCTCCCTGCTGCTCTTCTTTCATCACAATAACTGAAATAAGCCTTAGCTACAGGGATTTCTGGCAAAATACCTTGGATCAGCTGAATTTAATTAAAGATGTCTTAAATATCCCCAAATCTCCATAAATAAGTACATGTTTTATGAATGCCTTATTCATAATTTATCTTCTCTCCAACTCCAAGGGGGGAGGGAGTACAAGTCCTGAGAAATCCTCATCAAGAATGAACAATGGGCTCATCTGTAAAGTTATTGACCCTACACAAAGCTGATTACTTCCCCTGGACGTTGTCTCGTTTTCGCTAAGTCGTGTGATGTTTGAAAAACATGAGAACTGAACTGGAGTAGAAACAATAGGGTCACAGGATCAAACACTGAGAGGGAGACAAAAAATAAATGGCAGGCGCCATTAATTTGACAGCTATTTTAGGTGTCAAGTACTGTACATTAAACCCATTTTAACATGATGCTTTGTATTTTGAATTCTGGGGGCACAATACAGCACAGTTATCAGTTTCTACTATTAAAACATGACAAAATTATAGTCTGCTCTGTGGATCTCTGTCCAGACGACTTGCTCTTTTCGCCCTTAGATTAGTATCAAGGTGTGTGATGCTGCTGGCATATTTTATGATAACACTGTGTATTTTATATTGCTAATGCAATATGAAATGTCATGCAGGGTTGTACATGGTAGTCTGACATTTCTTTCAGCGTGTGAAAGTTGTTAATGACTCCAAGCAGGTATGTGATTGAGAAACATGGCGAACGAGCGGATCACAAGAGGCCATACAGGCACAGCGAGTTACTTGGGAAAAAATAAGTTTTTGACAGCTTTATTGAAAAAGCCATGCAGAATTAGGGTCTGATCTGTGGTTGTGTACTGATTAAGCCAAATCTCTGACTCTTGTATCAATATAAAGTATACGTTAATCTTCAAATCCCTAGTGTTACGACAGTATGTGTTCCCTGTGCTCTGTGTCCCCTCTGTAGCTCTGTGCAGGTGTTATACATCTGACCAGTTCTCAGCAAGGTGCACCTGGCCCTGGTTCCTGTTGCAGAGAGCGTGGCTTGTCTTGCTGCCTTTTGAGTGTTATTTTGAAGTCTTAATTTAGTGTACTGGTTGTTTGTATGCCTTTATGTTAATAAATCCCACAGCATTGGTATTTTAAAGGTGTTTGGGGAGTTTTACTTTGGGTATATGGTAAATTGATGTTCTCCCTGTATGGCCGCCTAAGGGTGGGGCATAACAGTAGTAATGTGGGATCCCCTTGCATCGAGTGACATCTGGATTTAGGTTGATTCATTCTTGACCTCTTAACTTTGTTCTGTATGATTCTTCTTCCACATGACATCTGCATATAGTTATTACCTAGCATAAACAAAAAATAAGATAAAAAAAAATCTTTGAACAATTCTTATACAAATTTTCTCCAACACTATAAGATTCTAAGATGATCATTTCAGAAAAAAGCATTTTCTGGAGGCACGGTGAATGTAATGTGTCACTGTTACGTAATATGTTATGATAAGCTGTGTCTAATGAATACTAGACACTCGACCATTGTTTCCTACCTCCCATGTGGCAAAGAATGTCATGGATAATCAGACGTGTGTTAACCAACACTAGTGTACCTTAAAGGATACATAGGTAGAAACAAGTAGCTTATCCACCTGATCTAAAATTTTTACAAAACTGCCATAAAGATCAGCCACTTGAGATCGCTGCTATTAACATGAGGGCGCAGAGTGCCTGTAGCTATGGCAACATGGTTTTGGAAACGGTCTTGTTTGCAGAGCTATTTTTCAATCCGGCAGTGAAGTGAGGCGTAGCGGTTTGTAGTGGTGCCTCCCTGTCGAGTGCTTATTACCTGACTGAATGAAAAGGGCCCTCGCCATGTCAGGAATCACAAGGAGCAGAGCCTGCTGGGTCGGGGCATTGTGCGACGCCACTGAACCCATTCAATAGTTACGTGTGATGGTGGACAGATCCCTATTAGCATGCCAGTCTTCAACTAGTGTTTTGTGATGCTGTTAACACTTTCAATTGTGAGAAAAACAAGATGAACATCACCCTATTTAAATCCTGTGGACAAAAGTAACATTGCAGAAGGGGTTCATTCAAGAATATGAAAAATTGCATATATGCTGAAAAAAGATGGAGTTTTCTTTGGTATGTCGAAGAAAGAAAATAAGAATTCACAGTAAGTTAGGCTATTGGCCATTTGTATTATTGTGATTATTAGCATTGTGCTACTATTTATTGATGAATTCTGATGCACAGCTGTTGAATTTTTTTTTCTTTAGGAACTGTATCAATTGAATTATTACTTTTATTACCTACAAATCTGCCGATTATTTTCTTGATTAATCGTTTCCACTATAAAATATCAAAAAGTAGTAAAAAAAATGTACTTCACAATTTCCCTAGAGCCCAAAGTAATTATTTCAGATTGCCTCTTTTTTTTTTTTTTATCTGACACACATTCCAACAAACCAAATTATCACATTTGAGAAGCTGGAACCATCAAATGTCACTTTTGCTTTAAAAAATGATGAAGCAATTATCACAGTAGTTGCCAATTAATTTTCTCTAGATTGACTTATAAATTAATCAACTAATGGTTTGAGCTCTACTTTGATTCATTTGCAAGCAACACATTCTTTATGACTGCCTGTCAAACACAAATCCTACCTGTTTGATCACTGTTCATGTAGGGTTTCTTTGCTTTACTTTAAATACCTTAACAAGTAAACAAAGACACTAAAAAGCACACTAATGTCACATGTTAACACTTTCTGATCTTGCCATTGACTTGTGTGTGTAGCCATGTGTGCATATATACACTTAACCCAAATATATTGGCAAAATGAATTGTGAATATAGCAACTTGATACTAAATATCTTTTGAACAACACGTCAGGGTCTGAAGTGTTTAGTTGAAATCTTTATTGTAAAGAGACAAAACTAGTAAAAAAATAGCTTTGTTGGTGTGAGAGGCAATAAAAGCAAATCTTTATTGTAGAGACACAAAGCCACAAAGAATGAGCTGTGCTGGTGTGAGAGGCAGTGACCAGGCTGCAATCGGGTTCCCTGGTAATGGCAGTGCTTGGTTGTCCTCCGCTCGTTAATGTGAGGTTCTGGAAGTCAACAGTCAGGTTTCAGACACACTCATGTCTTGGTAGAGCTACAGAGAAATTGTGTATATTCATTTCAAATCTCTCTACTGTTCGTATCTACTCACCTCTCCTCTAAACACACCCCATACCTCGTTCTAGCATTACCTGACCTGAGATCACAGGTTATCTTTATATGCCACACATCACATCACACATTAATATAATTTAATAAAGCAGACTGATACATAGTCAGTGAAAGGTGGTTGCTGGATGCAAATTGAATGCGCAATGATATTGGATTTAATATACTGATAAAAACAATAGTATTAATAGAACACCTGCATTGAGCACTGACATTCAACTTATTTTTAACTGCTAATTCAGATACACATACAGAGTAAATTGTTTTAGGGTATAAAAAGGTCTCCAATTTAACACAATTATGGCATTAACCTGAGATTAAATCTCAACTGAGAGAGCAGTTTTATATGTCAGTTGAATTGTAAAGGTTCAAAATAGTGGAACAGTGAGTGAAATGCATTTAAATAGTTCAAAATTACTGTATGATTAAAAAAAAAAAGATTTGCTCTTTGCAAGCTCGCCCACGTGAGAACGACCAGACTGTCAGCGTACCGGTCACGGTGTATGTGTGAACAAAAATGTCTGAGTCAGTTGGAGTGGACTTTAAACGGACCTTAACCAGCCAGATCCCGAGTCCGGGTGAGCCATGTGTGAATACAACAGTCTAACTGTCCGACAATTCAGGCAAACAAGTGGGCGTGTTGACTTCCAGCAGTCAGCCGCTGTGTTTTAGAAATGCGCCTTCACTGATAAACACGGCAGTTAAAAGCCACATAGGTTTGACGCTCCGCAGCAAAGTGCTAACATGCGAGCTCATGTTCATTTGCTCTAGCAGATACGTCTGGCCCCTCTCGAATTTAAACTAACCTACCTGCTGATTTATCGGGAAAAACAATCACAAGCGTTTATTTAGTACGAGGAGGGTTTAATACAATGACTGACAGAGACGAGAGCCGTTCAGGTATCTTTGTGAATATCAAAAATGGCTAGCTGCCGATACGGAATGTTCAACGGTCGGCTACAGCTGCAGTATTTAACGGACTGGATGGAAAATTTTCTCTAAAAGAAGAACAAACAACTGCACTGAAACTTTATGTTGATAAGAAATATGTGTTTGCCAAAATTCTGACAGGACGTAACGTCTGACAGGATGGCGTCTCATCGCTCTGATTGGTTGTCTCCGCCCGTCGATAACGCCCCTTGGAAATCAAAAATGAACTGAGAGGTTCCAGACTAATACGCATTTGCAAATTAGTCTGCCGATGCCAAGCTACCAGAGCACTGAACTGCTCATTCTCTCCGCATGGGAGCAGCAACAACTGGCCCTGTCTCAGTACTAAGGCTATTGGCCGATGTCTTCACCTGCCTACAAACATTACCTCCGGTCCGAGGCTCAGCCAGCCCCCCCATCCAAAAAAAGCTCCTCCTGGTCACAGAGGTTTTACCTGGTGCAATCCTTTAGGGGGTCCCTGCTGCTGCTCTCCCTGCCCTTCCTCGTGCATATGTGGAAAGCATAAGGCATGGTTCGCCTGGTATGACCATTGGCGGTCCTTGCTGCTGCTACTCTCCCTGCCTTAAGCTTTCTATGCATGCGCACGAAAGGGCAGGGAGGTGTGCTTCCCTGCCTTAAGCATTCCACGTATGCACCTGGAAGGGCGGGGAGGTCCCAGAACAGAGAATATTGCCAAATACATCTTACTACAAATATATTTACTGCATGTAGATCAAGTTTCTTTGATAAAGTGGTCCTGACTAAAACTGTCTAAATGAGTGAGTTTTGAGCATCCTTTGCTGTATATTGTAACATGTAGTGGGTAATATCCCTGTAGAGTTGCCCCTCAAAAAATTGATCTTAGAGAATATGACCGCACAAAAACCGCCCCACGGCTACACCAGTGCACATCTGAGTGGTAAATTAAGTTCCCCTATTGCGAATCAAATTCTGACAAGAACGCCATAAACTCCTGATGATTAAGTGCTCGTGCCTGAATGTTTCAGATACTGTATCCACCCTGTCTGTCCTCAGAATTACCACCTGTCAGTAGTTTCTCTGTGCAGAGCGCTTGTTTTTATCTCCTAACCTCCACAAGTTGATAGTTGCTGCTCTGTGCGCACAAGAGGACACAAGATTCCATTTCAACAAAATAAAAAAAAAAATGCTGGATTTACAGGATAAAAACCAGTGTAAATTATGAAATTAATAACACTTGGGGAGGTACAGTCAACGTGGAGCCTCAATGTCACTACCGGATGAACAGAAAGACTCCAGTGTGTAAAAATATTTGATTTTATATTTGAATAAAAACAGTAATATTAAGAGAACTGCATCAAGCACTGCCATTCAACTCATTTTTTAACAGCCTATTTATACATACAGATGAAGCAAATATCTTTAATGTATTTAAAGGTGTATTTAAGAGCTAAAAGAATTAAACTGTGGATGAAATGCATTGAAACAAAACATACATATTTTATTGAATTTTCAATTCGCTTTAATTTGCATGTATAATATTACACAGTAGATAAACATCAAAAAGCCTCAGTTCATCAATGTAATATCAACATTAACTTGGGTAAAGATGGGGGAAATATCTTTCCTATGTCTGAAGAGCATGATCAACAAAACGGGCACAATTTTTATGACCCCTTATATATATATATATATATATATATATTTATGCGGGAATCCTCTGTGCAGATCTCCTGACAATTGTAAAACCTGCTAATGAGATGGATTTGAAATGTGAGAGTTACAGAAACCTCCATACAAACCTCCATATAATACAGCACAACAAGCCTCTACACTGACATTGCATCACCTCATAAAATTGTAACAAAGGTGTAAGCATGTAGTTGCTTTGTTTTGGTCTCCACCAACTCCAGAAGGAACA